>OY757914.1:86484504-86832004 GCA_963585895.1 Sepioteuthis lessoniana
GAGAAGTGGCGAGAGAGGGTCAGGGATATCCGTGCTGGCGGCATGACATGATGATGATGAAAAGATAAAATATGACTCAAATGCAAAATGAATAAATAAATAAATTAATAAAAATAAAAATAAGAAAGATTTTTGAAGTTTATGGAGGATATACTGCAGGTTATTTTAGCAACCAAAAGACGATATTAATACTTATGATTAAACTAGTAAAACAATTGTGTGCAATATTTTATTGTAGAGTTGTCTTTCTATTAGATGAACCAGTTGGGCAAGTTAATGTGGATTGAAATCAAATCAAGAAATTACTAAGAAACAATCAACGTCACACAACGATGGTATTGAACTTCGTTTTCAGTATTGGACGGCCACATACCTCCCATCTCACAAATCATCTAAATAAGATGAACAAGACATGGAGGCCATTGCTATTGAAGTAAACATGGACTCATAAGCATGCCTGTGGTGTAATGGTTATCGTCGAGTCAAAAGATGTCGAATACTTTGTGAGCTGACAACTTGGCAAACTCTTTTCACTAAAGCAAATATTTTAAAGCATCAAAATTGAGCCAAGAAATACATGAAAATTGACTTTTCTGACGAAATTTTCACGGATGAATCTGGAGTGACATTTGATGGACCGGATGGATGAGCTTACAGATTGATTTTATCCAGTTCAAACATGTTTGTGGCTAAAAGGGGTGTGATCGTTATGGGCTGCATTGTCGACTAATCTATTATTGAACCAATTAAAAGTCTATGGGGTTAAACTGAACAATGCTATTGCGATCTTATAGACAAGATTTTTTATACGGTACAAATCCCAGTCACGCAGTTTCAAAGTGAAGCATATATCTATGCACAACAATGCTCCTTCTCATGTATCTAAACTTACCCGTGAATTATTTGAGCATAAAAGATTTACAGGAGATAAGATAATGGAATAGCCATCATCAAGTCCAGATCTTTTTACCTGATCGAAAATCTTTGATCAGTTGTGAAAATGAAAATATATGAAGGTGGCAAACAATATAACAGCAAAGCAGATCTATGAGAAGTAAATAAAACTACCACGTTGAAAATTGAACCTGCTTAAGTAAAAAAAAATTACAAAATCAATGGACTTGATAATTCAATAAGTGTCATTATAAGTAAAGTTGGCGACCGTAGTCGAGGGTGACCCGAAGGTTCCCTTTTCAATAGCTACTACACCGAGGTGTAGAGGAGAGCGCTACTCCTTTCCCTGGATTGCTCCACTTTACCCTTGATCCGTAACTTATAATGCTGAGTGCCAAGCAAGGAGGCATCAAGTACCATCTTTTGAGTCTTTGGAATGACTCGACCAGGGATTGAACACAAGTCTCCTGGGCTATTGGTGAACACTAATGTTAAAGATTCAAAAACTTATCATATGTGTTTGTAGTTTGTTCTTCAATCGGTATAAGTCAATTTTTGATGATTTTATTACTTTTTCAATGAAGAAAAATTTGATTAATTGTTTTTTGTCTTAAAACAGACGGCATTTTTTTAATACATCAAATAACTTCAAAAACTAAAATAAAACATTGATACTACTTAAAATTTCAACTCAGAATTTGTTTTGACATCTAAATTGATTGGTTTGAAAAAATTGTCAAATCTTAAGCAATCAACTTCGATGTCAAATCAAATTCTGAGGATTTATATCAAATAAACAGGATTTTATTAAATAAACAGGATTTTTTTTAAATAAACAGGATTTGGAATTAAACAACATATAATGGTTGATATCCCATGGAACCCAAACAGCCGACCTCGTCTATATTTTCTTACTTTTTTATAATACGGATACGTTGAACATTGTAACGGAAAAAGTTATGGGTAAAATCAACATCCCTTGGTTCCAGAAATATATATATATATATATATATATATATATATATATATATATATGATTGAAAAATGGTATAATGAATTATAATAAAATATAATAAAAATAACTTTTTCCGTTACAACATTCAACGTATCCGTATTATAAAAAAGTAAGAAAGTATAAACGAGGTCGGCTGTTTGGGTTCCATGGGATATCAACCATTATATGTTGTTTAATTCCAAATCCTGTTTATATATATATATATATATATATATATATATATATATATGAATAGAAAATAAAATGTAAATAAGAAGTTTGTTGGTAAGATTTTTAACTAGTCAGAGCTCATTTGTTAAATGCTTTCAAGTATTGCTATGTAACACTAACAATTTAATTTAGCATTGGTCATTTATTTGCACAAAGATAAATGGATATACATATGATTTGTACGTAATTTCATTTAAAAAAAAGTTTGAGCAAATGCATTTCCTCCCAATTAAGGATTGCCATGGTTGCAAGTATCACTATCTTAACACTAATAATTCTATTTGATATAGATCATAGTGCAGCATTTATAAGTATTTCTATTTAATCCTAATGATTCTATTCATCATTTGCACACCGTCAAATGGGTCCAAGTATTGCTATGTAATACCAATAATCTAATTTTTGCAAACAGTTAAAAGGTTTCAAGTATTCCACACTCATTGTTTTATTTAGGCATTGTTAAATGGGTCCAAGTATTGCTATGTAATACCAATAATCTAATTTTTGCAAACAGTTAAAAGGTTTCAAGTATTCCACACTCATTGTTTTGTTTGGGCATTGTTAAATGGGTCCAAGTTTCCCTATGTACTACCAAAAATTCAATTTCAGCATACAGTTAAATGATTTCATGTTCTCCTGTCTTACACGAATAATTCTATTAACTATAATTCATTTGTTTGCTCATAGTTAAATGGTTTAAAGTATTATGTAACACTGACAATTCAATTTAACTCCCATTTGTTTGCACACAGTTAAATAGTCAAACAGTTATATTCAATCCATCCATAAAACCCAGCAGATAATACCACTTCGGGTCAGAGTGGACCTGGCAGTAATGGTAGTGAAGGATACTCTACATTCCTCTCGGCTCTCGAACTGGAGTCCCACCATCAGGTGTTTTGTGTTGTATCCAAGACACTCATTTGTAGGAGGAGATCTTACTCCTCTGCAGTGATGTAGTCTGTATATTCTACAGCCCCAGCCGATCGGGCGGAAGCAAATGAGGGAGGATCTAGAAACTGTAGATTGTGTACGGAGTAAAAGTTTTAGATCATCACTATCACCGAAAAATATAGTCTATTAAATAAAAAACCTGAATTGTTTATCAAATGCAGACACATTAACAAGCATTTTTCCTGATTATTAGCACCAGATGGTAAAATGTATAAATAAAATAAAATAGTGTTGTTTAAAACGTTATATTTTGCAAGTATTGCCAGCAACGGTCAAGTTTTCGACTTTATTGATGGAGGGGTAACAGGGCTGGCGCTTGCTAGATATAAAAAAGAATAAAAGAGAATTTAACTTTTGAAAGGAATTAATCAATCATCTGATGAGATGAGATTGCCGCATGTGACTGGCAGTAACCCGAAAAAAGTTTATATGAAATCCTTTTTTTAATCGTTTTTATTGATGGTTTTAATGGGATTTCAATATCTTAACACACACACACACACACACATATGTACATATATATATGGAAGTAAATGATGGAAATGAATCCGAATGTATGAAGAAAATAGAAAAACAAAGTAATCCAAAGTGATGAATTTCTTATAAAGAAAAGTCAACGTTAAAACGTTTCGGTTTTAGTAAACCTTCATCAGGACTTTAAGATGGTGAAACAAGTATAGGTAGAACAACGATGGATGTTTCAATGTTCTAGCAACACTTGTTTCACCATCTTTAAGTCCTGATGAAGACTTACTAAAACCGAAACGTTTTAACGTTGACTTTTCTTTATAAGAAATTCTTCGTATATATATATATATATATATAGAGAGAGAGAGAGAGCTGCATAGATATAAACGCATTGGAATGTTGGATCTGAACGAACAACGATCAATAGATATGAACATATATATATATATATATATATATATAGGGGATTCCAATCAGTAGAGTTAGGTAACCTGATGTTAGCAACGATGGGATCGCAGAAATTTTCTGCCAAGGCAAAACTGGGTTCTCCTGTTTATGTGACCTGACGTAGAGTCCTGCAGCCACTGTCTCGATCTTGGGCAGCATTATCTCTTCGAGGCACTTGACGTCGGCCTCCGTGTTAAGTCTGAGACATATTCAGGCATGACATTACCATAGTTTGAGATCCCCCCCAATAGCATGATATGGAATGGGTATTTGCTTTTCAGCAATGAATTCGTCGGCAGATTGACACCAAAACACCCTGAAATCTTTGTATTGGAGCTTCCAGTGTGAGTGCCAAGCAGTACAGCATTTCGTTTTCAAATTTCTGGTGGAATGAATTACGTTCTGGTGCTGCTTTTTACACAGACAGTGACCAACTGACATTGTTTTGCTGCACAGTAGACGAAACCTGAAACAAATAATGCGCATGTATGAAAGTGATAATTCACTCATCGCATCCTGTATGTCTAACATTATTAAAGATTAAACGTAGAGGTGATATTGCAAGATTACAGATCAATATATACATTAGTTGCGAAATAAAATTTGTTCCAAAAATGTTCAGGTCGAAATTGTCATCGTCCTTAAGATGATGGAATTATATTTCAGTAAGATACATTTTAACAGACATAGATAGATAGATAGATAGATAGATAGATACATACATACATACATACTGATACATACATACATACTAACAGATAGATAGATAGATAGATAGATAGATAGATAGATATGAATGGAATTCATGTAGATAACATGAGAAATATTTCAAATTATCAGTCAAAAAATTATTTTGAACGGTGAAAGATATTTTGTTTTTATAGCATCACATCCATAAATCTTAATAAGTTGACATCTACATTTTTTCTGCTTTATTTATTTATCAAAAAAGAAAAGAAGATATTAAGTGAAAACCTACAAATTTCGCCTCATAATAAAGTAGACAACAAAAGCATTGAAAACAGATAAAATTTTTAGCCAGTTTCACTTGAAAAGAAGGTCACTGTGACCTAAGAAAACAGAACTTTTCTTGTCTTATTCAGTGGTGATTCGAAATTCATTTACTGTTGTTCTCCAATTTAAGAACGAAAGAAATATTACAGTAATCTAAAAGTTCTTTTAAGTTTACCATAGTGAATAAAAATTTATCAAAGAAATAAATAAAACGTTACTAGATCTATTTATCTATGGATATTTATAGAACATACATCAATTGGAATTAATAGTCGTAAAATATCACCTCCAATTATTCATCATCAGAAATTCCCAGTCAACAATGAAAGCCAACAATTCATACCCAACATTTCATAGAACACAATTCATAGTTAACAATTTATTACCCACAAATCATTGCCAACAATTCATACCCAACATTTCATAGAACACAATTCATAGCTAACAATTTATTACCCACAAATCATTGCCAACAATTCATACCCAACATTTCATAGAACACAACCCATAGCTAACAATTTATAACCCACAAATCATTGCCAACAATTCATACCCAACATTTCATAGAACACAATTCATAGCTAACAATTTATTACCCACAAATCATTGCCAACAATTCATACCAACATTTCATAGAAGACAATTCATAGCTAACAATTTATTACCCACAAATCATTGCCAACAATTCATACCCAACATTTCATAGAACACAATCCATAGCTAACAATTTATTACCCACAAATCATTGCCAACAATTCATACCCAACATTTCATAGAACACAATTCATAGCTAACAATTTATTACCCACAAATCATTGCCAACAATTCATACCAACATTTCATAGAAGACAATTCATAGCTAACAATTTATTACCATAAATTATTGCCAACATTTCATAGTCTACAATTAAAAGTTAGCAAATCATTGTTAATAATTTATCGCGAACAATTCATTGCTCGGGAATGATAATTAACAACATAGAGCCCACAATATCAATGCCACAATTCATAGTCAAGAATTTCTAAGCCATAAACCATCGCCAACATTTTAATGCCCACAATTCAAAATTCGCAAATAATCTCCAACAATTCATCTATTCTCGGCCAACAATAAAGTATTACTAACAATTCATACCACAAAATTTATAACCTACGTTTTATAACCCACTATTCATTGCTATCACTTAATAGCCAACAATTAATAGCAAATAATCCATAGCAAACAATTAGTTTCCCTTTGATATGAAACTAACTATTGATAGCACGCAAATTATTGCCCATCATTCGTCACCTAAATTTCATAGCTTACAAACCGTCGCTAACAAATCAAAGCCCCCAAACCATTGATCACAATATAAAGCATACAATTTCTAACCCACAAATCATTGATAACAATTCGTAGCCCGCAATTTATATTCTCTAATCCATTACCCACAAAGTATCGTCTCAGCTATGGGTTAAATAGTACTAACTACTATTCTTCTACCGGGCCATTGACCTAATGAGTAGAGTGTTCCCCAATGGTCCAGGAGACCAGGCTTCCATCCCAGGTTGAATCTAACCAAAGACTAAAAAAGTGGTACTTGATGCTGCCTTGCTTAACACAGCATCACAGGGCATGGATCAAGGGTAAATAAAGCAATCCAGGGAAACGAGTATCGCCCTTCCCCATACCTCTGTGCTGTAGCTATTGAAAAGAGAGCCTTCGGGTCACCCTCGACTACGGTCGCCAACTTTACTATTCTTCTAGAAGGATCCATCCTTTGGCATTAAATAACATAAATAAGAAGGTTGATATGCCATGAAACAACGAAATAAACAAACAAATTATTGATAACAATTCGTAGCTCACAATCCATAGCTTACAAACTGTCACCAACAATTCGAGGCCCACAAATCATAGCTCACAATTTATAGCCCACAAATCATTACCAACAATTAATAGCTAACTATTCATTGCCTTCAAATTTTCGACAACAATCTATAGCTCACAATTCATAGCCCACAAATCATAACCAATAATTTATAGTTCACAATTTATTGCCCACAATCCATTGCCTCCAAATTATCGACAACAATTCGTAGCTCACAATTCATTGCCCACAAATCGTCACCAGTAATTTATAGATCATAATTTATTACCCCAAAATTGTTACCAATGTATAGTTGATCGTATCTGCGATGCGTTCCCAATGTCGCAGTAGATCAATCTGGACAGTTTATATGCGTCTCCTACCTACTCCGCCGAGACCTATTTGCCTGTTTCGTATAACTGTAGCCAACGGTGCTCTTGGTCGGACGTCCCGATTACTGCTCTTCCATTCCTTCACAACCATCAATTCATTGCCCAGAAATTATCACCAATAATTCAGAGCACACAAATTACAAATCATAATTTATAGCCCACAATTCATACTTCATAAATCATTGTCAACAATTATATAGCCCACAATTTCTAATCCACAAGCTATCGCCAACAATTTATATCCCAGAATTCATTTTACTCAAATTATCGCCAAAAATTCACAGCTCACAATTTATAGCCTACAATTTAAAGCCCAAAACTCACAGCCAACAATTCAGAACCAACAAGTCATTACTCTAAATCATAGTCAGCAATTCACAGCTCACAATTTATAGCCTACAATTTAAAGCCCAAAACTCACAGCCAACAATTCAGAACCAACAAGTCATTACTTTAAATCGTAGTCAGCAATTCACAGCTCACAGTTCATAGTCCATAATTCACAACTAATGATTAATCACTATAGACAATTGCATTCCGAACAATACATCCCTAATAATTCATCTCCCGCCTTATTTAACTCTATTAATTCCAGCTACAACATAAATCAAGAGAAATAACTAAATTACTCATACATTTTTTTTTCCCATTTAAACATACTAAATTTCACAACTCTTGTTGACATAACAATAGCAGCGGGGAATAAACCTGTAAGAAACAAGAAAGACGAAGAGTGAAGGATGATAATAAGTTTCCACTATGTGCCTTTTTATGACCGGACATATTAGAAAAAAAAATTTGTCAACTTTCCTTTTTTATTAGCAATCAATCGGTTTGATTTAAACGCACTTCTATCTGTAAATCTTTACTTATTGGTTTTTTTTTTTACTCCCTGCTGCCCGTTTACAAGTTGATTGGGGTTGCTAGAGTTTTTATGGCAATATGAACTGTTGGAGATTAAATTTTTATGACTATAAATTGTTAGCGATAAATTATTAGACATGAAATGTCTATAGCTGTGAATTGTTGTCAATGAATTTGCCGGATCCCCAAGAATCTATCTTATGTGCATATTTAAAGATTCTCAACGATTAAACTTTATTATTTTTATTCCTTTGGAGTTTTTCGCATCAGCATTAGCTGTTGGTCTTTCAAAGGATTCTGTGTGGCAGCATGTCTCCTGAAGTCTCCAGGACTCTTCTCAGTATGCTGGCCAATCTGAATAATGTAGTAGTTTGGATGGTCACCACTCGTCCTCTTATTTCTAAGTTGCTTTATTAATCCTTTGGTGACTGTACCGAGAGCACCAATTACAATTTATATAAACGTCACTTTCATGTTCCATAGTTTTTTCAATTCCCAAACAAAGTCGAGGTATTCACCCTTCTTTTCACTTTCCTTCAATTTTACTATGTGGTCAGCCGGGACAGCAAAGTTCCCAAATTTGCACACTCATTTGAGAGTTTTCCACACCAACGTTAGCTGATGGTTGTCCACTGTTGTCTGAGTGACAGCAAGTCTCCTTGTTATAAAGCGGCATAATGGATGTAGGAATGATGAAACTGTAACCCATTCTTTACAAAAAGATTCGTCTCATTTTATTTCTTAAAAGGTCTAAAATTCTGTAAGTGTGAAGGAGACAGGGAAACGAAGACGCGGACACATTAGCAGAGGACGGCAAAATTGATCCTTTCCTAACCCACGTTGTGTTTCCATGTTCACGGCCATACGTCCTTGCTTCCTTGATGAGAGGTTCTCAACCGGCGTACGCTTGGGCCGCTGCCCTCCGCTCCCACGTCGCCACGGAAGGCACCCAGCGTGGCCGACCGCGACTCTTTGAAACTGACTGTCTATATAATTTCACGGGATCTGCTTCCGCTAGTCAACCCACATGAGCTCCCTTCCTGTTTACGCAGCTAAAACGTGCTGTCTCAAAAACCCCTGATTTTCGGCTCAGTCAAAGGTCAATATGCAACACCCTCAAGTATCTAGGAATCTTCTCATTTGTTTGTTTCTTTGTTTTTTTAATGGCATATCCACTTTTGTAGGTTATTTAATGCCAAATCCACCCTTCTAGAGGAACACTAGTGGTAGGATAAGGGGGTTCATACCTTTCCCAAGGGCATTTGTCCCGACTCTTCTCAGTATTCTGGCCTATCCTAACAATGGTGCAATTTGTGTGGTCACAGCTCGTCCTCCGATTTCTAACACTTGTAATCCCTTAACCAAGCCTTTGGGGATTGTTCAGCGCGCACCAATTACAAATGGTATCGTTGTCACTTTCACATTCCATATTATTATTATTATTATTATTCGCCTTGCTAGTTTTTCACAACATTTTTAACAGTCTGGGTGACAGCAGCAAAGAACTCAATAAATACTATTTGAAAACCCGCCATACCGAGGTATTTTAATTCTTTCAGTGTTGTGTTAGACTGAAGATGAATACTGCATGCTACAAAAGTCGAATTTTATTATATATTGCATTTCTTATCAGAATCTTTCATTTGCTGAAGACATTTTCTCAGAGGTTTATCATAGTGACACCAAATTCGATTATTTTTGCCACATTTTTCATTCACGTTGTTGCTATGGAAACTTGTAGAGGTAAATAATATCAGTCATCTCACATTTAGTAAATTCTGCTGAGTGTAACAGTAATCATCGCAGGAAATTGTTTGGCTCTTTTGTTTAGTGGTGTATCAACCTTCGTAGGTTATTTAATGCATAAGCCATCCTTATAGCAGTAATACAGGGTAGAATGATAAAATTGTCGTCCTAAAGAAAACAACACTACAGCTTTATTTTAAAACTTTTATTGAAAAAATCAATTCAGGTAACTTGATTATGTAGTAGAGCTGACATCTATTCAATGTAGCCGCCTTTAGCCTCAATCACCACCACGATACTGGTCCGGAACTGGGAGCATGCCTTTTCGACAAGCGCCGGCGGAAGCTCGGCGAATACTCGGTGGATGGCGGCGATCAGGCTGGCTTTGGTGTAGTGGGGGGTCATGTTGGTGATGTTCTCGACGTATGACCAAACGATGTAGTTCAGCGGGTTCAGGTCGGGGGAGGAGGGGGCCAGTGAGAGAAGGGTACAAAGTCGTAGCACTCCTTCTGAAGTCAAGCCTGGTTCTCTTTGGACTTGTGGACCGGCGCCGAGTCCTGCTGCCACACCCAGGGTCTTCCACCGGCCACCTGATTGCATCAGGGGATCACCACACTCTTCAGCACATCCAGGTACCCTTTGATGTTGACTTTCAAGCCGACTTCGAAGATGTGAGGTGGCATGATGTGGCCCTCACTTGAAACCACACCAAAGATCACTTTGTTTTCATCACCCTGGGCACGTCCCTGTTATTCGTGGCAATCCAGATTTGCATTTTGAGGGTGCTGGCAATGGTCCTGTTGTCATAACTTGGATCGGTAGAGAGCATGAGTTGTACAGCGAGGCATCTTCGATCTCGCTTGTTGAACATTGTGTCACTTTTAGACATGATAGAAGTCTCTTATCGCTCTTGGGATTTGTACACAACTGGCCAACTAGTAGATGGTCTGCAACAAAAAAAGAAAACCGGTTTTTATTAAACGGAAATGGAATCATGTCGTCTTTTCAAGGGAGACAATTTTATCGTTCCACCCTGAACTGTTTAACCCATAGCTAGTTGTGGGTATAAGGAGAGTTTGTTCATTTCCAAAGGATATTAGTCTAAAAGTGACCGTAATGGATATCTATGTGATGTGTTCAGCTTTACTCAAACACAACACTGAAAGAATTAAAATTCCTCGGTATGGCGGGTTTTCACATAGTATTTATGTAGTTCTTTTTTCTTGTCACTCAGACTGTTAAGGGAGTGTCCTCGTGGTGTAATGGTTAAAGCGATGGACTGCGGAATCGTTGTAAGCGAGTTCGTACTCCAGTCGCCCAATTATGTTCACTTTCGGGCAAATACCATTGGGTATGAACCCCCTTATCCTCCCAGCTATGGGTTAAATAGTACCACTACTGTTCTTCTATGAGAATGGCTTTGGCATTAAATAACTTATAAAGGTTGGTATGCCATTAAAACAAAGAAACCAAAGAAAGAATCAGACTGTTAAAATGTTGTGAAAAACTTGCAAGGATAATAATAATAATAATAATAATAATAATAATAATAATAATCATGCGTGACTAGAGTTCGAACTCACTTATTACGATGTCACAGTTCAGTGAGTTAACCACAAGGCCACGGAAATGGAATCAGCAACCCGAGTTTAAATTCTGGACGAGTTTGCTTTTCGCTTGTCTCTTATGCCCGAAGAAAAGGCATGAATCCATCAGATCTTCGCCTCTCTCAGTGATCGATGAAATAATTGGGCAGGCTTGATAGAGCAACCAGCCGAGGAGAAGGAAAACTGTAAATTCAAACGGCTGTACTCCGCTTAAAAATTGATCTTGTGTTACATCCAGTCAGGGATGGGCACAATTGTTATACCACAACAGCTACTACTACTACTACTACTACTCTGGAAAAATATTGATTTATAATTTGTGTATGCGCGTTTGAATTGGAGTATGTGGTGGAGAATTTATCATAGATAGATACCGAAGGCTACAAGAACACGCCAAGGCATTACTACAGCGGAAAAAAAGCAAAAACTGTTACAACAATCTATAACTGGTAGTATCAATTAGATTGTAGGCAAGAGTAAACAGTTGTCTTGAGAGGTTCCAAAACTCTATACCTACCTACAAGTTGACGTTTATTGTGAATTTCCCATCCGCCAAAGTATAAAAAATCACATTGGGATATAATATAAACATCCTGGACGAGACTGATGGTATTTCACTTCGCGCTAATTTCCTCGAGAAAAACATAAATTCATCTAGATATGGGTAAATAGTAGGGCAGACAAATTTCTGTAACCTTTGTAAGGCAACCAATCTAAGAAAAGAAAAACCTTGAATTCCACTTAAAAAAACTGAACTCGGGTCGCATGCTATCCGTGGTGGAGGGGTTGGATAAATACAGAATAAGCAAGTTATATGCGATGGGGGCGCTCTTGGTGTAAGAGCAATCATCGCAGGAAATAGGCACGACGACCCGAGTTCAAATCCTGGACGAGACTAGTTTTATTTCACTTAGCGCTAATGCCCTTGGGAAATGTTTGCATCCAACAAGTCTCCATCCAGCTAAAGATAAATAGCAGGGCAGACTGGCTTCCTTAAACTTGAAATGGCAACCAGTCTTGGAAAAGGAAAACTCTGAACTCAAACCAGTAAAACTCTGCTAAAAATAACCTTGAGTAGCATCCTGTTCTTGCGATGGGGTTGATATATATGTGTGAAAATCGGTTCTGATCATAATGACCCAGAAAAGATACAGATGTTTTGACGTAACATGTTTTGAAAGTGTCGTATATATATATATATATATATATATATATATGGGAACTTCCAAAAATCGGAAAATGAGATAGTACAACGGTTTAACCAGTTCCTGCAGAAGGCCAAAATGCCACATTGGCTCCAAAAAGAGATTACGGATTTGATTCCTGTATTGTTTGAACCAAACCTGAATGAAACTGAATAGGAAATTTTCTTCATATGGTTTCTTGGTTTAATGGCATATTGTTATATTATCATCTACAGCATCATAACGACACAATAATAAAGACGCACGCAAGAAAACTTCCTTTGAAAAATATTGTACCTCTCACTTTATTGTTAGGGTTCGAAAAGGTTACTCAAGGTTTGCGATTGAGAGGGAGCAGGAGACCGGACAGAACTGAAATATTTTGACCCCCATTCTTATGGCCGTCAGCGTTGTGTCTTTCTCGTCCTCCAGGGCTGCTCAACCGGAGGCCCAGAGGCCCACTCTGCTGGATGATGGCTTTCTTTACTGCATCTTATCAGTATCTTCTCCGGACCTCAACTCATCAGGGCCCCAAGGCCCCAAGGCCTGATGTGGCTTTCCCTACCACACCTCGTCTATAACTCCGTCCGATCTCTAACTGGAACTCTGACTTCTGTCTTGACTGAGTTATATAATAGTTCAACGTCCACTCAGTCGCCTACTCGATCTTTGAAATCGCATGTTTGATCGGCATCAAGCGGAAATAACTGTCATGCAGTTCACAGGTCACTCTCTTCCGGTGCATCAGTCTATGAGTGTACCATGGGAATTTTTTTACCTCGTCCCATTTCATCAGCCAATTTCCGCCCACGCGATTTCCTCTCATAACTGCCATTAGAATGTGTCACCTCCTTCCGGTGCATCACCTTGGAATGGCATTTTTGGCCGGGTCGAAGGCCAAAATACAACAATATCAATATTCATGGGTTATTTAATGCCAAAGATATCTTTGTAGAAGAACAGCAGTGACGCTTTTTAACTCATAGCAGATGGGATAAGGGTGATTCATACCTTTCATAAGGGTATGATTTCTAAAGGGAACGTGATAGCGTGACTCGAGTTCGAACTCACTTCGAGGCCGCAGTCCGATATGCTTGTCATTTCGCCACGGGAACTCCCAAGAGAATATCAATGATTTCTCTTTGAAATTACATAAGTAGTAAAGTTGGTGACCTTAGTCAAGGGTGACCCGAACGCTTCCTTTTCAACAGCTACCAGGATGTAGGGAAGGACGCTACTTCATTTCCTGGATTGCACCTCTTTACCCTTGATCCGTACTTTATAATGCTGAATGTTAAGCAAGGCGGCATCAAGTATCATTTTTTGAGTCTTTGGTATTATTCGACCTGGGATTGAACCTCTGTCTCCCGGACCATTGGCAAACACTCTACTCATTAGGATCAATGGCCCGGTCATAAATTACATAAAAAACTGACCATAAATTTGCCCTTCTAATCTTTTTATAAAAGCAATCGTGTCAGAGTCACCGACAACTGTTATATCGATAATGGTTAATCGTTGGATGGGGGAGGAAAAATAAAAAAAACCTATCTCTCTTCAAATGTTAGGATCTCTGTTGCTTTATTTACTCCATTCAGGGTCCGAAGTCGTGGAAGTTAACGAAAATGGATAACGGACACAACGCTCTAAGTAGGTTCGACGTTTTAGAGGCAACCGACTCTTTCCGTATCTTTGAAAAGTTAACTTGCTCTTCGGACATGCTGACGCTTGTCTCCTCGAACTCCAGGCACCAATAGAGTTCCAGACACCAATAGAGACGGCGAATCTAGAAATCCCACCGTCTTTTACTGGGATCGCAAAACATTCAAAATCCCACTTCTAGCTTGCCTGGGTGGCATCGTGTGGCCAACCCCATGACATCATTTAGATTGTTGATCGAGTTTGCTAACCTTTGCACGACCTGGTTAACCACTGATTTCGGTCAGGTGTGCTCGATCAAGTATATTTTGTTACACCTAGCATACTGGATGAGATGTTAAACTTTGTTAACAGGTTTTCCTCTCGGTTTATGTTTATTATGACATCTATTTACATCCGCAGTACTCGTCGCTTACAATGTTACACTATAAACACTGGCATAATACCGAACTATGTTCTTGTGAAGACTTATGAATTAATAAACGCTGTCGAGAGGTTAACTTTTATGGCCTCCAATTAACCCTAACTCTAAGCTTGTACAACAAATTTTAACCTTGACTATGCCAACTTCCCAGATGGAATCAGAGTATTGTGCGTGTCTGTACCTCAGTCGTTTTCGTCTTCGAGCAGAAGGTGGCAAGGGAAAAAAAAAAAAAAGAAAACTGTGAACTCCGACCCTGAGGCAGCACCTTCCCATTGTATTAGATAAAAGGTTAGAGTTGTCTGACATCTTTGCGACACTGGTAACAGAGACGGGGTTATTTTTGTTCTTGCCCACACGTATGGGTGTGCTCACCACCACCAAATAGCCCATGTCCAACAGACCCTATGTTGCCGGCTACTCGATCCTGTTGAGCACAAGTTTAAAAGTGTGAGTCATCCAGTGAGAATCAAATTCACTAACAATGCTTTGTAAGCTCTGTTCACTAACCATTACGCCAAGGTTTCTCGAACGTTTTACATGATGCATCCCAAGTAAACGAAGTTATATTCCATTCCACCCGAAATAAACTAATGGATATTATCGATATTTATTCTAAGTCTCACCGGTTGCCATGGGGAGGGATGTTTTTTATTTTTTATTTTTTAGGTTCAATATTAACATTTTTACAAGATACAAAAAAGTTATTATAAATGGATTGTTGAATCATACAATATCATCTATAACAATACAAAATCATGCAATATCATCAATACCGATACAAAATCATGTAATATCATCTATACGAATACAAAATCCTACAATATCATCTATACCTATATATAATCATACAATATCATCTATACCAATACAAAATCATGTAATATCATCTATACGAACACAAAATCATGCAATCTCATCAATACCGATACAAAATCCTACAATATCATCTATACCTATATATAATCATACAATATCATCTATACCAATACAAAATCATGCAATATTATCTATACGAATACAAAATCATGCAATATCATCTATACCAATAATACCGAAACTGACAAGTGAGTTTTGTGTTGGTTGGTTGGTTGGTTGGTTGGTTGGTTTATCAACTCTTTTCGGGTCATTTAACGCTGATTTAAATTTCAAACAATTCAGTTTAATATAAGAATAGTTTTTGTTTATAGTTAAATGTCAAAACACTTCTATTTCAAGCATTCAGTTTAGCACAAGTACACAGTGTGATTCTATTTGACCCATAGATAGCACCCTATCTGGTGCTACCACTCTGAGCCAGAGTGGATTTGGATCTGAGAGCTATGGCATTGAAGGAGTACTCCGAATTCCACAAAGATCCAGCATTACAAGAACCTCACCACCAGATTGCTTACTGTCATATCAAGGACAGACGTTTGGGGGAGGGTCTTACTTCCCTGCAAAGAAGCAGTCGGAGTATTCTACAGCCCCATCTGATGGTGAGTCTCCAGTCATGGAGCCTTGAGGAATATGGAGAGCTGCTTCGTTGCCATTGGAGTGGTAGTACCTGTTAGGGTTCCGTCTATGGGTCAAAAAGAAGTGTTTAACGATTTAACTGTGAGAAAACAAGTGGCTGATCCAAAATTGAATTGTCAGCGTTACGTAGCAATACTCGAAAACATTTAACAGTGTGCAAACGAACGACTAATACTCAATAGAATTCTTCGTGTGAGATAGCAATAGTTGAAGCGATTAAACTATTTGCAAACAATTGAGCTCTTGTTTGTATAAAATGTTACCTACAAGCTATTCATTTACAAATCATATATATATATATATATATATATATATATATATATATATATATATATATATAAACAAGATTTGGCAATATATAGTCAACTAGTTTTTATATCTCATAAAACCCAACTAACCAACAAAATCACACACACACACACACACACACACATATATATATATATATATATGTATGTATGTATACTAATAAACAGGATTTAACATTAAATAACCAACGAGGATTGATATGTCATAAAACTCAACCAACAAACCTGAGATTGAACCTCCGGTCTCCCGGAACATTGGCGAACACTCTACTCATTTGGCCATGGTCCTGTTAATGACCATGAACTTTTGTTAACAAAACAGTATCAGTTTGGTTAGTATTTATTGAATTTCAAAACCATAATATTTCCCGCAAAGAAGAACGCTAATTAAATGGTTGGTTGGTTGGTTATTTTCAACCCTCGAAGGTTATTTTTACCAAATCCTATTTATACATATAAACCAATTATTCACGATTTGCCTTTTCTCTACTGACCGCTTCGTTGGTGGGCTTATAATATGCTGACTGCATCCTTTACAGAGGATTTAGACACCAACAAAATACTAAAACACATCGGATGGTGAGGCTACAATTCTGAAGCTCTGAAGCGTGTGTGAAAATTATTTGTATAAGAATACTTTGATATGATATAACTTATTTGCATAAAAATAATTACTTAAAGTTATAATTGTTTACTAGAATTTATTATCACTTTACTTCTGGCGAGTTTTTGACATCAGCATGAGTGTTTCACAGGAGTTTGAGTGACAGCAATTTTCCTCGGGTCTGCAGGTCTCTTCTTAGCATTCTGGCCGATCTTAACAATGGTGTAGTTGAGCGGTCTCTGCAAGTCCTCCAATTTCGAACTCTTCCAACCCCCTTTTCAAACCTGTAGGATCCGTTCCAAGTGCACCAATTACAATTGGTATCACTGTTACTCTATGTTCTAGAGATTTTTTAGTTCTCTGTCAAGAGCCAAGTATTTGTTTATAATTTACTTGAAACCGTATAACTGTGTGTAAATAATTGATTATTATCAAATAAAAGAGTTTACTTGAAACCATATGATTATTTATAAATTATTAGTGTTAGATATAGAAACTTAATATCCTATATCTATGAATTCGTGGTTATCTTTTGGTGACTATGTTTCTCGCCAATAGACGACACTCTTATAATTTCCTGACAAAACAATTTGATTCTGGCCGTTGACTTGTGAGGTTCATCAGCTCAGCATCAAATTAAGCGTGTCGTTGACCCGCTTTTGGATTTATCTAGGTTGCTTTCACATCCACCTTACTGCATCCCATGGTTCTCAATGTTATACGCGAGCACGATTCATATAACACCCTCTCCTCCTCGGAAATATGATATCCCGTAACAAATCGAGGCAAAATGACTGAATGATTACGGAGGCTGCATATTTTATTGTCTGAGTTTGACCTTTTCGGTACAACCAGGTGGCTGTTCTTTTATTGTTTCTGATGACCGACAGGGACGGATGGAAAGAGAGAGAGAGAGAGAGAGAGAGAGAGAGAGAGAGAGAGAGAGAGAGATGGGGGGATTCGTGCAGTCGGCACACCTTGATGATAATGATGATTTCTAGATTAATTGCATTAACAATAGTCATTTAAAGCTATGATTGTTGACTAAGGATTATTATTATTATCAGTTACTTGAAATCATATGAGTATTTACCAAACCCACCACACGGTTAGGGTGTGTGACATAAAGTCACTTTTAAAGCAAAGTTTAGCAGGTTTGAATTTAGAGTTTTACCCTCTCCTAGACTGGTTGCCTAACCAAGCCTAAAGATCCTATTCTGCCCTACTAATTTACCTATAGCTGGAGGAAAAATAACTGGATTCATACCTTTCCCTAGAGTATTAGTGGAATGTGAAATGCAATGAGCCTCGTCCAGGATTTGAACTCATGTCGCAGTGTCCATTTCCTATGATGTTAATAATTTCCCCACGGGCACATCCATACTTGAAATCATATAACTATGAACAAACAAATGATTATTATTTAATAGGAATATTTACTTAAAACCTTATAGTAAATTGTTAAATATAAACGTGCGTGATTCCCTAACCCCTAAGCATGAAATAACCCAATACAAGTTGACATTCTGTTAAAATCAATCAGTCTACTAACTGACGATCACTGCTACTTATTACTACCGAATGGTCCCTGTAACTGATGTGTCCCTATGTAAATTCCTGTTCCCTCACGATAACCCCTTACAGTGATAAATGTAACCCAATGTATTTTCCCAACCCTTCCTTCACGAACAGAATGCGAAACAAGGTCAAGTGGAGTATAGCTGGTTTGAATTCGGAGTTTTTCTTCTCCTAATCTGGTTTCATTACCATGCTAAAGTATCCAGTCAGCCCCACGATTTACTCGTAGTTGGGGATAAGTAATGAACAGATGGATTCAGGTCTTTCAGTAAAATAATTTGGGTGATTAATTGATAATATTATTTTATCTCTTTGGGTAAAATTTCAATTTAGCTAAGGACTTTGAATATAAGGGTAGTTCCTCAAAGGGCAAACGCGTGTAAAGGTGGCGACCAGGTTAAACACCTCTGGTCAAAATAACGTTGGGGAAGACTGGATATGGATGATAAAGAAATCAAGGGTTGTCTACCGGTGTGGAGAAATAAGGGTTTGTGACACATGGGATGATTCTAGAAAGTATGATGCAATAGGTAATTAAATCAGAGAATATATAAATATAAGAGAATTTGAATACTGGGTAGTTGAGTCTTGAAATCCAAAGAGAAAGGATAGGGTAGATATTGGTACGATTCGGCGAGAGTCTAGGTGGTTGGATAGCTGGAAGCGAGATTCGCAGATAAACCCTTACAAGGTCTTCCTCTCTCCTCCTGCGTCGGACTGCGATGACATATTACCAGTCTGCATAAAGCAGTTTCCCATCAGAACATGAGTCACTTGTTATTTCTGAATTTTAATATTCAACATAGAGTCCATCGCATTACATTTTCCAAGGGAATTAGCCCCAGAAGAAAAGCAAATAGCCTTGTCTAGAATTTTTATATCGTATCCTCATGTAATATTTGGTTTGATTTCAGTTACTTTCTTAAACAGCATATCAACCTTCTTGGGTGATTTAATGCCAAATCTGTCCTTGTAGAAGAACAGTAGTGGTGTTATTTGACCCATAGCTGGGATTGGTTGGTTGGTGGCTTGCTTTGTTTTACGGCGTATTAACCCTTTTCGGGTCACTTAATGGAGAATTAAATTCCAAGCAAATCAGTTTAGCATAAGTACACAGTTTAGTTCTATTTAAAAAGATCTATTTCAAACATACGTATGCCGTTTAAATGTCACAATAGTTCTATTTCGCGCAATTCAGTTTAGCATAAGTAAACAGCTTAGTTCTCTTTGATCCATAGATAGGACCCTTATCAGGTGCTTATCAGAGGGGACCTGGGTGCGATGGCAATGAAGGGGTACTCTGTATTTCCCAAAGCTCCAACATTACTGGAATTTTACTATCAGATTGTTTAGTGTCATATTAGGACACTCGTTGGGGGAGTCTTACCCCTCTGTAGAGAAGTAGTCGGTGTATTCTTCAACCCCAGCCGACTGGGCCAGCTCGGAGGTTAGATAACAAAGTTTATACCTTCCTCAAGAGTATTAGCCCGAGAGTTAGCGTAATAGAACGATTGGAATTTGCTATCGCTTACTTTGATGTCATAGTTTAGCATACTAACCCCTATGCCATGTAGACCCTCTCGGAGTAATTTACTGAGCCTTTTGCTTAGATGTGGCACAAGACCGTATGAATGAAGAACCCAATGAGATTCGAGCTCACTCGTGAAGGTTTACGGAATAGAAAAAATTTTTAAAATTAAATTAAATTAAAAATATAAATATAAAAAATGCAGAAATTCCCAAAAGCCAATGACAGAAAAAGGGATGACGCATGCGCAAAAAAAAAAAAAAAAAAAAAAAAGAACCATCTCACCAAAAGAAAGAATCCTGTTCTTTTTTAAGCAGTGATCAGCGAAGTGACAATACTTAAATCTTTCTTACTGCTGGTGGAAGGTCCCACGTGTTCGTTTTTATGCGGCACGCTAGTTGACCTTTCCACAAGTAGCAGCCGTCTTTTTACCATCAACCTACGACTAAAAACACCAAATAATGGACTTATCAAAACCACAACTAAAACACCATATAATGGACTTAGCAAACTACAATTAAAACCCCTAATAATTGACATTATCAATCCCGAAAGTGACTCGTGAATTTCAAGGAATGATTTGCGAAAAATTCTCAAATCGTCTAAGAAGACATTTCCTCACTATAGAGTTCATGCAAATGTACCATACCCATGATACGGATAAGTGTGAAATGTACATAGAATGTTCATAACTTATATACATAGAACATAGGAATCCCGAAACACGAAAAACACGTAACGATTTCTTAGTTCAGGTACGAAATCTTTTATTACCTTTGGGTTAAAGGTTTCGACATAAGGAAGAGAGATGCACAATCTTTCTATTCTGGCTTTTCTATCTGCTCCCCCACCACCACCACCATACGTGTGGCGCCCATTGCGCACAAATTCGTCTGGCCTCAGCGAGCCCTGAAAGTCGACCCTTCCCGTTCGGGGTCTAGTTCTCAACTAACTGACTTTTTCAAAATCTCCCAAATCCTCCGCGCGCGCTTTCGGTGCATGACGTCATTCACATCCCCTGGTCCTGGGATTTTTATTTTGACATCCGTGAACGACACATCCTCCCCCGCGCGCGTTAACACCTGCGCTCAAGTTGGCAACTAACCCATGTGCTGAGCCGAAAAGTTCTCAACTTAACTAAACCGAAACCCAAGATATAATGCCTCGGCCATTATATTACACAAAATCCCAAATACAATAAAGTTAAAATTCAAAAAAGATATCTTTTCCCCCTTTTTTCTTTCCATATAATTCTTTTAAAGTCTTCATGGACCATGAAGAGAAACCAACAAATAACACGGTCAGAAGAGAAGCCAAAAACGAAGTCAGATAATAACAACAACAACAACCAAAATAACCTAAATCATATAAAGGTTTGCTAGTTTAGCTTGCTAAACATTACACCACTTGAGGCGCCCAATGGAGACTCCCGCTTAATATTTGTATTTAGGTTGATGAAAAATTCGTAAGAACACCAATCAGCTGGTAAGTAGACGCTTTTGGCATATATCACAACTGTTTACCATTGCCTACTGCCAAATTGATACTACCTGTTGTAAATTGTTATAACTGGTTTTGATTCATGTCATATCTACATTATTCCTCTTCCATAGATGCACATGCTAAAATGGAAAGATCTGAATATCTTTCAATAAATTATCAATCACAGTTGCTGCTGCTGCAGCAGCAGCAGTAGTAGTAGTAAGTAAGTATGTATGTATGTATGTACCCAACCTCTGGGGGAGTGTCCTCGTGGTGTAATGGTTAAAGCGATGGACTGCAGAATCGTAGTAAGCGAGTTCGAACTCCAGTCGCACTATTACGTTCACTTTCGGACAAATACCCTTGGGAAAGGTATGAACCCCCTTATCCTCCCAGCTATGGGTTAAATAGTACCACTACTGTTCTTCTAGGAGAATGGCTTTGGCATTAAGTAACCTACAAAGAGTTGATATGCCATTAAACTAAAGAAACCAAACCAACCTCTAGGCTACGGGCAGGATACAAAGTCAGTTTTTAAGCAATGTACTGCGGGTTTAAATTCAGAATTTTTCCTTCTCCGAGACTTGTTGCCTAACCAAGCCTAAAGATACGGTCTGTCCTACGAGTTTACCCATAGCTAAACGGAGAACAAATGGATTCATGCTTTTTCCAAAGGCACAGGCACATGTACAGGTACAGGTTCAAAATTAAATGTAAACAGCTTCATCCAAGATTTGAACTCGGGTTGCTGTGCCAATTCTCGAGGACGAAAACCGTTACGCACACACCTCCAATAGTTTGGAGTTAGATTACAGGGTTTGAGCTCTATGTTGACACACATATAAAGAAGATTAGAAAAGGTAGGTATTAACAATCTAACAATAGCTATAAATATATAATATTCTATAAATATACAATACTTAAAGAAGGTTTATGAAGAGAAAGACAAGCCGTGTTTTTGGGTAAACAGCCAAAGTCATTGGGAAATATTTCTTTTGTATGTGCGCGCGTCTGTGTGTGTTCTAAGATAGCATAAAACAGAATTTCCTAGATGTGTGCTTCAAAGGGGGAAAAAAAGGAAAGTAATAGGAAGTGATACTTGTGAATCTTATGAATAACACGGGAGGTTAGTGTGGTATTTGGTGAGAGGTAGGGAGCGTTAATTATTTGGTTTTGGTTGGCTCGTTGGTTTAATGGCATATCAACTTTTGTAGGTTATTTAATGCCAAAGCTATTCTCCCAGAAGAACAGTAGTGGTGCTATTTAACCCATAGCTGGGAGGATGAGGGGGTTCATACCTTTTCCAAGGGTATTTGCCCGAAAGTGAACGTAATAGCGCGACTGGAGTACGAACTCGCTTACTACGATTCCGCAGTCCATCGCTTTAACCATTACACCACGAGGACACCTCCCTGTTATTTATATGATGTTTCAATTCCACGACTTCGGATTGAAAAAGTTACCTATTTTGTAGTCACCGCTGAATCAAAGTGGATCAGTCGAAAAGACTTTCGTATTCAGGTACGAATACTTTTGATGAGTTAAAAAAATCATTTTGAATCAATTTATTTTATCGGAAGACTGCGTAGAGCCTTGCTTCGCACGGACCATTTTACGACACAATTTCCTCTAACGTCGCAGGATGAAAATCCGGTTGTCTATCTTATCTATCTTGTACTACTACAGTTGTACAGGTATGACAAATGAGCCCATCAACATTGTAGAGCTTAGAACAGTCCCATAGAACCAGGGAAAAATGATTAGAGGCATTTGAGATTCAAACCAACATGAAAGCAAGAAGCTGTGATGAGTCTTGCTGTCACTTGATATTTACTATATTTACCAACCCCTCCGCTCGGACAGGATATGACACAAGGTCAATTTTTTTTAGCGGAGTTTTCCTTCTCCTTTACTAGTTGCCTTACCAAGGCTGAAGAACCTAGTCTGCCTTACTATTTTTACCCATAGCTGGAGGGAGAGTAATTGGATTCATACCTTTCCCAAGGGTATTAGTGCTATGTGAAATGCAATCAGTCTCGTCCAGGATTTGAACTCGTGTCGCCGTGTCCATTTCCTACGACGATAACTATTACACCACGGGCACCTGATCATCACTTAATACAACTGGTATTAAGGATAAGACGAAGAAAATGTTATATGATCGAAAGAGATCTCTTCTGATTTATCGTACACACAAAATAATGATTCCAACTAGCGCCCACGAGAGCATTCACCGGATGTTATTGGTGCTGAGACTTTCTTCAAAATAGAGCAGGGGCTTCTGCACATAAGATCAACGCATAGCGAAATGTCGGTGAAATTCGTCAAAAAATAAAAATAATTAAAAGTAATTTTTTAGACCAATCTGAGACCTTCACGGTAAAAAACAAAGAAAACCCAATTTGATCCGATCAGAAGACAAAAACGATATAAAAAACAAATTTCTCAACAACGGAGCCAAATCAAAAGAAGCCAACTCCAGCTCTGAGAGAGAGAGAGAGAGAGAGAGAGAGAGAGAGAGAGAGAGAGAGAGAGAGAGAGAGAGGCGAAACTTGAAAGCACACATCACCCACATTGACTTTCTCTTCTCTGCTTTGAAAGAAGCGACTAAGTTGTAAATCACCAAACACCCCTCTCCTCTCCGCACTCGTTACATATGATTGATCACGTGAGCGTAAGTCTAACAATCCTACCACTATTAAGCAAAGGACATTTTTTTTACTTTCTTCATTTCCATATCAACACGTTTATACAAAACCAGTTATTTAAACTTTTTACTTCTTTGTTTTCAATACAATTGTTAAAATTTTTACCTGCCTTCGTGTTCTATGTTTTGCAACTGTGTTTCGTTCCTTCCTTGCAACCATACGCTGGTATAACAAAAATTACCAAAATTCATTTAATTAAAACCATCGAACGGTCCTAATTTTGATAAAAGTCCAACAACGAGAGGACCATACTTTCGACCATGAGTGAAGCATACGACAAAAGACGTTTTTTTAGCAAAGTGTTAAAAAGAAAAGGTGAGTGTCGCCCGATTTTTGTTTCGACAGGAGCGTGAAAGGTGAACAATAACAGACGCGTAAAGTAATCTCGGCCCTAGAGACACTTTTGAGTTATTCGGATGCATCCAGAGAGAGAGAGAGAGAGAGAGAGAGAGAGAGAGAGAGGCGAGCAGAATACAGGTGAAAACGAAATAAAGTAGACTATAACAAATAAGGACCGAAGTAAAATAAATCATGAAAACACACAACTACACATTCGACGACCATGGCGACGAGGGTGACATGTAAGAAGTCCGAACGCTGCCTAAAAATCATGAACCAGATAATCAAGTTAAATTTTATAAACTTTCTAGTGATGCAGAAAGGTCAACGGTCAGATTCCAGGATAATTTGTAGGCAGCTACTAAAATTATAACAGGTTGCTCGGTAATTCGGCCAAAGACAGCATTTTTAGCACGGGCGAATACCGTACAAAGCAAAAATTTTACCAGAGACAAATATCACATAAGACGTATTTCTAACATTTACAAATATCAGGCAGAACTGTTCGGCACGGGAAAATTTTGAAGTTAAAAAACTCAAAGTGTAAAATAATTTCACCATAACTAGGATGAATTTATTAGAAAATTTGAGAATTTTTAAAGCAATTCAAATTTTAATACATTTGAAAGAGACTATATTTGAAACAGACCGAAGGTGAGGACTGCTACTAGCAGGTTATCGACCATGGAAATCTGATCTCTCTAATAAGATAAAACGGAATTCTTTCCAAGCTGTGATCATGACAGTACTACTATATGGTTACAAAATATGAATGCTAATGAAACAGATGGTTTGGTTTGGTTTGTTTTGATGGCATATCAACCATTGTAGGTTATTTAATGCCAAATCCTTTTTATACATATATACTGAATATATGACTTCTAAAGACATTTTTTGATATTTTCAAATGGGCCTGAACTAATTTTTTTTTGTACACAGTTTAATGGTTTCACTTATTTCTATCAAATATAAATATTTCTATTTATTGTTAATCATATGTCTGTACACAGTTAAATGTTTTCAAGTATTGCTATTTAACACTAACAATTTCATAAGACATCAGACATTTATTTACACATGATTAAATGATCAAACAGTTCTATTTCAAACAATTCAGTTTAGCATAAGTCAATCGTTTGCACTCAGTTTAATTGTCAAAATACCCAGTTTAAATGTCAAACAGTTCTATTTGATCAACAAATAGGACCCTATTAGGTACTACTACTCCGGGTCTAAGTGGACCTGGGTATGATGGCAATGAAGGGGTACTCCACATTCTCTAAGGCTCCAGTATTACTGGAGCCTCGCCATCAGATTGTTTAGTGTCATATACAAGACACTAGTTGGGGTGGGGGAAGTCTTACCCATCTGCAGAGATGCAGTTGGTGTATTCTATAGCCCCAGCCTGCAGGGTCAGAAACACATGGAGAAAAAGCTAGAACTACACAAAAATGCTGCATGCTGTTTTGAAGCAACACCCCACAAAAACAGCAGCTGTAGGGCTACTTACCTCCTATCTCATAAACCACCCAAGTAAGCTGAACAAGATATGCTGGTCACTGCTACTGAAAGTAAGTACAAACTCAAAAGCGACATTCTCTTATGGACTCTCACACATGAACGCACTGGTGTTGGCCAACCAGCAACTCTGTGTGGATACTGGATGCAGTCTAAAGGACTGGCTGAGAGAGAGAGAGAGAGAGACGGAGTGAGAGAGAGAGAGAGAGAGAGAGAGGGATGGATGGAGAGAGAGAGAGAGACGGAGCGAGAGAGAGAGAGAGAGAGAGATGGAAGGAGTGAGAGAGAGAGAAAGAGGATGATGATGATATAGTCGATATCATTGTCATGCTAGTTGATATTACAATTGATTGGAGGAAAAAGCATGCATTTAGCCTGTCTGATCAGTTCTTCGGGAAAGAGTCAACCTAATTGTTCTTTAAACTGCACATCATAACTTATTGCTATACTGCAAGATGTTGCTCTATATATACTGTTGAAAGTTATATGAAAAACATGCATGAAAGAAATTGGAGGTGCCCGTGGTGTAATGGTTATCATTGTAGGAAATGGACACGGCGACACGAGTTCAAATCCTGGACGAGACTGATTGCATTGAGGAAACAGACCTGCTCAGCGACCTAGAGAAGGACTTCATCCAAAGATCATGTTAAGTGTATGGTGGGATATCAACGGAATTGTCCATTACAATAATCAAACAATCACCTCTAATTTCTACAACAATAAACTTTACAATTTTATGCACATGGGGAAGTGCCTGTGGTGTAATGGTTATCGTCGTAGGAATTGGACACGGTGACACGAGTTCAAATCCTGGACGAGACTGATTGCATTTTACATAGCACTAATACCCTTGGGAAAGGTATGAATCCAATTATTCTCCCTCCAGCTATGGGTAAATAGTAGGGCAGACTACGTTCTTCAGCCTTGGTGAGGCAACTAGTCTAGGAGAAGGAAAACTCTGAATTAAAACCTGTTAAACTCCGCTTAAAAATTGACCTTGTGTCATATCCTGCCCGAGCAGAGGGTTTGGTAAATATGATAAAAGAAATTTCTCTTATTGCAGTTAGAGCATTTGACAAATTTGGAGTAGAAATCAAACTTTTATTTTCCATTATCAAACACAGATTTTAGTTGGATCTGAAATCCACCCATAAAAATGTATTCTGATATTTATTTGAAATGAAAAATATTCACTCGTAGATTCATTTTCGATTAACTAAAAAAGACAAATATTTTGATCGAGTTTTCCATTTCATATTGGGGGAGTCTCCTTGGTGTAGTGGCAAACATGTGTAATATATCACCTTGACTTGTGATGAACCCAGCGGATGTTGTTGACAGATACATCTGGCCGTAGACAGAATCAACAAAATGATTACTGGGAACAAGCAGTGCGTGGGTGTAAACCATGGCCAATGAGAAACAGGTATTGGGCGGATGTAAACTGTGACCAATAAAAAACAAGCAATGCATGGGTGTAAGTCATGGCCAATAGAAAACAAGCATTGTGTGTGAGTTTTAAGACTATATAAGGTCTAGAATTTTGGCTAAAGTTAGTTCTTGCTGGCAGTTCCAACTCCAAATGGCTTCTCCGTGTGCGCAAACTCACTGATTGCTCTCCTGCTCCACACAAGCATCTCCGTCAACGAATCAAAGATTATATCTTTATATGTTTTATGTGTTCCTCGTCGTTTGTCAAGACCCAGCTGTAGTATATCACATATACTGGACTTCGGCATCTTAGCAAGCAAGTTTAAACTCTAGTCGTGTTATTATGCTGCCTTTCAGACTAATACTCTTGAGAAAATTACAAACTCCTTTATCCCCACAACTATGGGTTAAATAGTACCATTACTGTACTTCAAGAATGGCTTTGACATTAAATAACCCACAAAGGTTGATATGCCATTAAACAGAAAAACCAAAACCAAACCACTTCATATGTGAATTGAAATTTTTTTTCTCTAAAATTAAATAAAGAGAAAGTACTTAGGTGCATTCAAATGAAATGAAAGCTTGTTTCATGTACATTCTACCATAGATATCGCTAAGAAATGTCAAGATCATGTTTTTCATTTATCATCATGTCGTGCCGTGAGTACGGATATCCCTGACCCTCTCTCGCCACTTCTCCCTATCATTCATCGCCACTGGCAAGTCTTCAGGGCTACATCCCGTATCCTCACATAGCTGCTGTAAGTATGTTCGAGCTGGTCATCCTGCTTTTGCTTAGCCATATGCGGGGGTCCATAGGAGTACATCACTTATGAACCCGTCTTAACTTCTCCAGCAGTGTCCTGCATGTCTGGTTCGTCTAACTTGGATAGTTTTCGTGATGGGAGGCAGGTGGCCGTAATGTCAAAGCTATTTTTGTAGAACAGTAGTGACACTATTTAACCCACAGTTGAGAGGATAAGAGGGTTCATGCCTTTCCCAAAAAGTATTAGTCAAAAAGTGAATGTAATAGCACATTTGGAGTATGAGCTAGCTTCCAATGATGTGGCAGTGTATAACATTAGCTACGACACAGCAGGGACTTCCCCTACTGTTTTAAGGTTTAATGCAATAAAGTAGTTCCCAATCACTTCGAGTCTGATTTGGCTTAATGACATCTCAATCTTTGTGAGTTATTTAATACCAAAGTTATCATTGTACAAGAACAATAGTGATACTATTTAACTCAAAGCTGGAGAGATAAGGGGGTACGTACCTTTTCTGAGGGTATTAGTCTGAAAGCGAATGGAATACAACAACGGGTCTAGAGTTTGAACTTGCTTAATTAGAAGTTGCTGTCAAACGCTTTAGCTATTGCACTGCGGGGATTCTCACTTACTATATATATATTTATATATATTGTCATCCACAGTTGGTTTTGTCGTATCACAACTCTTCATTGTGCCTAGACAAGTAGGACGCTTGAAGCCGGGATCGAAACCCGCCCAACTTTATCTTGGACTTAGTACCATACCGCTCAGCCAGCAAGCAGACCATGTCAGCTCGGGAATTATAAGGCATTATGTAGTAGCTTTCGTTTGTATACATATTTTCCTTTCCGGATACTAGAGGGTTCAATTCATTCAAAGAGCCTTAAAGTAATAATGTATAAAAGTTTGAATAAAATTATAGGCTAAAATATCTCAATACCTAATAAAATACATTTTTGCTGTTACTAAAGTGTGGCCTGAAAAAGAAATCACAGGTTTCATATTTTGCAGCCATAAACCTGTCATTTCAGGTTGAGTGCTATTTAACTCTAATGAGTAAATGCAATATTTCAGGTTCAGGTAGATGTCATCAAATGATAATGTTACATTACCTTTTACTCTTAGTCGGATCTTCTATCTAAGTCAATGCCCATCTTTTCACCTGTTTTTTTTTTTTCATCTGCTTAGCATACTTCTCTGTTCTTGTTGTTTTCTCTATTCTTATTCGTTGCTGTAACCTCATCTGTATTTGTTCTTCTTTACTGGAATAACAACAACACAGACGCCAATATGCCGACTGCCCAAATGGAGCCACCTGTTGGTCGTGGGTGGTGAACTGTAATGCATGGGGATGGGATCTGGGAAACTTAGCAGTCCATGACCCAGGTGCTAAAACCTTTGATTCACGCTCGAAAATTCTATTGAATAACTAAAATATCTAGTTACAAACTATTTGCTAACAAATATATATTTGGCATTAAACAACCCACAAGGCTTGATATGCCATTAAACAATAACCTAACTTTTTCAATGAATCTTTTATTTTCCTAATATATTTCCTGTTAAATTGAGGGTGCATCTTATATGCTAGGGAATGTTGGCATTTCCTTTGGTGATCTAGTTTGGTAATCCAAAGATTCTAACTTATATCAGAATAAGATACAAACATCTTGTTAATTATTCTCATATATTAGATGCATGCAAAAGTTTTCTGCTAAAGACCAATTTTTAACAGTGTTTAGTCTCACACATAAAAAACACACAGACATACACATATGTGTATATATATATATATACACATATATAAGTTAGCCAACCATAGGTGCATCAACCTGAAGGCTCTCTTTTCAATAGCTACAACACTGAGCTGTAGGAGAGGGTGCTACATTTTTCCTTGGATTGCTCTACTTGCCCTTGATTCATACCTTTTAATGCTGAGTGTTAAGCAAGGAAGCATCAAGTACTATTTTTTGACTCAGTCTCCAAGACAATTAGTGAACACTCTATTCACTAAGCCAATAGGCCAGCATATATATATATATATATATATATATATATATATATATACATTTCAGCTTATCTCATTGTGAGGTAGGTGATCCCTTTTTGAAAAGCATTTAAACACTAGATAAGCAGTCATTTTGACTCCCAACCTTCATCATATCAACTATTGGTGTACTGGTTAAAGCGATGGACTGCGGAATCGTAGTACGCGAGTTCGTACTCCAGTCGCGTTATTACGTTCACTTTCGGGCAAATACCCTTGGGAAAGGTATGAACCCCCTTATCTCCCTCCAGCTATGGGTAAATAGTAGGGCAGACTAGGTTCTTCAGCCTTGGTTAGGCAACTAGTCTAGGAGAAGGAAAACTCTGAAGTAAAACCTGTTAAACTCCGCTTAAAATTTGACCTTGTGTCATATCCTGCCCGAGCGGAGGGGTTGGTAAATAGGATCATATCAACTATTAAGATCTACCCTGTCAGAATTGTGCGAAAGTATGAAACTCAGAGTTAAGGAAATGTAGAAAAGGGTATATGTTATAACATTGGTTTATTAAACCAGCTTCAACTTGTCGGCTGAGCCTGTAAAATATATCCTACTGCATCTCTGCAAAGAGGCAACACATCCCTCCCAGTGAGTGTCTTGGGCATGACAATAAACCATCTGATGGTGAGGCTACAGTCTTGGAGATTTGGGGAGTGTAGAGTACCCCTTCATTGTCATTACTTCCAAGTCCAATCTGATCTGGAAAGGTAGTACCTGTTAAAGTCCATCTATGGGTCAAATAGAACAATTTAATCATTAACTATTTCTGAAACCATTTAACTGTGTGCAAACAAATAGGCTTAGGCTCATTTAAAAATAAAGTTACCTACAAACAATTCACTTATAAATTATATATATATATGTTTAAAGGATTTGATATTAAATAATCCACAAGTGTTGATATGCCATAATATACTTACCAATCAACTATAAACCAACTCTGGTATTTTTAGCATGGACCAAGTCTTTTGAGAACAGGTTGTTCTTATTCATTGTTGGACAATGACTCGTGTACAATGATTTAATATCTTATATATATATATATATATATATATATATAGATATTTTAAGGGTAGAAGAGTCTCCAGTTTAATGACCAGGAGAAATTAACTACAAAATCAAAACTGGAGAAGAAAGCTCCCCCATCAAACCTCTGCTGATTTGTAGGTATCCTTTGATGGTAAAATTCAAAGAGAAGGTACCCGGAAATAAAACCTGCAGTTTATATAGTCACTAATTACTTTGCTATGATTGTCATTGGGCTGTGGTCCTCATCATATATATATACATAAGGGTTTTGGGGCTCAGATCTTGGAGCTATTCTCTCAAGTCTCTAAATTCTCTCAGAACAAGTCATTTGTCTCTCACTTAAGATTGAGCATAAGTCATTATAATTGTTTAGATTACTGAACTCTATTTTGCTTTTTTTGTCATCACAATTTTTCAACTGGTTCATTTTACAGAATACTCTCTAAAAGGAGAAGAAGGGGTCTCTTTTCTATAAAGAAACAATGGTGGTGAACAAATAAAAAATGAAAGCTTATGTACTAATCAGCTTGGCTCATTACCAGCAATATGAGCCACAGAGATGATACAATTCTCAGTAATTAGGCGATTGCTTATGATTTAAGCAGCACTGATCCACACTGAGATGGACATTGTTCACACACACACACATGCAGAAGTAAATACTGGAAGTAAATCCGACAATATATAGAAAAATTGATAAACTTTTTCTTTGTTACCTTGTTTATGGTAGGATTTGTCAGGTTGTGTAGGGCAATTAGTTGCGATAGCCGAGAGTAATTAATTGTGTTAGCAAAGAGCAATCAGTCGTGAAGACAGAAAACTCAATTCCCAATTGTGGAACGGGAACTATTTATGGTGCCTTGGGGCATCCCATTGTGCACAAGTGGACTATTCCATTGCATAGATCGTCATTGGCTGCTTGTAAGTAAGTGAAAGTATTTTATTATATAAACTAGCTTCAGTTTAGCATTGTAAGGAGGACGGCACTGAGCTACGACCTGCTTTATTTTTGTCAGCCAGCTGAACGCTTTACGGAGGTATGTGTTATTGTTATTCTACATTTATCAATTTTTCTCTCTCTCTATATATATATGTGTTTGTGTGTGTGTCTTTACTCAGCCCTTTTGCTCGAGCAAGATGCAACACAACATCAATTTTTAAGCAAATTTTAAGAGGTCTGAATGTAAAATTTTCTTTCTCCTAGACAGGTGGCCATGCTGAGGTTAAAGCACCTAGTCTGCCCTACTATTTACTCATAGAGAATAGTTGGATGCTTACCTTTCCCAAGTGTATTTACCACTGCATGAAATGTTCACAGCCTCATCCAAGATTTGAACACAGGTTGCCATGTCTATTTTCTACAACACTAAGAGCGTCACTATGTGTGTATATGGATGTGTGAGTGTGTGATTCGTAAATATGATTGAAAATGGTGTTGAAATTATGAATTCATCGTATATTGTTATGTTTCACTTATACAGCTCCATAAGATACAAAATTATTAGTAAAATGTCCTTAAAACAGACTTACACAGAGTATTTGCTGCTTGGGAGTTTTAATTTTGAAAATTAATCTACTTTAATGAGAAGTTTCCGTTATATTTCATATCATTATTAATGAATCACCAACTCTATCATTTTTTTTATAATAATATCGGGCTATTGGCCTAATGAGTAGAGTGTTTGCCAATGGTCTGGGAGAATGGGGTTTAATCCCAGGTCAAGTCATACCAAAGACTTAAAAAATGCTAATTGCTGCTGCCTTGCTTAACACTCAGCATTATAAGGTAAGGATCAAGGGTAAAGTGGAGCAATCCTGGGAAAGGAGTAGCGCCCTCACTTACACTTTGGTGTAGCAGCTAATGAAAAGGGAGCCTTCAGGTCCTCCTCGACTAAAGGGAGACAACTTTACTTTTACTTTACTTATATCAGGTATCAATAATAGTAAATATAAAAATAATTTTTAAATAATTCTAAATTTGAAAGCTTCTAAGTAACCTTGATTCAGCATCTATTTATTTTCATGACAAACTGTCAAATTCTGTCATTCTAAAAACAATTTCTCATATGTAATGAAGCCATATAGTCATATTTCTTAGCTACATTGTTGGATATAATTATTCTCACTATCTCTCTCTCTCTCTCTATATATATATATATACAGGGTAGAACGATAAAATTGTCATCCTAAAGAAAACAACACTACAGCTTTATTTTTAAACTTTTATTGAAAAAATCAATTCAGGTAACTTGATTATGTAGTAGAGCTGACATCTATTCAATGTAGCTGCCTTCAGCCTCAATCACCGCCTCGATATGGATCCGGGACTGGGAGCATGCCTTTTCCCCAAGTGCTGGCGGGAGCTTGGCGAATACTCGGCGGATGGCGGTGATCAGGCTGGCTTTGGTGTTGTGGGAGGTCATGTTGGTGATGTTCTCGACGTATGACCAAACGAAGTAGTCCAGCGGGTTCAGGTCGGAGGAGGAGGGGGCCAGTAAGAGAAGGGTACAAAGTCGTAGCACTCCTTCTGAAGCCAAGCCTGGTTCTCTTTGGACTTGTGGACTGGCGCCGAGTCCTGCTGCCACACCCAGGGTTTTCCACAAGCCACCTGATTGCACCAGGGGATCACCACACTCTTCAGCACATCCAGGTACACTTTGGTGTTGGCTTTCAATCCAACTTCGAAGATGTGAGGTGGCATGATGTGGCCCTCACTTGAAATCACACCAAAGACCATAACCGTAGCCGGAAACTTTGTTTTCATCACCCTGGGCACATCCCTGTTATTCATGGAAAACCAGATTTGCATTTTGAGTTTGCTGGCAATGGTCCTGTTGTCATAACTTGGATCGGTAGAGAGCATGAGTTGTACAGCAGCACATCTCTGATTTCGTTTGTTGAACATTGGGTCACTTTTGTAACATATTGACCTCCGAACTGCCCGGGCCATCAGATGAGAAATGCACCTGTGTAAATAACAGGTGTATCCGGTGAAAGATATCGGGGAATAACCTTGACTGTCGACGGGTTGAATTGAGTGCGAAATGTGACGCTCACAAGAAATAGGTGGGCGTCAAATTATTATATAACCCTGGTGACAGGAAGTTCAGATCAGTTGGAGAGAAGAGAGGCCCCCGGTTGAGCAGCCTAGGAGAACGGGAAAGAAATGCTGTTATCGCCAGAAGAGTTGGGGGGTCAATATGTTGCAGTTCTGTTCAGTCTCCAACTCACCTCTCACACACAACCCTTTCAATAAAGCGAGAGGTATATTTTTCTAAGGAACTGTGCCTGCTCGTCTTCATTGTGTTCAATATGTTTCTGCATGCATCTGCATATGAGTATGTTACACATTCAGACATGATAGAAGGCTCCTATCGTTCTCGGGATTTGTACACAACTGGCCAACTAGTAGATGGTCTGCAACAAAAAAAGAAAACCGGTTTTCATTAAATGGAAATGGAATCATGTCATCTTTTCTAGGACGACAATTTTATCGTTCCACCCTATATATATATATATATATATATATATATATATATATATTGTCATCCATAGATAGACTGTTTGGTTATATCAACTCATCAGTGTGGCTAGACATGTGAGAGGCTTGAAGCTGGATTGAAACCTGCCTGACTTTATGCCAGCTGGATATTCTACAGCACGGCCACCAGCAAACTTAGTGTAAGTGAAGGGATTTGGACACATATGTATCATTTTTGTTTTGTTTACATCGATACACTTAATGGCTACTGAATACTCAATTCATTAGAAGAGCTTTGCATTACACGAGTGGCAATTGGTAATTCTTTCACGGAGTGCTTAGCTCCCTCCTCCAGTGTTGTATATAAATATATATATTAAACAAACAAATCCACCAGAGATAGAATTTGATATGTCCAATTTGGTTAAAGTATAATAGAACTAGTTTGAATTCAGAGTTTTCCTTCTTCTAGAGTGGAGCAAAGGGTAAAAAGCGCAGTCTGTCCTACAACTTACTAATAACCAGGAAAGGAGATCGGTTTGGTTTGTTGGGTTTTAAGGCATATCAACCTTTGTAGGTTATTTAACGCCAAATCCATTTCTATGTAAATAATCTGTTCTATTAAAAATAATTCAGTTTAACATAAGTACATAGTTTAATTGTCAAAAACATTTCCATTTCAAACTATTCAAGCAGTTATATGTAACAATTCTGTTAAGAGTAAATACAGTTTTAATGTTGAAAAACAGTTCTATTTCAAATAATTCAGTTAAGCATAAGCATGCAGTTTAAATGTAAGTACGGTTTAATTGTGAAAAACATTTCTATTTCAAGCTATTCAGTTTACTTAATTTATTTTAGCATAAGTATGCTGTTAGTTCTATTTAACCCATAGATAGGGCCCTATCAGGTGCTACCATGCCAGGCCAGAATGGACCTGGGAGCAATGGCAATGAAGGGGTACTCCGCATTCCCCAAAGCTCCAGCACTGCTGGAACCTCACCATCAGATTGTTTAGTGTCATATCCAGGACACTCGTTAGGGGGTTCTTACCCCTCTGCAGAGAAGCAGTTGGTACTATTTACCAACCCCTCCGCTCGGGCAGGATATGACACAAGGTCAATTTTTAAGCGGAGTTTAACAGGTTTTGAATTCAGAGTTTTCCTTCTCCTAGACTAGCTGCCTCACCAAGGCTGAAGAACCTAGTCCGTCCTACTATTTACCCATAGTTGGAGGGAGAATAAGGGGGTTCATACCTTTCCCAAGGGTATTTGCCCGAAAGTGAACGTAATAGCGCGACTGGAGTACGAACTCGCGTACTACGATTCCGCAGTTCATCGCTTTAACCATTACACCACGAGGACACCCCCAAATGGGCCTGTAAAATACACCAGGCTGGGGCTGTAAAATACACCAACTGCTTCTGCAGAGAAGCAGTTGGTGTATTTTACAGGCCCAGCCGACTAGGCAATGAGGAGATCAATTCATGCCTTTCTTGAGAGTTAATTGAAATACAAACAGCTTTATCCAGGATTTAAATTGGCTTGCCTAGTCCATTCTTCGAATAACCATTATATATATATATATATATATATATATATATATAATAATGATAAATAAATATATATTAAATATATATATTTAATCCATGGAATTTAGAGTGCAACTCCATGAAACCCAGGGGTTGCAGTCTAAATTCCATGAATTAAATATATATATCTAATATATATATTTATTTATTAATGTTATATAATAGCACTATCCTAGATATTGAGCACTCTCCATATTATATAGCACTTGGTTCGACATAAACCCACAAAGTGATTTAGTGACAACCAACACTGTTATAATATATACATATATACATATATATAATCTTTATTCTTCATTCTATATTTTTTGAACTGGTAGCTTGTTTGAAAATGAACTATATACATAATGGTGTCTTGACTTTTGAGTTGAATTTCACATTGTCATCTAATCAGCTAATTCTAAACATATATCACTGAATTGACATTTCATTATTGGACTCTTATATTCTCACTTTTCATGTGAATTTCATGTCTAGTTCCTTGTTCAGTGTCTACACATTGTCATCTAATCAGTTAATTAAATCTTTCATTATTGAATTAATGTTTCACTGCTGAACTTATTTACATCAAAAAGAAGTTTTGGTTTAATTCTCCCTCCAAATTTTTTGCCATGTTTATATATATATATATATATATAAAAGTAAAAAGTTGGCGACCATAGTCGAGGGTAACCCGAAGGCTCCCTTTTCGATAGCTACTACACCAATGTGTAGGGGAGGGCGCTACTCCTTCCCTGGATTGCTCTACTTTACCCTTGATCCGTACCTTATAATGCGGAGTGTTAAGCAAGGAGGCATCAAGTACCATTTTTTGAGTCTTTGGTATGACTTGACCTGGGATTGAACCCAGGTCTCCCGGGCCATTGGCGAACACTCTAACCCCTAGGCCAATGTCCGGTATATATATATATATATATATAAAGAGAATTTTTATAATTGATAGATGATGTGAATAATTCTTGTCTATCAAACATATAATGGGCACCTAGAAAAATACTGTTATAGTTTGCACAGCCAATAATTTTATTGCATATTGACCCTTGACAGAGCCATCCATAAGAGATTCTCTGAACAGGATGCACCTGTGAAAATAGGCAGAAGCAGTCACGTGGTTGAACAGAAATGTGTGGGTGTTATAAAATGATATATGCAGATGCTCATGTGAGATATGGGGAGTCTCAGTCTTGCGTCAGTCTCAACTTGCAGCCAGAAGAGATACGGTCAGTCACAGGTGTGCCAGCAAGTGGCTGGCCACCCCACTAAGCCAGCGGTCCACAGCAGGACTCCAGTTGAGTAGCCCCCGGCCGAGAAGCAGAAGAAGTGCTAAGTGGGGCCTTGAAGATAACACAGTGTGGTATGGTCAAGAGAAAAAGTAGTTATGGGTCAGTATAGCAGTCTGTCTTTGTCTCTCTCCATCCATCTGTCCGTCTGTCTGTCTTAGACCACAGAAGCTTTCACCCCCAAGAAGAATAAAGAGAGTTATATTTTTATAACCAAGTGTGGTGATATCTTCCTTCATTATGGCTATACAACTATTTTAAGCAATTAAAAAAATCTTAAAATCAACAAAAAAGTTCAAAAGTCTCATATTTTGCTCCCGCCAACAACAAACACAGACCACTGCACATCACAAGTATTGGTATCTAAGCACACTAGAACAAGTAATACTGGTTAGTATTGCTGAACTTAGAAGCCATTCACAGTAAATTTGTTTTTCCATCATTTCTGTTTTGCGACAAATTTGGTTTTATCTAAAAAACACATTTTTATTGCTGTACAGATACAGTCAACTGGATCCTGAAACCAGTAATGCACGGAATTACCGAGAGTTATTTACATTTAGCACACCCCGAAAAAAAAAAAAAACCCTTTGAAAATCTGTTAGTAATGATTAATTTTCAAGAATATCTGCAGTCTGAGAAATGTTGTTTTATGGCAAGTTACTGGTCTTGGTTGCTGTGCCAAATAGAAGCCCTTGGTAGTTGTGGTTGAAAAGATGTGGAATAGTGGTACAAGTTCAGGGTTCAGGAGGATGAAGATGGCTGCTCATGTGATAATGCCAAGGATGATATCAACTGTTCCACTGCAAAGAAATAAACACAAAAAAAATTAATAATTATTTATACATGGGTAAAAGGCTGATTTGTACACCTCTGGTAACAATATTCAAAAGATATTTTTCAAGAACCAGGCATACCAGCTTACTGACCAAATAACTTTGGAGAAATGAGAGGAAACAAAAACACAGTATATAATAAAGTAAGAAACCTGCAATAAAATCCGGTAAATTTTGCCAACAATGTAATATCAAAAGCCTATGCGGCAAACATAGGTTGGCATTACTTGAACTCAGGGGGCTGGCTCCCCCAGAACTTTGCCAGCTTCAGCAGGACCAAGTTTATTGCTTGGTACCTGTGTTAGCCCAGTAGGGGAATGCCGACAGGACCAAGAATTTCTGGCACCAATGGTCATGTGTGCTCCACCACAAAAAAAGCCTTGAGCCACATTTCATCTCAGCAGGGAGATGAACAAATACCAAACCTGCTGTAAACACCTCAAATCAAACAACTCATCCACTTGCTTAAAAAAAACAAAAAAAAACTTTCCAAATTTATGACTTTAATTGTAGAAGCAAAAATGTAATCTATTTATTGAATTGCACATACAGTCAAAAGCAAAACATTTGAAAGTCAGAATAGCCATTTTGTTTTGAACTAAGGAAATATACAGAATGAAATCTATAGATTAAAATTAACTATTCCTCATAGAGCAACATTTCTTCTCAAATGACAACAATTTTAACAGAAATGCAAAATTCACCCACATAGAAAGGATTGAAAAAATGCATTGCACAATATCATGATGATAATAGAAACACACAAAGATAAATGGATGTCTCCAAACACTGACCCTAAATGGCTTTAACATCAAATGAACACCAGTTTGAAACAGAATGGATAGATGAGTAGCCATATAAATATATGAATAAACAAATCCCTCAGTCAAATATTTAATAAAAACATTATTGTCTAATTTGAAACAAGCCACATTCACACTTAACAAATGCCTTCTACACGTGGATCTCAGTGCCAGGTGGTCATGATGTGAAGAGATCATAAAACAGTTCAAAATACTTGAATATCAAAAAATAATCCTCATTCAATTAATGTAGATGCTTTGTTTCATTTTTATTGGTTCTTTTGTGGGATAAGAACTCTTAAATAAACTTTTCTCCTGATGATGAATTAGGTTTTAAACTATTGAGAATGATTGGAAAATAAATATTCCTGTTTGTCTTATCACTTTTTGTTGGTTGGTTGGGTTTTATAGCATATCAACGTTTGTAGGTTATTTAACACCAAATCAATTTTTATACAAATAATCAGTTCTATTTCAAACAATTCAGTTTAACATAAGTATACAGTTTAATTGTCAAAAACATTTCTATTTCAGTTTAGTCAAACAGTTCTAATTAAAACAATTCAGTTTAGCCTAAGTACAGTTTCCATGTCAAAAACTGTTCCAATTCAAGCAATTCAGTTTTGCATAAGTACACAATTTAGTTCTATTTGACCCATAGACAGGACTCTAGCAGGTGCTCCTACTCCGGGCTAGAGGGGACCTGGGAGCGATGACAATGAAGGGGTACTCTGCATTCCTCAAAACTCCAGCATTACAGGAACCTAACCATCAGATTTGTTTAGTGTCATATCCAGGACACTAGTTGGGGGAGCAGGAGTTGGAGTATTCTACAGTCCCAGCCACTTTTGTTCATCTTATATATATATATATATATATATATATATATAAAAACAATTTACTTCTAATGTTTATGTATTTGTTTCCTATGAACTCTAAAGCTAATGGATCAATCTTGAGGAAACTTGACATGTGAATTCATTTCACATCAAGGAGCATTTTAATGGCATTAGTTTAAGGATCTAATTTCTAAAGGTCCCTGTGTCTGTACAGAACTGTTGAAGATAAGTTCTAGCTGGTTGTCCTGCACTTGCACATCCATGTGAAGGGGTCCACAGGAGAACACTGCTTATGAGTTTGTCCTCTCTTCCAGCAGTGTCCAGCGTGTCTTGTTTGTCTAACTTGGTAGGTTTTCATGATAGGTAGTAGGTAGCTGTACAGTTGTTGTTTTGTGGGGTGTTACCTCCAGGACTTGTTTAATACAGCTCTTAGAATTCTTGTGTAATTACCATCAAGCTTTTTCTCTTAGTCAGCGTCCATGTGGTGCATTCATTTGCAGTATCAACACGACCGCTGCTTGGAAAAAACTGTGTTTTCTGGGATGTTGCTTCCAGGATTTTTTTAATATAGCTTTTAGCATACTTATGCAATTGCTGTCAAGCTTTTTCTCTATATGCTTAGTTAGCATCCGAGTGGTGTATCCATACAGTAGTAAGGACACAACCGCAGTGTGGAAAAAATTGCATTTTATTTTATGGGATAGGTCTGACTTCCATATGACCATAGCTGTCCATGACTTCGCTAGTCACATATTGATGTCATTTTCTGTAGATGTGATGGTGCTTCCAAAGTAGGTGAACTTGTCCACTAGTTTCAGAGAACTACCTTTTAGTGTGGAGATATCACTTCTTTGATTAAAGCACATGCACTCTGTTTTGTCTGCGTTCATGTAGAGGCCTATGTCACCTGCTGCTTGTTCCAGACTATGCAGATACATACATACATACATATATATATATATATATTGCTTCATTTGTAATTGTGCTTGTTGTCAACAGACTCTTATGCTAAAGAGCCAACCTTGATGAAATTTATGATGTGAATTCACCAAACCTCAAAAAGTGTTTTAAAGGCATCTGTGAAAAGGAGGTTGTGGAAGCCTAGAACATTTAGGCTTAGAATTAATTAGGAACATTTCTAATCATACAGAAGGTAAATACAGTAAAAATATACTCCCATTTGGAAAAGACAAAACATCAAATGAAGAAGGCCTGAATGCAGCCTGAGGCTGTTTCAAACTACTATAGTGGCAAAATACAGTAAAACACACACCCACTTAGTTGTCTAAATTTCTGAGACGAAGTTTGTTGATTTTTATCATTAAGGGTTTTCAGACAATTGTCTTCATCCATATTTTTGACTGTGCTGACAACACAACACTCAGTTCAACACTATGTTAGTGAGGGTGCTTAGGCATATGCGTAAAGAATGGATTTATGAGAGTAGTTGTGTTGTCGGCAGTCAAAAATATGGATGAAGACAAGAGTCCGAAAACGCTTAATGATAAAAAACATATCCACTTGTATTAATGAAAAATTGCTGCCTAAATATACAACACTTGATGACTTCAATAATTTCTAATTGATGCATTTGGATTTTATTGCAGATAATTTTAGTTAAGTTGCATTTCGAGATCTTGGTTATAGTTTGTGGAAAATTTTAAAGTGTCTAATTTTACCGTGTTTGATGCAAGTTTTTATTACAAAATTTAATGAAGATTTCCAATCTGAGTTAAAAAAATTCAAAATTGTGAGGAGTATTGTACCTTTTTCTTACACTCTTTGTCGTGAAAAATTCAAATATAATACTTAAAAAAGAATTGTGATTTAAAACTATTTTTTCTGTCTCCTAAGGATGTTTTGTGCCAAAACCTTCTGTAATTTTGCTTTCCTGCCCCTTTTAAGGGTGTAAGAAACAATGAAAGAAAATAAATTTAAGTTTTAAAAACCACTTCTGTTAAAAATATAATAAATGCTCATATTTTAATCATTCCTCAAATCTATTAAGTTAAGACTTATATTTAGACATGATATTTCAGTGTCAGAGTGACAGAGTGCCACCCTGGTATTGAGTAGAAGGTGGCTGCATGCTAATATGTAAATGGTGAACGTGGAGCATTAAAATTAGGTAATGATTTTGAATATCTCATTGCCAGCGAATTGGGTGAAAAATTGACCCCCAAGTAGCAGCTATTAAATTGGATAAGAAAAAAGGAAAAAAATTTGTCCAGAGTTTAAGGAGTGATAGGCACTGAATTGTCTGATTTAAAAGTTATGTTCAGATTTAAAGAGACGATTATCCCAGATAACAAGATACAAGAGGTAAAGACTTCTTGGGTGGTCAATGTTGATGGAACTTTTTCCCTAGAAGAAATCATCTTTTTGATTGATCCAGGAAGGAGTGGGTTTTGTTGTGTAGGGGCCAATATCGTAAAAAAGCATTCATTATTTGATCCCTTTCGTAAGTCTCTCCAGAGTTGGTCAGGATAGAATAAGGAGAAGATGCTCTGCATCACCATTAGCAAAATGAAGTACTTTGTCAATTGACTATTTATTCCTTTTATTTTCCTTGTATATAAGTAAATAACAATAAACCTTTTCGGTAAGTTATTCAATGATTTTGATCGTTTCTTTGAAGTTCAGGTTCTGACCCAACTGCGTAACGAATACAAGTTATCATGACATGCAAGGGACCTGATTTACTTGGGTGAACATAATGAAATATTCTACAGGTTCATCGCTAGACCTCGCCATACAGAAAGACGGCAGAGTTTTGATTATTCTAACCAGTCTACAAGTGAACAAGATTTGATTCTCAAACAATAGGGCTGGCTTAAGGTTACATTTGTTCAATACGCTTGCCAAATAAAACTGAAAGCTTGGAAAGAAAACCTTCCAAAGCTCTTATCAAATAAATATTTTAATAAAATGTGCTTACAGTTTGGTTCATTTCTTTAATGACATTTCAACCTTTATGGGTTATTTAATGTGAAAGGCATTTAGGTAGAACAGTAGTGGTACTATTTAACATTAGCTGGGGTGGGATGGGAAGAGGGTCATAATGTAATTGAAGATATTGTCTTTATCAAGGACAATTCTGGATTCTTCTGCTATTAAATTTCAGTATTTTATTTTCTTTATTACTACTGATAAATTTGCAGCACATAGTGTAGCTTTGTGCTAATTCTACCAAGCAGTTTGATTACTTTGTGAAGAGCTTGCTGCATTCACACCCTTGGCTGGTTTGTGAAGAGCTTGCTGCATTCACACCCTTGGCTGGTTTGTGAAGAGCTTGCTGCATTCACACCATTGGCAGATTTGTAAAGGGCTTGCTGCATTCACACCCTAGGCTACTTTGTGAAAGTCTTGCTGCATTCACAACAAAACGATACAGGATTTGAAATATTGTCATGCTCAGTCAGAAAAGAAATGCCATAGGTTTGACTTGTTCGTTTCATTTACACTGGCCAGATTTTATTTGCCCAGTTGGCTGAGAGTGTAGAATACATTGACTGCTTTTCTGCAAAGGGGCAACCCCACTGCTCTAACGATTGTCCAGGATATGACACTAAACAATCTGATGGTGAGGTTCTGGTAATGCTGGAGTTTTGGGGAATGCAGAGTACCCCTACACTGCCATCTGGCGCAGAGTGGTAGCACCTGATAGGGTCCTATCTATGGATCAAATAGAACTAATCTGTGTACTTATACTAAACTGAATTGCTTGAAATAGAACTTTTGGCATTTAAACAGTGTACTATGCTAAACTGAATTGCTCAACCTAGAACTGTTTAGACATTTAAACTGTGTAATTATGCTAAACTGAATTGTTTGAAATAGAACAGTTTTGACATTTAACTATGTGTAAACAAAAAACTATACTTATTCTAAACTGAATTGTTTGAAATGAAAACTGTTTGACTAAACTAAAATAGCTTGAAATAGAAATGTTTTTGACAAACTGTGTACTTATGCTTAACTGAATTGCTTGAAATAGAACTGCTTATTTGTACAAAAAATGGATTTGGCATTAAATAACCTACAAAGGTTGATATGCCATAAAACTCAAACAACCAAAAAACAAAAAGCCAGATTTTATCTGTAACCGATAATTAATCTTTTACCTTAGAATACTTCGATCTTATATCTTGCAGATTACTTTCTGGTAAATACATCCTGATTATTATAACCCTTACTATTATTGTTTGCCTTTTGCCTGGTATTTAATACCTTTAACAAAACATCAAATACTGTTAACATTTTTTATGTATCCATTTACAGAGGGTAACAGGGCCATTAAGAGAAAAAGTTATAAAATTTTCCCTGATGAAACAAACTGCTTTATATATAAATTTCTGCTCAATAGTTGGTTGAATCTAAGGTATCTTTTAATATTTAGTAATCTTTGATAAATTCAGGTGACAACTTATTGTTTATTCAACAATTGGAATCTATTTCCAGATTTTTCCTTGACCTTTAGGTCACAACATACGTTTTTTTCTTGACAATCTACGCACCTACATCTCAATTTTTATTTCTGTAAGTGCAGTTGTCAACAAGTTATTACCAGCAAAAAAAAAAAAAAAAAGAAAATTCACGTATATATTTGAATTTCTAAGAAAAGGCTGCTTTTAGAAAAGTACCGAAATAACATATTTACATAAATTTGAATTTTGTCATGGTAATACGATGTTTGCGTGCTTAGATTGGCTAAAAGTATGCCTTGTAATACCCCAACAGCAGAATTCTACAAGAATTAAAAGTTTTTGCTTTGTAGTTTTTGTTTTTAGCTTTAAAACTTTTTAATGCTATGATTTTTATTTTACAAATTTTCATTTTACAATTTCAAAATTTTAGAAAAATTCTGTTATTACAGTAACAAAACGCTGAATTGTTTTGGTCGGTTGGTTGGTTGTTTTTTTTGGGTTTCATGGCATATCAACCTTTGTAGGTTATTTAATGCCAAATCCATTTTTATACAAATAATCAGTTCTATTTCAAACAAATCAGTTTAGCATGAGCACACAGTTTTTCAAAAACATTTCTATTTCAAGCTATTCAGTTTAGTTAAACAGTTCTAATTCAAACAATTCAGTTTAGCGTAAGTATAGTTTCAATGTCAAATACTGTTCCATTTCAAACAATTCAATTTAGCATAAGTACACAGATTAGATCTATTTAAGCCATAGATAGGACCCTATCAGGTGCTACCACTCTGGGCCAGAGGGGACCTGGGAATGATGGCAATGAAGGGGTGCTTAACATTCCCCAAAGCTCCAGTATCACTGGAACATCACCATCAGATTGTTTAGTGTCATATTCAAGACACTCGTTGGGAGGGTCTTACCCCTCTGCAGTGGTGCAGTCGGTCTATTCTACAGCCTCAGCCAACTGGGCAAGAATTGCTTTGATTGACAAGCATTTTTCACACACCAATAATAATTTAAAATCCTTTAATTAAGTGATAACTTAATGATGGTCATAAGTATAATCGTTCAATTCTGACTTTTTAAAGTTTCTACATGATCAGCATTCCTAGTTATATAGCCTTAATAACCTCATAGACAGTTGTAACATTCATATTTTCCCTAAAATTAAATGCTTTCTAAATGATTACTTGATGAAGCTTATACTGAGTGAAACATCATGATATCCAGTGTGCAAGGAATAAATTGTCATTTAAATTGTGCAAAAATGAAACTAAAACTGATATCACACTTTACCAGATACATTTATCTAAATTACATGAAAACAATTAAAGTTGGCGACCTTAGTCAAGGATGACCTGAAGGCTACCTTTTCAACAGCTACCACACTGAGGTGTAGGGGAAAGCGCTAATCCATTCCCTGGATTGCTCCACTTTACCCTTTATCCATACCTTATAATACTGAGTGATAAGCAAGGCGGCATCAAGTTTCCATTTTTTGAGTCTTTGGTATGACTCGACCTGGGATTGAACCCTGGTTTCCCGGACCATCGGCAAAAATGGCTTAATGAGTAGAGTTTGTGCCAATGCTTTGGGAGATCGGGATTCAATCCCAGGTCAGGTCATATTAAAGACTCAAAAAAAATGGTACTTGATGCCACCTTGCTTAACACTTCATATTATAAGGAAAGGATCAAGGGTAAAGTGGAGCAATCCAGGGAATGGAGTAGTGCCCTCCCCTACACTTCGGTGTAGTAGCTATTGAAATGGGAGAGTTCGGGTCACCCTCAACAAAGGTTGCCAAACTTCATGAAAACATCCGGAAATACTCTAGATTAAATTCATTTAAACAAATTGCTATTGGCTTCAACTATAGCCTCAGATGATTTCAGAATCACCTATAAGCCTTTTCAATGGTCTCCTTGTTTAAATTGGAAAATGCTGCTGTTATTCTTGCCTTCAGTTCATCTTTAATTTTGTACAGTGTTTTAATAGTCTCTTGGTACAGTCATGTTCCATGCGCAATAATCAAGGGGATTGCAATCTGGACAGTTAGGCAGGCAGAAGTTAGAAGTGATGTTGATGCAGAAATTTTCAAACAACCAACACTGGTTTCTCCTGTTTGTGTGGCATGGTGCAGAGTCCTGTTGCTGGACATAGGATCATCCAGCAGCTACCTTCACAAACCAGGGCACTACTACCTCCTCCACTTGATTGAGGTTTCCGTATTGAGTCTGGGGCCATGTAGGAAGATGAATGGAAGCCTAACATCACCATCTCTAGTGACCACCCTGAATACCATGATTAGGATTGGATGTTTGATTTTTATCAAAATAAATATGACTCTTTCCTCAGATTGCCACCCAAAGACTCTGAAATCTTTGTTGGTTGGTTTGTTGGGTTTTATGGCATATCAACCTTTGTAGGTTATTTAACGCCAAATCCATTTCTATGTAAATAATCTGTTCTATTTAAAACAATTCAGTTTAGCATAGGTACACAGTTTAATGGTCAAAAACATTTCCATTTCTAACTATTCAAGTAGTTGTATGTAACAATTTGGTTAAGTGTAAATACAGTTTTAATGTCGAAAAACAGTTCTATTTGAAACAATTCAGTTTAGCATAAATACGCAGTTTAAATGCAAAAATCAGTATAGTGAAAGAAGCATGTAGTTCTATTTAACCCATAGGTAGGACCCTTATCAGGTGCTACCACTCTGGGCCAGAGTGGACCTGGGAGCGATGGCAATGAAGGGGTACTCCGCATTCCCCAAAGCTCCAGCATTGCTGGAACCTCACCATCAGATTGTTTAGTGTCATATCCAGGACACTCGTTGGGGGGTTCTTACCCCTCTGCAGAGAAGCAGTCGGTGTATTCTACAGCCCCAGCCGACTGGGCAATGCAATCTTTGTATTGGAGCTTCTAGTATGAATACCAAGCAGTACAGGGTACCATTTCTAAACTTCTGGAGGAGTGAATTAGGTCATGATGTTGCTGTCCTCATAGACAGTGTCCAACTGACTCTAGTTTGCTGCAAAGAAGACAAAACCTGAAACAAATGAAGTGCATGCACAAAATTGATAATTCAAAATGGCAACGATTTACCTACTACAACATGTACACATGAGTTTAGACACTATACACACAAAGTCAATGGCAAATGGTGACTGTAAGTTTCTTACCAATGAAAAGCAAAAGTTCAACAAGCTATTAAAACCAATTCCATTCAATATCTCTTTATAGACTTTTGATATATTCTTCTGTTTTAGCTGTCCTATCAAATATTTGCTTCATTTCTGTTGCAAATTTGTCTTGGGTCAGCTGCATATTTTTCATAGAGAGTCTGGACAATCAAGTAATCTGAATTTCTTGAAGTATTGCCATTATTATTCATTTTTTATTTGTCTTTCATTTCTGCTGCTGGTTCATGTCTAGTAGTAGTAGTAGATACAATACTTTTAAACTATCTGAATGTCTTTAATGAAGTAATTTCAGTAGTATACTTAAAATTCTTTTTTCCTTTTTGTTGTTTTATAGCAAAAAATAAGATGGCAGAAATACAAGTCAAAAATGGTGATAACAGTTCATGTAATATAAACATATTCACAAATCAAAGTTGCTGATATGAAGATCTATAGTAACAATTTTCATCCTCAAAAAAGGGGGGTTCCTGGATATGACACAAGATGAGGAGACTCCAGTTCAAGAGATCTGGGAAGTGTGGAGTACCTCTTCATTACCATTACTCCCAGTTCTACTCTGACCTACAGCGGCAGTAAATATTAGGGTTCCATCTAGGAGTCAAAGAGATCTTTTAAAAAATTATTTGTATTCAAAATGTATACTTGTTGCCATATAACTGTAAATTATTTGATTAAGAATAGTTACTTGAAACTATAATTAAGCTATAAGTAAAAAGTAAAGTTGGTGATCAGAAGGCCCCCTTTTCAATAGCTACTACATTGAAGTGTAGGGGAGGGTGCTACACTTTTCCTAGGATTGCTCCACTTTACCCTCAATATGTACCTTATATTGTTGAGTGTTAAGCAAGAAGGTACCAAGTACCATTTTTAAAGTCTTTGGTATGATGTGACCTGGGATTGATGAATACTCTACCCACTAGGCCAATGAGCCAGTAATTAAGCTATAACTAAGGATTATTATTAGTTATTTTAAACCATATAACTATGAACTAACAAATGATTGTTATTTAAATAGAAATAATTACTTGAAACTAATTGATTATTAGTATTAGACAGGAATACTAGAAACCATACAAATTGAGTGCAAATTATTTGTATTAGATAAGATTACTAGATAGCATATAACTCCGTGCCAAAAAAAAAAAATTCTTAAGAAAGAACTACACAGAAAAATGCAAATATAAATGTTCAATGAGCACAATTCCCTGACTGGTAAGCATAAAATAACCAGTGATGGGTTGACATGCCATTAAAATCATCCAATCCTAAATCAGTAGCAATTAATTTAGTCAGTGACCTGTGAGCAAAACATTTCAACAACATGGATTAGGTTTATTAACATATTAGAATTCTATCATATTCTATACTCATTAAAAAAAATATCATCTCTATATAATGCTGACCATTTGGTAGAGAGTCAAAATAAACACTCACTTTGCTTCCTCCCACTGGTAATTCATGAGATGTATATTTAACTAAAGATAAGCAAACGTCAAGACTAGCTTTTTTATCCTCTCTTGATAAGAAATGCACTACAAGGTCTTCTTTTATGTGGGTTACTTCCATGAACATCAAATGAGCTCTTCAAGGATATTCACAATATTTCTCTTGGTACATATTCCAGCATTCGCCTGGTGGTTGTACTAACAAGTAATGTGATTTGTAGAAATTTTTGGTGCTCAAGAGTAATGTTAATCAAACTATCTGATATCTGGGACTTTTTTTTTCTTTCTTCCAATGTATCTGGGGGCAGTCACGTATCTGTAGAATCGAAAGACGTGCTATATCTTAAGGAGGTGCCCGTGGTGTAATGGTTATCGTCGTAGGATATGGACACAGCGACACGAGTTCAAATCCTGGAAGAGACTGATTGCATTTCACATAGCACTAATACCCTTGGGAAAGGTATAAATCCAATTATTCTCCCTCTAGCTATAGGTAAATAGTAGGACAGACTGAGTTCTTCAGCCTTGGTGGGGCAACTAGTCTAGGAGAAGGAAAACTCTGAATTCAAACCTGTTAAACTCCACTTAAAAATTGACCTTGTGTCATATCCTGCCCAAGTGGAGGGGTTGGCAAATATATATATATCTTAAGGAACCAAAAGACATAGTATTTCTAATCTTATGTATTATAGAGGCAATTTGTATATGAGTACGTGTCCAGGTTTTACTAAAAAAACTTTAATATTTGACATCTATATTCTATATATTCTTGAGGAGTTCTTGTATTGTAGTGGCTAATATGTTGAACTGCAACATTGAAGTAAGAGAGATGAATTCCATTTGTGCAATTACATTCACTTTCAAACTAATACCACTGGGAAAAGTATGAATTTACTAGCTCATTGGCATCATGGTTAGAGTGTTTATCAATGGTCTGGGAGACTGGGGTTCAATCCCAGGTCAAGTCATACCAAAAACTCAAGAAATGGTACATGGTTCCTCCTTGCTTAACATTCAGCATTATAAGGTATGGATCAAGGATAGGGGGAGCAATCCAGGTAAAGGAGTAGTGCCTCCCCCTCCTACACCTCAGTGTAGAAACAATTGAAAAGGGAGCCTTTGGATCGCTCTCAACAACAGTCAGCCAACTTACTGACTTATGCTTTAAATAGTATCACATCACTAGATTTGGCATTATATAACCCACAATGGTTGATATGCCATAAAACAAAGAAACCATACCTCTATATTCTTAATAAGAGGCAATTGTCATGTAATGGTCATCATTGTAGGAAATAGACACAGTGAACATAGTTCAAATCCTGGATAAGGCTGTTGGCATTTCACACAGTGCTAATACACATGGGAAATGTATCAATCCAACTATTCTTCTCTAGCTAAGGGGAAATGATAGGGTAGACTGAGCTATTTAAATTAAGGATGGTCCAGTTTGGAAGGAAAAATTTGAATTTGAACCTGTTAAAAATTCTGCAAATAAAAGTGATCTTGAGTCACATACAGCTTGTGTGGAGGGATTGGGTAAAAACATAAATATTTCTGCTTGGTAAATTGTTGGCCACTTAGAAATATTAAGTATTTATCCAACCCTTTAGGTACAAACAAGATGTGACACAAGATCAATTTTTAAGGGGAGTACATTGGGTTTGAATTCAATATTTTCCTTTCCCTAGACCAAAGTTAAAGAGCCTAATCTGTCTGATTATTAATCTATAACTAGGCAGGAGGGGAAGAACAGCTGGATTAATACGTTTCTCAAAGGGTATTAGTACAATGTGAAATACAAACAGCTCTGACAAGTTATATAAGGAGTGGTAGGAAATCTCTGGCAAAACTTAGTAAATATTAAGATGACATAAGTTAGATCTGGTTTCGTTTAGTGGTGTTTTATGGCATATCAGCCCTTGTAGGTTATTTAATGCCCAATCCTCTATATATATATATATATATAATATGATTTGTAAGTGAATAGTTTGTAGCAGACAACAAGTGGCATTGGTTTTCATGTGAACTTAGGTAAAACAGAGTTTATGTTTGCCATTTCCTTATAAATGGTAAGCTTCTGAAATTAGTAGACCAGTTGAAATACCTTGGGAGCAATATCTCATCTAGTGATGATCTCTTTAATTAAATAAAACAGGAATTCTTCTAAGCTATAGTCGTATGAATACTACCATATAGTTGCAACATGTGGGCTTTAATAAAACTCCTAGAGAAAAAGCTAAATGCGAATCACATAAGAATGTTGCTTGCTGTTCTGAACAAATCCTAGAAATAGCAACATACAAAACAGAAACTGTGTGGCCATCTACCTCCCATCTCAGAAACCATCCAAGTAAGACAAAGAAAACATGTGGGGTACTGCAGGTGAAGTAGGGACAAACTCATAAGTGACATACTCTTATGAACTCCAACACATGGACAGACCAGTGTTGGCCGAGCAGCAAAAATTTACATTTATCAGCTCTGAGCCAATATGAGAAGTTATCGAGAGGACTTACCAAAAGAGATGACTGACAGGGATGGATGGCAAGAGAGAATAAGTAGAATCTGAACTGCCAGCATGCCTTGATGATGATGATGATGGTAATGATGATCAGCATAGAGAGAAGAAATGTATTGCATGGGCAACAGGTGTTCTTCTATACAACTTTGCTCAGCTTGAGGTGAGGAGGTGCCTGTGGTGTAATGGTTATCGTCGTAGGAAATGAACATGGCGACACGAGTTCAAATCCTGGAAGAGACTGATTGCATTTCACATAGCACTAATACCCTTGGGAAAGGTATGAATCAAATTATTCTCCCTCCAGCTATGGATAAATAGTAGGGCAGACTAGATTCTTCAGCCTTGGTGAGGCAACTAGTCTAGGGGAAGGAAAACTCTTAATTCAAACCTGTTAAACTCCGCTTAAAAATTGACCTTGTGTCATATCCTGTCTGAGCGGAGGGGTTGGTAAATATGGCTTCAGCCAAGATTCAAGGAAAGAACCATTGCTTGATGAGCTTAACAGATGCCATTCATTCCAGTACCACAGTGAAAAACTGAATCAGCTTTCTTTTAAAAGGGTAGCATTTAAAGAAAGTCTTTATATAGAAATACACTGAAAATAATTGCATGCACTTTTCAGCAACTCAGATAACTAAATTCTAATTTTAGAAAACAAAAATACAAGTTATTTTGATGGATTACAGCCTGATAAACAGTGATAAAAAAAAAATTATATATGCCTGTATTAAAAAAAGAAGAAAAAAGTATGTGCACATATAACAATACTGTTATGATAGACTGTACTCACGTATACAACAATTACAACCAAAATAAACCACTAATAAAGCCGACAACAACATTAATAATAAATAAGATCTCAAGGGTAAATAAAGCCGAAGGAGTTTAACGGGTGCAAACATTAAACATTTTGAGTTGTCAACAAATGTGACGGTCACATCCATAATAGAAAAAGTGAGAGAGAGTAAATAAAGGAATATTAAATGATTCAAAATTTTAGAGTGAAAAACATTAATAATGAAATAGCCTGGGGAAGGGCAAAGAGAGACAGAGTGTTAAAAAAATTAAAAAAAAAAAACAAGACTTGTATTTTTAAAAAAATAATGTGCCAATGAGTGCATACAAATGATATGACTGTATATGCAAGTATGTCACATTTTTGTTTACATGTATCAGGTTAGAACGAATGTAATGTCTGATTTTAGAATATATATTATAAATAAAAAAACAAACTTAAGCCTACAGAAATATTTAATAATTAATATAATCTCCATTGCTTCTGAGAAACTCATTCCATCTATCAAAAAAGCTTATAGATGCCATGTAAAATTCTTTTGGTTTTAATGCAATATGTGAAACCAACTTGCATTCAACCTCTTCTCTTGATGTCAACCTTAGACCATTCGAATGATTCAGTAATCCCCTAAACAAGTGATAATCAGAAGAGTCCAAATAAAGAGAATATGGTGGATGAAACAATTTTTCCTAACTGAGATCCTTTAAGAAATCTTTAGTCAGAGTGAAAAAAAGGCATTATAGTGATGGAGGATGTCTACCTTTCTGTTGACTAAAGGGGAACACTTTTTTTGTTCAAAGCTGATTTCAAATTGTAAAGTTTATCATATTTACCCAACCCCTCTGCTCGGGCTAGGATATGACACAAGGTCAATTTTTAAGCAGAGTTTAACAGGTTTGAATTCAGAGTTTTCCTTCTCCTAGACTAGTTGCCTCACTAAGGCTGAAGAATCTAGTCTGCCCTACTATTTACCCATAGCTGGAGGGAGAATAATTGGATTTATACCTTTCCCAAGGGCATTAGTGCTATGTGAAATGCAATCAGTCTCTTCCAGGATTTGAACTCGTGTCGCCGTGTCCAATTCCTACAACGTTAACCATTACACCACAGGCACTTTCTCATGTGCATAAAATTGTAAAGTTTATTGTGGCAGAAATTAGAGGTGATTGTTTGATTAGTGTCCAACAGGTTGTAATGGACAATTCTGTTGATATCCCACCATACACTTAACATGATCTTCTTTGGATGAAGTCCTTCTCTAAGTTGCTGAGCAGGTCTGTTTCCTCAACTGATCCATTGGTGATAGTGTTTTAACATTATAATAAAGGATCCCCTACTCATCACCAGAAACAAGCCTATCTGAAAAAAGTACCTGTGTCATGTAAGCAATTACTCACAACAAGCAATTAGATGGTTTGTATAAGTTGGCAACCGTAGTCAAGGGCGACCAGAAGGCTCCCTTTTCAATAGCTGCAACACCGAGGTGTATGGGAGGGCGCTACTCCTTTCCGTGGATTGTTCCACTTTACCCTTGATACATACCTTATAATGCTGAGTGTTAAGCAAAGAGGTATCAAGTACCATTTTTAAAGTCTTAGGTATGATCCGACCTGGGAATGAACCCCGGTCTCACTCTACCCACTAGACCAATGAGCTGGTCAAAGATGGTTTGTATAGATATATAAATTCTATGCTTTAATATCAATTATGGTAGCTCAGTGGGCTGGGACTGTAGAATACCCTACCAACAAGTGTCCTGGATATGGCACTAAACCATCTGATGGAGAATGTGGAATACTCCGTCATTGTCATTACTCTTAGTTTTTTTTTGATCAGGAGTGGTAGTACCAGTTAGGGTTCAATTTATGGGTCAAATAGAAATATGTAATTATTTTCAAACTTGAAACCATTTAACTGTGTACAAAAAAATTACTGATTTTAAATTGAATCACTAGAATTACATAGCAAGTCTTGGAACCATTTAACTGTGTGCAAACAAATGAGCTCTGGTTCATCTAAAAATGTAACCAACAAACTATTTGTTTACAAATCATATATTTAATATATTTGGCATTGAATAACCTAAAAAAGTTGATATGCCGTGGAACCCAAATCTAATTAATCATGGGCTACTACTGATAGATAAAAGTACTAAACAATTGAAATTATTGCATTATGTGTGAGCCTGATTCAAAATATACCAAAATAGAAATATTAAAAAAAAAAGTATAAGTACTTTGATCTTAAATAACTGCAAACTGAATATTGATGAAAAATTACATATACAAGGGTGGATCAGTCCAGGGCCTGACATATTTATAAATTGAATTTTCCTTGAAAGTTTCACTACATAATGTTTGATGCATGAGATTAATATGCACCGCTGAATAAAGTGTAGTTATATAGTTTCATATATTCCTATGGAATATTAATAATTTTCCGATTTTATTTGACCCATAGATAAGACCCTAATCAGGTACTACTACTTTGGATCAGAGTAAACCAGGGAGTAATGGCAATGAAGGGATACTCCACATTAGCCAGAACTTGAGTCTCACAACTGGATGCAGTTAAGATAGTTGATTGAGTTCAAAGGCATATCAACCTGTTGGGTTATTTTATGCCAAGAGGTTAGAGTATTGCATATACTGTATGTTTACATCTACATTTTTTGAAATTACTGAGTTGTATGGTTACAGTTTTTCTCTGTAATATTAACAATTATATGGCTTCAAGTAATCATTTCTATTTAATTATGATATTTGAATGAGCACCATGGAAGTAGGACTTAACCTTTATCCAGAACACTTTTGAGCCTGAACAATTCTGTAACACTGAGAACTAAATGTGCAGCATACCACACCATAGTTCTCTCAACCCTTCTGTATGGTGCAGAAACCTGGACAGTATACAAAGTGGATGCTTATAGACTACATTTACTATTACTATTATTATCAAATAATGGCAGCATGTTTCTAACAGGACCATCCTGGAGAGAACTGAACTCCCTAAAATGTACAACATACTTGTTCAGCACAACCTTAGATGGGCTGGCCATTTGAACAGACTTGGGGATGATAGACTGCTAAAGCAGATTCTGTACAGTCAACTGAAAGAGGGGTCATGAGGAATAAGTAGACTAAAGTTCAGGTACAAAGAAAGCATTAAAAGAAACCCGGAGGACTTGAATGTCTCCATAGGCAGTTGGCAAGACACATCCAGGCATCGAGTCAAATGAAAGAAAACTGTTCACAAGGTGTCATCATTGGACATGGTGGACAGCTAGTGACAATAATAATAATGATAATGTCTAAAACATCTGTTGTAGGGTATGTTTGTCAACAGTCAAACATGTTTGTCATATGAGGTCTTATGAGAGCAAACAATCACAGACTCATTTTACACAGGTCATACCGCAGCAATCTCCAATTAAATATAATTTAAAAACAGATTTATTTGATTAATAAATGGGACCCTAAACAACTATTAACACTCAGGGTTAGAGTAGGCCAGGGAGTAATGGCAATGAAGGGGAACTCCATATTCTCAAGATCTCCAGAACTGGAGCTTCACAATCAAATGCAGTTTAGTGGCATACCAAGGATGAGAGAGAGAGAAAGAGAGCAGACAGAGAAAAACAATAGTTCTATATATACAAACTAAGGCTGAGATAATTGGTATTAGAAGCTCAAGTCCAAATAAAAGCTTAAATCTTTAAGTTAGACAAGATTTCTTCACTTTGAAAATTCCATTTCAGCCACTTTACATTAAGAAAAGACCAACATTTCCACCACTATATGAAAGAAAAAAATCATTTAATATGATCCTTTAAAAAAAGAATTCTCAGACCCTAAAAACAACATTCTGTGTCTTCTTGCCTCAATGGTGAAGGTCAAGGTTCATCATATGTGGCCTGAAATATGATTATATGCTTTATGCATTTTTCTATTCCAAGGTTCTTTATTGGCACCCTTGAAAAAACAAAAACAAAAACAACGAAAAAAATTCTGCAAAAGTGTCCTAAACTTACATACTCATTCAAAATCAAAATCATATTTTTCTGTAATCATTGCAGCACTGTCAGTCATAGCACTAATCTCTTGCAAGGTTATTTTCGGAGACTGTATATCCAAACATTTTTCCCATAAAAATAAATGGTAACTCCTTTTTCACTTCATGAGATTTTGACACATAAAAGCTTTCATAGGAATACTATTTTCAAACAGATTGAAGGGGAACATGCACATACATACACACATATATATGTACTTACACATGAATATATATGCCAAAAATTTGGGGTGTATATGTTTGTGTATATATATATATTTAAAATGAGTAGGTCCATGAAGAGATTTGAATTTTTTTAGGATTTATCTATTTATTTTGTTCTTACATATGTGTATGTTTCCCCACTTGTTGCTTTCATCAGAGAACATATATGGCACATGGCCTGGTTAATGGGGTACTCAATCAGACTTGAAGATTCAAACTGCAAACATGAGTGCGTTCAAGTCTCATTGAGTACCCTATTAAAAAGGCCTTGTGTCATATAAGTTCTCTAACGAAAGCAACAAGCTGGAAATATATACATATGTAAGAACAAAAAAAAATAAATGAATCCTAAAAAATGCAAATCTCTTCATGGACCTAATCATTTCAAAATATTTCTTTCTCTCTTTGGGGTGACAACAAAAAATCTTATATATATATATATATAAAAAATGCATATGTGTAAATATAAGGATGCATTTCTGCTCTTAGATCTGTATGAGCATGTATGTATTTATCCAACCCTTTCACCACAAGCAAGATGTGACACAGGCCAACTTTTAAGTGAATAAAGTTGGTTTGAATTCAGAATTTTGCTTATTGTGCACTGATTGTCTAAACACAGCTAAAGATCTCAGTTTGCCTTACTATTTACCATAGCTGATCAGATAACAGAGGGAATCATGCCTATCATAAGGGCATTAGCACAAAGTGAAATATCAACAGCCTTGCCCAGGACTGAATTTGGGCCACAGATTCTATTTTCTACAATGATAACTGTAATACTAAGCACATTTGTATGTGTGTGTGTGTGTGTGTGTGTGTGTGTGTGTATATATATATATATATATATATATCCCAATCCCTTTGCAGGAACAGGATGTGACATAAGGTTAATTTTTTAAGTGGATGATTTGGTATAGTTTAGGTTGGTTTCATAGCATATCAACTATTGTAGGTTACTTAATGTCAAATCCTGTTTATACAAATATATTGAATATATAAGATTTGTAAACACATTTTGTTATAAAATTCTTAAATGAGCCTGAGCTCATTTTTTCTTCTACACACAGTTAAATGGTTTCAAGTATTGCTATTTAACATAAATCATTCTTTTAAACATTACTAATTCATTCACATACCGTTAAATGGCTCCAAGTAGTGTCATGTATCACTGACAATTCAGTTTAAAGGGGGTGTCCTCATGGTTTAACGGTTAAAGCACTAGACTGTGGAATCGTAGTAAGTAAATTTGAACTCCAGTCATGCTATTATGTTCACTTTCAGACAAATACTGTTGGGAAACATATGAACCCCTTATCTCCCAGCTATGGGTTAAATAGCATCACTACTGTTTTTCTAGAAGGAAGGCTTTGGCATTAAATAACCCATGAAGGTTGATATGCCATTTTGCATTCACCATTTGGCATAAACTTTTTTCAAAGAGAAGCTGTGTTCAAAGTGGGTGCCGTGTTTGCTCACAGTCAACCAAAAACAACAATCCGTTGATGATTCAGAAAGTTGTTTGCAACGAAAAGGAGTTTTTGTGTAAATATGTGACAATGGATTAAACATGGATCCACCACTTCATTCTGGAGTCAAATCGGCAGACAGCTGAGTGGACAACAGCAGGTGAAAGCTGTCCAAAGTGACCAAAGATGCAAACATCAGCAGGCAAAGTTTTGGCCTCTGTATTTAGGGATGCGCAAGCCATTTTGTTCCTCGATTACCTTGAGAAAAGAAGAACTATCAATAACGAATATTATATAGCATTATTTGTGAGTTTGAAGGAAGAAATCGATAAAAAATGGCCACATATGAAGAAGGAAAAAGTGCTCTTTCACCAAGACAATGCACCATGTCACAAGTATCAATTTGTGGCAATGATAACAAAACTACATGAATTGCACTTTGAATTGCTTCAGCATCCACTTCTATTCTCCAGATCTGGTCCCCAGCAACAACTGGCTATTTGCAGACCTCAAAAGAATGCTCCAGGGAAAAAGGTTTGGCTCCAATGAAGAAGTGATATCGGAAACAGGTGTATTTTGAGGCCAAAGAGAAATCATTCTACAAAAAAGTCATTGAATTGTTAGAAATGTTGGAATCAGTTTGTCATCTTAGAAAGAGACTATGTTGATGAATAAAGTCAAATTTTGCCTAAAAGTTGTTGTTTTATTAGCTAGGCCTGAGACTTATTGAATGATATTATATATATATATATATATATATATATATATATACACACAGTCATATGTAAATATATATATAAAGGTCTGTGTGTGTGTGTATATATATATATATATGCACATATATACACACACATGTGTATATATATATATACAACTAAGAAATTATATATTATGGTGTTAAGAAGTGGGCATCACCTTTAACCTCAAAATTTATTAATAAAAACAAATGCAAGTAAAATTCAAGAAAATAAAAACAAAGCTGAAATTTAAGTCAAACAGAAGCTGATGAAAAATGAGAAAGAAATCAAAAGAATGAAAAAAAATAAAAAAAAACAAACTTCCCTGGCAGATTTTATAAAATGCTGAAGCAATTTATCAACTGGGTGTGAGTGAAAATGTCCACTTGTTTAACCACTTTGCTTCTCAAAGCCGGTTTTCTGCAAGCCAGGAAAAATGGGCATCTACGTACTGGTAAATCGATGAGCTTTACAGCTAATGTGCATGTGCGGCATTATTTGTATCCAAAAGGATAAGGAGAGGTGTAATTAGTGTAATGATTATTGTCATAGGAAATGGTACATGCAATTTGAGTTCAAATCCAGTTTGATTCTATTTGCACTTTATGCTAATGCTCTTAGGAAAGGCATGAATCTCGGCTTGGTTTGGCATATCAACCATTCTAGGTTATTTAATGCCAAATCAGGCTTATATATATATATATATATATATATATATATATATATATATGATTTGTAAGTAAATAGTTTGTTGGTAAAATTATCTTTTAAATGAGCCAGAGCTCATTTGTTGGGCTATAGTTAAATGGTTTCAACTATAGTAAATGATTAATTAGTGTTATTTGACCCTTAAATGGGACCCTAACAGCTCAATTCAACATATAAATAGGACCCTAACATCTATTTGACCCATAAATGGGACCTTGACAGATCTATTTGACCATAATTAGGAACCTTACTGACATCACCACCTTGAGTCAGATAGGACATGGGAAGCAATGGCAATGACGGGGCAACTCCATATTTCTCAAAGCTCAAGGACCAGAGTCTCCATCTTCAGAAGTATTTTAATGTCATACTCAGGACACTGGTTAGAGTGGGGGGGGGGTCTACCACTGTGCAGCAGCGTAATCAGTGTATTGTACAGCCCCAGATGAAAAGCATGAATCTGTTCATGCCTTGCAACTATAAGTAAATAGGATAGACTGGGTCCTTTAGCCTAGCTAGAGCACCTAGTCAAAGAGAAAGAAAACTCTGAATTCAAAACTAGAGAACAGTTGTTGAGAAGACATGTCGTATACTGGTACATCATTCTTCTGCTATCAGCTCATCCAAAAAGTGTGGCTGGTAATATATAAACCTTTACTACTATAAACAAATTACCTTGGAAGTTAATTTGCTTATGCTGGGTATGACACTATGGGTACATAGCAGAAAAAAAGAGATTGAATTAAGAGTTTTCCTTCTCTTAGACAGGCAACCTGTCTAAGAGAAGGAAAACTCTGAATTCAAAGTAGCTGTACTCTGCTTCTGTCTTGGTGGAGGGGTTAGTTTCAGTTTCTTTGTTTAATGGCATATTAACCTTCATGGATTATTTAATACCAAAACCATCATTGTTGAAGGATAGCAGTGATACAATCAAACCGATAAGTGGCAGATAAAGAGATGCATACCTTTCTGTTGTAGGAGCCTTACCCATCTCACCATAATGGACTCTTTTCACCTGTACCCGCGGTGTAATGGTTATCGTCGCAGGAAATGAACACGGCAACACGAGTTCAAATCCTGGACTGATTGCATTTCACATAGCACTAATACCCTTGGGAAAGGTATGAATCCAATTATTCTCCCTCCAGCTATGGGTAAATAGTAGGGCAGACTACGTTCTTCAGCCTTGGTGAGGTAACTAGTCTAGAAGAAGGAAAACTGAATTCAAACCTGTTAAACTCTGTTTAAAAAATTGACCTTGTGTCATATCCTGCTTGAGCGGAGGGGTTGGTAAATATGATAATGGACTCTAATCACCGTTATTAGTACGGAGAGATTTTGCTGCCAGACGGGCAGATCAATATCGGTGTTATCCGAACAGTAGGAGACTTCTTACCTTTTCTATGTAACTCTATCTTTCTTGTGTAATATAATCTGTTATCTAATATCCATGTTTGTGTTTTCATTAGTGACCCTTTCCAGGGCCATGACACTTTCCCAAAGGTATTCATTCAAAAGTGAATGTATTAGCTTGATTGGAGTTTGAACTCACTTACTTCAAGACTGCAGTCCAGCACGTAAACCATTTCCTCAGGAGGGGTTGGTTGAATAAATATTTTTATCCCTAAGATGGCAATAAAGATTTCTTTGAGAGAGGGTACCTAAAATTAGGGAACTGGACAGTATTCTTTTAAGATTGTGTCTTACAGTGAAAGATCCATCACTAGGCAGTCAAAGAAAATAAGAAGAATGATGATATGTTCATTTGCTAGTGAAACCCTGACTCTGGTTCAGGAGGATGACCAAATCATTAGTTTGGTCACCTTATACAATAAATTAATAATGGAGATGGTAAAAACAAATGATTGAATCAAATGTTTGGAGGATAATAAGGATTTATATCAAACTATTTACACTAAGACAAATGAAAAGAGGTTTTGATTGGTTGTGTTTTACAGCATATGAACCCTTGTAGGTTATTTAATACCAAATTCAATAAACACATATATATCAAATATAATGATTTGTAAATGAATAGTTTGTGGGTACCAATTTTTAAATGAGCCTAGGCTTATTTGTTTGAATGTAGTAAAATGGTTACAAGTATTGCTATCTAACACTAATAGTTTTATTTGCACACAGATAAATATTTCAAGTATTGCTATTTAGTACTCTAATATTTCTATTCAACATACATTATACATTTGCATAGAGCTAAATGGTTCTAAGTATTACTATTTAATACTAATAATTCAATTTAACATCAATCATTTGTTTTGCACACAGTTAAATGTTGCCCAGTTGGCTGGGCTGTAGAATACACCAACGGCTTCTCTGCAGAGGGGTAATACTCCCCTATTGTGTGATCTGGATATGACATTTAACAATATGATGGTGAGGTTCCAGGAATGCAGAGTATCTCTTCATTGCCATTGCTCTCAGGTTCACTCTGGCCTGGAGTGGTAACACCTGATAGGGTCCTATCTATAGGTCAAATAGAATTAAACTGTACGCTTACACTAAACTGAATTGTTTGAAATAGAACTCTTTTGATATTTAAACTGTGTACTTATGCTAAACTGAATTGTTTGAAATAGAACTGTTTATATGTATAAAAATGGGTTTGGCTTTAAATAAGCTACGATAGTTGATATGCTATAAAACCAAACCAAACCACAGTTAAATGGTTTCAAGTAAAGTAGATGATTAAACAGTTCTATAGGACCCTAATAGGTACTACCACTCCAGGTTAGAGTACACCTGGGAGTAATGGCAATGAAGGGATACTCCACATTCTCCACAGCTCCAAGACTCACCATCAAATAAACCATACTCAGGACACTTAATAGCACTGGGGGGGTCTTAACCCTCTGCAAAGATGCAGTTGGTGTATTCTACAGCCCCAACTAACTGGGCTAATATATATATGTATGTGTGTGTGTGAGTGTGGTAATTTACTAAGCTTTTTGCTTAGATGTGGCACAAGGCCATATGAAAGAGGCACCCAATGAGACTCAAACTCACTCGTGTAGGTTTGCTAGTCCAGCATGTGTGTAAGTGTGTGTTATAGAAATGTTGGAATGGAATTAAAGTTTCGGTGATTGATTGGCTTTCTACAGCAAAGCAGATAGCAAATATTTTGACAAAACATGGTGTTAGTAATCATTATCATCATTTTGAAGTAGTACAGATAGAACATATTTTATTGATTGCCCAGTCAGCTGGGGCTGTAGAATTCAACGACTGCTTCTCTGCAGAGGGGTAAGACCCCCCCCCCCAACGAATGTCCTGGATATGACGCGAAACAATCTGATGGTGAGGTTCCAGTAATGCTGGGGCCTTGGGGAATACGGAGTACCCCTTCATTGTCATTGCTCCCAGGTCCACTCTGGCCCGGCACGGTAGCACCTGATAGGGCCTTATCAATGGGTTAAATAGAACTAATGGCATACTCATACTAAACTGAATATCTTGAAATAGAAACGTTTTTGACAATTGAACCATGCTTACATTTGGAACTGTGTGCTTGTGCTGAACTGAATTATTTCAAATAGAACTGTTTTTTGACATTGAAACTGTATTCACACCAAACTAAATGGTTTAACTTAGAAGTGTTCTGACATGTAACAGTGTGTAAACAAAATCTGTACTTATACTAAACTGAATTAGCTAAATTAGAATAGCTTGACTAAACTGAATAGCTCAAAATAGAGATGTTTTTTACAATTAAACTATACTTACATTATGCTAAACTGAATTGTTTTAGATTGAACTATTTTTGACATTGAAACTGTACTTATACTAAACTGAATTGTTATATATAACTGCTTGAATAGTTTGAAATAGAAATGTTTTTGACAATTAAACTATGTCATCATCATCATCATATCGTGCTGGTAGCACGGATATCCCTGACCCTCTCTCGCCACTCCTCCCTATCGTTCATCGCCCTAGGTAGGTCTTCAGGACAACATCCTGTATCCTCACATAGCTGCTGAATGTACGTTCGAGCTGGTTGTCCTGCTTTTGCGCGGCCATGTGTGGGGATCCATAAGAGTACATCTCTTATGAGTTCATCTTTGCTTCTCCAGCAGTGTCCTGCATGTCTGGTTCGTCTAACTTGAATAGTTTTCGTGATAGGGGGCAGGTGGCCGTACAGTTGGTGTCTTGTGGGGTGTTGCTGCCAGGACTTGTTCAGGATTGCCCGCAGCATTCTTGTGTAATTGCCATCCAGTTTCTTCTCCAGCCGTTTTGTTAGCGTCCATGTAGTGCATCCATATAGCAGTATCGATGTGACCGCTGCCTGGAAGAAGCTGCGTTTCATTTTATCGGTTAGGTCTGATTTCCATATAATCGATAGCTTATTGATAGCTGTCCATGCTTTCATTAGCCTCGTTTCGATGTCCTTTTCGGTTGATTCGACGCTGCTTCCTAGGTACGTGAATTTGTCTACTAGTTTAAGTGGGGTTCCTTCTAGAGTGGAGATGTCCCCCGTTTGGTTATAGCACATATATTCCGTTTTGTGTGCATTAACATAGAGGCCTATGCTTGCTGCTGCTCGTTCCAAACTATGCAGAAGAGTTTCAGCTTGGTCAGGTGTATTTGCCAGTATCGCTATGTAGTCGGCGTCGGTAATTGTTGTTGCGGGGTATCTTCTGCTTCTTTTCTTCGTCAGTTCGAAGCCATTCTCTTTGATTTTGTCAATCGATGTTTGTACTTATGCTTAACTGAATTGTTTGAAATAGAACTGATTAGTTACATAAAAATGGATTTGGCGTTAAATAACCTACAAAGGTTGATATGCTATAAAACCCACCAAACCAACTAACCATATTTTATTGACTATATGCCATTGCTCTTGGCAGGTGCTTTACACAGCATCTGGTGACTGTAAGTCCTTGCTGGTTGGCCAACAATATGATTTGTAAATGATTAGTTTGTAGATTACATTATTTTTAAATGGGTTAGAGCTCATTTGTTTGCACACAGTTATATGGTTTAAAGCATTGTTATCTAATAAAGAATAATTCTATTTAACCTTTAATTAATTGTTTACCCACAGTTGAATTGTTTTAAGAATTGTTTTTCAACATTAGTCATTCTATTTATCAAGTATTTTTTTCTCATACAAATAACTTGCACATAGTTTTATGGTTTCAAATGACTCATAATAATAATTATCCTAAGTAAATGATCAGACAGTTCTATTTAATCCACAGTTGGGGCCCTAATGGGTAGTGCCACTCCAGGTCAGAGTAGACTAGAAAATACTGGTAATGAAGAGGTTTGAATTTGATATTTTCAATGCACTATCACTTACCAATATAATGAACAAATACAGATCTAGATTTGTGCAAACTGAATTGTGTGTATCTTTGTCAAGAAATATCACTAAGAATTGATATTTTGTGTCAAGGAAAGCAAGCACATCCCTCTGTCATGACAGTACAAATATTGGATGTGGTTTTTATGCAATATTTTTGAAATTTTCTTTTTTTATTCATATTGGGGAATAAACCCTGAAATAGAAAGGGTTTCTGGTTCCAGAAAGTTAGAAAGCCAGTATCTTAGAGGGTTCTTGGGAGTGACTGAACACCTAGAGAGGAATCAGTAGAATGCAGGAACCAGCAGTGCATGGATGTTGAACAGTGAGAGTGCATTAAAAGTATCAAATTCAAACTCGTCTGAGAATTATCCAAGTGAATTTTGGAACATCAGCGAATTTATTCACTTTCAACCTATTTACAGAATGAGCTTTCATGTTATAGGATTTATGAGATCCAAGTTGGGAACACTGAATTTAAATTGGAATTTTAATGACACCAGTCATTTGCTCTAGACGACAATTTATATACAGTCGAGCTTTGTTTGAAGTCAGTTCAGTAAAGATTATGTTGCTTTTATGCATAGGAATGGAAAAAAAATAATAGAAATGATAAAAACTCAGACCAATGCAAAATAAATACAACAGATGCTCTGAAAATAAAGCCTCCCATTCATTTTTACAAAAGTGAAAGAGAGCACAATAATGCTATATAGGGCGAGTTTTCAGTAACGAAACATTATTTTCTACAGTCACAATAATTGGCAAAGCATTTTTATCAGCAATGAACAAGAACACTCTATCCACTAGTGAGGCTCCACTTCTGGATATTTGAGAAGAGTGGAATCACCACTTTGTTGCCATTATTCCCAGGCCAACTTTGAGATTGATTTAGGGACCCATCTGTCATGGGAGCATAGCACTGGAATGTCACCTAATTTTGTGCGGATACATTATCATAAATGCAGACGAGAGAGTGAGTGATGCTACTTCTAGTCTGCTAAGAGAAAGAAATGGATTATTATCTGAGGGCACTGTAAATAGCAAAGTGAACAGGCAGAAGAAGTCAAAGCACAAATGTTGAAAAGAGGAAATACTTTTTTTTAGAGAGACTTCTTTTGATAGAAGTCATGAATCATTCAAAGGGTCTGTCTCTTCATGTAACATCAGTTGGTAAGTAAAAGAGTTTGCAACATTCAAAAGTAAGAAAAGAAGTAATGAGAAAAAAGTTGGTCATAATGGCTCAAATTGAGACATTCTGATGAAGATGGGAAGAATCCCATCTTATATAGGCCGTAGGTGGATCAATTCTAAGTTTGCTGAAAATGAGTGGGAAGTGTTTTGATAGGTTGGTAAATTATATTTATTGTAGGTTTTACAAAACGAAAATGACCGTGTAGAGTCTACAGGTAAAAAGAATATTTCAGCCATTCTTATTCAATTTTCAATGATGTTAGCATTGAATAAAAATATTCATATTTGGTGTCAGTGATTAGAGATGTTCTATCTATTTATCTTCGGGTGCTTTTATTATAGTTGCGATATTGTCTACTGTTTCTTTTTTTATTCCTTCATTGACGGTGAATTTTTCCTCTCTATTAAAACTGTGATTGTTTGAGCGGAAATGTTGTTCTACAAGTATTGGTTTGTAGCAATCCATAGATTTGATTCTGTGTTTGTCTAATGTAAAATGGACATTCTGACTTTCAAATATTTTGCTTTTATGTATATGTATCTATATACCCAACCCTTCCCCAATGAACATGATGTTGTTGCATATTGACCTACGATCTGGACGGGCTGTTAAAATAGGAAATGCACCTATGTAAATAACAGGTGCATCCGGTCGAGGAATAGCAGAGTGTAGCCTTGACCGTGGATAAGTTGAATGAGTGCAATTTGTGATGCCCACAACAAGAAGGTGGGCGTTGAACTATTATATAACTCAGGGAAGACAGGAAGTCAGTTAGTTTGGAGACCAGTTGGAGTAAAGATACGGTAGAGAAAACCAGCACCCAGAGAGAGAGCTGGGCCTCTGGTTGAGCAACCCTGGAGAACGGGAAAGAAACGCTGATGGCCGTAAGAGTGGAGGTCAATATGTTGCAGTTCTGTTCAGTCTCCAACTCCCTCTCACACACAATCCTTTCAATAAAGTGAGAGGTATATTTTTCTAAAAACTGTGTTGCTCGTCTTTATTGTGTTGTTATGATTTGCATGCATATGCATATGCTTTTGTATAGTTGGTCATGTTCAAAGCAATACAACAATGTGACACAAGGTTAATTTTTAAGCAGAGCACTTGTGGTTTTAATTCAGAGTTTTCCTATTAGATTGGTTGTTTAACCAAGGATGAAGAACCAAGTCTGCCCTACTATTTTTCCATTGCTGGAGGGAGAAGAGATGGATTAATAACTTTCCCAAGAGATTTAGTGCAAAAAGAAATACAAACAGCCTCATTTGGAACTTGAACCTGGATCACTGATTCCATTTTCTATGATGCTAAACACATCTCAGACAAAAGTGTTAGTGCAAGGTCAATATGAGAAGTATGATTTTATCATATTGTGCATCAATGTCAGAAATATTAGTTGGCAGTATGATAGTAGAGGCTGAACTGTCCTGCCAATGATTCAATTTTTTTTGTAATGCTATAGATAGCAACACAAAAAAAAATTGAATCATTGAGCAGTAGTCACGCAAAATTGCATTTGGCATGGGAGTAAAGGTGAACAACTGAATTCCTCCTTGTAAAAAAATTCCACCTATTAGCACTTATTGTTTGTTTTGTGAACATTTGTAGAGATCAAACCGTGGATGGGAGCACAGTTAGATGGTGGGTAATATATATCAGCAGTGACATTTCATATTCAACATGAGTATGCCAATCAGTTCCCTCATGCCCATCAGACTAATGAAAAATGGACAATGTAAACATTTTCCAGTAAATAGTGCCAGCATACTCTCTGCAAAATTGTGGGTTACTGGTTTAGCTCATTGGAGGCAAAAATACGAAATCAGTGGTAGTGACTAAGGAGAGAATAGTATTTTAAAGTTGAAAATAAGCTCTTTCCAATGATATTTTTGTGCTCTCTCTATCTGATGTAATTCCTGTGGATAAGAATAGAACATACTTCTTTTTTAGAGCATCTCAGGAGGAACCTGAGGCCAAAAGGTTATCACTGTTTGGACTCAGTGAACTATGTTCAAATCCTGGACAAAGCAGTTTGTATTTTTCACACTAAAACCTTTGTAAAAACAATAATCTCTCTTCATTCAATCATGAGTAAATAATAGGGCAAATGTCACTCTTTAGCCTTGGTTTGACAACTGGTTTTGAAGGAAAACTCTGGTTTTAAAAACAGCTGTATTTTGCTTAAAAAGTGACCTTATGTTACATCCTGTCTATGGCAGAGAGGTTGGGTAAATACATGCTTTTGAAGCACCATATAAGTAGGCAAATGAGTCACGTAATCTGACAACTTCCTTTGTAAAAGAGATGAAGTGGAAATATAATTGTCAGAACAGTATTGAGGTATTAAAACCTGGCCTCTGAACATTAGATTAATAGTCATAATTAAAACCTTGTTATTTAACTCTTAGCTTCCTGCAAAGCACAATACAGGATTTCATTCTCAGTATAGTGATAAAAACCAAAGGATTAATACTATTTGAATACTTATCACTTCAAAATAAAGTAAATTATGAGAATAACTTATTTTTGCATGATCTGTTGACAGAAACTAGAATGTGCTGATTGCATCATCTGCTGGGGGAGGAGGTGAGGTCCCCCACTCTCCACAAAGAAAGTTGGTTGGTTGGGTTTTATGGCATATCAACTTTTGAAGGATATTTAACACCTAATCCATTTTTATACAAATGATCAGTTCTATTTAAAACAATTCAATTTATAATGAGTACACATTTTGTCAAAAACATTCCTATTTCAAGCTATTCAGTTAAGTCAAACAGTTCTAATTCAGCCAATTCAGTTTAGTATAAGTATAGATTTTGTTTAGACATAGTCCAATGGCAAAACAGTTGTAAATTAAACGATTCAGTTTGATAGAAGTACAGTTTCAGTGTCAAAAACAGTTCAATTTCAAACAATTCAGTTTAGCATAAGTCCACAGTTTTATTGTCAAAAACATTTCTATTTCAAGCTATTCAGTTTAACTAAAAAGTTCTAATTCAAATAATTCAGTTAAGCATAAGTATGCAGTTTAGTTCTATTCAACCAATAGATAGGGCCCTATCACGTGCTACCACTCCGGGTCAGAATGGATCTGGGAGCAATGGCAATGAAGGAGTGCTTTGCATTTCCCAAGCTCCAGCATCACTGGAACCTCACCATCAGACTGTTTAGTGTCATATCCAGGACACTTGTTGGAAGGGGTCTTACCCTTCTGCAGAAGTGCAGTCGTGAATTCTACAGTCCCAGCCAACTGGGAAACCCAAAAGAAAGGTGTGCAGAGTAAGACACTAAACGGCATTTGGTAGTGAGTTTCTGGTTTTAGACCTCTGGGGAGTGGAGAGTCACTCCTTCATTGTCATTATTCCTAGGTCCATGTTGTCAAATAATATCCGTTAAAGTCTAATCTTTAGGTCAAAAAGATCTGTTTGAAAATTATTAACATTAGGTAGGAATACTTGAAACCATATAACTGTGTACAAATTATTTTTATAAAGAATCATTACTTGAATTTATAATTGTTTACAAATGATTATGAGCATGTGTTACTTGAAACCAAATAATTGCTAACAAAAAAAAAAAAAGAAAAAAGAGAGAGAAAACCGGCCATTAAATAACTCCAGAAGGATTGACATGCTATAAAACCAGCCAATCAACTACCTATTTGTGTCTCTATTCTCAAAATCCTTATTTTTGAAATTCTTTACAGAAAGTTAATAAAAGCATAAAAAGCAAACATATAATTCGACTGCATGTCTCTTTTGTAAACAAGTGAACTAAAATAATGAAATGTAGTGTCTTAACACATACATTGCGGCAACAGCAGCCTGAAAACATGAAAGAAAAAAAGGTCCAAAATATCACCTTTTTTCACTTTGTTTCCTTTTGTTTATTGGTTCTGACCTCCTCTAGATGAAAAGCTGCCAAGCTCCAACACACAAAGAAGCCACACCTAAATTAACCACTTTTTACCCAAGTGTCACTCATGCACTTAAAAGGTAAAACCATAAATATCAACTTTTTATGTTTGATAAACATTAGTATTGTTGTGCCGATCAGTTGCTTTTATCATTATCACTTTGTACATGTTATTGTTCACCACATTATTTTTTAACACAGTTAAACTATTTCAGTCTGGTAATTTAATCAAAAACCATAATAATCTACAATAAAACATTCTTAGTAAAAGCAGCATGTTGAAACTACATGATTGATTTAATCAGAACTAAAAATTTATGAAAGAAATAAATATAACTTATCCAGTGATCATAGCACTTAATGTTGTTTTAGAGATTTTAGAAAAATTGAATAAGACCCAACTGGATTTATAATCATCACATCATGCTGCTAGCATGGCTTTTCTAGACTCTCTCTCATCATCCATTCTTATCATTCAGCACTCCAGGCAGGTCTTCCAAACTATATCCTGTGTCCTCACAGAGCTGTTGTAGGTAAGTTCTTGCTGGTCAGCCAACAGTGGCATGTCCATATGAAGAGATCCGTAGAAGAATGTCACTTACGGGTTTGTGCTTACTTCTCTGGCCGTGTCCTGCATGTTTTTTGTATTTTACTTGGATGATTTTAGAGATGGGAGGTAAGTGGCTGTGTAGCTGTTGTTTCTTGGGGTGTTGCTTCCAGGATTTATTCAATATAACTTATAGCATTTTTATGCAATTTCCATCAAGCTTTTTTTTTTACCAAAACCAGATTCATAAATTGTATATAAATATCATCATATCATAATGGAGACAATATGTCTCTCAGTTTGTCCGTCTTCAAAACTATGTCACCAACGATATCACTATTCCCTAAGTTATTTATGTCACATTCTACACAATTTTATTTTTATCTAAATCTCAATTATAAAGAAAATTTTCTTATATTATTAATAATGTTAGACTTAGATATTTAGAATATGGCATAGGGCCATTTTATAGTGAGGACCTTACAGATTTGAAACCTATGTGAGGCAGGGACAAAAATTCTTGGTCTTGTTGGCATTACTCTAATGGGGTGCCTCAGTTGTCAAAGCAAAAAACCTTGTCCTGTAAGTTGATAAAAGCCTGGAGGGTTGGCCCCTTGAGGCCAAGGGATAATCAATCTCATCCACCCTGCAAAAATGCCAGGTGGGCACATTCAAATTCAACCAGCCAAACAGCAAATCAGTACCAACAAAACCAAACACTGTTAGCCTTTTCTACATTCTAAAACATGCAGTTGTTTATATATATATATATATATATATATATATATATACACACACACAACAAAATAGCAGTTTTCAGTATGAATGGGGAGGTTAATTTGTATATTGATCTTGAAAATTTGATTTTAATAAATATTTGTTTGATTTTATTGATTTCAAACTGTTTGATATAATTTTAATAACTATGAGCAAAAATCTCATCAATAAGAAATAACTGTAATTTTATTCTTTACTGTCTGAGTTAGTAAAATAGTAAAATTAGGAAAATTTAGCTATGAAAGCTGGGAGAGATAGGAAATACTAGCATCAAAGCTGTTCAATCCTTTCATTATACCCCTTCTGTTTTAAACAAGTTAAACATTATAATTAATAATTCATATAGAAATCAATTACAATAAAAAATAAGAGTAATCTTTTTATATATATTCTTATTTAGTTTTTTTATTCTTTCTAAAACTGTGAAGAAAGAATAAAACTGTGGAAACAGCAATTTGAAAACCTACTTGGAAACCCACCAAAAATAACGCATGAACCAATCACCAGAATAATTAGCAAACAATTAGACATTAAACTAGGACCGTTCACACAAGAAGAACTCGACTCGGTTCTCAGAAAAATTAAAAATAGGAAAGCTGCAGGGCTGGATGAAATTCCACCGGAAGTATGGAAGACCAGACAATTCGACGACATACTGCTCCGCCACTGCAACGCAGTATACAATCAAAATCCGATAGATAGATGGATGAAGGGATGCATACTCCCCTTCCCTAAAAAGGGGGACCTCGGATTAGCCAAAAACTACCGAGGCATAACACTTACATCCATAGCTGCCAAAATCTACAATGCCCTACTACGAAACCGAATAGAACCCAAAATCGACATCATACTTAGAAAAAACCAAAATGGCTTCCGAAGAAATAGATCCACGACCTCACAAATATTAACCATCCGCAGAATCCTTGAAGGTGTACGGGCAAAGAACCTACAAGCGACATTAATATTTGTCGACTTTACCAAGGCTTTCGACTCCATTCACAGAGGAAAGATGGAACAAATCCTACTAGCATACGGCATACCTAAAGAAACCGTAGCGGCAATAACGATTCTCTATAGAAACACTAAAGTAAAAGTACGATCACCAGATGGAGACACAGAATACTTTGACATTGTAGCAGGAGTACTACAAGGGGACACGCTGGCCCCGTACCTCTTTATCATTTGTCTAGACTACGTACTTAGAACATCGATTGACAAAATCAAAGAGAATGGCTTCGAACTAACGAAGAAAAGAAGCAGAAGATACCCCGCAACAACAATTACCGACGCCGACTACGCCGATGACATAGCGATACTGACAAATACACCTGACCAAGCCGAAACTCTTCTGCATAGTTTGGAACGAGCAGCAGCAAGCATAGGCCTCTATGTTAATGCACACAAAACGGAATATATGTGCTATAACCAAACGGGGGACATCTCCACTCTAGAAGGAACCCCACTTAAACTAGTAGACAAATTCACGTACCTAGGAAGCAGCGTCGAATCAACCGAAAAGGACATCGAAACGAGGCTAACGAAAGCATGGACAGCTATCAATAGGCTATCGATTATATGGAAATCAGACCTATCCGATAAAATGAAATGCAGCTTCTTCCAGGCAGCGGTCACATCGATACTGCTATATGGATGCACTACATGGACGCTAACAAAACGGCTGGAGAAGAAACTGGATGGCAATTACACAAGAATGCTGCGTGCAATCCTGAACAAGTCCTGGCAGCAGCACCCCACAAGACACCAACTGTACGGCCACCTGCCCCCTATCACGAAAACTATTCAAGTTAGACGAACCAGACATGCAGGACACTGCTGGAGAAGCAGAGATGAACTCATAAGAGATGTACTCTTATGGATCCCCACACATGGCCGCGCAAAAGCAGGACGACCAGCTCGAACGTACATTCAGCAGCTATGTGAGGATACAGGCTGTTGTCCTGAAGACCTACCTAGGGCGATGAACGATAGGGAGGAGTGGCGAGAGAGGGTCAGGGATATCCGTGCTACCAGCGCGATATGATGATGATGATTTAGTTTTTTAAAGAGATTCTAATTTGATATAATATCTTATTACACTAACACTTAAATACTGGCACCTAGCTGAGGGCATATATGTTTCCTAGTACATATAAAAGTCAAATCTTGAGAGTAATGCTTAAATTAATTTTTAATCCATGACAATTCCTTTCTTCCCAACGTTCAATGCCTTTCTATGGTAAAATAACATGCACTCTTTTTCTTGAATAAAATCATAAGCAATGCATTTATATTATATGATATTAAATCAAAAAGTTTTGCAATATTTTGGTAACTTATTTGCTTTATTCTTAAAGTTCCAGCAAAAGCAGTCTAGCATTCAAAGTGATCCAATGAAAGAGCTGGCAGAAAAGTGGCTTCACCACTTTTCTGCCAGCTCTTTCATTCCATGCTGACATCAGTACTTTGAGGCAAAGAAATCCTTCACTGAAGCTTCCACCTTTTGGTTGTTGAAGCGAGTCTAGGAAGTGATCTATGGATAAAAATAAGTGGTAATCAAAGGAATTAGGTCCAAATATCAGGTTGATTTCCTCATGTTCCTAAATTTTATTCCAGAAATTACCATGGATGCAAATATTGCCAAACTTTTGATTTACATATAGTAAAGTAAAGTTGGCGACCGTAGTCGAGAGCGACCAGAAGGCTCCCTTTTCAATAGCTACTACACCAAGGTGTAGGGGAGGGTGCTACTCCTTTCCCTGAATTGCTCCACTTTACCCTTGATACGTACCTTATATTGCTAAGTGTTAAGTAAGGAGGTATCAAGTACCATTTTTAAAGTCATTGGTATGACTCAACCTGGTATTGAACCCAGGTCTCCCGGACCATAGGATATGCACTCCCCAAAGCCCCAGTATAACTGGAACCTCACCATCAGACTGTTAAGTGTAATATCCAGGATGCCCATTGGAGAGGGTGTCTTACTCCTCTGCAGCGGTGCAGTCGGTGTATTCTACAGCCCCAACTGACAGGGTAATAATTATTTGAAGCTATAATTGTTTACCAAGGATTATTATTAGTTATCAGAAACCATATAACAGTGAAAACTTATGAATATTATTAAATAAAAATAATTACTTAAAATCATATAATTAGGAATATTTGAAACCATACAACTGTGTGCAAATTATATGTATGAGATAAGAATATTTGATATCAATTAACAGTGTACAAAAAAAAACTAAAGAAATGACACAAAAAATGTAAATATAAATATATAATGTATGCATTTCCCTCAGCATAAAATAACCCTAGATGGACTGACATAGTATTAAAATCAATCAATATATCTCCTACATTTAGCTTTGTTGAGCACAATGATCAGAAGAGTTGGACAACCTTGAATTTACTAGTGATCATTAATGAGACTAACTTATTAACTTTTACACAGTGGTAAGACATTCTCACTTAATTTTTTGTTTTTGTTTTTAGGGAATAATCAGCTAGACAATACTCAACAAAAGGCAATTAAAACACATAGTTAAGTTATCACATTCAGCCCGAATCAAGAATATAAGTTTTTGTTACAGCTGGTTTGGGGTGTTTTGTAGTCCAACTTCATCAAAAACAAAGCCAAAGAGAAAAGATCTAGTATTTTAGGTACTTACAATGTGGGTACTGCCCAGCTGATACTTTTGTATCAAAGCACCACCGGAGAAAGGGGATCCATTTGGTGAAGTGTTCTTCCATTCGACTCAATGTCTCAAGACTGAAGACAAAAAAGAAAACAAAAAGATGTTTTGACATTTAAGTTTTATTATTACCATAATTAGCAGAATATACCTTATTACTATTACTTGCAAGCGGTAGCCATGTTAGTACTACTGTATAGCTGCACCAGCTGGATTTTAACAAAGCATCTTGAGAAGTAGCTTGATGAGAACTAATCAAGGATGTCGTGTGTTGTTTTGAACAAATTCTGGAAACAGCACCCCACAAAAAAGTAGCTGTACAGCCACTTACCCCCCACCCTCCATCTCACAAAACATCCAAGTAAAGATGAAGAAGACAAGCAGAATTATCATGACCAGAAAATTCGGTGAACACTTGCATGCGACATACGGAAACACTGGATAGCTGTTTCGACCTTACTCGGTATATATATATATATATATGTATGTATACCGTGATCTTCACTACAGGAGATCGAACCAGCAACCACAGAATGCAGAGCCGAAACTCTACCACAGAGCCAATAGTCCACATTGCACACATGTGACATCAAATTAACTAGTCATGGTAATTGTGCAGTCAGTTAACTTGAATGTGTGTGGCAAAGTTACATCTGTACTCTTTCCAGAGGACACGGTCACCTCCAGGGCCACGTCTTCCTAAGAGGATTGGAAATACACATCTGCGTAATTATCAAAACCTCAAGAGTAGGACATAGATGAACATTTTCATTTTTTAAGTTGAGGAATTAAATTGTGAATTGAATTACCATGACCATGATCATGGTAATTCAATTTACAATATAATTCCTCTACTTAAAAAAAGAAAATGTACACTTAATAAAATATGTTATAGAATATTGAACTCAGGCCTGGGCTCCAGTGTCTTGATATAGAAATTGGAGTGAAATATTAAGATTGGAAGGCATATAAAGAAGAGTGACAAACTAATAAATAAAACTTCTTACAGGAAGAGATTGGAGAAATTAGGTTTAACTATTTTATTAGAAAGAAGAATTAGAGATTATTTAATTGAAACTTTCAAAATAGTTAATGGAATTTCTAACTATGGAAAATCTTTTTGTAATATTTCTCCTCACACTGTAAATTTACTGTCAAGGCAGATTTCAAAAAGTAAGGCTATTAACCAATTGGATTTTTTTTTATAATAGAGTAATATATTTTTGAAACAAATTGTCAAATGAGATAAAAACAGCAACAGCATAAAAAGAAATTTAGAGAGAGCACTTTTGGGAACTTTTATAATGTTCAAAACTATTCTTTGTCGCCACTTTTGTAATATTCTTTGAGGGGGGGGTAATTTTGGCAGATACTTAAAATCTCTTCACTCTCGTATAATGCAAATACCGAGTATGGAATGCTAAACAATACCAACTCGTAATGTTACATTTCACCTCTACTTTGCATATGTCTTTACTCTTTATTCATCTCTCATCAGACCGCTGACCGACCCATTTTTATATCCACCACTTCTCATTGGCCTAGTTGGGTAGAGTGTCTGCCAATGGTCCAGGAGACTTGGGTTCAATCCCAGGTCACGTCATACCAAAGACTTTAAAAATGGTACTTGAGACCTCCTTGCTTAACACTCAGCAATATAAGGTATGTATCAAGGGCAAAGTGGAGCAATCCAGGGAAAGGAGTAGTGCCCTCCCCTACACCTCAGTGTAGTAGCTATTGAAAAGGGAGCCTTCTGGTTGCCCTCGACTACAGTCGCCAACTTTACTTACTTTTTACTTACTTCTAGTCACGAGAATTCCAGTGGCACAATCCATTTCAACACTTGTGTTTGTTGGCTAGAGATCCATGTTCAAGTCATACGGATCGCTATCGGCACATTCTTCTACATAACAGGAACTATCAAATGAATTACTAAGCAGAATTTGATCTGTACATAGATAGTGTACTAATATTGTATTTGTTCTGTGCAATTATTTCTTCTCTTTTAAAGGTTGATGTGAGAAGATGGTAAAAAGAGGAGATGCTAAAGAAGGCATAACAAATAATAAAAATTCACAAGGATTGTTATATCTATAATATCTATAATAACAAAGAACAGCATTTATCAGAGACAATAATAAAGGTAAAAGAGGAAAGAAATAAAATCTTGACAAAAGATGAAAGAAAATACTAGTCAAAATTAATATTAATGATGATTGACATAGGTTCATTTTGAAAAATTAAAAAAAAATTTTTTTTTGCTGTAATGGTGACACAACCTGACTATATATCTGATAACAGCTCAAGAGTGGCTGAAATATTTTAACAACAAAAAGAACAAGATCAACTAGGCTAAAGATTCGTCTCAAAATTCACTATCGTTAGTCCTGTGACCTGGTTTGGTCATGAGAGCACTAATCATGTAGCGTAACTTGGGTATGAATAGCCTGTTGGAGCCCATCCTTCTCCAGGTGTACGACAACTTTGAATTCAGAGTTTTTCTTCCCCTTGACCAGTTGCCTTACTAAGGTTAAAGAGCTCAACTATTAACTCATAGCCAGAGAGAATAGATCTCTCCCAAGGTTATTAATGCAGTGTGAAATGCATACTGCCACATTCAGGATTTGAACTTGAGTAGCCAAATCCACTTCCAATGATGGTAGCCATTAAGCTATGAATGCTTCCATTGCAAAATTACAAAATGTATAAAAAAAACATCCACCTCTTATCTACAGCTGTAACTAAAAGCTCTGGTGTCAATCATAAACAAAAATAAGACAAGCCTTTTGGTACTATAGGTATTTATGGATGTGTGTGATATTCACTGAGACTACCACCAGCCTTTTCCTATAATGCATTAGCCTTTCTAAAAAAAAGACTAACATAATATTTCAGTAAGGAAAAACAAAATCCATTTTGACAACAATGACATACATTTTATATACATACATAGTATACATAATTAAAAAACATAACATACTGTCCCAAAGTGTAAAAATATACATAAACTGTTCACAGAACTAGAAGTGCTGTAAGGCAGCAGGTAAAAAAATATATTTCTTTTGGTTCACATAGAAAAATTTGCATGCATGTATAGCCCCCCAAAAAGTGGAGACAAAAGAGAGAGGGGGTCCTCTTCATCTGGTGTCTGATATCAAAAAGAGGGAGAACTTGCTTCACGAAATGTCACATGACCAATGTTCATGTGATTCTCAGAAGATCCACCCATAACTCCCCAATAGAGAGACCACTATGTTTAGTTCCACAACAGTACTAGCTATAATAGAACTAATAACAATTAAGGAATTTTTAACAACAAAACTATGGTGAAATCTCTGTACTTTACAAAAAGTTATCTAAGTTGTTTTAGGTGAGAAATCAATATAAAGGGACCCAGAACTAGACCCACCTGATATCATCAACTCCACGATTCCAGTGGGTATTTAACTGGAGAGTGATGTTCAGTACTTGGTTAAGGGAGTCTCTTAGTGCAGAATTCTTCTTGCCAAGGAAGCAACGTTCTAAAATTTGTTCCAGGTACTGATCGTGACAGGCAATGACCTCATCAAGGTCTACAGCAGATTGTACTTCAGACATTAGATCTCCACAACTAAGGATCTGCAAAGGAAAAAAAAAGGTAAAGTTTAAAAATTTAAAGTTTCAACAACATTTTGAGGTTGATGCAAATAAAAAAAATTAAACATTACCAAGATGAGTCAAAAGTCTTGCAATATTTTGGTAGTATATGAGGCAAAATTTTGCATGCTTTTGTTGAGTCTATGAAGATGAACCACATTGGACTATGAGATGCTGACTTTGCCTGACACTCTCCAAGTGCTATTCACTGGATTTGCTTCTATGGCTTCGAACATGGATTTGAAAACCATGGTTCTAGGTCTGCCTAAGCTTTCCTGATTGTTGAATTTCTTGAACCAGTTGATGACTGTACTGTGATCAACTTTTGTACAACAAATGTTTTTAGTTGCTTCTACAGAAAAGCTTTAGTTCTTGAATAAGATTACATTGCAGCTTTCAAATCAACAGATTAAAGTAATGCACAATGTGTTAGTACACTATCATAATACCACTAAACACAGTTTCAATTGCTTTGGTCACATGATATATGTGTCACAAACTAGTACATACTTGCAAAATATTGCAAAACATTCAATTCACCTTAATATCTAAAATAGGGGTGCAGTTTTGTCAGTTAACTGACTATTAAAATCTCAACACTTAATTCCTCATTCACAACCACAATTTGGTTTGGTTTCTTTTAATTATGGCATATCAACCTTCAGGGGTTATTTGATGCCATAGCCACCCTTGGAGAATAACAACAGTGATACTATTTAACCTATGGCTGGAGGGATAAGGTGGTTCGTGCTTTTCCCAAGAGTATTAGTCTGAAAGTGAACCTAATAGTGCAACTGGAGGTCAAACTCACAACGAAGCTGTAGTCAAGCACTTTAGCCATTACACCATGCAGACTTCTCCCCACACAACCACTACTTACAAAACTGTATACCAATTCCTTGAGATATTGGATGGTTAATTACTCCAAGTAGAAATGCAGCTTTTATGATCAATTGGTGGATAGCTTAGGTTTTGGGAACTGAATTTATTTATCAGGAAAGTGAGGAAATTGTGACCCTATATTGGCCTCTATATTTTTCTTTCTTGAACATTGATCATCTTGTCTTATTTGGATTGTGAGCCCTTGTAAAAATCCTTGGCTGAGAAGTCATCTTTATTTTGTTGTCATTGACACAAACAACATTCAACAATTGTGAGTTGAACAAACTTTGAGACAAAATTCTGCCAAAAATGTAATTCAAGATTGACATAAATCAATTTCAATTTCTTTGTTTTTAATGGCATATCAACCTTTGTGTGTTATTTAATGCCAAAATCATCCTTGCAGAAGATCAGTAATGGTACAATGTAACCTATAGCTGGGAAAATAAAAGGGTTCAAACCTCGGGAAAAAGTACCAGTCAAAATTGAATGTAAGAATATAACTGGAGTTTAACCTTGTATACTATGATCTCACAGTCCAACACTTTAGACATTACATTATGAGGACGTAGCCTGACAGAAACTAATCTTTTATAAAAAGAGATATTATTGACAAATAAGTATTAAAGATTGAATTAAAAAATTTCATTTTAAGGATTTTCTAATATCATTATAAGCATTTTTACATTAAAGAAAACTGGACTGGTAAAAATGTTTCCTGGATTAAGTCATTATTATGGTATGAAATTTAAGAATATTTTACATAAAATAGATAAAAAGATATTGTAGCAAAATTAAACAATCTTGTTTTACAAAATTTTAATACATCATTAAGAAGAGCAATTTTGAGTCATCTTTAAAAATTTAATCAATTAAGTTCTTATTAAGTGTTTTTTTTAAAGTTTTTATAATATAGATTACCAAAGAAAATATTAAGAACTGCATACAGATATTACATATGGTGTAAAGATGGTATGGGAAGCCTTTTCTGAGATGCAGTTTGTATAAGACATAGCTCATCATCAGGCAAGCTGCACTACTAAAAAACTTCAAGGTAATTTTTCATTGAAGGTACCTCAACCATTTTCAGTATAGAAGACTAAGCATCTAAGAAATATGGAAAAGTTGATTTTTTTCTCTTCAGTAAAAAGATCTTTTCTATAAAACATTGAAGTCTTGGTATAATAATCATCACAATGTAATTAGCACAAACAATTGCCATGATACATCATGGAATAATCAAAAGAAAAATGAATACCTTAAATTTCTACTATAAGTTGTATTTTAAGCCAGAAAAAATCATTACTGATATGGTACCCAACCTGCAGACTGTAATGAACTCTTCCTGTTGTAATTAATACAGCAAGAATATTCATCTCCGTGTGAGTTCTCCCCAGCCTACCACTTTGACAGTCAGACTGACGTTCAACACTTTTTTATCTATGTTGTATTATACTTTCGTTAATATACTTTGTTCCATGTAAACCTGAGGTTGTGTCTTTCTTCAGGACCCTTTACTGGTCCACAACAATTACAAAACTAGGAGTTGGCTTAAACAGAAGCATTAAAATCTAAACCTTTATCACAATAAGATCAACCAGAGGTAACAGTTTGGATTTTAACTCTGCTGTAAAAGTCAACACTTCATTTTGTAGAGATTTTTTTTCAGGTTTAAAAGATCAGCTTATACATGATAATTCATGGTCCTTGAAAAAATCAATGAATACAAAATTTTAATTAACATTATTTTTCCCATGAAATTAACTGGGCTAATCAGAAAGCCCTGCAGACCACAGTTTACTTAAGACTGCTGTAAAGGTTGGAACATAATCTTAAATACAAAAAATTTATTTTTTAGGTTAAAAAAAAAAAGCATTGAGAAAAAACTAGATTCAAACAATGAAAATCAGAGAGTTTGAAGCAAGAAAGTTCTCACCCGCGTCATAATGTGCGAGTTGAGGGTGTTGACAAAACACAGAAGGCGCATTCGTAAGATGTGAAGTCTGTGGATCTTCTGCTTGCGTGGCACTTTCTCATCTTTCCACTCTTGCAGCTGGTCCTTTAATAACGGTTTGTCAAGTTCTGTTGAGCATAAAAAAGAAGGAATCAGAAAAAAAGAATATACAGGAAATGGGAATTAAAAAAAAAAGAAAAAAAGGTGTAACAAGGAAATGGACTTAGCAACTAAAGTTTAAATCTTTGACCAGGCTTTTTGTATTTCATCTTGTGCTAATGTCCTCGGGGAAGGCATGACTCCAACTCTTCTTCCCTGCTCACAGCTATAGGTAAACAGAGCAGGCAGTGCTCTTTAGCATTAGATAGGAGAAAGAAAACTTTGAATTCCAACCAGCTGTACTCCAATTAAACATTGACCTTGTGTCTTATCCTGCCACTGGCAGAGGGATTTGTTAAATACATACTATAAAAAAAGTTAATATATAAAAAAATACATACAACAAAAACAATATAAATATACAATAAATACTACTCCCTAATCTCCAGGAAAAATAACCCTAGACAAGTTGACATACCATTAAAACATCTTATATAAAGGTGCTGGTGTTTAGCTTAATTTAAGCCTAATAACAGGAGATATTTTATTGATAACGGTAACAAAATACAAGTGATGCAGAAAATGTTTATATTTCAAATAGAAGCTGTCAGGTGTTTCTTTAAAGTGAAAAGCTTTTAATTTTGGATTTTCCAAGTGAAAGGTTTTGACATATCTAGCCAATATGGTTTGTTATTATCTGTGAACTTCAATCATTTTATGTGTGTGTAGATGGGGCTGGTGTTGATAATCTATTTATATTGAAAAATCAGAGCCTCCTGTATAAGCCACAAAGGTGACTTTCCTTAAATACTGTGATAAAATCCATCATCAGCAATTTAAAAGCAAAACTAATCCTTTCATTTGTTTTTATCTAAAAGTTCTATTTCAGGAGATGAACTTTAATGATCTAATTTTTTAAGTACATGACTCGTATTCAAGACACTGATGCTTTGATAAGATTTAAAAAAAAAAAAAAACTTTTTTCTATTTTAAGGTCACAGATATTGTCCTAAATTTAGTAAAATGTTTATCTTATTCTGCTCAAATATAATCCTGGAATGAAAATGTAAGCATCAATGAAAATATAGGGAAACTTTATTTGATATCCACCCTCCCCCACCATCACCAACAAAAAAAGAAAAAAAAAAGAAAAATTATTAAAAAACTGACCATAGTATCTGAGAACAAGAAACAAGATTGCCACAGCTGGGAGCCAAACAGATGGATTCATGCCTTTCCTAAGGACATTAGCATGAAGTGAAAAGCAAACAACTTTATCCAGGATTTGAACTCAGGTCACGGATTCCATTTCTTATGACAATATTGGTTATGGTTAAGCATGGCTTCTAATCTTTATTTTAGCTCAGTTAAAATGCATGACTGGCAAGCTATTAACAGTGAACATAAGAATGAATTTTTTGAAATTAGTGTTTAACAAGAACCAATTAGTTTCTTTTGGGATATAAAAGCAAATTTACGAAACCTATAACATGAGGAAAGTCACTGAGGGTGATATATCTAATATCAGCAAAGTGAGAAAGAGTAAAAAGATTCTTATATCAGCAAAGTTAGTAAGGGTAAAAAGAATCTGATATCACCAATGTCACTGCAAGTATTATATCAAATATCATCAGTTACTGAGGGTAATATATCTAAAAACAGCAAAGACGACATCTAATACTATAAAAAAAAAATGATAGTAATATATATGGTACCAGAAAAGTCACTGATGTTGGTATATTCAGAATCAGCAAGTCAGTTAGGGTAAAAGGATAACAGCAAAGTCACTGCTAGTAATTTATCAAATACCAGTCACTAAGGCTCATATATCAACAAAATCATTGAGGTTAATATATATTGGCCTATTGGGTAGAGTGTTTGCCAATGGTTCGGGAGACCTGGGTTCAATCCCAGATCGCGTTATACCAAAGACTTTAAAAATAGTGCATATCAAGGGTAAAGTGGAGCAATCCAGGGAAAGAAGAAGCGCCTTCCCATACAGCTCGTTGTAGTAGCTATTGAAAAGGGAGTCTTCTGGTCACCCTTGACTACAGTCGCCAACATTACTTTTTACTTACATTAACAAAGTCAGTGAATATATTATCTAATATCAGCACAGTTAGTAAAGGTAATATATCTTACTTCAACAAAGTGAGTCAGGATAAAAATATCTGATATTAGCAATGTCCCTATTGTTGTTGTTGAATGAAATAAAATCAATAAAGCTGCCTCCCATTCTTTAAAAAAAATTATCATAAATGATGATGTTTTTAAACAACCATTATTTCAGTAGAAAATACTGACAAAAATTCAATGATACATCAAATGTCATTGAAACTTCCGCCATGTTCTGTTTTTGGCCCAATTTAAAAACAAATTCTTTTTTTTTTGTATTTATGATTAATTTATTAAAATCTAATATTTTGCAAAAATAGGGTAATGCATTGAATATGCTCAATGTCTGTATGAAGGGAAATTCTTTTCTTTTACTACATCAGCCACAGTTTAAAAAAAAAAGAATAACATTTTATCTTATAAAATATTCTAACTTGTTTGTCCTCAATTAGGACATGGGCTTTTCTTTTTGGAGCATTTTATCAAAAACAATCATCAAATAAAATAGTTGGGGACAGGTTCAAGTGAAGGCTTTGCTAGGTCAATTGGTTAAAACAAAAAAAAAAACTGAAAAAAACAAAAAAAAAAACAAAGCAAAAAACAAGATAAAAAGAGAAAAGAAAGAAAATCCTAACTCTTAAAGAGATCTCGCTTTTAAAATGCTGTAAGAAATATCCTGAAAATATTCTGTGGCTTTTCTATTTTTTTTTTTTAACCAGTTTGCTTTGTGGGAGAAAAATAGCCTAATAGCTTTAAAAAAAATTCTTTTTGCATTTTTTTTATGTAAAGAGCAAAGGAACATTAATTTAGGATGGCTGTATGTACATGCATAATACAAGTGTATAACAGGAAATTTTTTACCAGTACCAAGCAATCATATATATATATATATATAATAGCTCTATCACAGATATTGAGCAATTTCCAAATTATACTGCCACAAACCCACAAAGTGAGATAGTGACAACCAACACTGTTACAATATATATATATACATATGAAAGTAAATATGCATCTGAATTCGATAGTATGAAGAAAGTAGAAAAACAGAATAATCCAAATTACATTACAATAAATTCATATAATTTGGATTATTCTGTTTTTCTACTTTCTTTATATAAGAAAAAAGCAACAAAAACACAAGAAAATCTCTTGAATGCTCCCACAAACTTCTTTAAACACACACTCACATGCAATATATATATATATATATATATATATATATATATATATGCATAAATAAAGATGAACAAAAGAGATAAGATGAATCGGAACACTTCTTTTGATTTATTTATTTTTTAAATGTTCTCAACTAGTTTTGACCTTAGGTCATCATCCAAGGAAAAGGTTTTTAGAAACTTTGTAAAAGGGTTGATATTCTTTAAAAGAAGCAAAGAAAAATGAACTGGTTATGTAGCATATCCATTCATTGAATGAAAATTATTTTCTGCTCTCTCTCTCTCTCTATATATATATATATATAAGGCATTATAAACATACTCTGTTGATGATTTTTAAAATGGTTCTTATATGTGCACTTATACATGAAAACTACTTAAGATGTATAATTATACATATGTACTGATAATATTTTAAAATGGCACTTATGTTTTGAATATATATATATATATACATATGTGTGTGTGTGTGTGTGTATACACACATACATGCACATGGGGATTATATATGTGTGTGTTTGTGTGCATTTATATGCAGATATGTGTAAATTATTTGTGGTTACTAATTACAATATCAGATAACAAAATGTGTGCACTGGGCTGATACATGGAACTGACCCTCCCTGGCAACCTGGTTTCTTTCTTTGGGTATCCAGCTGTGGCAAAATCAGTGTTAGCTCAAGTGACCTCTATATTAAACCGAGTTGGATCTTGTGACTAAAGAAAGAAGAAAAATAAAACCAGACCAAAGCAGTAGCACAGAAGACTCAGATTCACACATTATAGAATACACACACTCACTAACACATAAAATACATGCTTATCTTAATTCACCAACAATCATATACATGTATATATGCATACAGACTTGACAGACACACACATGAAGAGATTTGATTTATATTTTTGTGGGAAAAATAAACCTTGTAAACACACCCAGCTAAGACAAGAATGGTAAGGAATACATTCTTTTACTTTAAGAAGGAATTAAATCCATTCGAGGTGTGTATGTTTTTATATGCATTCAGGGATAACAAAAATAAACTACCACACAAATATAATGCACCTGCTGGAATTATACTTAAATGAATGGTTGCTAATTGGTTTATTGGTTGGTGTTTTGTGGCATATCAACCTTTGAGGGCTACTTAATACCAAATATATATATATATATATATATATATATATATATATACGCACACATTTTGTTTAATGGCATATCAACCTTGATGGGTTATCTAATGCCAAAGGCTTCCTTATAGAACACCAGTAATACTATTTAACTCATAGTAGTTTGGTTTGGTTTGGTTTAGTTTTATGGCATATCAACCATAATAGGTTATTTAATGCCAAATCCATTTTTATACATATAAACAGGTCTATTTCAAACAATTCAGTTTAACATAAATACACTCTTTAGTTCTATTGAACACATAGATAGGGCCCTATCAGGTCTGACTACACTGAGCCAGAGTGCATTTCCCAAAGCTCCAGCATTACTGGAACCTCACCATCATATTGTTAAGTGTCAGTATATTCTGCAGCCTCAGCTGACTAGGCCAGTGTGTGTGTTTGTGTGTGTGTGTGAGGGATTTGTAAGGTGGTCATGGTACTAGCTGTCTTTGAAAAAGAAAAGAAGACATTTAATGAATTATAGTAAGATCTTAGATAACAGGATGTCAACAAAAGAAATAAAGTTTCAAAAATCTATTTAACAACTCCCCACTCCAAAAAAACCCACCAAAACAAACTAAACTATTTATGATGTTAGCATTCACAAGAAAGTCTTGTAGCGAAACACTTGAAGTTTGTCATGCAGGTGCAGGCGTTCCACTGTCAAACAGGGTGCCAAAAACAAATTGGCATTTTGCGTGCTTGAATTAAGCAAAAATACTTCTGTCACTGTCATGAAGTGGAATTTTAGAACCCATTTTAGGAAATCACTGACTAGATAAGCCACCTATAATTGGTACAAGAAATTAAAAATAATAGGATGCTTGCTGGTTGGTTTGGTTTTATGGCATATCAACCCTTGTAGGTTATTTAATGCCAAATCCTATTTATACATATATATCAAATATATGATTTGAAAACTAATAGTTTGTGGGTAACAATTTTTAAATGAACCAGAGCTCATTTGTTTGCAGACAGTTAAATTGTTTCAAGTACTGCTATCTAACATTGATAGCTTTATTAGCACACAGTTATATGATTTCAGGTATTGCTATCAAACACTAATTGTTTTATTTGCACACAGTAAAATAATTTCAAGTACTGCTATTGAATTTGAGTAATTCTATTCAACATAATCCATTTATTTACAGGCAGTTTAATGGTTCCAAGACTTGCTATGTCATATTAATAATTCAATTTAACAATCATTTGTTTGCACAGTTAAATGGTTTCACATATAGTAAGTGATTGAATAGTTCTATTTGACCCATAGATGAAACCCTAACAGGTACTACCACTCTGGGTCAGAGTGGACCTGGGGTGGTGGCAACGAATGGATACTTCACATTCCCCAAAGCTCCAGGACTGGAGCCTTAGCATTAGATGCAGTTTAGTGTCATAATAAGGAAACTAGTTCTATTTGACTCATAACAGGTACTACCACTTTAGGTCAGAGTGGACCAGGGAGTAATGGTAATGAAGGAATAATCTACATTCCCCAAATCTCCAGGATTGGAGCCTCACTATCGGATGGTTTACGGTCATATCTAAGAAACTCATTTGGGGAGGGGTCTCACCTTACTGCAGATATGCAGGATATTTATGTAAAGGTAAAATTCTTGTGAGATCAATAATATCCGAAAAACAAAAGGGGTATGTTCATGCTAGTTACCTATGCAGCACACAGAAATCTACACGAAGGTTCATATGAGGAGTCACAAATTCTGTAGTAGATTGTCAGGAAAATTTTGCAGAAATGGTTGAAAATGAAATAATTGCATTTTGTAAGAAATCAAAGTTTAAGTGATCAAGACAAACACCATGTCTTGATTTCTGTTCAGAAATGCAAGAGCATAGGAAGATAATAGATAGATTGATTTTAACCGTATGTCTCAATGTCTAAGGTTATTTTATGCTTAAAGGTTAGGGAATAGCATTCATTGTATGTTCATACTTACATTTATATGTCATTTCTAAAACGTTTTTTTCCACACAGTTCCATTGAATAGGAATAATTTTTTAAAACAAATCAGTTTGACCCATAGTTGAGCTCTAGATCAGAGTGGAGCTGGGAATAATGGCAATGAAGTAGTACTCTAAAATCTCCAAATCTCCAGAACAGGAGCCTCACCATCAAATGTAGTTTAACTTTTTGAGAGTGCGGGAGAGATAGTTAACATATTCTAAGCCTCAAAGAAAGCGTGTGGTAAAGATGAAAATAGCTGAATGGAGTCAACAATTTTCAGTGATGAGCTAGCTGTAACTTTAAGAAAATAAACTTTAAAGTGTTCCTCTATAAAAAAAAAAAAAAACGTATTGTGAGTGTCGATAGAAGAGTCGGCTAAAAAATTCATGGGCTGATAAAGATACTCTCATGGAATGTGACCAAATGACGTTAATTTTTCAATATAATTGCTTCTGTGGTCCACTCTTTTTTTTCCATTGATGTTGCAGGGCTTGAATCCCACTAGCCCAAAAAGTAATCAGCAGCAGATATGACATCATCGTATGAACTTTTCAGCTTACCCTTGTATGCGAAAATGATTAAAAAAATTTTTTGAAACTATTTTTTTTATAGACACTCTATTTTTTTAAAATACCATAAATCCATAATACAAGTCAATAAATGAAACTAAAGTTGCCTAAGTAATAATATCTGTTTTAAATGTTATGATTTACCATAATCATTTCCTTGCCAATGAAATTTCAGAAAAAAAAAAACATTGTTCATGTATAATACACAATGACTTTTTTGAAATTTCAATCAGCTAAATAGAAACTAAATTAAAGATTTTGTTCAATTTTTTATCTGGTTTATATCATATAAAACAAAAATTTATATAGTTTGCAAAATGTTTTTGTTGTGATGTGCAAGGTTAGCACAAGTCAGTCACTTATCAAGCTTCCCAGTTATTCTCAGTGAAAGACTTATATAGGCTCTCTCTTAAACTCACGCAAATTAGGCAAATCAATTTACCAGTATCACTACATCTCCCTGAAATGTATGGGTCTTATGTCCCTAGTAGGTCTTGTACTTTTAGTGATTGTTTCATTTTCGGGATTACTTTGCTCTTCTTGTCTCTTTCCTGTATTTCTTTCTCAGAAAGATCTAGATCTATTCTGCACTGAGCTGTAATCAAGGTTGTCTTCTTGCATTATTTAATCTTCATCTGAGTTTTCAAACTCATTCTTGCCAGCCTGATCATGCATTATTTCATCTTCCGACATTTCATTCTGTAAAGGTTGTTCTAATAAATCATTAACGGAAGGAATCATAGAGATTTCTTTCTCATTTTGCTCTTCATATTTGCCCTAGGGCCTTATTTGATCTGCATGGGATAATACACTGTTCCCCTTTTCTCTATTTATTATAGCTGCATTGTGGCCTTTTTGCATGATAAATTCTGCCCTTTTTGGATTTGATTCTTTATTCTTTTTGTACCACATTTTTTCATTCATGGAAAATGACATTGTGAGCGGAGCTCTAATTTGCCTTCCCATTAAAGCTGATGGGCTTTCTAGTCTTCTGATGCGTGGTATTGAGCGATAGCTTAAAGCAGCCTTGTTAGAAAAACTTCTATTTTTTCTTTTTACTGAGAATATGCTTTCAGTCCTATTTTTACAGTCTGCACCATTCTTTCCGCCAATCTTTCGACTGAGGGTGATATGGCAGTGTCTTATACGGTTTACACCCTATTTTTTCCAACCATAGATTAAGATCTCCATCACAAATTTCTGGTGCATTGTCGGATACCAGGGTTTTTGGTATACTGTTTCTGAAAAAATATGACCCTTAGAATCTGTTTTATTGTAGAACTTTCCTTGTCTGGCACACGGGTTACTTCAGGCCAGCCTGAAAAAGAGTCTACTAGTATTAATAAAAGTCCCACTCAGGTAATGTATGCATGATCCATATACACATGACTCCACGGCTCCACTTCTTTGGGCCATGAATGTAGAGTAGTCTGTAAAATTTCTTAATTCTTTACATTTTTTGCAGCTTTTTATATATTCTTCAATGTCTTGTGAATATCCTCGCAACCATGCTTCTAATTTTATACTTTTTTGTGTAGCCGCTATATCACCATGTACACTTTTTGTCACCAATTTTCTTTGTGTTTCTGGGGAATTATCAAATAAATCCCCATTACAAATCACTCCATGTTCTATCATTAACTTATGTCTTATTTCTTTGTAGGGTCTTTCTGCCCTGGAACAATTTCCCCATATGTTTTTTCTTATTCTCGATGTTATCCTACTTAGTACTGGATCATGTCTAGTTTCCACTGCCATTCTATCTAAAGACAAAACATATGTCTCTACCCAATGTAAAAAGGTATCTTCAAATTGTTCTTCTGACTCCTTGTAAAATTGCAATCTTGATAGTGCATCTACATGTGGTATTGAATTTTCTTTGACATGTTCTATATCAAAGTCAAACGCCATTAATCTTATTGCCTTTCTTAGTATTCTCGATGTGATGACTTTGGGTAATTCTTTTCTTGGATTGAATATAAACTCTAATGGTCTATGATTACTTCTCAAAAGAATTTTTTCCATTTAAAAATTGTTAGACTCTAGTGGTTGTCCACATAATGGCCAATGCTTCTTTCTCTATATTTGAATAATTAAATTCAGTGTTCGTTAGTCTTCTTGATAAATACATTATTGGATGTCCTTGTAATGATATTCCGGATATTGAATGTTTGCTTGCATCTGTGGTTAATGTAATGTCCTTTTTTGGATCAAAAATTTTCACAAGTAGTTTCTTTGCCATAATTACTTTTAATCTATCAAAAGCTTTTTGTTGTTTCTCTGACCTGATAAATTCAACATTCTTTTTTCTTAAATTTGCAAATGGTTCAGTCAGGTCTGTATATTTTGGTACATATTGCCTGTAGAAATTCACCAATCCCAAAAAAGATTCAAGTTCTTTTTTATTTGTAAGTATTTTTAGCATTTTTCTATCAAGGCTTTTGAAATAGAATAACCTAAAAATGATATTTTACTACTATTGTTTATGCATGTTTTTCCTTTATTGTCATTCTAGCATTTCTTAATCTACTCAAGATGATGTTGGTTTTCATTTTTAATTCATTTTTGTTAGTAGCTCCTATGCATATATCATCTTGGTCATCATCATCATGTCGTGCCGCTTGCACAGATATCCCTGACCCTGTCTCACCACTTCTCCCTATCGTTCATTGCCTCCGGCAGGTCTTCAGGGCTACATCCCATATCCTCACATAGCTGCTGTATGTATGTTCAAGCGGGTCGTCCTGCTTTTGCTCGGCCATAGGAGTATATCACTTATGAGCTCGTCTGCTTCTCCAGCAGTGTCCTGCATGTCTAGTTCATCTAACTTGGATAGTTTTCGTGATGGGAGATAGGTGGCTGTATAGTTGGTGCTTTGTGCCGCCAGGACTTGTTCAATATTGCTCACAACATTCTTGTGTAACTGCCGTCTAGCTTCTTCTCCAGCCGTTTAGTTAGCGTCCAAGTGATGCATCCATACAGCAGTATCGACATGACAGCTGCCTGGAAGAACACACTATATTTTTCGCATCTTCTCCTAGAACTTGTTCAATCGCCCTTTGAAATATGACGCTTTCTGTTTTTATTCTATAAGGCATCCACCTCCATTTCAGTAACTGCATTGGCGTGTTTATCGTTGTTGCTTCTTTGAAGTTATTGTTTATTGGTATTTGGTGATCTGCCGTTTTCAGATCTGTTTTTGTAAAATCGCTCATACCTGCCAGTGCATGAATTGCAACTTCAACATTAAGTATAGGATATGAGTCGAAGCAAACTTTGTGATTTATGCCTATTTTATAATCTCCACATATATGTTTGTCTCCATCTGATTTTCTTAAAACTACAGTGAGCACCTTTAACTTTGGGTTAAAAATCTGGAAAAGCAGTGCATCTTACAGACAAATAATTACAGTAGCAAATAATCTTTAATCCCAGTGAGATTTTTTTTCTTTTTATTCTTTGTTCATTATTTTTTGTATGAATTAAACAAATTAAAAGTCTTTACCATTTTACACTTCACTTGATCAGTTAACTGGTTTGATCAGGGTTGAGGGAAGGCTCTACTCATGTAGAGTGTCTTGGGCAGGAATAGCTTTACAAAACCCATCCCTCTCCAGGTCTACAACAAATTTGAATTAAAAGTTTTCTTTCTCAGAGACTGGTTGCCATAGCAGGGGTAAAGATGGTTTGATTTGGTTTGGTTTTTATAGCATAAGAACTATTGTAGGTTATTCAATTCCAAAACCTATTTATACATATATATATATATTAAATATATATGATTTGTAAACACATATTGAGGATAACATTTTAAAATGAGGCTGAGCTCATTTTGTTTTTGCATAGAGTTAAATGGTTTCAAGTATTCCAATGTAATGGTAACAATGTAACAGTAGTCATTTGTTTGTAGACATTTAATTAGATATACATATTTGTAAGTGAATAGTTTGTGGGTAATTTCATTTTTAAATAAGATAGAGCTAATTTGCTTGCACACTAGTATTGCTATTATTTTTACACAGGTAAATGGTTTTAATTATTGCTATCAAACACTTAAAATTCTATTCAATATTAATAATTTATTTGCACACATTGAAGTGGTTACAAGTATTGCTATTGAACACTACTCATTCATTTGGACATGGTTAAATGCTTTCAAGTATTGCTATGTATCACTAACAATTCAATTAAACATCAGTTATTTGTTTACACACAGTTAAATGATCATTTCAAACAGTTCAATTTAGCATAAGTCATTTATTTGCACCCAGTTTCAATGTCAAACAGTTTTATTTGACTCATAGATAGGACACTATCAAGTGCTTCAACTCCAGTTCAGAGCGGACCTAGGAGTAATGGCAATGAAGGTGTACTTTGTATTCCTTAAAGCTCCAGGATTGAAGCTTTGCCATCAGATAGTTTAATGTCATATCCTGGACACTCATGGAGGGTGTCTTAACCCTCTGCAGAGCTGTCGTTGACTGGGTGGCAAGGTTAAAGAACCTAATTTGCTTAACGATTTACCAATAGCTTATTTTAAATATTTGTTGGACCTGTATTTTCATCATCGATATTATGTATTTTTCTATGCCAGCTGAGAACAGACTTGTTCTTTCATCACTTGTAACATGAAAGACAAGTTGGTGGGTTGGTTGGGTTTTATGGCATATCAACCCTTGTAGGTTATTTAATGCCAAATCTTTTTATATACTCATATTAAAAATTTATGATTAGTCAATAAATATTTTGTAGTTAACATTGTAAACAAGCCAGAGCTCATATTTTTGCACACAGTTAAATGGTTTCAAACATAGCTATCAAACACAATTCTATTTGATATTGATCATTTGTTTTTACATAGCTAAATGGTTTCAAGTATTGTTATTTAACACTAATGATTCTATTCAACATTACTCATTCATTTGTACATAAATGATTACACATTTCTATTTGACCCACAGATGGGACACTAACAGGTACAACCACTCTGGAATGATGACAATGAAGAGGTACTCCACATGCCCCAGAGCTCCAGGACTGGTGTATTGACATTAAATGCAGTTTACTATCATAATAAGGACACTAGTTCTATTTTATCCATAGATGGGATCCTATCAGGTACTACCACTTTGGATCAGAGTGGACCAGGGAGTAATGGCAATGAAGAGATACTCCAGAGATCCAGGGCTTGAGCCTTACTATGAGAGGGTTTAATGTCATTATCAAGACACTCATTCGATAGGGTGTCTTACCCCACTGCAGAGATGTAGCCAGTGTATTTTACAGCTCCAGCTGATTGGGCTACTCATTGGTTGGGAGGTGTCTTACCTCTCAGCAGGGATGCAGTTGACATAATCTACAACCCTAAGCCACTGAGCTGCAACAGCAATGTTAATGGTACATTTTGATATGCACTCGGATCAAATTAGGAAGGAAGTGGCAATATGAAGATGTCTAAAGTGAAAAGTTTGTATAATTTTACAATTATCAACTAAAAACTATCTCATTATATATATATATATATATATATATACACAGTAGTAGCTATAAGTTAAGGAACAGAATATCAACAAATATTTAAATGATTTTTACTTAAAAAATTTGCATGTACATTTTTGAAATTTTCCCAAAATATATTTAGAACATATATGTATTTATTACATATAAAGTTTTGTAAATTTTTTTTTACAGTAAATTAATAGTGAACTAAAAAAAATATATACATTTTACCTCGGTCAAAAGTTAGGGAACGCTGTTGAATTATAGTAACTTAGGTAATTTTTAAACAACTTGATTGCTAATTTTGATTTACAGTCAACTGTCATACATCATTGGAACTATTTTTAAGCAAGATGGAGGTGAAAGTACGTAATTGTTTAACTTGAGAAGAAAAAAAAGCTAACTTTAGCAACTCAAGAAGAAGGCAAATCATATTCTGAAATTGCTGGCATCGTATGATGGTTAAAAAGCATTGTTCATGGTGTAATCAGTAGATTTACAGCTGACAAGACACTTGAACCAAAACCAAGAATTAGCAGGCCTCCTATGACTATCAAATGGGAAGGTCAGATGTTTGTTAAAATGTCTTTAAAAGACCGTTTCAATATAGCAATGTATATTTCTCCTGGATTTTGTGAGCAAACAGGAAAGCTAATCTCTAGAAAAATTGTTTCTCATAGGTTGAATAAGGAAAAATTAGTGGCTCAGATTCCATATTGCAAATCTTTGATTTCAAAGAAAAATCAAAAGGTTCATCTTGACTTTGCCACAGAGCATATCCTGGGGACAGAGGAACAATGGAATATGGTTCACTTTAGTGATGAATCTAAGTTCAATTTGTTTGGATCTGATGGTAAGAGGTTTGTAGGATGTAAAAATGGGGAATGCTTATCTCCTCAAAGCGTTAAGAAAACTGTGAAATTTGGAGGAGGGAGCATAATAGTGTGGAGGATGATTTCTTCAGTGGGAGTAGGACCCATTGTTTGTTTTCACAGTAGTATTAATGCCAGTGTTTATAAAGAACTTCTTTGTCAGCATGCTCTTCTTCATTTATGCAAAGGGACAGTTGAAACTCCAATATTTATGCAAGACAACGTGCCTTGCCACAAAGCTAAAACCGTGTTAATTTTTTTATGAAGAAGAAGGAATAGCTGTTATGAAGTGGCCACCACAAAACACAGATATGAATCCTATAGAGAATGTATGGAAATCATAGGAGAGAAAGCTCTGAATAGAAATCCTCAAAATATTGATGATTTATGGGGTTTTCTGAAAGAAGAATGGGAAAGTCTCACTGCCACCTTTTGTAAGAAGTTAATTGGCTCATGTGGTCAAAGATGCAATGAGGAAATCCAATGCAAAGGAAAATTCACTAAATATTGAATTTTTCTTTAGTTTATGAATTGATCTAATGAGGATTAATGATGCATTCCTTAACTTTTGACCCGGGCAAAATGTATATTTTTGTTTTTTCAATTGACTATTAATTTACTGTAAAAGAAAATTTAGAAAACTTTATATGTAATAAATGTATATATGTTCCAAGTATATTCAATGAAAATTTCATAAATGTACATGCAAATTTTTCAACTAAAATCATTTAAATATTTGTTGTTGTTCTGTTCCTTAACTTATGGCTGCTACTGTATATACCCACACACATGTATACAGATATACATGGTATTTAAAAAAGAATTCAACCATCTTATTTCCAATATGTATTTAAATACTTTTCTGGATAAGTGAGTTAAATGCTTACATGCATCATTGAGAACTTGAGCAATCAACAAAGATGACTGACTTGAACTCTTTTGATTCTGTACATTTCCAGTCTCATAAAATTCCTTCATCTAATCCTGGAATATTATCAACTTGTTGGGAAATGGAGGCTGGGGAAAATTCACAAGTAGTTTGTCTCTCACATATATATAAGGCTGATATTTGAAATATGGTTTTTACCTAGAAATTGACATAGCTGATGTCAAAGGAATGGATGGTCAATAAGGCTAGCATATGATGTGGTCATTTCAAATGCTAAATACTGTTGTCTCTTAAGTAGAGAGTTTCTATGTGGTCAAAAATGTTATATAGAATTTATTTGGATTTCAAAGAATTCTACAATAATCCATGTTCTCTCTCTCTATATATATATGTGTGTGTGTGTGTGTGTATAATTAGTGCTTGAAAACAATCTGCAGGTACAATGATGGAAACAAGGATATATATCATATTTCCATTGTCTATATTTGACCTTGGTAACAATTAAAGTCCTAATCACTAGAGTATTAAGATTGTATCAAGAAATTAGGGATTAGGTTACTGAGAATATTTAAGGCTACAATTTAAAATCTAATATTAAGACTTTATCTTTAAGTCTAAAAAGATCAACCAGATTCTTCTAAAGAAAACTATTGAGTTGCATTTATTTTCTTTCACACACATATAATTTATCCGTGTTACCCAGCCTAAAAATATTATAAAGCACATTTTGTTAAACTAGAATTTGTTCTACAAAAGCTTTGGAAGAGTTTGCTTTTTTTTTTTTTGAAGAATCCATGTTTTTGGAGCAGCATAAAACTAAAGAGATTAGACTGTGTTCTTTTAGGCAACTAGTCTAAGAGAAGGAAAATCCTGAATTCAAACCAGCTTTGCTCTGCTTATAAACTTTTGTATTTTGTATAAGTAAGTTAAATGCTTAGATAAATCACAGAGAACTTTGGCAGTCGATAAAGATGGCCACCTTTAACTCTTTTCATCCTGAACATTAACAGTTTTACAAAATTCTTTAATGTAATTTTGGAATATTTTAGAATGGCATTTAAAAAAGAATGTTAATCTAAAATTATCATTAATAAAATTCAAACAGAAAAATAAGCCTTTTGACATTGTTTTGCTTTCTCAACAGTGGTTTATTGACAGCAATTCTGCCATATATGCCAGTTTCACATGTATTACCATAATGATATCAATAATAATATGAATACAGATGCAGGCCGACTCTGTCATTTTAGATACAAATGGGTTTATTAATTTCTGGTTTCAGTCCTTGGCGACATGAGGAGAGAGATACAAATCATAAAAGTCTATGCTGACACCCCCTCCCAGCACGCGGCACATCTTGTGGTGTTTAAGATCTCAATTCATCTCTGCTGGTCAAGACCCAAAAAGTATGATCTGTTTTCAGATCTGAAAAAACCCAGCCATGCAGTTCAACAGAAGAAAGTCAACTAAACTTCTTTTCAAAATCCCCAAATTCTCAGGACCATCTCTTCTGGGCATGACATCATCCAAACACTCAATTCACTCCAATAGCCGTCCAGCCCCATTCCCTGTCAGTGGGGTTTATTATGACAGATGATGATTGTCATATCCTTTCCGTGCGGGTGTAAAATGGCACCATCTGACTATGGCACCTGAACTAAGAGACACCAAGTAGTTCAAATCCTTACCAAACTAGATAATAAAATATAATTAATGAAAAATGATTAATATAAAAAAATCATTCCATAATTATATAACACACAGAGTATTTTCCTCACAGTGGATGTTGACAGATTTTTTACAACATTGGTTCAGTTGCGCAGTGATGTTTGGAGTAGTTAGCCTTACATCATGCAAGCTTGTGACACATGAAATTGTCCTCTGCTCTTATTATTGCTTTTGGTCTACCAGCCCAATTTTTGATCTTTTGTCCTGTTTCTTGATGTCTTCTAACAGTATAATTATGCTTAGTACTAAAGAAGAAAAAAATCGATTTTTCAAAAGATGGTCAACATTACTAAGGAAGACTTATATTTAGTATAATGAATAAAAACATTAAGGGGCTTAACTTGTTTCATTAAAAATAACACTTTTAAAATTAGAAATAAATTTTTTTTAGGATGGCCAAATACTTTTGACTGACAGTGTATATATATATATATATATGAAATATATTTATATTCTGTTTATAGTATATATTTCATTCAGTTATATATATATATATATATATATATATATACACACATATTTACATCCCTTTTGTAAGAAAAGCTGGTATTGGTACCTTTAATATATAAGTGTTGAATTACCCACAAGGTACATCATGGCAGACAGAATTTGACAATAAAATCACAAAGTAATATATCAGAGGCCCAAAATATAATAGATTCCAGCTGGTTAACGAGAGAGAGAGATATACAGAAGGACACACGTACAAACACACACACACACACACATATATATATATATATATATATATATATATATATATATATATAAGTAAGCATATATCAAGTGTCAGCAGATCAGCACACATGTAACAAATATAACAGAGCACAAGCATTAATGTAAAATCTAGTCATGTAAACAAAACAGTGTTCTATCGGCTTCAACAGAAGTCTTCGTTGTGATGATATACACAAAATTGGTAGAATTCTTGCCATCTGGCATCTTTCGAAAAGCACATGCCATGCGCCTTGCAAAGCAATAGTTAGCAGGCTAGTCTTACAGACAATTACTACTATAATGAGTTCAATCCCAAAGATTATATCATGTTTATGACCTTGTGCTGAGTTAAACTGAGCAGTCAACCATGGTGTAGTGGTTAGCAAACTAGTTTCCCCGACCATAACTCCTGCACTAAGTCTGATTCTCACTGGGTGCTGTACACTTATAGTTTGATTAAGCTCAACTTAATATCTTCTTAACTACACATCTACTCCTATCAGTAAAAACTCTCAACTGCAGATCTTTATCAAGTCCAGCTTAGTCTGCCATTGGACCAGCATAATGTAGAATTTAGTTATGGTAGAATTCATGACAGCAACTTCATATCTTCCCAAGGATATTCATCTGAAAGTGAATATAACAGCGTGACTGGAATTTGAACTTGCTTACTATGATGTAACAGTCCAGCAGGTTACCCACTAAGCCACCAGAGACCCCACATAGCCAATATTTCAGTTTTTTAAAGTAATAGGGTCGTTAATAATATTGTCATAGAAGTCTCTCTTCTTTCTCCTAAACTGTGTGTGTGTAACATAACACCTAATAACTCTGCTCTGTCAGCAGAACTATGAATACAATGATTCTATCCTCTGCAGAGGGTTAAGACCCAACAAAAAAAGGGGTGTGCTGAGTATGACATGAAATTACAGCTGATAGGCTCCAGTTCTGGGGAGTGTGGAGTATCATTTTATCAAGTCAAATCCTGAGTGGTAGTACTTGTTAGGGTCCCATCGATAGGTAAACTAAATCTGTTAGAAAATTCTTTGTATTAGACAAAAATACTTTATGTCTTATAATAGTAAATTATTTGTTTTAAGAAGTTAATTGAAGCTATAATTATTTACTAAGGATTATCATTAGTTACTTGAAATTATATAACAGTAAAAAAGATGATTATTATTAAATTATTTCTGTGTGCAAATAAATGACGATTAGTAAATAAAAATAATTCTTTGAAACTATATATTATTTGTATTACAATGGTGTATGGTTGTCACTATCGCACTTGGGTTTTGCCACACATATTCAGGAGACAATCTCAAATCGGCCATGCAGCACATGTATCATCACACACACAAACACATACTAACAATATTAAAGAAATAAAACAGTTGTTACACCCATTGTCAACCTTGAAAGTAATCAAATATAATTTTTACTCCCTGAAGATTCTATACATTTTGAAGAATAACCACAGAATGACATTTTTCCATGTGTAAAGCAGAAATGACTCAAACTTTAAAGACCTTAACAGTAAACTTTTCCTTTGCTTATATGATACATCAACAAATTCTTATTTCCCAATCTGTTCCCAAAAATAACTTTTATTTCCAATGTACTGAAACAAATGAAGTAGAAATATTCTCTAAGTACATATGTATGTAGCATAATACTTTAAAAGATTAGCTGATGTTGCCGCGGGGCTTGGCATTCCTTCTGACAAATAAGGAATGTTTTATATATGCAATAAATAATTAAGAAAAACATATTTCGTTATTGGATACTTTGTCAGATATGGAGAGTTATTTTTGAGGGCAAGATTCAGTGATACGACTATCCAAATCCACACACACACACACACATAAACAAATACATGAACATATTTACCCAGTTATCTGTACCCATACAAAATTTATGGCATTTAAATTTTTTATTTTAGGAAGAATTTATTTTTTTCTTTTCTGCTTAGGTCACAAGAAGGTAACACATCTTTTTATACATAATGGAAGAAAAAATATAATTCATGCAAATTTTTATTAAAAGACTATTGAAAATTGCCATACGCAAAATTACTCAGTATCTTCTGCTCTTCATCATGGTCAAAGCATGCCAACAGCATAGACTCCTTTAATTCTCTTACCATCTGTCCCTATTGGCTATCACTTTTGGTAAGTCCTCTAAATGGCATCCAGTTTATGCTCAGATCTGATGGATGTAAGTTTTTGTTGATTGGCCAAGACTGGTTAGTCCATGTGTAGGAGCCTGTAGAAAAGTATCGCTTATGAGTTTGTCCTTAAAACCCAGCATGTCTTGTTCCTTTTACTTGGATGGTATGTGAGATTGGAGGTAAGTGGTCGTACAGCCATTGTTTAGTAGAGCATTGCTTCCAGGATTTAATAACCAAAAATTACTCATAATTTCAAGTATTTCTAGCCGATTATATTTCTAAAACTTTATTATTTACAAGCTTCGATAATCTTCACTAAAATTTCAAAGAGCTTTGGTAATTTTCTTGATCTATTGTCTATGACCTTTTTTTTCAATACAAACTTCCAGTATTACTAAGAGACTTAGAAAGGACCTTAGGAATTTTGAGTGATAATCATTTGACTAATGGATGAATTTTAACAGCATGTCAACCTATTCAGGCTTATTTTATATGTAGAGGTTAGGGAATCATGATCACTGTACATTTGTATTTACATTGTTTGTAGTTATAGTTGTTTCTGAAGAATTTTTGTTTTTTCCCATGAGCCCATCAAATATAAATGATTTTTAAACAGATCTATTTGACCCATAAATGGGACCCTTACACATACTACAACTCTAGGTCAGAGTGAACCAGGGTATAAAGAGGTATTTCACACTCCTCAGATCTCCAGAACTGGAACCGCACCAGCGAACGCAGCATAGTCTCATTTGTAGAACACCACTTTTTTTAGAGGGAGGATCTTACCCTTGAGTACGGGATATAATCAGCATATTCTAAATCCCACAAACAGGGCTATATAATCATTTGAGATAAAGGCATAAAGTTATGTTTTACAAGTGAAACTTTGTCATCCCTAATCTTTATATATATAACATCATTAAGTTATGTTGCTAACATGGATTTCCCTGACTCTCTCGTCATTTATCTTTATCGTCCATCACTTCCAGCAGGTCTTCTAGACAACATCCTGTATCTATACAGAGCAGCTGTTGTTCTAGCTGGTTGGCCAACACTTGCATGTCCATGTAAAGGGGTCCATAGGAGAACATTGTTTATGAGTTTGTCCTTACTTCTCCAACAGTGTCCTGTATGTCATTTTTCATCTTATTTGGAATTTTTTAGAGATTGGAGGTAGGTGGCCGTACAGCTGCTGTTTAATGGGATGTTGCTTCTAGGATTTGTTCAATATAACTCGTAGCATTCTTGTGCAGTTTCTGGCTAGTTTTTTTTCTATATGCTTAGTCAGCACCCATGTGGTGCATCCATATAGTAGAATTGACATAACTGTTGCTTGGAAGAAATTGTATTTTATTTGATTGGATAGGTCTGACTTCCATATGATCGATAACCAATTGATAGCAGTTCATGCCTTTGCTAGTCACACACTGATGTCATTTTCAGTCAATAAGATGTTGCTTCTGAGGTATGTGAACTTGTCCACTGATTTCAGAGAACCACCATTTAGAGTAGAGATGTCTCCTTTTTGATAAAAACAGATGTACTCCATTTTGTCTGCATTGATATGGAGGCCAATGCCACCAGCTGCCTGCTCCAGACTATGCAGCAGGGATTTAGCTTGGATAGGTGTATTTGTACTAGTCCTAATGATCCTATTTACCCAACCCCTCTGCACGGGCAGGATATGACACAAGGTCAATTTTTTTAAGCGGAGTTTAGCAGGTTTGAATTCAGAGTTTTCCTTCTCCTAGACTAGTTGCCTCACCAAGGCTGAAGAACCTAGTCTGCCCTACTATTTACCCATAGCTGGAGGGAGAATAATTGGATTCATACCTTTCCCAAGGGCATTAGTGCTATGTGAAATGCAATCAGTCTTGTCCAGGAATTGAACTCGTATCGCTGTGTCCATATCCGGTGACAATAACCATTACACCACGGGCACATACTAATGATTGTCATAAGGATTATTGATCTTTAGAATAATTACTTCCTTGTCAGTTTATTTAGCGTAAAGCTTCTCCATAGATCACATAGGTGGACCATCACAGATTAAAAGTACAATACCAATATTCAGCTAATAACTGTTTGGCTACTAACTTATCTGATACACCTTCATATATATTAGATATATTTGATATTTTATTAACCCAGAAAGAAATGGGGGTGTCCTCGTGGTGTAATGGTTAAAGCGATGGACTGCGGAATCGTAGTATGCGAGTTCAAACTCCAGTCGCGCTATTATGTTCACTTTCAGGCAAATACCCTTGGGAAAGGTATGAACCCTCTTATCCTCCTAGCTATGGGTTAAATAGTAACACTACTGTTCTTCTAGGAGAATGGCTTTGGCATTAAATAACCTACAAAGGTTGATATGCCATTAAACAAAAGAAACCAAACCAGAAAGAAATGAATAACAAGCTTGTTTATAGTGTCACTCATCAATCATATGACATTGGCTTGCAATTCATTTAAGCCACAAGGAGGAGTTCTTGTCATGTAATAGCTAAAATGTTGAACTGTAGACATGAAGTAAGCAAGTTTGAACTCCAGTCATGCTGTTACATTCCATTTTGAATCAATATTCTTAGGAAAAGTATGTATTCCCTTATTCTTCCATCTATGGGTTAAATTGTATCATTGCTGTTCTTCTACATGGATAGCTTTGGTATTAAATAAACCACAAAAGTTGATACGCCATTAAACAAATATACCAGTTGAACAACATTTACAAAACTGGCAGCTGGCTTTATATCATCCAAACAGAGGTGCTTCAAAGAGCACTTTTCCAGCTCATGGGCCTGGCAACCTTAGAAAAATGGATAAAAAAATGATTACTACTACATCAAGAGTATGGAAGAAACATTTGCTTTTATTAATTGGAAATTAATAATAAAAAGCTTTTTTGATAAAATTTTGTTTTTAAAGTTGAAAGTGAAAATTCATTATCTCCATGAAGTAATAGCCCAGTTGGCTGGGGTTATAGAATACATCGACTGCATCTCTGCAAAGAGGTAAGAATCCCCACCTTCAACAAGTATCCTGGATATGACATTAAACCATCTGATAGTGAGACACCAGTCTTGGAGCTTTGAGGAATATGGAATACCCCTTCATTGCCATTGCTCCTAGGTCCACCCTGGCTTGGAGTGGTAGTACCTGATAGGGTTCTATCTATGGGTCAAATACAACTGTTTGAGATTTAAACTGAGTACAAACAAATGACTAATGCGAAATTGAATTGTTAGAAATAGAACTGTTTGATCATTTAACTGCATGTAAACAAAAAACTGACGTTTAATTGAATTGTTGGTGATATGCAGCTATACTAGAAACCCTTTAAATGTGCACAAAAAAAGAGCTCAGGATTGTTAAAAAATAAATATTTACTGAAATAACTGGCTGTCTGATGATACAATTTTTATGTAAATTATGTGCATATACTGAAAGAAAACCATCTACATATAAAATGGCTGATCCATCAAAAGTTTTGTAACATTTATCTCTTAATGGTCCACTCATCTACAGGGAATAAAAAGGTAAAAAGCAAAAGGAAAGATATGCAAAAGGAATATTTATAGAACTATACTTAGTTAAACAATTGTTTTATATGGCTTTCATATTGAAAATCTTTTTAAAAACATTGATTTGTGGGGTGCTAAAGGTAATGCAGGGCATGCCTTTCCACATTTTATAAGGAGATAATATCTATGAGATTATAAGACAATATTTCAAAAGCTATAAAACTCAAGCCATCAGGCATGGCCAAATGCAAACCCATGCTATGCATGGTGAATTCACTAGTATATATATAAAGCCAATGAGTCTGGGTCTGAGTGCTAAAGAAATTGTGTCACCAAAATAACCATTCCTTCCCACCTTAAACAAGTGTTTGAATGTAAAGGTAGTGATTTTTTCTTCATAAGCTAATTTGAATATTATGTTTACAAAATTGCTAATTAAGAAAATGAAGGAGAACAAGTTACAAGAAAAAACATGAGTGAAAAATGAATAACTATATTTTACAATTTATTTCCAATCATATCTTTTTTAATAACCTCTCTTTTCTTTTTTTTTTTAAATTTGTGATTGTTTTGAAAGTAGTTTTCATAACTATTCTCAGCTGAAATAGCATTGTTATCAACCATCACCTTTTTATAAACCGCTAACGTTAGCTTCATTGTAAACTGAACCAAACAAACCTTTCACAAAAAATGAAATAAGCATATTTACCAACAAAAAGGATCTTAGTGAATTTTCAATTTTTTCATTCAAGTATTTTTTATTATAAATTATGTTTAATTTAATTTTTGTTTCAATTCTGTGTGGGCACTGGATGCCGTCTAGAAGACTAGCCAAGAGTAATGGCCAATAGGAACAAATGAAGAGAGGAGTTCAAGGGAATACATGCACTCAGAATAATGAATATGATGATATGGGCCTTTGAGAATTTGTTACATTTTAGAATAGAAATTGATAGTTTATTTCTGAATGTCATTTAAGTTTAAATTCATGAAATTATTATGCATGTACTTTATGGAATCACCAAGAGTACAGCTAGTATATATATATATATATATATATATATATATAAAGGCTCCCATATACCATTTTTAGTTCTCAACATATACACATGCTGTGTGTCAAGAAATTATTGAGGCATGTCTTAAACATATGTCTACAGCCATGCTCCTGCTGCTGTTGGCAAAAAGAGCCACCAATATATCACATTTCTACAGTTGGTGAGAGTCCCCAAGTATGAAGCCTTTAAGCACCAAGAGACACAACTAGTTAGGAGGAATGCAGGCAAGGATCTGCTTAAATTTGCTATCATCTTTTCTTTTTTTCTTTTAAATCTCAACTAAGATGGGGTGGAATTAATTTAAAATAGTCTTATTACTGTTGCTTTTTAAATGAAGCATTTTCACTATTATTATTTTCTAAGTAGTTTTAATCCATTTTATTTTTCTGGCTTTTTTAGATGGTTTTGTTTGGTTTGATTTGGTTTCTTTGTTTAATGGCATATCAACCTCTTTTAGGTTATTTCATGCCAAAGCCATTCTCCTAAAAGAACAGTAGTGTTACTATTTAACCCATAGTTGGGAGGATAAGGGGGTTCATACCTTTCCCAAGGGTATTTGCCTGAAAGTGAACGTAATAGAGCGACTGGAGTACAAACCCGCTTACTACGATTCCGCAGTCCATCGCTTTAACCATTACACCACAAGGACACCCTGGGCTTTTTTAGATGAATAAGTTTCAGTATTATAACTTTTTTAATTAGTTTTATTCCATCATATTGTTGCTTTTTAGAAGTATTTTCACTATTATTACCTGTGTGAAGAACAGCATGTATCAGGGACAGTAATAAAAAATAAACTCATGCAGTGACTTGAACTCACAACCTCTTTTGCCTCAGGAGAGCCTTGAGGGAGTCCTTAATGCTGGATTGTGACATCATAATAATAGAGTTCAAAATCCAGTTGTGCAATTACATTTTTTTGCATAAAAACCTTTGGGAAAGGTATGAACGCACTTATGTTCCTAGCTATGTGTTAAATAGTACCACTGTTGTCATTCTACATGAATGGCTTTGGTATTAAATAACCCACAAAGGTTGATAAATAATGTTACCCATAAACTATTTGTTTACAAACCATATATATTCAAGATATTTATGTATAAACAGGATTTGGCATTAAATAACCAAGATGGGTTGATATGGCATAAAGCAAGTAACTAACTAACTAATAAATAGAAAGGTCATTCAATAAATAACAAATGTTTATATGCCACCAACAAAACCAACATATGATAAAAAGTGAATGTTGCTAAAGGTGTTGGCAATAGGAAGGAAGCACTGTTTACAGTGGAACCTATTTCAAGGAAATCAATAGCAATGAGTCTTTTCAGTCTCAGAAGACTATCAGCATGACCTCCTTTACTGAAGTCCACATTCAAAACCTTTTCTTTACCAGAGAGAGTGTTTCCACTTCATGGACTGTCTTTTTGACACAGGCTCATAGTGGCAAATTCCATTTGAGCCTATTTGTAAACATTTTATTAACCAAAACCAGCTTCTCAATAAACATCACACAAACCTGGAGCACTCTATTTGATTTGCCACCATTTTAAATAGCCTTAAAACAAATATTTTGGCAAGATTAGAATAATTTTTGCTATCCCTCTAAGTTTAACAAATAATAAAATGAAATATTAATTTCTAAAGGTTTTTGAAGGTATTTGATATCTCCAAATGAACCCAAAGCTGCTTTTTATGCATCACACATCATTATAAGTGTAAATAAGGCAGTAAACCAGAGTAAATAAACAGTGCAAAGAAATAAAACATCATATAAATACAATTAATTATCCTGAACTTTAATAAAAGCAACTCTATTTTTATAATGACAATCTTATATATATATAATATGTATAAGTACAGCAAGTCATTTTGAACAATATCAAGTATTTAATGACTGCTCAGTATCAGGAAGTCTACACAGCTGGGGCTATAGAATACATTTACTGCATTTCTGCAGAGTGGTAAAACCCTCCCCACCAATGAGTGTCCTGGATATGACATTAAACTATCTGATGGTGAGGATCCAGTCTTGGAGATTTGGGGAATGTAGAGTAACCCCTTCATTGTCTAGCTTCCAGGTCCACTCTGGCCCAGAGTGGTAGCACCTGATATGGGCCAAAAAGAACTGCTTGACATTTAAACTGCGTGCAAACAAATGACTTATGCTAAATTGAATTGTTAGGTCATTTAACTGTGTGTAAACGAATGACTGATGTTTAATTGAATTGTTAGTGATAGATAGCATTACTTGGAACAATTTGACATTGGTGACTTATGCTAAATTGAATGGTTAGAAATATACATGTTTGATCATTAACTGTGTGTATCTACTATTGTGTTTACAAATCAAATATTTAATATATATGTAATAACGGAATTTTGCATTAAATAACTAAGAATGGTTTATTTGCCATAAAAACCAAACCAAACCAAACCAAACCAAATCTTATATATTTGATATATAAATATAAACAGAATTTGGCATAAAATAACCAACTATCGTTGATATGCCATAAAACCAAACCAATCAAACCGATCAGTATCAGGATTGTTTGAAAGCTCTATAAACTAATATACTGTATTTCATATGCTGGACAGCATTAACAACAGAGATATCTTCTCAAAGGAGATACTTTGCTAGGGTTTTTTTGCCAAAAATTCTAGTGAATTAAAAAAAAAACTTACCATCAAATCGAAGTTGATCAAGGCAGTACTTTGCTCGTTTGATATGAAGAAGCAAATTGAAGATTTGGTTGTATTTCTTGACACTTTTAGAATCAAGAACAATGTCAATAGGCCAAGGAATCTGCAAGAGATTATTATAAAGTCATAAGCATATTCAATATATATACACTAGCTAACATATTTAACATTAGAAAGGTTATTGGGTAAATTCTCACCGAGTAAAAAACAAAGGATATCAAAACGCCCAATCAACCCACTAAAAAACAGTATTCGAACAAAATGCAAAAATAAGCATTATTTTGATAATGCTTCTGGATAAATAATATGAAGTCTTTCTTTCTGGATCAAAAATTAACTTTTAGCAAGAAAGTTCCAAGCCACCTATACATCAGTAAAATCTTTAGTGACTTATGACTTTTGCCCCACTCCACAACAGATTGCCTTCTTGAATGAGTTTTACATTCCTTTCCAATGTTTCAATTGACAGTTATTTTGTTGGAGCCATGTTTCCTTTCAATTAGGAATCTCCAATCACTTGTTTAAGGTTTGCTGCAAGAAATCTTTTAACTATAGACTGATTTGCATATCAAGACTTCTGCTGGTATTTGTTTTAGAAATGCAAATTACAAGATTATTCAATGATTTTCCTTCAACATTGGTTTATTGCATATTTTTTTCTGCATTGCTTGGAAAAAATATAATTCAGATAATTCAAACTAAGTTGTTTAAGGAATATTTGATGAAGGCAGAAGGTCCAGCTGTTAAAGAAAAAATGTTTTGCATCTATCTGTTATTTGTTTATTTACAGCTAAACAAAAAAAAAAAGATAACAAAAGCTGAGGAATGTACAGGCCAAAGCACTGTGGTAACAATATTAAAAATACAAAGGAGGAGTTCAGAATACAATCAAAATTTGGAATTTTCATACTTCTTATAGATCTGAAGGATGTGGCTCTTGAATTAAGCAAGTTTTCCCACCTTTTCCATCTGTTTGAAGGTCTTATATATGTCTTAGTCATATCTATATATAATGTTCTATTTCTTGATGTAAATGAGAAGTAAACAGAGTTATCTGATTAAACTATTTTAGTATGGTCAGTTCTGGATGACCTTCCCATTAACAACAATCTTGTGAGAAAAATATTCATTATTTGAATTTTCTTCTCATTGTTGTTGCAAGAGGATGAAATGTCATGTCTATTGAGAATTTATATAAACTAGCAGAACATCAACTCTACAGGTGGAATTTTAATCTTGCAACACCATCTTTGTGTGAGGACTAATAAGTTAATAAATATCATTTAGAGCTAAGGTTTAGGGTCCACTGATTTTTTTAATGCCATTCCTTGGCAAGGATTTTTCATAAAAAATTCATCTGTACATAATTTATAATATGAATTGTGTTAAAAAAAATCATAGAGACTGAAGTTCTATTTCTCAAGACAGACATTAATTTTTTTCAAAATAATCCCCTTGGCAAACAACACTTGTTCCAGTGAGTTTTTCATTGGCTGAAGCACTTTTGAAATTCTTCTTTTAATATGGTGTGAAAATACGCCATTTTATTTCCTTTAATGCCGATTACAATCCTTAAATTTTACCCTGGAGATGAATTTTCAATTTAGGAAATGGGAAAAAATGTATAAACACAGCACATTGTTTTTAGGTCTTGATTTTCTGGTCATCAGAAAAAAGTCAGATGGAAAAGAATAACAGAAAAAGGGATTATAGCTTTAGAGTCTGGATAGAGAATTTTCAGTAAGAGATCTACAAGGGTGAGTCAAAAATTTTGCAATATTTTGGTTATGTGATTACACACTAGCTTGTACCAAAATATTGCAAAACTTTTGACTCACACATTATAAATAAGAATAATACTGTTAATATTCATATTTATATTTATACCTATAATAATTATATGGCTAAACAAAAAGAGAAAGATTTGGAGTTGTGATATTGGATTTGTCTGTATATTTATGAACAACTTTTTCTGTACCATTGTATTTTAATTTTTCTGAAGAAGAAGAAAGAGATCTCTTCCTTACTTTTTCTTCTCTTGAATTTTTATACATGATGAGAGAATAAGAATAGATCAGCAGAAATGTTGCATTATCAATATTTAGAATGACAAGAACAGTTTCAATTGCCCCAGAGATTTCCATTATATTAATGACTCTACTTAAAATTATTGATGACAGATACAAAAGAGATATTCAGTGATGGATACAAAAAAGTTATTTAATGATAGACACGAAAAAGTTATTTAATGATAGACACCTAAAAGTTATACATCAATAGACACTAAAAAATTATCCTGTGATTGATAGACATAAAAAGTTATTCCATGATGGACACGAAAAAGTTATTTAATGATAGACACCTAAAAGTTATACATCAATAGACACTAAAAAATTATCCTGTGATTGATAGACATAAAAAGTTATTCCATGATGGACACGAAAAAGTTATTTAATGATAGACACCTAAAAGTTATACATCAATAGACATTAAAAAATTATCCAGTGATTGATAGACATAAAAAGTTATTCCATGATGGACACGAAAAAGTTATTTAATGATAGACACCTAAAAGTTATACATCAATAGACACTAAAAAATTATCCTGTGATTGATAGACACAAAAAGTTATTCCATGATAGGCACGAAAAAGTTTTTGGATGATAGACACAAAAAAGTTATGCAATGATAGACACAAAACAATTATTTGATGAGAAACACAAAAAGACATTTTCTGAACTATTGTATATTCATTATATATCTCATCATCATCATCATCATCTTGTTGTGTCACCAGCACGGAAATCTTTGCCCGTCTCTCGCCACTCCTCCCTATCGTTCATTGCTTCTGGTAGGTCCTCAGGACTACATTCCGATTCCTCACAAAGCTGCTGGTCTCCCTGCTTTTGCTCGGCCATGTGAGGGGGTCCATAGGAGAACATCACTTATGAGCTCGTCCCTGCTTCTCCAGCAGTGTCCTGCATGTCTGGTTCATCTAACTTGGATAGTTTTTGTGACGGGTGGTAGGTGGCCGTATTACTGTTGCTTGTTCAGTATTGCTCGCAGTATTCTTGTATAGTTGCCGTCAAGCTTTTTCTCCATCTGTTTAGTTAGCGTCCATGTAGTAGTTATAAAATATACTTCACTGCTGACATTTTGTTGCCTAACTTCTTTAAAAATCATTGGCTTATCAACCTTAAAAACTTAATGGAAAAAACATTAAGGAAAAGTTTTAAGTAAGTTGTAAGAATGTTTTATTTTTTTAAATATTTGTCTTAGGTCTAAACAAAGAATTCATTAAGCTTTGCTCAGTCTGGCACACAGGCCGCAGACAACTTAGGCTACCTGTTGGTCATTGCTATTAAACTTTGGTGATTCTCTAACAGGAAATAACATTTTAAATCGACAGTTGACAGTAATTATATCTAGTTCAATCATAGAGGAAAACAATCAAAATAATAACAAATCTATAAACAAAATTAGTGTTTCCAATTTTAAAACACCAGTCTTGTATCAAATCTTGCCTATAGCAGAGAGGCAAGTTAAAAAGACCCTACCAAATTGGTCTTCTAATTCTATAACAGTAATTACATTTAATGAAGGCATGTGGTAAAATGGTCTTTTGTTTTGAGAAGAGAATAAGACAAGAAGGAAAACTCTGAATTTAAACCACTTTGTATTGCATCCGATGGTTAGATAATTGTTTTAGTATAAGCCATAAACAACTTCCAGTTCGAAATAAATAACCATCAACATTGCATTCTGGAAAAATGAATCTCCTAATCTTATTATAATGGAGATGATAAGTCTGTCAGTTTGTTACTGAAACTATGTCATCACCATCATTTTAGTTTTGTTTATTAATACTCTTGATATTGTCTACATGCTGATAACATGAAACTGATTTCATATATTCAATCAAATTTCAGAGCAAATGAGAAGGATAATTTGCATATTGATCTTAAAAAAGATGATTTTGATATATATTTGCATGGTGTGAGTGATTTTTAATTGTTCAGTTTTTTTCAATGAATATGAGCAAAAATCCTGACAATAAATCTTAAAAGTGATTCAGCAATAAAAAGAAATGACAGTAATTTTATTTTTTACTGCCTAATTTAGTTAGTTAAATTAAGAAAATTTAGCAATGAAAGCATGAGTGAATGGAACAGCAAGCATCCAAAAGTAGCCATTCCATCTACTCCTCCCTTTGTTTCAAAAAGGTTTAACATAATTTAATTCTAAATAATATTAAAGGCTATTTTTTATCTTATAAATATATAAAGCAATAAATCTATCAAAGAAAAAATGTAACCAATTTATGCTTTCATTTTTAAACAGAAGTTTAAATTATTTTTTTTCACACACAAGTAATTAAGACATTAAAAAAAGAAATAAATACTTTTTTTGCTTTCTCAAAAAAAAAATGTCAAAAATATAATAATAGATATTTTCTAATTAATTAATTTGATTCAATGAAATAATGTTGCCCAGTCAACTGGGGCTGTAGAATACACCAACTGTGCCTCTGCAGGTGGGTACGACCATCCTACCAAAGTGTCTTGGATATGACAATCAGATCTTAAGGTTCCAGTAATGCTGGAGCTTTGGAGAATGTGGAGCACCTCTTCATTACCATTTCTCCCAGATCCACTCTGGTCCGGAGTGGTAGCACCTGATATATCTATGGGTCAAATAGAACTAAACTGCATATTTGGGCTAAATTGAATTGCTCGAAATAGAACTGTTTTAACATATAAACTGCACACATATGCTGAACTGAATAGTTTGAAATTGAACTGCTTTTGACACTGAAACTGTACTACACTAAACTGAATTGTTCAAAATAGAACAGTTTTGACATGTAACTGTGAGTAAACAAAAACTATACTTATACAAAGCCAAATTGTTTAAATTAGAACTGTTTGACTAAACTGAATAGCTTGAAATAGAAATGATTTTGACAATTAAACTGTGTACTCATGCTAAACTGAACTGTTTAAAATAGAACTATTTATTTCTATAAAAATGGATTTGGCATTAAATAACCTACAAAGATTGATATGTCATGAAAACCAACCAACCAATCAATGAAATAAAGCTTACATTCATAAATCTAAATGAATGATTAAATAAATAAGATAAATTTTCTTTAATTAATTTTTTGGTCTAAAAATATGAAAACATATGTAGAATGAAAATTTTTAAAAAAATCATTTGAAATTTCATACTAAAGACCTAAAATCCATTATCAAAACAAAATAACATATTTTATTCTTTACTGTCTAATTTAGTTAAATTAAAAAAAAAAATTAACAATGAATGCCAGAAGCAATGTGAAGAGCTAATGTTCAAACTGTTTCATTCTTCAATTATACCTTCAGTATTTCAAATAAGTTTACTGAAATAATTTACTTATCAAATGCTATTTTAATCATAAAAAATATATTAAAAGAAATCACATGTATAATTTTATGTAGAAATAAACTTTTAAAAAATGTAATCATTTCATAAGTGTTCTTATCTTTCTGATTTAATGTAATATTAAATTACACTGAAACTTAAGTACTTGCACCTGGCAGAGGATGCATATTTTTACAAGTTTCGACAAAAAAAACTAACTCATGTAAGCCATTTAATGCAACATCTCATGCATTTCATAGGTTTAATAAAAACTTGATTATATAATATTGATTAACTCAGGACTTGATACCAATCAATTTGTGAGCTAACTGGAACAAAATCTATTTCACAAGTCTATTCTCTGTATTATCATTTAATATGTGACATCATCACATTCCTCCCAATGGCAGAAAGGTTGGTTGGTTGGTTTGGTTTCTTTGTTTAATGGCATATCAATCTTTGCAGATTATCAAATGCTAAGGCTATTCTTGTAGAACATAGTCCTACTAATTAACTCATAGCTAAGGGAGATAAGCGAGTTCATACCATTCGTAAGTGTTTTAGTCCAAAAGTGAATGAAATAGCACAATTGGAGTTCCAACTTTTTCACTGCAATCTTGCAGTCCAGCATATTAGCCATAATGCCATCGGGGACTTTCCGATCTAATATCAATCATTTGCTTGCACATAGTTAAAGGGTTTCAAGTATTGCTATTTTACATTGGTAATCTTATTTATCAAGTATTTCTATGTATTATAAATAATTTGTACACAGTTATATGATTTCAAATAACTAATAAACCTTGATAAATAATTAAACAGTTCTATTTGACTTATAAATAGGACCCTAACAGGTACTATCTAAACGAGTCAGAGTAGACCTGGGAGTAATAGCAATTGAGGGGTACTTTACATTCCCAAACTTCAGAACTAGAGCCTCACCATTACATGCAGTTTAGTGTTATACCAAGGACACCTCTAATTTTAGTGAGGGGGGGGGGGTACCTTTCTTCAAGGGATACAGTCAGCATAATCTAAGTCTTGCCAACAGGGCAAGAATAAGAATTATTCAAGGTATTAAATTACAAAATATCAATTTTTCTGGAATATCCTAAGTGCAAATGTAACAATTATTATGGGACAGATGTAGTCATATTTTTACGACACAGACTTGACCACAAGGCCAGAAAAAATAGATAGATTTGCCAACCTATTTTGGCAAATGGCACATTAACAAAGAACTAAAAATGGCTGGTAAGTTATGATTTGGTCACTTCTGGTCGATAAACTCACAACAGAACAAAAGCCTTTTTTTTTTTTTTGGCTTCAGTCTTACAGGAAAATCTCAGTCTCTTTATGTAGTATCATATTTCCTGGCATTGTATGCCAAATAATTTTGGCAGAAAATAATAAACAAAAATAAAGCTACAATACAGGCTGATACTTCACAAACGTGTTTGGCAAGTTGTTTAGTTACTTATTACAGACCTTCAAGGTGATATTTTTCTTTTATAACCACTTTATGCAAAACATGACACAGAGATTTTTATCACCAGCAGCTTTTGTAGAAATACATCAACATCAAAGTGAAAAAATTTTTTTTAGTGCAATGGAAAAGTGCTATACCTAATTTTTGGTTTAATTCAAGGTGAAATTTGTAAAAGCTTTTAGAATTATTTATCTACATATGATGTCTTTGATTGATAGATTTTAATAGCGTGGCACGCCATTAAAATCCAGTCTAGGGTTATTTTATGCCTACAAGTAGGGAATTGCATTCATTGTACATTCATATTGATAACCATTGTGGGTGTTTCTTACATAAAGTTCTAGTATTTAATAAATTGCACATAGTTGTAGAATTTCAAGTATTTCTGTATAATACAAGTAATCATATAACTTCAAGTAATTATTTCTTTTTGATATTAATCTGTTTTCCCACATCTATATGATTTCAAATAACTATTACTACTAATAATCCTTAGTAAATAATTATAGCTTCAAGTAACTATTCTGAATATAAATATTTTACACTTTTATGGTGTCATGTATGCTGATGGGAGTCCTTGAAGGATGTCATTTGACCCTAATGGCCTGCCATTGGCCTAATGAGTAGAGTGTTTGCCAATGGTCCGGGAGACCAGGGCCCAATCCCAGGTTGTCATACCGAAGACTCAAAAAATGGTACTTTCTTAACACTCAGCATTATAAGGTAAGGATCAAGGGTAAAGTGAAGCAATCCAGGGAATGGAATAGTCCCCTCCCCGACACCTCGGAGTGGTAGCTATTGAAAAGGAAGCCTTCGGGTCAACCTTGATTAAGTTAGCCAACTTTACTTACCTCAAAAATCCGTTCACTCTTATCTTGATGTTACACAAAAAGGAATATGAGGAGTGGTATTTAATTTGTTGATGGAGAAGTGAGTTGTTTCATTTATAAAACTTTGCCACCTGCCATAGGGGGCAGTTTGACTTAAGTCCTAAATTGATTGACTCTCTTTGAGTCTGGAACTCAACTCAAACTTCTTGAATCTAAATAAAATTTTCAAGTACCATATAAGCACCCATATGATTTCTAACAATTCCCCATCACAGCATCATCAGAGATTGAACCAGTAACCTGTCCATGTCAATCACTCCTATATAAATATCCAAAAATATTGGCTATACCAGGGTGGCAAGGCATTGGTGAAATGCTATTACATGAAATAATGGTCAAGATTCATCTGGTTACCAAAAAATGACATCTTTGATGGTGGGGGGACCAGGAAAGAAACAAATCTGTAACTGCACCTGTTTAATTCAATACTTCATTAAAAAAAAAAAAAAAAAAACTTTTTCAAGACTAAATGATTAATATTGGTAGCATGTTTAGCACACTGGTAATCATCATAGGAAAAAGAATTGGCAACCAAATTTCAAATCCAAGACGAGACTGATTGCATTTCACTTTGTGCTAATACCCCTGGGAAATGCATGAATCCAGCTTTGGGAAAATAGAAGAACAGATTGGGTTCTTTAGCCTTGTTTAGGCAAGCAGATTAGAAGGAGAGCCCTAATTTCAATTTGGCTAAAGTCTGTGTAAAAATTAACCTTCTGTCACATCTTTCCTATTTTGTTTGTCTGTTTGTTTGTTATGTTTTAATGGCATATGAACCTTCTCGGGTTATTTAAAGCCAAAATCTATCCTTTTAGAAGGACAGTAATGATAGTGTTTAACCCATAGATGGAAGGATAAGGGGGAGGTTCATACCTTTCCCAAAGGTATTAGTCCGAAAGTGAACGAGTTTGAACTCGCGTACTATGATTCTGCAGTCCAATGCTTTAACCTTTACACCATGGGGACACCCCTCTTGCCCATTTTCATTGTATAATTGTTTCCAAGAAATAATATTGTACTGGTTTAGAGGAAAACTAGAAAAAATTGTGAGGGATGTATCCATCTATAGATTAAATTACATATACGAATATAATAACAATTTAAGAAATATGATAGATGACCTGTGTTAACAGCTTCACATGATGATACAGATGATTCTTTTTAGGAAAGACTGAAGAAGTCTAATTAGCATTTTATATTATCTTCATTAGATAAAGAATTTAAGTTATGGCATAAAGGTGTGTAAAATAAATAAAATATCACCCTGATGTTCTGTTTTCATTGAGTTATATTTGATTTGGTTTAACTTTTTGTTTAATGTCATATCAACCTTTGTGCAAAATACATCCTTATGTTGCATATTGAGCTACAACCCGGCCAGGCTGTCAAAATAGGAAATGCACCTGTGTAAATAACAGGTGTATCCCGTCAAGGAATAGCAGAGTATAACCTTGACCGTGGATGGGTTGAATGAGTGCAATTTGTGACGCCCACAAGAAGAAGGTGGGCTTTGAACTATTATATAACTCAGTGCAGAGGAAATTCAATCAGTTGGAGATCAGACGAGTTGGAGATAAGATGCGGTAGAGAAAACCAGGCCCCCGGTTAAGCAGCCCAGGAGAACGGGAAAGAAATGCGGTTATGGCCAATAGGGTGGGGGTCAATATGTTGCAGTTCTGTTCGGTCTCCCAAACCCTCTCACAGACAAACCTTTCAAATAAAGTGAGGGGTATATTTTTCTAGAGAACTGTGTTGCTTGTCTTTATTGTGTCGTCGTTATGATTATGCATGCATCTGCATATGAGTATGCAACACTTATAGAAGAATGATGATTGTACAAGTAAACTCATAGCTGGATGATTGTTTATTTTTTTATGTTTAAAATATTTTATTGGCATATCAACCTTCACAGGTTATTTAATGCCTAAGCCATCCTTTTAGAACAATCACAGTACTGTTTAACCCATGTCTGTTAGGATAAAGAGCTTCACACCCTTCCCAGTGAACATATTAATGTAAATGGACGTCAAATTTGCTTACGATGATCTGACCATTGAGCATGTTAAGCGGTACTCCATGAAGGACTTCCTCCTGGATCATAGGGTTACAATAGCATAGATACACACATTAATAAGAATTATACTAATATATAGATAGATTGATTTTTAACTGGCTGAATATATACATGTTTATTATTAAGAATTGAAACTAATCCAAGAATGAAAAACTTTACTAACAAGACAACATGTAAAATTTGAGCAGAGATTAACAATGATTGAATAGATTTAATCCTTTAGGTTTAATACATTATCAGAAAATGCCATTTAAATAAAGATACTCACCGTATATGATAATTTAATACAATCTGTGTCATTAAGCTGAAAGCTTTGTGAGGTATTGTCAAGAAGGCCTGGTACATGCTCTACATAAACACCCAATCTGTAAGAGAAGAAGATGCAGTGAGGGAGTGAGAAAAAAGGGTACAAAGACTAGGCACATTGGGTAGCATAATGGTTATCAAGCTAGACTAACAAACATTCATAAGTGAGTGTGAGTCTCATTGGGTGTTTTATTCATATGGCCTTGCACAACATCTAAGGAAAAAGTTTAGGTTTGGTTTCTATGTTTAATGGCATATCAACTTTCGTAGGTTATTTAATGCCAAAGACATCCCTCTGTAGTGGTACTATTTTACCCATAGCTGGGAGGATAAGGGGGTTCATACCTTTCCCAAGGGTATTTGTCTGAAAGTGAATGTAATAGCGTGACTGGAGTTCGAACTCGCTTACTACGATTCCGCAGTTCATCGCGTTAACCATTACACCACAAGGACTCCCCTTCCCCTGGAAAAAGTTTAGTAAATTACAACAAAGACTACCCAAGCAGGTCAGCAGTGCCTCAGGATACTATAACTAATCAGTGGCAGGCATGGTAGGAGGTTTCTTGTTTGTTTTTTGATGGACATTATGAAAAAGTAAATTTCTATCTCGGCAGAACGGGCAGTGGGTAGGGGTTGTCTCTTTTTGTCTGTCAGGGTCAATAAACCCAAAACAACAGATGCAAAAGTTATCAAAACAGAGTAGACATAAGAGAAGCCCATTTCTTTTGGACAGGTGAAAATTGTAAAAAAATAATGACATAAACTAACTTATAAAACTTACATAAATATGTATACGATGTATACACAAACACGTATGCAAGCTTATTTAAAAACAAGTTGGATAGCATAAATACAGTCAACAGCGGTTGGTGACAGTCAGTTTCTTGCCTATACCATCATCAGAGCAAATATATATATATATATATATGGAAGAAATATGATTTGAAAACCAAAATTTGAAGTATTCATTTATTTTGGTTTTCAAATCATATTTCTTCTAATCTGTAGGGTATTATATTATATCTTATATATATATATATATATATATTTTTTTTTTTTATATCATACATCTTCATTGATGCATCGGGATGGGTCATCAGTGATGTTTCCTTTACATTCATGGGGGGGGGTCTTGCAACATTAGACCCCCTTACCCAAATGACCCAGTTGGCATTGATCTTACTCCAACTCCCATCCCGGCAGCTAACCTGCGCATCCACACACAAAAAAAAGAAGACCACAGAAATGGCTCTATATATAATTTTGCAACAGCCAATCAGAGCTAAGCTCTTCTGATGACTTCTAAATCTTTCCTTTAAAATTGGGAGGCCACTTTACTCTTGCTTTTCGGCCGCCATAACATTGTTATTCGGCTATTTGTTCACTCTGGTATGTATTTCTTCCTTTTTCTTTCTTTTACGTTCTATTTTTCCTTTTTTTTTCAAACTTAAAAAAAGAAAGAAGAAATAAAAAAAAATAATCTCTGTACATAAATATAAAATTGCGATTAAAACAACAAACTCCTATATAAAATTGACATACGTTTAGTTTTAAAACTTATTTTCATTAAACAATGTACATAAATATACAATTACGAACTAAAACAGATGCTGCACATTACTATATGTTAAAATTTCCTTATCGAACGGTTTACAAAAGAGAGGAAAAAAAACAAAACATCTGAGTAATACATTGGAATCTTTACGAAAACATTGCCGTTTAAAATGCTATATTTACAAAATGGCTAAAACATCTAAGATATAATTTAATTAAATGAATTGATTTCAAATGAACACTTAAAACCTAATACAACCACATACCTTCACGCAAAAATAAATAAAATAGATAAAAAATAAAATGTATAACTACATAAAATCTTACAAAATGTATATATCATTTAAAATAAGATGGACATACTTTTTTTTTTTTAATAATTTTTACCCCCTCTTCTAATTTTCCAACTATCTACAACCCCAACTATCCGCCCTTCAGATCCACAACCAATTCATTGCTCTTTCTGCAGCACTGGTAATATTTTTCAGGGTCTTTCTTTTTACCTCTCCTGAAATGCCAATGCTTGTTAATGCTTTACTCATCGACATTGCGTTAAATCTTCAACACCCCACTTCAACTGCCTGGCATATTGCCTGCCAACCATTCACTTGACGGTGTTCTACAAGCGGTTCATATTTGGCTATCTTTCTTTTGTGCATGGACTCCATGTTTTCTTCCCATGGAACCGACAGTTCTCACATTATCACTTTCTTTGTGGAATTTGAAAACATTACTATATCTGGTCAGAGGTTTGTCCCCACAATATGTACTGGAAACTTTGTCTGCCTTTCCAGGTCCACCAACAATTGCCAATCTGGCGCTGATGATAACAGCGTTACTTTATTTTTTGTCTGCAGCTGTTTTGAGCTCCCCACTCTTACAAAAATAACCTTATGTCTTCCAGGACTGAATCTATTCGATTTTATTGCCTCAGATACCACTTCAGCAATAACTTTGAGGACCTGGTCGTGTCGCCAACGATAACGCCCTTCACTTAATGATCTTGTGCATCCTGATAGCAAATGCTGTAATGATCCTTTACCCCCGCACAACTGACATACTGGGGTATCACCTTTGCCCCATGTGTGAAGGTTTCATGGGCTTGGAAGAAGATCATAAAGTGCCTGGATCTGGAATCTGAGATGGCTTAAGTCAGACTTCCACAAGTCCGACCAGGTTATTCGTCGCCGAACATAGTTTTTCCATCTAATCCTGGCACCCTGTTGAGAAAGTCCTACCATCTTTGCCAGCGTAGTCTTTTCCATGCCTTCTCTTACTTCTTTTTGTAAGAGCGCCCTTCTTTCTTTCCTTCTGGCGTTGTCTATCCTGGGACTCGGATAGTATCCCAGGCCTCTTGCCCCTCTGGCCACTGTACCGACCATAGCCTTCTTCCACAACCTTCAGTTCCCTGGCAGCACTCCACTTCCTTCCTGTGCAGATTTCAATTCCTGCTCCTGATACCTTTAGGTCTCTAGAATCTCTGTACAAAATCGCCTCTCTTGTGTGTGTCACCACAAACTCTTCTTTGAGACCCCTGAAAGGAAGTTGGATCGCATTGGTAGTCCCGTATAAAACCACGCAACTTAAGCTCTTCGGCAAACCCAAACATCTTCATAAGTAGCCGCTAATTTTCCTTTCCATTCTTTCTACCATCATAATAGCTACCTTGTATAACATGAGTGGCCATAATATCCACAGCAGAATTGCGTGTTAATACAACCACGCCTTAAACTTGCCAGGCAATCCTGATTTATCTATCTTCCTTAGGAAATCATCAAGGTCACCCCCAATTCTTTTAATTGCTGCTTGATCCTTAGTACTGCTGTCGAACCACTTACCAAGACTCTTTACAGGCTTCTCAGTCACAGTTGGGATGAATTTGCCAGCGATTTTGAACCGTGCCATGCTTTTAATCTTTCCCTTTTGTAGTATTAGGGACCGAGATTTTCCTGGTTTAAACCTCATGCGGGACCATACTATGAGTTTTTCTAAGCCCCTTACTATCCACTTACAGCCTATGGCTGATGATGTTGTCACTGTAATATCATCCATGTATGCTCGCAATGGAGGCTGCCATATATATACACAGTGGGTGTCCATAAAGTCTTGCAACAGTTTGAAAATGTATGAACAATGATGGTGATGATGTTGAAGTATGAGAATCAAAATGTATATTAAGAATAACAATTAAAGAGCTTAACTCTCATTTAGTTTTTACTAAATGAGTATATCATTTGTATAATCTGAGTTATAGAATTTTAGATTTAAAAACTGCTGCAGGACTTTAAAACCACCCTAATATATCTTTATATATATGTGTGTGTGTGAGAGAGAGAGAGAGAGAGTGTGTGTTAGATTAGATCTATGCTAGAATAAGCCAAGAGACTCTTGGTAAGAAACTGGTAGCCACCAAGCACTATTGACTCAGTTTCTACACTATCCTTACTTAGATATATATTCTCTATCACCAATACTGAGCAGTCTTTATTCCTAAATAGAGCAAACTATGCTATTCAAATATATATATATATATATATATAATCTATGATCATTAGAATCTGCCATGGGTGGTCTGGTCATTCTATCTGAACAAAGAACATTCATTTATCAAAGAAAGTTTTTGATCTGCCATCAAAATGAAAACGAAAAAAAAGTTGGTCATTTCGCTATTGTTAGTACAAGCTAATGTTTATTTACTTTTGAAATTAGAAAACTAAAAAGACAATGCAATTTAGATTTGAAGAGTTTCACAAAAAATTTATGTACCATCAAAAAAAAAATGTCTATATTTAAAAAAAAAATGCAAATGCTGTTCCCATAGAATTTGTAAATGTTAAACACACACCATAATTGTGTATAAGATTCACTATTTTTCCAGATGTCTCATCCCAAACTTTAGGGGAGCATCTAATACACAGGAACTATACAATCAACTTTTTTTAGGGCCACGTGCCTCATTATATTTGGGACAGGATGATCAAAAATAATTTATATCTAAAAATCAAACTGAAGTGTTTTATACCAATCCACTAAAATGTTTATTTATAATTTTGTTTCTTCTAATGCGGGCTTTTTTTTTGCCACAAGCTTGTTGCATCTTTGTATGAATATGTCCATGTGTTTTCTCTAAATAACAGTAGGTTTGGTTTGGTTTTATGGCACATCAACCATTGTACATTATTTAATGCCAAATCCATTTTTATACATATAAACAGTTCTATTTCAAACAGTTCAGTTTAGTATAAGTATAGTTTTTAGCTTACACACAGTTAAATGTCAAAACAGTTCTATTTCAAGCAGTTCAGTTTAGCATTCAAAAACAGTTCTACTTCAGACAATTTAGTTTTAAATAAGTACACAGTTTAGTTCTATTTGACCCATAGATAGGACCCTACCAGGTGCTATCATTCCGGGTCACAGAGGACTTCGGACTGATGGCAATGAAGGGGTACTCTGCATTCCCCAAAGCTCCAGCATAACTGGAACTTTACCATCAGATTGTTTGGTGTTATATCCAGGACACTAGTTGGGGAATGGTCTTACCCCTCTGCAGAGAAGCAGTCGGTGTATTCCACAGACCCAGCCGACTAGGCAAAAATATACAATGAATTTTGTGTTTAAGACATAATGTAAACTATACAAATTCTTATTTTTAGTCAGTACGAACCAATGAAAAGTAGAACAAATGCTAAATTTAGATTAATATTAGCTGCTATATATCATAAAACGGTTAGAGCATATTATACATGAGAATTTTTTTTCCAGAATTAAGAGAGCGTGTTATATATGAATAATTATGGTAAACTAAAACACTTGACAATCAAGCCTGTACAAAAACAATAGGCTCAAAAGGCTGACAAAAAATGTAAGCCCCTATTACAAACTGTTCATTAAGCATTTTTGTAATTAGTGCTAAATACAATGGCATTTATGTATCTGCATGTTTTAGATATGAATCTTCTTGAAATTCATATTTGCTGCTAACTAAAAAAGAAAAAAAAAAGCCTTTGATTTTCTTTCTAAAAGATATCCCTTTGATTCTAAAAATCATAGGCCAATGTCAACTGGCCTACAGACCCCTACCCATTCTAGCCTGATAAAATAAATAAAAATCTTTAATACAGAGTAAAGTGAAGTTGGCCAATAAAGTCGAGGGTGAATTGAAGGCTCCCTTTTCAATAGCTACTACACTGAGGTGTAGGGGAGGGTGCTACTCCTTCCCCAGGATTGTTCTGCTTTACCCTTGATATGCACCTTATAATGCAGAGTGTTAAGCAAGGAGGTATCAAGTACTATTTTTAAAGTTTTTGGTATGAACCGATCTGGGATTAAACCCCAGTCTCCTGGACCATAGGCGAACATTCTACCCGCTAAGTTGCTCTTTTCTTAAAGTTGGGATTTTTTTAAAAAGTTTTACTTACTTATTCTTTCATGTTTTTTTTACCTCTTAGTAAGATATTAGTTTCGGTTTACAAAAAAAGAAAAAGTTTTGTATTAATAAATATATAATGCTCATACACACACACACACACATATATATATATATATATACACACACCCAAAATGAAGAGCATTAGCTGCAAAAATATTTGGTTGAGGAAACACACAACCACTTCTTATAAAACTTGAAAAACTAATTCAGATATTTTAGTGTTACAGGAAATGGTAGTGTGTTGCTACAATGAAAATGTTCAGCTATGGTTCTTCTTTCTTAGTGAGGCTTAGAACTTTTTAAACAACTCTTGAACATACAAACTAAGATAAATAAATGTCCATTCTAATCAGGTTCATATTTAGATTTCTTTTACAGTTATGTACTCACACATACATTTATATATAGGTAAAAGGAAATCAAAGTCAAAAACTTACTTGTTGATTTCCTCAGGGAAATTCTTCTCCACAGCTTGCATAAGAGCTTGGTTTAAAATGGTGAGATTTTTTAAGGGGTCTATACAGAAGCGTAACTGGAAAAGACAAAAAAATATATATTATGGTATTATAGAGTAATAAGGTAAAAGTGTTGGTAGGCCAATATTAGCTTATAAGAAACTTTAACTTTGCATATAAGATAGTTTCGAGCCAATGCTTTGTGAATAAAGGTGAAGGTTCTATATGCTATCAAATAATTTGGTCAAACTGCTCAATTTTGTTTAAATATAGCCAAGACAGTTCTGAGCTGAAATGAAACAATTAATGTAAAACGAAAACAAGGAACTTTTTGAGAAAGTGGATATTCATATCGAAACTTGGAACAGTTAAAGTGGCAGACAGAAAATAACTTTAATGGTAAGTCAACTCTATAGAGTTATTTAATGCCAAAGGTATTTTCCAGTGGTTTTAAGTATCTAATAATAATAATAATAATAATAATTTGTAAACAATTATAGCTTCAAGTAACAATTCTTAATACAAATAATTTGTACAAATATATAAGGTTTCAAGTATTCTTATCTAATATTATCAATTTGTAAGACTTAGGATTGTATCAAGTAATCATATCAGATACTAATAATTTGTAAGCATTTATATGATTTCAAATGACTTGACTTGTTTAATAATAATCATCATTCTTTTATGATTTAAAGTATTTCTATCTAATACAAATAATTTTCAAGCAAATCTATTTGACCTATAGATGGTACCTTAACAGATTAAATAACTCTAGATCAGAGTGGAATTACAACCACTAGTAAAAATTATGGACTTAGCACACTTAGAAGGGAGTCATTTAGGTTTTTAATTTTGCCGTAAATAAACTAACAACAAATAAAACATTTTTTCTGTAATAGTGAAACATTCTGACTTCATGAAATATTGCTTAAACAAAGTAGATAAAATTATTCAAATTAATCATATGAATAAATAACTTTTATTTTATATTAGTTCATTTACTGCTAAATGAAAACAATGTGAACATGGGTTGATTGATCAATTTTAATGGCATGTAAACCCATGTAGGGTTATTTCATGCCTACATAGTAGGTTTATACTTATATTTTTTGTGTAGTTGTTTCTGAAGAGTTTATCTTTTTACACATCAATAATTTTTACCTAAAACAAATAATGTGTACACAGTTGTATTGTTACAAGTATTCTTATAACAGATCTATTTGACCCATAGATGGGACCCTAACAAGTACTACCATCCTAGATAAGAGTAGATCCGAGAGTTATGATAATGAAAGGGTACATGATACTCCCTAGATCTCCAAACTATCAGATGCAGTTTAGTAACATATCAAGGGTATTTCTTTCTGGAAAGGAGTCTAACTTCTTTGCAAGGGGATACAGTCAGCATGTTCTAAACTCCACTGACAGGGTTTTAATCATTGGGAACAAGACTTAAATTATATCAGAAATGTTTTGATTGGTAATATTCTTTTTTTTAAATTTGTGATGGGATAGTCTGTGTGCCAACAGGATTATCTTAATCCACTAAATATAAACTCCAATGTGACTTCATATAAAATTGGTCACATAAACAGATCTCATTACAGAGTCATGTGATGTTAGTATAAGGCATTATTCAAAGCTACTGAAAGCAAATATGCCTAGTCTTACCAGGACAAAGGAATTTTACTTTCCTTGGTTTTGAGATGAGATTGCTGAAACATTACAAAAAGATTCATATACCATTATTATTCATGTATAACACACACTTTATTTCCACATTTTTAAGGCTAAAAGTTATGGGTGCATATTACGCACAAGAACAGAACATTAACTTTTTTATCTGGCTTCGTGCAGCAACATATTTAAGATGGAGTGACTGAATATAAGTTATATCTAAACAAACTAATGTGTAACAAACACTTTTGTTTTATTCTGCAACAGAGAAATAGTCAGTGGAATGTGTTTTTATAATTTTATCTCTCCTTGTATGAGCTTATTTTTGCTACAAGCATGTTGCATTTTTGTGTGAACATGTCCATGTGTTTGTTCTAAATACTGCATAAATGTTTTGTTTCAAAACATAAGTAAACTGTATAACTATCTCATTATTAGTCTATAAAGTTATTGGCGACCTTGGTTGAGGGCGACCAGAAGGCTCCCTTTTCAATAGCTACTACACCAAGGTGTAGATGAGGGCTCTACTCCTTTCCCTGGATTGCTCCACTTTAGCCTCGATACATACCTTATATCGCTGAGCGTTAAGCAAGGAGGTATCAAGTACCATTTTAAAAGTCTTTGGTATGACACGACCTGGGATTGAACCCAGGTCTCCTGGACCATTGACGAACACTCTACCCACTAGGCTAATGAGCCAGTTATATACAACTGGATAAAAAGCTGAACAAATGTTAAATTTAGCTGCAACAAATTCTAAAAAGTCTGTAAGTATTATATATATATATATATTTCCCCAGAAATTTGTGGCCCAAATTTATGAGTTTGTTATATATACGAATAATAACAATTCTGCTTCAATAGAATTCAGACAAAAGATGAATATGTCAAGCCATTCTTAGAGAAGATTTTAAGATGAGAAAAGCTGAAGTCAAGAACATCTTTTGAATGACCATGGTTTCTGATTTGTTTTCATGTACAGAAACTGATGCAGACTCTTTTGAAGATCATTAGAAGAAGAGATGTACAGTGAGTATATTGACAATGATCCTGGAACTAAAACTCATATAAACATGTGGAAATCTCTGTCATCATCAAAGTCAAAGGTGGCTTGACAAGTTCAAAGTAAGATTATGGGCTTTTTTAAAAAAATTTTTATAAAGATAGGGCAGTTCACCATGAATAGACTTTTCAAACAGTCACCAAACAGGATTATTTGTGTTATCTGTGTGCATCATAAATGACCAGAAATATGCTCATCACGTCAATGCCATATTCACCATGACAATGTATCTCTGCTTAATTTGTCAGGGAGTTTTTGATGAAACACTAGATTGCTCAGGTGCACATCCAGCTCGAGGCAAATTTTCTAGACAGAACATTCAACTCAATGTTTGAGGACATTGAAGATATTAAAAGAAATACAATGACATATAGCTTCACATGATATGAAAAGAAGAGTTTAAACTTTCGTCAGATAATGACTCTGAGGTCAGGAATTGTTTCAAAGCTAAAGCATCATTATCACAAAACCAGAGCTTCCAAGCTGTATTTTACAACACCACCAGACTTTGTTAGTTTTTTAATTGTAAACTTAGAGAACAAGAACCTACCAATGAAGCATTAATTCAATGACATGAATTCACATGTTTGCACTTGTTATCTGTTATATACAGGGCGTCATATTTTCAGACACTGTTGTTTATTGTATCCCTTGTAAGAATTTTAAATTAAAATATATAGGTGAAACATCTTGGAATCATCATGTTCACTTGAAAGAACACAAAAGAGACATTAGAATCAGTAACTTAAACAATGCACTTCTTCAGCACATTCCTCACTCTAATCATAACTTCGATTTCAATTCTGCAAAGATGCTCATTTACATCCACAATAAAAGACTAAGGCAAATTTTCGAAGCAAGTGATATTTTACTCCGTAAATCTGTAAATACTTGTCTAGGCTTTTATAATATTTCTCCTTACTTGAGCAAATCCATTTTAAATAGCTACAGTATATTCCATCTTTAGTTAATATATTCAACATATATCATAATTTTATACTTTCTCTTTTTCTTCCTCCTTTTGATTCAAAATCTTTCTCGATAAACAAATGGAACATAAATTCTATACAATATTCCTAATAAGTCAAATGATGTAATTTAAAAAACAAACAAACACTGAGTCACTAATTAAACGGCCAACTTTTTCTTGTTAGACAAATTTTCCCTAGGTTTTTGTATTTTGTATTTTTAAACATTCATTGTCGATTTAACATCACTAATACCATCCCTCACAGTCTTGATGATGGTTCATTAGAACCGAAACACTATAGTGTCAACTTTGCTTCTCAATAAATCTCTCCTACTTGGATTATCTTATTACCAATTTTTCTCTATATATTGTCAGATTACATTCCATTATTTACTTCTATATATATATATATATATATATATATATAGGATGTCTCTATAAACATGGGAGCCATGTGACTGCTAATAGCTCCACTAATAATAATAATGTGTTCTTTTCTGCTTCAGATTTGAAAATAGTATACTATAAAAACTATTAATCCTCAATCACAATGCCTTGGACAAGAGAGCAAAAAATATCTTGCCTCACAACTTATCAAAATCATTTTAAACTGTGATAGCAAAATTTTGCAGAAACTTTAACAATTATCCTCAGAAAAGCCAAACTTATCATTGGTACACAAATTTCAAGCCACAAGGTCAGTAAGACACCTCAACCAGAAGGCAGAAAATCTCAGATCAGGCAGGAAATTGACTGCAAGATGTCCCGACTATGTGAATGCGGTAATAGATTCTGTAGAAAGAAGTCCAAAAAAGTCCTTACAAAGACGTTCCCAAGAACTTGCTCTTTCACATGCATCATTGCAAAGAATCTTAAAGAAGAATCTTCAAATGTACCCACACAGAATACAGATCAAGCATAAACTCACACCAGCTGATATGGAGTTTCTTGTCTCAATAATAAATCACTGTCATATTAATGGGCTGAATTTATTTTGGGACACAGTAAAATCAAGTTCCTTCTTGTCATAGAAAACAAAAATAATGTAAATCTTAATTGTAAATTCACAAAAAATGATGAAAACTGCCTGCTTCTCTCAAGTACCACTTATGATAACTTAAAGATATGATCTAGTGCCTCATCTTAGACTATATAGTTAAGTTTTTTTTTCTCTTGAAAATAAGGAGGTTCTAGTTATTTTGAAAACTTTTTTTTTTTTCAATATGTGTGATGCATGATGTACTGGAGAATGATTAAGACTTGGAAATATATATATATGGAAGTAAATAATGGATTGTAATCTGACAATATGTAGAGATAATTTGATAAGGCAATCCAAGTAGAAAGAGAGATTTATTGAGAATAAAAGTCGACACTATAGCGTTTTGGTTCTACTGAACCATCATCAGGACCATGAGGGGTGATATTAGCGATGTTAAGTCAACGATGGATGTTTGTTATTTTAAATGATGTAATTAAAAACAACAAGTGCTGATTCACTAATTAAACGGCCAACTTTTTCTTGTTATACAAATTTTCCCCTAGGTTTTTGTATTTTGCATTTGTGACGGCAAATTGACTAAAATCCCATAAACGGGACTTTATTTTTCGCACGTGTGAAGACGGGGCAGGTTGGCACTTGATCCCCTATAGAATAAGTCCTCGTTTAAAGTGTTTCTCTCAGGCATATAAGAACTGGCATATTACGTGAGGGAATAATTTAGGACCAGACTGACCGCCGCTGGCAAGGGGTTCCAAATTTCACACTATCACACACCACCAGGCCGCTTTCTTCCTTCCCCGAGACAATGGAAGATAATGAGCCTATAGGTTTTAGTCGTAATAATATTAATATTGTAGTAGTCGGCAACTCCGGTTTCCCGTGTGATATTTTAGGAATTAATAGGACAATTCTAAGCAAGATAACATAAGGCGAATAGAAGCTGAAAAGAAGCATGAAATAACAACATAGACCACATGGTAACATAAAAATACATGAATTCCTTTACTACAGTTATGTACACTTTCACAGTGTCAAAAACATATAATAAATTGACAGTCCACGAATATAAATGTCTTTTCTTGACTTTTATCTTTCTTCAAATTGAGAGAGAGAGAGAGAGTGGTATATAAAATTTGGGTATAAAGGGAAAAATGTCCCCAAAGTTACTTATCTTTTTCTCGACGGGGTTCCACTGGAGAATCGTTCTTCTTTTACGGGCAATTAGACTTTGTTCTGTTTTTAATACTGGCTTGAAGGACTTGGGGTCCTTCGTGTCTCAGTAATTCTTTTGTCTTCCACCCGGAGTAAAATGGCTATGGTTCGTCCGCTCGCTACGAACCCTGCTCAAAAACTATATTTCTTATCCTTTACTTCCGCTGAGGGGAAGGGAGCCCTACTTCCGTTTTGGGGTCCCAGCCAATCATTTGGCTTCTCTCTCTCTTTCCCCTTCAGGTGTCCGGCAACCTGAGGTTACTAAGTGCCAACACCTGGTCTCCCCTGTGTGACCCACATTCCTTCCTTAATGGTCACTTTTTTTGACGGCTTGATACTGTCAATTCAAATATAAGTAGTAGTAATTTTATCTCCCTCCTCCCAGTGGGATATCACGTGACACATTTTTAAACATCCATCATTGAATTAACATCGCTAATATCACCCCTTATGGTCCTGATAATGGTTCAGCAGAACCGAAACGCTATAGTGTCGATTTTACTTCTCAATAAATCTCTCCTTCTACTTGGATTGCCTGGTTATCAATTTATATATATATATATATATGTGTGTGTGTGTGTGTGTAAACTCTTAATGTATATAAACTTATATACAGGGTATTTCTAAAAACATGGGACCCATGTGACTGCTAATAGCTCTACTACTAATAATGTTGTGTTCCTTTCTACTTCAGATTTGAAATAGTTATATATATATATATATATATATATATAAAAGTAAAGTTTGCAACCATAGTCGAGAGCTGCTCCCTTTTCAATAGCTAAAACACCTTTCCTTGGATTGCTCCACTTTACCCTTGAAACGTACCTTATAATGCTGAGTGTTAAGCAAGGAGGTATCAAGTACCATTTTTTGAGTCTTTGGTATGACTAAATCTGAGATTGAACTCCAGTCTCCTGGGCCATTGGCGAACATTCTACCCACTATATATATATATATATATATATATATATATATATATATATATATATAGAGTGTCTCTATAAACATCGGAACTATGTGACTGCTAATAGCTCTACTAATAATGTGTGAGCATGCATAGATACACACACACACACATATATATATATATATATATATATATATATATATATGTTAATTGTTCATTAGATGATTTTAAAACACGGGAAAATTTAATTAGCAAAACATATTTGTACATAATAAATGATGAATATTCAGTTTGGTTACCAAAAATACAAAAAAATTAATTTTGTATATATTTAAAAAAAATGTAGTTCATTTTGTTGCTTTATTCTCAAGACTCTATAAAAGAGAGCTGAAAAGTTCATCCCACAGTTCAACACATTTGACACATAGATTCTCAAGTTTATAAAGAAATTCGAGAAAGTATGTGTCAAATTTTTTATTGAAAAAAATGTTTTAAAATAAAAATAATAAACAAAAATTAAACATGTAAAGGTTATTTCTTTGGTTGAGGCTGACAAATTTGGACCCCCCCATATGTATTTATGTATTAATTTCCTACAAAGGTTTCTTTTTTAAGCTTTACTCCTTCCACACACACAAACACACACACACACACACACACATATATATATATATATATACAATGACGGACTCACTAGTTGATCTCAACATATGAGAGCCCAATAGTTCAGTAAAAGATGTGAAACATTGAATTACCTACATAGACAATTTGTTAATAGTGGTGAGGGCTGGTGTAGGGCCAGCTAAACATGTTGGAAAAGCTGATAACAGAAGAATGTTTCCCCAATATGCCATAGATTCTTCAGAACACACACACACACACAGATATATGATTATATATATTTTTATGTATTATGTAAAAGATACATATTTATATATATTACGTAGGTAGATGGTATCCATAAAATATACATACTAAAGTCGCTCAAAAAGTTCTAAGCCTCACAAGATTTTAGATTTGTTGCACAACTTTGAACGGGCCTCACCTGCACAGAAGTTAGAACAGAAATTTGAATTAATTTCTCTTATTTAATTAGAGGTGGTAGTGTGTTGCTACAACAAAAATATTCTTTTTAGGTAAAAGGTAAAGCTTAGAATTTTTTGAATAACCCTTATATTTTATATAGATACACACAGATATATATATAAAGATACCCTTTTATATATATATATATATATATATGACCTGATAGAATGATATCCTAGGTTCTAAAATTCTAACTGTGCAGGTGCTATATCTTTGATCAGCAGCCATGTGCACATGGTGTCAATTGGTGAACACCATGCATTTATAATTGACTCATCCCACTAACTGGTGACATCCTGGGGCTTTCTCATCCACCAGACCTACTCCCTTGTGATTAATTTTTCAGGGGACAGCTGAAGACTTAAGATTTTAAACATTGACTGCCAAAAACTAACAAACAAAAATTTTCTATTCATCAAATTGTATCAATCAGAGGCCATGAGTTGGTGTGTACTGCAGAACTTCAGGATGAGGCTTAAAGAGTGTATAGTCCATGAAGGCAAGCATCAGCACGATATGAACTTAAAGTGATGACAATAAGAAAATGAAATAGCAAATATTGTTCTTTTTTACAGTAAAATAAAATTTTGAATAGGATCAATGTTGCCTTTTTTAATTACATTTCAAACTTAAGAGACCATCCTTCGGGCCTCTGATTTTCCGTTTCAAATTTTTCTTAATTCCATTTCCACTTTTGATAAATTCCGTTTTTTCCGTTTCCACTTTTAGTGAATTCCGTTTTTTATTTTTGTTTTTATAGTATTTTATGAGAAAATTGAAAAAAACATGCTATTATTATTATTATTATTATCACCATCATCATCATCATCATAAAAACTGAAAACAAAAACATAATTCAAAGTTTTATTACATATAAAGAAACAGAAAATATCTTCAATTCTTTATTAAATGTTAAACTCCAAGTCCAAAATAAATTATATGTAAAAATAAAAATGTAACATGACTAGACAATAAAACAATGAAATATTGCAGTGCATAATTATCTTTGAGGTAGAATGTTTCATCAGAGCTTCCTTCTTTAAAAAAAATAACACATTCAGATTGTTTTTGTGTTCTTAAGTAAAGGAATCCAGATTGATTTTTAATTATTGATTCACAATATTAAAATCAACAGAAAAATCACATGTAAAGAATCAACAGAAAATGAATCTCAATAATAAAGATCTGAGTAAGTCAAACATTTTGACTAAAATCTTATAAAAGAGGAATCAAACTATTATAATCGAATCTTTATAACAAAATTAGAAATAACAAATTTAACACATGAATTCAAAATTTAAGTAAAACAACTTATCTCAAGTTGAAATACTGCTCAAATTTAAAATTGGATATTTCTCAAATTAAGAAATTAGCAATTTTCAAATCTCTTTTCTAAATCTCCACTGTAACATTATAAGTTGTTTGGTCTTCTCAGGAGTAAGACTTTTATGTTTATTTAGAAAATGTTTATACAGAGAAAATGCATGTTCAGCATCTATGCTGGTAACAGGCATCCATATGACCTTATTTGGTAATCTGTTCCGGAAAGGGAAATCTGCTCTTATTTGCATTCCAAAATGCTAGGATATCAAATGGATTTGGTAAGTCATCTTGGTAACTCTCATAAATTTGGAATTCTTCAAGAAGATCTGTAGAAGGATCTTGTAAGACTTTAATGGCTGCAAAACTATGTTATAGCTTATACAACAAGGTAGTTGTCTAGGATCAAACAGACAAGACCCCTTGTAAAAGTTATTGACACTTGGAATAGTACTACCTTCCTAACAGTGTTTTAACAGATATAGCCTAATTTTGTCAAGGGGGAATGTTAAAGTACATAGTTAAAAAAATCAAGAACAAAATCATCCTGTACTTCTTTACATTTCAACAAAGATGTAATGAGTTTTTGATTTTATATGATCTTTGTGTCAACCCTAAAAATGTCAACACTATGGAGACAGAATTAGTAAAATAATATATTTTCTTCTGCATAAAAGTCATCAGGAAATTGCTCTACTCTGGCTTTTGCACACATTTTAGATTCTGGGGTCATTCTTTTTTTTTTTAGAGAAAAAAGTGCAACTTTTAAGGTTGAGGGTGATTCATTATATTGATTTGATTCAGCTATCTTTTCAATTTGTTGTTTATTTATACAACTGATTTTAAAAAATAGATAATATATGAAAGAAATAATCATTGATATTTGATGTTATTCAAGGATTTTTTGTTCAATTTAAAACTGTTTTACAATGATGAAGATGATACAATTATGAATCTGGGGTGACTCCAGGGTAAGCTTCAGAGTAGACAAGCCAGTCATTTCATAAAATAGTATTTGGGAAAGTTTTTTTCTTTATTTCTAAATTGTATGATCATGTGATAGCATTTACATTTTTTTTGTCATATTCATAAAACATGAATCTTTAACTTGTAAATTTGGTGAAAATCAAATGAGCCTCAAGGAAACAAATTTGTTAAATTTTTGTATCTCCCCCTTCCAACACTATTGTCTGTCCTCCAATGGTATGTGTACCACTGAAGCTAGTATTTTACCAATGGTATGAGGACCAACTTTCATCTGTTATATTACAACTTCTTAGAAAAATAAAGACGAGTGAAACATTTTCTTAGAAGATCTACAACCCATTTTTCTTTTTTAATGTAAAAACTTTTGCTCTCAATTCTTTCGGATTTAAAAAAGGAAAACATTTAACTCCAGCAAAATTGGATAGACAGTTAAGTTTTGAAAGAATTGAAAAAAAATCAATTAATTCATTATCTATTATTGAAAATTTCATTAGAAATCATAGATTCCATTTCAGATTGACAATTCTGTGATTGTGTCCATGATTCCGGCCTTATATCCTGCTAAAGCTTGTAATTATATAAAATGTATATCTATATATATATGAAAACATTGTCATACCATTCTTTGTTATGGGAGAAAATAGATGTTAATTAAGTGTTGAGACAGTATCCTGAAGATATGTTTTATCCAAATCAAGCCGGCAATCATATGATTAATTATGGTTATCAGTGCTACAAAAGACTTATCCGTTCTACCCATTTGCATCTCATCTTTAAAATTAGCATTAACTTTCTTTTCGTAGATTGTTTTGGGTATTATTTTACAATGGTAAAGAGAACAAATAATGAATCTCACAAACAAAACTGGCAGATGATAATTGCATTTGACAAACTCTGTCAAGAAGAGTATACATATATATAGATATATATATAAGAGGTTTATGATTCTTACTAGCTCACTTGGTGAGTTAATGGAGGGCCAAATGTTGAAGTATTGTTAAATAGTGCTCAATATCAATGATAAAGCATATATATATATATATATATATATAGAGAGAGAGAGAGAGAGAGAAAGAAAATAAAAGGGGTAAGAAGAATAGAAATAATTCTTCACAGTTATTTATTGTTTGATTGTTCTCAACTAGTTTCAAGCTTATCTCAATATCAGTAGAAAAGATTTTTAAAAAGAGGTTTTAAAAGAGTTGATATATCACAAAAACAGTGACAAAAAATCAACTGTAATCACTGTATAGCAGAGAGACAACAATCCTGATGTATAAAAATACAATCTGCTTCTTTTCTTTTCCTTTTCTTATCCAAAATGTACATATGGAGAGAGAGAGTCAAAGACGGCTAAGTTTGCACATACGCAGGGGCAATGGTAGGGTTCTTCTGTGAAGTCTCCTTGCCTTTCTTCTTTGTTCCGCCTGGGTCGAAATCTTCCCTGGTTTATATAATTTTCCAGATGCCCACATAATCCTTATTATCTCGCCTGCAGCCTACACAATGCATGTGGACATGTCTCCTTCTAGCATGCCATCCACACAATTTAAACAGCATTTCTTCCAGTTTCACTCATCTCCACTAGGGCACCAACATGCTGTTTACTTTGGGAAACAGGAGTACTTCCAGTTGTTTTTCTGCTTCCAGCGTCTGACCCTTCTGGCATGCTACCCATGCAATTTATGATGTATTTCCATTGGGGCACTGTGTCCTGTTCACTTTAGGCAACAGGTGCATTTCCTGTTATGACACTCACGCAATTTACGTGGCATGTATAGGGATCTTCAAGTCAATATACAATATAATGAAACATATCCCTTTGTTGAAGGAAAAAATACATTTTGGTATTCAAGTATCTTCAAGTGATCATACACCGATGACATAGTGCTTTTGGCAAATACGCTCGCCTAAGCGGAATCCCTGCTACATAGTCTGGAATGGGCAACAGGTGGCATAGACCTTCATGTGAATGCAGATGAAACAGAATACATGTGCTTTAATCAAAGAGGTGACACCTCCATACTAATTAGTGGTCCTCTGAAACTAGTAGATAAGTTCACCTACCGAGGAAGCAGCTTCTCATCAACTGAAAATGACATCAACATGTGACAAGCAAAGGCTTGGACAGCTATTGATAGGCTATCGGTCATATAGAAGTCAGATCTGTCTGATAAAATAAAACACAGTTTTTTCCAAGCAGTGGTCATACCAATACTGCTATATGGATGCACCACATGGACGCTAAGTGTATGGAGAAAAAGCTTGTTGCCAATTACACAAGAATGTTACGAGCTATTGAATAGGTGTTGGAGGCAACACTCCCAAAAACAGCAGCTGTACAGCCACTTACCACCCATTATGAAAACCATCCAATTAGATGAACCAGACATGCGGAACACTGCTGGAGAAGTTAGGGTGAACTCATAAGTGATGCACTCCTATGAACCCCCTCACATGAACAAGCAAAGGTTGGACCACTAGCCAGAACTTATCAACAGCAGCTCTGTGTCGATACAGGATGTAGCTGGGAAGACATGCCGGGAGCAATGGACAATAGAGACAAGTGATGAGAAAGGGTCAGGGAAATCCTTGTGAACAGAATGACATCATGATGATTGTAGACACCTGGCAGTAAGTGCTCCCCTTGGAAGATATTTGGCTTGATTTATTTGTTTAGTTTAAGGGCACATTAACCCTTGAAGGTCATTTAATGCCAAAGCCTGTTTATATACATATATATTAAATATATATGGTTTGTAAATGAATATTTAGAAGCTAAAATTTTTTCAAAGAGCTTGACTTCATTTGTTTATGCACAGTTAAATGGTATCAAGTGTTGTTATTTATTGTTTGCACACAGTTAAATGATTTCAAATATTACGATCTAAAAGAAATAGTTCTATTTGCAATAGTTAAATAGTTTCAAGTAATGCTATGTAATACTAATAGTTCAATCTAACGATCATTTGTTTCCACGCAGTTAAATGGTTTCAAGAGTAAATAGTTGCATTTGACTAATAGATTGGAGTTTAATTGGTACTTCCATTCCAGGTCAGAGTAGACTTGGGAGTAATGTCAATGAAAGGGTAATCCATATTCCCCACAGATTGAAGACTGGAGCCTCTCCATCAGATACAGTTTAGTGTCATATTCGAGGATACTTCCAACAGCCCTAGCTGACTGGATGGAAGGTATTTATCAAACATGGGACAAGTGTATTTCAAATTAGCCTTAATGGTTTGTTTATTTAGGCATTTATGTGTCAACCCATATCTGTCCATCCTATTCCAAATCAGTGTTGTGAGGATGGTTTAGTTTAATATCTAAGTCATTAGGGGGTCAGTTTTTAGAAACATTTTATCTATTGATCTTCTGTTCCTATTATTGCTGTGATATTGTCCAGTGTGATTTTTTTCAATTCTTTCTCTGATGGCAAGCTTTGCAAAACCATAAGCATTTGAGTGGAGCTGTTATACAAGAAGTAGTTTGCGATAATCCATAGATTTGATTCTATGTCTAGTTATTTAGTCTAAAGTGAAACATCTGTTCTGGCTTTCCATTGTATTGCTTTTATATATACGCATGTATTTTTGTAGGGTATGTGATGTGATGAAGGCAACCCTTCTAGAAAAAGTTAACTCCAAAATCAAAACTGGAGAAGAAAGCTCAACCATCAAAACTCTGCTGACTTGTAAGTATCTTTTGACGGGAAAGGTCTAAGAGAAGGTACCCAGAAATAAAACATGCAGTTTGCATTGTCACCAGTTAACTTGCTATGCTTGTCACAGGGCTGAAGCTATGCAGACACAGAAAGACACATAAGTGTTGTACAAGCATATGTCACCATGCAGATGTCTCACCATCTTATCATCTTTTGCATCTTTTAAATTTTTCACAAGTTGAATTAGTGGTAAATCAGGATGTTTAAATTCTAATTTAGGTGGTAAGGGTGGCTCTCATCTGCCAAGAGGGGGTAGTGATCATCATCATCATGTATGCATTGATCCAACCCCACCACCATGATCAGGATGTGACACAAGGTCAATTAAGTTAAGCTGGGTTGAATTCAGAGTTTTCTTTCTAATTGGGTTGCCTTATAAAGGCTAAAGAATCCAGTCTATTACATAATAAATTAGCAAAATCTGTTATCGGCATGTAGTTTAGAATTCAAATAACTGTAAAAAACAAGAGTGGAAAAATATAACAGAAAGTCACTAGGTTTGAGTGATATATTGTGAGCCCAGTAGTGATTTGAATCCATGGATTTGGTTGGTTGTTGGGGTTTTATGGCATATCAACCTTTGTAGGTTATTTAATGCCAAATCCATTTTTATACATACAAACAATCAGTTCTATTTCAAACAATTCAGTTTAGCATAAGTATACACTTTAATCATCAAAAAACATTCTAATTTCAAGCTATTCAGTTTAGTCAAACAGTTCTATTTCACACAACTCAGTTTAGTGTCAGTATAGTTTTTGTTAGATGTCAAAACAGTTCAATTTCAAACAACTCATTTTAGTATAAGTATGCAGTTTAGTTCTATTTGACCCATAGATAGGACCCTATCAGATGCTACCACTCCGGACCAGAGTGGACCTGGGAGCAATGGTAATAAAGGAGTATTCCACATTCCCCAAAGCTCCAGCATTACTGGAACCTCATGATCAGGTTGTTTTGTGTCATATCTAGGACACTCATGGTGGGGGTTTTACCCCTTTGCAGAGATGCAGTCGGTGTATTCTAAAGCCCCAGCCAACTGGGCTTGAATCCATGGATCTGATTGGATGAAGAGCAAGTGATCAGATGATGCAGCAAAATAGTTTGAACTTTTACTTAGTTGGTTTCAAGGTACAAAACTGCAAACATTGGGGAAAGATTATCTATCTATGTTCCAGAAACATTATCTGATGTACAAGGGGAAAATAAAATAAGTATGCACAAAATGTATTTTAGCTCATTATTTATTGTGCCCAGCCAGAGATGTTTCCGAATAAAACAGCCATGGACCCACAACAAAAGAGAAAATCACCATCAAACACAATGTTGAGAGTCATCGACCATCATAAGAAAGTAGCAGAAGGCTTTCATACACTGAGGTGAGAAGAAATAGATTCAGGCCTATTCCAAACATGAAGTGAAATGCATACAGCCTCATCTGGGTTGCTGACTCTATTTCCTACAATGCTATCCCATATATAAAGTAAGTAAAATTGGCGACCATAGTCGAGGGCTACCAGAAGGCTCCCTTTTCAATAGCTACTACACCGAGGTGTAAGGGAGGGCGCTATTCTTTTCCCTGGATTGCTCCGCTTTACCCTTGATAAGTACCTTAAATTGCTGAGTGTTAAACAAGGAGGTATCAAGTACCATTTTTAAAGTCTTTGGTATGATGCGACCTGGGAGTAAATGCAGGTCTCCTGGACCATTGGTGAACACTCTACCCACTAGACCAATGAGCCGGTTGCGGGATGTTTGAGAAAAATTGATATCATTTCATAATCTAATATTTTGTCCAATTTTCATTTAAATGATCTCAAATTTCAACAGCATATGCAGAAAAAACTTAAAACCATATGTTTAATGCTTTATACTTTTGTCTTTCTTGGTATAGAAATGTCATTCATTGGAAAAGAAAAGGTATTTCAACATAAAACATAGAATTTTGACTTGTTTTTATACATGCTGTTAAAATTTGAAATCATTTGAAGAAAAATTAGTCAAGTTATGAGATTACAAAAGGATATCGATTTTTCTGAAACAACGCTGTATTTTGTGTTGATATATTTAATCACTGTTCCCTTTCAGGAACCTGTTTTATTGTCAAAACTTTCTTCCTGTCATCAAAACCTCAAAATTTTCTGACAAATATTTTCCTAATATTCTGTTTAGAAGCAGAAGGCTAACAGAGAACAAAAAGCTGAAACTACAAGTTGGATATATTGAGCTCCTTGAAATATTTCACATAATTGCATTGCTAAATCATGTCAGCTGATGTGGGGCATATGACAAGGTGGCACTTCAATTTATGACTTGCTATGTTGGTGGTAAAAGGAATTGTTTCTATCTCAAGTTGCAATGTACTCTTATACTATTTATAAGCGCACACACACACACACACACACATATATATATATATATACACATATATATTGACATGTCTTAATATATATATATATATAAATATCAATGCATGAAAATATGCAAGAGGTGTCATGACTCACAGCTTGGAAACCAAAACTGAAGTGATTTTAGATTCCAGTTGAGATTGCTTAGGCAAGTTTCAAATTAATACCTTTGAGAAAGGCATGAATACAACTTTCCCTGAGATCTTTAGTATTACTAGTTATCATAACCATGCCTTTGTAAATGACATGCCACAATGATCAACAAGCAAAGCTGTATTTATTTAATCAACCCTTCCACCACAGGCAATGATGTGAAACAAGGTCATTTTTGAAGTGAAGTTGAGCTGGTTTGAATTCAGAGTTTTCCTTCGCCTGGATTAGAAACCTAACCAAGGCTAAAAAAAACCCAGCCCTACTATTTACTCATAGCTGGAGAGGTAAAAGATAGATTCATGACTTTCCTAAGGGAAATGCAAACAGCCCTCTCCAGGTTTTGGACTAGGGTCACAGATTCCATTTTGCTAAGAGCACCTCCCATGGGAAATGTAGAAGTCTCCATGGCATGAAAGCTAACATGCTGGACTACGACATTTTAGTAAGCAAATTGAATGGTTTCAAGTAATGAATAATCATAATCCTTAGTAAACAGTTTCTATCTTCAAGTAACTATTCTTAATACAAATAATTTACAAAGTTATATGGTATCAAGTATCCCTATTAAATGTAAATAAGGGAAGGCCCTCCTGTTGTGTGTAGTTTGGTTTGGTTTGGTTTTATGGCACATCAACCATTATAGGTTATTTAAAGCCAAATCCATTTATATATATATAAGTTGTCGAATGTAGTTGAGGGTGACCCGAAGGTTTCTTTTTTGATAGCTACTACTTTCCCTGGATTGCTCCACTTTTTCCTTGATTCTCACCTTATAATGCTGAGTGTTAAGTAAGGCGGCATCAAGTACTATTTTTGAGTCTTTGGTATGACTCAACCAGGGATTGAACCCCAGTCTTCTGGACCACTCTACTCATGAGGCCAATGGCCGGTATATATATATATATATATATATATATATATATATATATATATATGTATATATTACTTTAAAATAAATACTATTACTACTTATTAGAAAATAGAATGGCAGTGCTAACTAGCAAATTAAATAGTGCCCAACTACAATAATACTACCAACCACAGCAGGTACTTTACACAGTTTGAATTGTTTCAGTCATTTGATAAATGCACTGCAAAATAGCACATATAAAAATATTGCAAAATGTTTGGTTTCTTTTGTTTAATGGTATATCAACCTTCATGTATTATTTAGTGCCAAAACCATCCTTAAAGGAGAACAGCAGTGATACTATATGATCCATAGCTGGGATGCACAATGGACATGATTCCTTAATCTATAGGCATAAAATAATCCTAGATGGATTGATATGCCATTAAAGATCAATCAATCAGTGAGCCATAAGATTTATATCAACAATGTTTATTAAACTATTATAAGTCTATACAAAAATAAAATTTGTGGCTAAGCTATTCAATAAAAAGTAAAAGCAATAAATTGATGGTTAGTAAGTTAAAATTCTGCACATTATGCAGATTTTAAGCCAGGCTTTTAAAATTCTCTGCACTTTTGGGAAGCATCTCATATTGGTCACTAAGAATTTAACTTAATGGAACCAACTTGAATGTGAATTTCTTTTTTTTTTTTTTGTTTTTCTACAAAGATTCAACTTCAGGAAGGCCAAATTGGCTACTACTCAGCAAATATGGTGATGAGATGCAGTAAATAAATAGGAAATACGATTGAAGAGTGGAGAATGAGGGAATATGAATGTTTGGATGGACAGGGTGTGACTCAGGCATCTAAGGACCAATGAGATATTTATTGACCTTGGACTCAAAAAACTCAAGGTCATATGCAGTTGGAAAACACTCAAGAGAGAGTTGAATGCACATTGCAGTCATTCTTGATGGTTTAGGATTATTTGGCATAACAACTCCTTATGGGTTATTTAAAGCTGAAATTTGATTAATTTGTAAAATTTTGATTACTACATTTTCAATGCTCCATTAAAACCATTTTTAAAAATTTGCATAATTTTCATTTTTTTTACAATCATACAGTTGTATGATAAGAAGCAGTCCTCATAGCATAGTAGCTACAACATTGTAGTGAGTTTAGACTCCAGTCACGCTATGATGTTCATTTTTTGATTAATACATTTAGGAAAGGTATGAATATGAATAATATCACAACTGTTTTTCTGCAAGAATGGTTTTGGCATTTAATAACCCTTGAAGGCTGATACACTATTAAACAAAGAAACCAAACCAAGTTATATGATATCAAAAAATGCCAATCTAATACAAATAATTTGCACACAGTTGTATGGTCTCAAACATTCCTAACACTAATAATTTATACATAATAACATGGTTTCAAGATTGGTTGGTTGGGTTTTATGGCATATCAACCCTTATAGGTTACTGAATGCCAAATCCTATATATATATATATATATATATATATATATATATATATATATCAAATATATGATTTGTAAATATTGTTTGTTGGTAACATTTTAAACAAGCCAGAGCTCATTTGTTTGCAAACAGTGAAATGGTTTCAAGTATTACTATATAACTGTAACAATTCAATTTAACATCAATCATTTGTTCACACACCAGTAAATGGTAAAACAGATCTATTTGACCCATAGAAGGGACTCAACAGGTACTACCACTCCAGGTCAGAGGGGACCAGGAGATAAATGCAATGAAGAGGTACTCCACATTCCCTAAAGCTCCAGGACTGGAACCTTACCATCAGATGGAGTTTAGTGTCATAACTCAGATAATGATTTCAAATAACTATCTTTATTTAATAATGATAATTTGTTCACACTCAGTTACATAGTTTCAAATAACTAACAATAAGAACTTTTAGTAAACAGTTATAGTTTCAAGTGACTATTCTTACTATAAATAGATTACACATTTATGCAATATCAAGTATTCCTATCAAATATTAATAATTTTTAAACAGATCCATTTGGCTTCCAGGTGGGATCCTAATAGGCACTACCACTTTAAGGAGAGTGAACTTGGGAGTAATGTTAATGAAAAGGTCCTCTACACTTCCCAGAAGTAATCTTACCATCTGATGCAGTTTAGTGTCATACCCAGGACAATCCATTAGTGAGTGGAGGAGTGATCTTACACCTCTGAAGAGGATGCAATCAGTATCTTCTAAGCCCTGCCAACAGGGCTTAGTTGGTAGAAGAAGCTGTTTGAATGGAACTCGCATTGAGTAAAATATCTTATTGCATGTCATTGATCTTCAAATTCATACAAAAACCATTATTCTATTTATTCATTTATTAATTTTGACTAGCCCATTGGCCTGAGAGACCAGGGGTTCAATCCTGGGTTGGGTCATCATACCAAAGACTCAAAAAATGGTACTTGATACCTCCTTACTTAAAACTCAGCATTATAAGGTATGTATCAAGGGTAAAGTGGAGCAATCAACGGAAAGGAGCAGCACCTTCTCCTCAGTGTAGTAGCTATTGAAAAGGGAACCTTTGGGTTGCCCCTAACTACAGTCACCAATTTTACTTTAACTCATTTATTAATTTTGAAAAATTTTATATAATGAATTTTAGAAGTTTCTTATAGTGTAATGGTTCTCATTCATAGCCTGAAACGAGCAGCTGGTGGCATAGGCCTCCATGTCAACGCAGACAAGATGGAATACATGTGTTTAATCAAAGTGGCAACATCTCCACACTAAATGGTAGTTCACTGAAACTAGTGGACAAGTTCACCTACCAAGGAAGTAGTGGCTCATCAATTGAGAAAGACATCAACACACGACTGGCAAAGGCATGGACAGCTATCAATAGGCTATCGGTCATATTGAATTCAGACCTGACAGATAAAATTAAATGTAGTTTTTTCCAAGCAGTGGTTGTGTCGATACTGCTATATGAATGCACCATGTGGATACTAACAAAACATATGGAGAAAAAGCCTGGAGGTAGCACCCCACAAAGCAGCAGCTATACAGCCACCTATCACAAAAACTAGTTAGATGAACCAGACATGCGGGACATTGCTGGAGATGTAAGGATGAACTCATAAGCGACATACTCCTGTAGAGCCCTTTACATGGACGAGCTAGAACCTATATACAACAGCTCTGTGCCAATACAGGATGTAGCCTTGAAGACCTCCCGGGAGCAATGGACAATAGAGATGGGTGACAAGAGAGAGTCAGGGAGATCCATGCTCACAGCACGATATGATGATGATTCTTATCTAAAATATGAATAATTTTCCAACAGATTTATTTAAACCATAGATTGTAACAGGTACTACCTGTCCAAGTAAGAGTAAATATGGGAATGATGGTAATGAAGATGTGACTTTATACTGACTGAAGCTGTAGAACTGGAGCCACACCACCAGATGTAGTTTAGGGTTACATCCAGGATACCCATTTTGGGGCTTGGGTGTGGTTGACATATTCTAGGCCCTACCAACAGATCAGTATGATTAATAAATAAATAAATAACAAAGATAATGAATATTTTACAGAAAAAAAATGTTTTGCTACAGTTTTACTATTAATAAGAATATAACAGATATTGAAGCAATGCATTTTAGAAAGCATGTTTAAACGATAATGAATAATAAAAATTTTGAAAAGTCAATTAAAACATAACCGTTTATGAATAGTATTAGAATTTTAAAGAAACATAAAATAATTCAATTGAAAATCAACAATCAATAAGGTCATTTAGTTTCATGGCATATCAACCATTGGCAGTTATATAATACCAAATCATATTTATACATATATCTAATACATATGATTTCTAACTAAAGAGTTTGTAAATAACTTCATTTTTTAATGAGTTAGAGCTCACTTTTTTGCATACTGTCAAATAGTTTCAAGTATAGTATTTTATTGTTTGCACATTTTTATATTGTTTCATATAATACTATTAACTGATTGCACACAGTTAAATAGTTCCAACCATTGCTATCTAACACCATTGATTCAATTTAATATTAATCATTTCTTTGCATACAGGTAAATGGTTTCTGTATAAGCTCAAGATGTCAAATGAGCAGAGGAAAGAATTGTGGGGGTTTGGAGTAGAGTTTTGTATTAATTTAGCAAACGTAAAGGGGTCCTCAACACAATGGCAAGAATAAAGTTTTAGTACAGGTTCAAGTGACTTAGCAGTAGTTTAGACAGGATGTACTGTTCAAGCAAAGCATTTTTATTGAAATGTATCTTCTCTGCCACCAAACATTCCAATAGAATTTTCTTTTCTTTTCTATCTTTTTGTGAAGTGAGTGTAGTTGGGAGTTTGTTATTTAAGCATCTTTAATTAATTTCTCCGAAAATTGTGAAAAACAAATTAAATTTACAACCCAACACTTAGTGATAGCTAACCCAGTCAGTGCTCCTTTCCCTGAGCTAAGAGCATATAATTAAAAAAAGATTGTTGTCATTACATGAGCCATTAATTAAACTTTGATTCTATCAGTAGGTTTTGATTATACTTGGTCTGCCTATCCAAGTAATACATAGATGGTAGAAAGTAACATTATATATATATATATATATATATATATATATATAAAACATAGGTTTGTGGATTGAAGAAAATGAACTTGGTGTGTCAAGTTCAAGTTCTGGATGCTGTTTTTGCTTTTTTACTTTGTGCTAAGGCTCATGAGAAATGTTTGAAACTTCCCAAAGTGACAAATTTAGAAGTATCTGACCCTTCCAACATATAATGTAGCTTACATGTTGATAAATAGGATTTCTATCTATAGTTAACATTTTACTGCTATTAGGACACTCTGACAGAACCACTCCATTATTATTTCCAAAGCCAAGAAAAGTGCTAGAGTAATAATTCGAAATAGGAGTAGTGACATCAACAAAATGGCTGACACTCTCAATGGTACAACTAAATTCATCACTTTAGAAAGTTTTAAACCTTTTGATAAAACCGCCTTACAAAAACAACACATCCAGCATAAACTACTTCGTTTTTATAAAGATTCAATATGCAAGAGTGTTAATGAAAAAGTCTGTCCTGTCAGACCCTAGAGACCATGGTTATATGGTCTACCTAGAATATATAAATAAAACATCCTCCTTAGACCCATCTTATCTATGATTGGCTCTGCACAACACTACTTTTCTAAATGGCTAGCTGAGGCACTTGAACCTGCACTAAAACTCTAATCTAGAAATTGTGTTGAGGACTTTTTCTCATTTGCCAAATTAATTCAAAATTCTACCCCAACTCCTTACAACTCTTTCCTCTGCTCATTTGACATCTTGATCTTAAGCATGAACATCTCATTAGACGAGACTATTGCTATCAGTACTGATGTACAGAATTGTAGCAATCTCAACCCACACTTTTTGCCTTGAAGAAGTATTTCTAGAATGGTTTCAAGTATAGTAAATTAGATAGTTCTATTTTACCCATAGATGGGATTCTAATTGGTACAACCACTCGGGGTCAGAGTAGATGAAGGAGTAATGACAATGAAGGCATACTCCTCATTACCCAAAGCTCCAGGACTTGTGCATCACCATCAGATGGTTTAGAGTCATATCCAAGATATTTGATTATCCCTCTGCAGTGGTACAGTTGACATTCTACTGCCCCAGTTAACTGGGCTGAACCATCAATAAATGATATTGGAGCTTATAAGAAACAAATAGAATTGTACTTTAGTTGATTGAAAATGAACAATTTATAATTGTATATCGGACTTTGAGAAAAAAGAAAAAGAATTATTTTTGATAAATTATTAATTTTATAAATTATAAAAGTATAAAATGAAAATTATTAAAGGTGATATTTTTATTAATTTATTTTTTAAAAAAAGCTCCAAGGAGATTCATGGCACAGATTGACTACCATTGCTAAAATGTTTACACTTTATACAAACTTGTAAGCAAAAAGCAAACTAAATGTGGCATACATCATTAGTTTTATTTTATGTTTTAGATAATAACAAAATATCCAATTGGGGGAGGGTGAAAATATTGGGAAAAGAAAAAAGAGAATGAGAACCATGCATTTTTACTGAAAGACGACAAACTGCACAAATTATAAACTGCTTACGATGCATAAGAAAAAATAAATAGAGGAATTTAATGAAAACACCATATTCACAGCTGATTATCTGATTTAGATAAGTAGTAAGGGAATACATTACACCCAACTCATGAGACAAGGATTTATTACTACATCTACCTGTTCCCAAGCATTGTACAATGACATGTTTTTATAGTGCATATCATATAACACTCAAATCAATTATATGTGCAGTAATATATTTATCTTAAAGAGGTATAACATATGTTGTATAATAAAGTCATATTAAAATCACACACACACAGATATGTGTGGAGATGTAAATAAGGAGAGTTTTGAAAGGAACATTGTTAAAATGTATAGGCAAAGAAAATAAATAAAAGCGAAAAAAAACAAAAAAAAAACAGATTTATAAAAAAACTAAAGCAGAGATTAAATTTCAAATAAAAATTATTCCCCTGGGGAGAGAATTTTCTGTTCTGTGAGCAGAAGAAATACAATAGTTATTTATGTTCTTTTTTATTGAAACACACATACACACAAGCTGAGAAGATCACATAGAAACAAAGAGTGGCAAGTGGATGAATATAAAGACAGAGATAGGTACATGTTAGATATGATAGAAGGCATAGAAAATGCCATTATCCAAAAGTATGCAATACTACATATATGTGAGAAGAAAGAAGAGAGTATAGAAAATCATATGGCTACCTTTTACTAAGGGAATAAAATCATTAGAATTTATCATATATATATATATATATATGGGGAAAAAAGGAGGCAGCATGAAAAATTAGACTGACATGTTTCACTAAAGTAATAACATCATTAGAATTGATTCATTATATATATAATATATAATATATATAAAATATAAAAATAACATCATTAGAGTTGATTCATTATATATATATATATATATATATACTTTCTTTAAGAAAAACAATGAAACCGGCCACATAGGATTATAATTTAATTTCTACTACTACGATATATATATATATATATATATATATATATATATGTATATGAGAAAAAAGAATTAAAAAATCAGACTGACATATTTCACTGAAAGAATAGCATCATTAAAACTAAAATATAATTCCATATATGTGTGTGTGTGTGTGTGTGTGTGTGTGTGTGTGTGTGTGTGTGTGTGTGAGAGAGAGAGAGAGAGTAAAAAGAAGACTGCATGGAAAAGGAATAACATGAGAAGAATTAATACATCATTCCACAAAAATGAATTTTTATTATACTGTATTGATTAGATTTAAAATAAATGTAAAAAACAGCGAATAGATTTAACCAATACAATATATAAAAAACAAGAACAAAAACATAAAAAAAACCAAATCAATGAGTATAAATGTAAATGCATCAATTTCATTCTTCTGGAATAATGAATTAATTCTGAAGAAGCTATCCCTATAGTGAAACAATCTAGTTCTTAATACTGTTATCCTTTTTGACATAGCATTAGATTTCATTCAAAATTTAATCCATGTGCAATTAGGCAAAATTTGTTCATTGATACAGGTTTGAATAAAAAGTGTAGGCAATGAATATCTTTGTAATATCATAAAAGCTAACATGAAATAGAGGACATATCTGGATTTATTTAAATTAAATATTATCCAAACATTGGAGAACTAAAATTTTCAACCATACTTTTGTATATTATCCCAATTTTTATATATTTTTTAATTTTTTATTTTGAGCCTTCCATGACTGGGTTCATGGCTTGAAAAATAACTGAAAACATCAAATATAATCTGTTAATCAACTGTTTTACAGGCTGTTAATCACTTTGTTGGCTAGGACTGAAGAATATATCAATTGCACCTCTGCAGAGTGATACCCCCCACCCATTTCAATGAGCATCCTGGATATGACACTAAACCATCTAATGGTGAGGCTCCTGTTCTGAGGCTTTGGAAAATGTAGAGTAGCCTTTCATTCCCATTACTCCCAGGTCCAGTCTGATCCAGAGTGGTAGTATCTGTTAGGGTTCCATCTAGGGGGTCAAATAGAACTATTTAATTATTTACTATACCATTTAACAGCATGCAAACAAATGATTAATATTGATTTGAATTCTTAATATTAGAGAGCAAAACTTAAAACCATTTAACTGTGTGAAAACAAATAAGTAGAATTATCAGTATTAGATAGCAATACTTGAAACTATTTAGTGTTCTGGGTATGACATTAACCTGTATCTAATGGTGGGGCTGAATTCTTGGAGTTTGGGGAATGTGAAGTACCCCTTCATTGTCATTACTTTAAGATCAACTCTGACCTGGAGTGGTAGTACCTTTTAGGGTCTCACCTATAGTTCAAAAAGAACTGTTCAATCTTTTAGTAGGAATTATTATTAATATTAAATAGATATTAGAGCCAAATAGCAATACTTAGAACCATCTGAGTGTGTGCAAATTAACTTGTTTAAAAATGAAGTTACTGACAAACTAGTAATTTAAAAATCATATAAGTAAGCAAGTAAAGTTGGTGACTTTAGTCGAAAGTGACCTGAAGGTTCCCTTTTCAATAGCTACTGCACCTAGGTGTAGAAGAGGGCGCTACTCCTTTCCCTGGATTGCTCCACTTTACCCTTGATACGTACCTTATATTGCTGAGTGTTAAGCAATGAGGTATCAAGTACCATTTTTAAAGTCTTTGGTATGACTCGACCTGAGATTGAACCGAGGTCTCCCGGACCATTGGCGAACACTCTACCCACTGGGCCAATTAGCCGGTTAAAAAATAATAAAATATATATGTATTGATGGCATTTGGCATTACATAACCATCAAGGGTTGATATTGATATACCATCAAACTAAATATTCTGACCTCACCGAACAAACTGTCAAATTACAGTTTACAATGTACTACAGACAATTTAAAATATATTTTGAAAAATAACAAAATTATATATGAAATATAAAATTGCAACATTTTATTGGCAATAGCAATGTAGAAGAGAAGATATTTAGACTACCAGGTAAGATTCGATTTCTTTGTTTAATTGCATAACAACCTTCAGGGGTTATTTAATGTCAAATCCATGCTAACTGGAGTAGTGGTACTATTTAACCTATAGCTGGGACAATAAGGGAGTATTACTTTGAAAGTAAGTATAATAGTGTGACTGGAGTTTGAACTTGCTTACAATGATGTTGCAGTCCGGCACATTAACCACAATGCTATGAGGACTCCCCCTTAGGCTAACTGTGTTTATGGACTTATATTCTAGTTAGGTGCATAAAACACCACCTGCATGGGTTCAAAGAGTTAAACATGGCCTTTTCTGCCTAGGTTGAATATATCTTTCACTTGTTGAATTTAAAATCCCATTTCTCAAACTTGAAATATTTAGTGTTTGGTTTCTTGATTTAAACTGCAAGAATCTTAAACCTTTTTTTACAATTAATGCTGTATAGTACAGACATATTATTTATGAGTTTTTTGCATATGCTAATGGATATATCAGTGACTAGCAATCTATGTTTACTAATATAAACATGAATGATACTTTTGACAAGTGAAATGGCAAATTAGCGTACAAGACAGAGTGGTACTTGTATGTTTAACAGATGAATTTGATGTTTGTGCATCATATGGAATACAATTCCACAACGGGCAGGACAATTCAGAAAGGATATTAGTATTATTATATATATTTACGTATATGGAAGAAGTATGAAAAGAAAACCAGGATTTGGTATTGTATTTGTTTTGGTTTCCAAATCATATTTCTTCAGTTCTGTTGGCATTTTATCCAATAGTTAAGTTAGAATAGAGTCAACAGAACTTGTTGACTGTCAGTTTCTCATCTATGTGAGAATTCTGCTCTGATGGTTGCATAGGTGAAAAAATGACAGGTACCAAATGCTCTTGATGCTGCATTTATACTATACTTAAATTTACATATGTTTTAACACCAATACTGAGCAGTATTTTTTTTACAAATATAGTAAATATATATAACTATATTATATATATATATATATATATATATATATAAGTAAGTATGTAAGTTGGCTGACTGTAGTCGAGGGTGACCCAGAGGCTCCTTTTCAATAGCCACCACACTGAGGCATAGGGAGGGGTGCAACTCCTTTCCCAGGATTGCTCCATTTATCCTTAAACCGTATCTTATAAAGCTGATTGTTAAGCAAGAAGGCATTAACTACCATTTTTTGAGTCTTTGAAATGACTCGACCTGGGATTGAACCAAGGTCTCCTGGACCATAGGTGAACACTCTACCCACTAAGCCAATGGGCCAGTTTATATATATATATATATATATATATATATATATATATATATATATAAAACTTAGGATAGTGTAGACACAGTCACACTTAGCCTGATGATTGAACAAGCAAGAAACTGACAGTAGGAACCCATTTGCTTGCACACAGTTAAATGGTTTCAAGTATTGCTATCTAACACTAATAGTTCTATTTGAACTCAGTTAAATGATTTCAAGTATTGCTGTTTATTATTTGCACACAGTTAAATGGTTTCAAGTATTGCAAGGAGCTGTGATTTATCAGATTATCACCTATGGATGCTTATTTCAATTTCTTATAATCAAGCAATTTCTGAATACATCATTTTTAAAATGAAATTGACACATAATGTTAAGAGATCAAATGAAAGAAAATGGTTTCACATTAAAAAAACAAGAAGATAATATCCTGTAGAAACAACAGACGATCTAGCACTTCTTGCAAATACACTTGCCCAAGCTAAATCCTTGCTGTACAGCCTGGAGCAAGCAGCAGAAGGCACTAGTCTTTATGCATATGCAAATAAAACTAAGTTCGTGAGCTTTAAACAAGAAGGTGCTATCTCCACTTTACGTGGCTAACCTCTAAAATTAGGAGGCCATTTTGCATACTTTGGTAGCAATACCTCATTCACTGAAAGAAGCAATGTCAACACACACAAAGTAAAGGCACAGGCAGCTACTAATAGATATTGATCAAACAGAAAATTGGTCTCTGTTAAAATAAAATGAGATTTCTTTCAAACTGTGGCTATGTCAGTACTACAGGATGAATGCACCACCTGTATGCTAACTAAAGATATGGAGAGAAAGCTAGATGGGAACTACACAAGAATGTTATGTGCTCTTTTAACCAAATCCTTGAAGCAACACCCTACAAAATAGCAGCTGTATGGCCACTTACCTCCCATCTCCCAAACCAACAAAGTAAGATAAGCAATATATGCACGACTGGCGAGAGTAAGGATGAACGTATAAATCAAGTTCTCTTTTAGATCCTGACGCATGGATGTGTCAGTGTTGGCCAACCAGCAAGGACTTAGATACATCTGCTCTGTGCAGACACTGGATGTAGTCTAAAAGACCTGTCAGTATCGATGGATGATAGGGATGGATGGTGAAAGTTAGAGAACTCCATGCTCTCAGTATGACTTGATGACAATGATATATATATATATATATATATATATATATGTGTGTGTGTGTGTATATATATATATATATATATATATATATATATGTGTGTGCTTGTGTGCGTTAAAAGCATGACAATATGATCTTGAAAATGTTAATATAAAAAATGCTATTAAAAAAGCTAAAAAATATTCAAAATCTCTTGACATTCATAACAGAAAGAATTTTAGCTATTAAAAACCAAAGTTTCACTGGATTTAAAAAAGTAACGTCTTAATTATACCTAAGAAAACAACTAATGTCAGTGGAAAGTAGTTTTTGACAATGTTTACATAAGACTAAACAAAATTGAAAAAATCTTGTAAGACATCAAAAAGAAAAATTAATCAAAATATTGTTAAAAAGAATCTTGATCAGTGGTTTTTAACAAAAAAATTTTAAAGGGAAAGACCATAGCCTATATATATATATATATATCTGTAAAAGATATAAAAGAGAATTTCATCAAAAAAGAAACAGATGTGTGGAATATTAGCTCACCTGAGGATCATAATCATGAAACTCTGAGTTGGGTGTTTTTATTTTGTTTTACATTGGATATAATTTTACAATTGAAATACATTTTGATATCATTCTGCATTTTTGTGCATTGAGTATTCTAAAGACTTTATGAATTAAAAACACTTTTAGCATTAAATTTTAATCACACACACGAATACATATATGAGTATGCGTGCGTGTATTTCCATTCAGCCTTATTTACCCAAGATCAATAATTATCTCACCTTTGCTTTTCAGGAAATTATTCTAGGGATACCATAAATAATTTACTCTTTTTGGGAATGGGCATGCCCCATAAAGTCTTGCATGACAATCTCAGAATCCCCTTTTGATCCTCTATTTTGCCAATCTTTTTTTGAACAAGAGAAACATTGTCTCTGACCTTGCCAGAAATAGTAAAGCCACATGATTATATTACAGACACTTGTCAAGTAAACTTTTTTTCCATTTTGTACCTCTTCTACATACTGCTTGTTCATGGAACAAAATGTCAATAATTCTAACAATTGGAACACGTTTGTGTTTTCTTTCTTTGTAATGCCACCTGCATGTATATTGCATATATAAAATATTAAATTCTTTTCTATGTGTAATTGAGTTTATTTTGTCTTTCCTTCAATTGATATTCTAATGCTTACATTGGTCTTTGGAAAGAGTCGATAAGTAAATATCTTCCTTGCCATTAAACATTCCAATAATATTTCATTTTCTTTTCTATTTTTTTGTGAAGTGAGTGTAGTTGGGAGTTTGTTATTTAAGCATCTTTAATTAATTTCTCTGAAAATTGTGAAAAACAAATTAAATTTACAACCCAACACTTAGTGATAGCTAACCCAGTCAGTGCTCCTTTCCCTGAGCTAAGAGCATATAATTAAAAAAAGATTGTTGTCATTACATGAGCCATTAATTAAACTTTGATTCTATCAGTAGGTTTTGATTATACTTGGTCTGCCTATCCATGTAATACATAGATGGTAGAAAGCAACATAATATAACATGGGTTTGTGGGTAGTGAAATAGTTACTATTGAAGAAAATCAAGTTGGTGAGTGAAGTTCAAATTCTGAACAATGATGTTGGTTTTTCACTTTGGGCTAAGTCCCTTGAGAAAGGAATGTATCAATCAATTTCTTCTACCAGCTATGGGTAAAATGGTAAGGCGGACCAAATGCTCTAGACTTGGTAGTAGGAAAACTTTGAACTCAAAACAACAAGCTACAGTCTTTAAAGCAGACTAATGGTTTGGTTTGATTTGGTTTGGTTACATGACATATCAACCATTGTATGTTATTTAATGCCAAATCCATTTTTATTCATTTAAACAGTTCTATTTCAAAGAGTTCAATTAAGCATAAGTACACAGTTTAAGTGACAATTTCAATTTTAAGCTATTCAGTTTAGTCCACAAAGTTAAATGGTTCCAAGTATCACTAACAATTCAATTAAACATCAGTCATTTATTTCTACACAGTTAATTGTAAAACCATTTCTATTTCAAACAATTCAGTTAAGCATAAGTACACAGTTTAAAAGTCGAACAATGCAGTTTAGTTGTGTTAGATCCATAGATAGGACCCTATCAGGAGCTACTACTTCAGTTTAGTGTAAGTAGAGTTTAATTATCAAAAACATTTCTATTTTAAGATATTCAGTTTAGTCAAACAGTTCTAATCCAAACAATTCAGTTTAGCATAAGTATGCAGTTAGTTCTATTTAACCCATAGATAGAGCCCTATCAGGTGCTACCATTCTGGACCAGAGTGGACCTGGAAGCAATGACAATGAATGAGTATTTTGCATTCCCCAAAGCTCCAGCATTACTGGAACCTCACCATCAGATTGTTTAGTGTCATATCCAGGACACTCATTGGAGGAGTCTTACTCCTCTGCAGAGATACAGTCATTGTATTTGCAGCCCCAGCAACTGGGCCAAGCAGTCTAATGTTGTCTTCAACCCTATTCTGGCAACTCCTGTAATGACACTGAAGCCAAGTTAAATTGCTTGCCTTTCCCTTGCAAAACTTCAGTACCATGAATAGAGGAGACCTGAAGCATGGGAAACCCAGCTGGTCTTCTGTATAACATTGACCAAACCTTTGATGAGATCTATATGTAGCTCTATAACCTCAAAAGATTACAGATATCACACACACACACACACACACATATATATATATATATATATATATATATATATATATAAAATGCGTTCTAAGGGTATTAAAGTGAATGCTGCATCTAACAAAATATAAAGAAACAATGAATTTCTTCCAAATAATCCTCCAGCACTCAACATACTTTTCCTAGTGAGTTTCCATTGATCCAAACATGTCTTTTGATATGGTTAAAACCTTCACTGTGGCATTTATTTTTGTTTTCAAATATCTTACCTGTCAGATAAAGTTTTCAGTTCAAGGAACCAAAAATCTTAGCTAAGTTTTGTGATTATGGCATAATCCTGCGTTACACCAAAATCTGCGATATCATAACTGTCTTAGAAGCATGCAGACGCAGAGAAATACACAAACTACTTATTTACCAAACCACTTTCCCAAGGGCAGGATATGACACAAGGTCAATTCTTAAGCAGAGTACAGCTTGTTTTGCTTCAAAGGGAAAACACAAAAGTAAAACAAGCTTCTATACTAAGGGTAAAGAATCTAGATTGTCATACTATTTACCCATAGCTGTGGGGAGAACAGAGGATTCATGCCTTTCTCAAGGGCGTTAGCACCAAATGAAACATAAACAGCCTCATCCTGGATTTGAACTTGTTTACAAACATACAAGTAAGTAAAGTTGGCGACCATAGTCGAGGGTAACCCGAAGGCTCCCTTTTCGATAGCTACTACACCAAGGTGTAGGGAAGGGCGCTACTCCTTCCCTGGATTGCTCTACTTTACCCTTGATCCATACCTTATAATGCTGAGTGTTAAGCAAGGAGGCATCAAGTACCATTTTTTGAGTCTTTGGTATGACTCGACCTGGGATTGAACCCAGGTCTCCCGGGCCATTGGCGAACACTCTAACCGCTAGGCCAAACTCTAACTTATTTCCTTATCTTTTAGACAGACTTGCTGTGAGAAATATAATAATAAGAGTATTAAAAAGAAACAAAATCAAAAATAAAAAAATTATAGAAACTGTTGAATGCATTTTTTATTCTTTTCAATGACTCTATTATTGTCTTCTTCACAGAGATTACTTGATCACCTGATTATTTTCAAGTGATATTTGAATAAATAAACACAGAAAATAGCACACTTACTGAAACATTTTGAAAAGAACATAAAATATATGAGCACAAGTAAAGAACATAGATTTCTATAGTACCACTTTAAAAAAAAATGAACTTGTGTCATATCCTGCTTATGGGCGGAAGGGTTGGGTTTACACATACAGAAACTATATATATATATATATATATATATATATACATTTACTAGACGTGTTTATCCAACCCATCAGCCACAGGTCATTTTTAAGTGAAGTACTGCAGGTTTGAATTCAGAGCTTTCCTTCTCCTAGACTGGTTGCCAAAAGAATCCAGTCTGCATTAATAGCTACTCATAGTTGAGCTGGGAAAAGGTAGATTCATGCCATTTCCAGGAGCACTAGCATAAAGTGAAATGTAAACCCACCTTATCCTGGATTTGAACTCAGGTTGCCAATTCCATTTCGTACATGTGCCTCCTGCTGATACAAGATGCAACTTTGGAATTTTCATGGAACATGTGCATGATAATTGCAAGAATTTAAACCTTAAATTACATTCATATTGCGGTCAAATTTTACTTTAAAATTTGGTAAATTAATAACAACACATATATCTAATGAAATTAATTTAAATATAAACTTACAAAAAAACTTTAATGAAAAAAATTAAACATTTGGTTTTGTAAAGCAGCTTACTTTTTTTTTTATATGTAAATATATTGAGTTGAGTCATAAATTATTTCTATCTTAGTAAAATATAATCTATTCATGAACAATTTAACAATGAATTAATTTCAATCTATAAATTATTTTGAATCTTCTCTTGTCATTTCTCAGGTAGTTTATCAATTCCTCTCAAGTAAAATTCAGCTGGTTTTGAGCTCAGGAACTTTTCCACAAACATTTTCACCTGATCTTCTCGAGAAAATTTTTTCTCATTCAGAGCATTTTGTAGAGAACAGAAAAAATAAAAATCACTTGGTGCAAGGTCTGGTGAATATGGTGGATGGGGTAGAACAGACCAGCTGAAATACAATATTTTTTCTTGCGTGATTCTTGCTGAATGCGGCCTTGTGTTATCATGCAGAAACACAACATTTCTCCTATTGATGAGCGCAGGGTGTTATCTTAGAAGATTTGCATGTACACATTACAGCTGTTAAGAGTATAAGTTAGCATGGAGTGTCTGATTGTGGTCTAAAAACTCAAAATGAATAAAACTGTGGTGATCCTACCATAAACAAAACATAATTTTTCTTCCATGAAGCTCTATGTTTAGGGTAGGCTGTGGAGATTCATCCTTGTTAATCCACTCTCTTTTGTGTTGAACATTGTCATAAAAGGCCCATTTTTTGTCACCTGTAAAAATATTCTTGAGAAATGTGGCATTTCTCTGCTTTGAAAGAAAACTTGTCACAATGGATATGCAATCTTTCTGATTCTTCTAAGAGTATGTGGAAGTCTAACATCCAGCTAGTTCACTTTTCCCATCTTTTTCTAATAACAGCAAATTATAGATTGGAATGTATTGAGGTCAAGTGCTAATTCTCAAGTACTTTTATACAGACTTTGGGCTACTAATTTTCTTAAAGCATTTTGATAGGAGTCAAATGAACATCCTGGACTGAGTTCATCTCTCAATGAAGCATCACTAGAATACCAAAAACCAATTTTGCATATAGCAGTCAATAATGACACCTTGACTATAAACACTAAAAATTTTCCTAGCTATTTATGTAGCATTTTTGCAATTCTTAAATTCCAACAACATTATATGTCGAATATGCACTTTCAGTTCCTCCATTTTTGAGGGTGGAAGATCATAGATTAAATTATGATGCACATGCTTTCACTACTGAAATAAGAAAGATTGATGAAGACGTTTTTTTAATCAGGTAATTTCTGGTTGTGTTTAAGATATAAAAAGTTTAAAATGTGAAGTTATTACTTACTTTTAAAAATCATTTATGACTCAGCCCAATATTAATCTCATTTTTGAGAAAAATTTAATCAACCTTTAGGCTGGGTTATTGCTTTGATTTTCAATAATGCTAGCAATATTGAAATGATTAACAGTCAAAGTTAATAACACTAACAGTCCAAATAATCAATAAAAACTATCACTTAGTAAAAAAATAAAATAAAAATATAAGCAAGTAAATCATTAAGAAAAGATAAGATTGAAAATGAATACCAAAATATACATTTCCAATCTTATTTTTTTCTAATGCACTGCTTTCTTCTTTTTTAGTAACAAAATATACAAATTAGCAAAGTGCATAGGGAATAAAATCACTAACTTTGTTATTTAGTAGGCTACACAGCAACTTGTCTGAGGTAGGAAGAAATGGTTGTTTAGTTGAAATAGTTTTATGAAGAACCAGGACCCAGACAAATACTGCAGCTTTATATATATATATATATGCACACACATATATATATTTTTCTTTTTTACACACACACACACATATATATATATAGTTGTTTATAAAGAAGGACATATATGCAGCAACATCATTGTAATGCAAACAGTATATTGAACTTTTGTGACAAACTATGAAGAAGACAACAATGGATGGCTGATATGTGGTAGTAACAAAAGCAATAAAAAATATTTCAATAGGGAAAACTCTTGAGAAGATAATAGTTCTTCTATAAATTAGAGACAGCATGAAATCAGATTTTTTTTTAATTAAGAAAAAAGACTTTTTTTTTTCAAATCTTTCGTTGCATAATGAAGAGACACAAAAAAATTTTTTTTTAAATTATGATAAAGTCAAGAAAGAAGGAAAAAATAAAAAGAAGAAAATGAAAAATTAAGTATGTAAAGGTGATAAAAAAATATAAGAATAAAAGTAAACAAATAAGGAATGAGAAAGATGAAAGATATGAGAATAAAAAAGAAACTCAGAGAAAATCTGGCCTACCCCACTACACAGGTAAAAAAAAGAATGTGTACATTGAAAGGTATGATATTTATCTGACTTCCCAACAAATAAGATTTGATATGGAGCCATTCTATAGTAGGTTGCTGTGCATCAATCAAGACTTACATAGTCCCCATTTCCTGGTGCCTGAGGTGCCAAGTAATAAACTCAGCCCTGAAGGAAGGTCCTGGGGACCAGATGATCAGCTCAATAACACTCATAAGGTGTAAAAACTAGTCTGGGGAAGAGAACACATTGAAAATGAAATGAAAAACAAAGGAAAAGTAAGAAAGAAAAACAATGGAGAAAGAAAGAAAAAACAATAAAAGAAAAAAGAAAAAACAATGAAAAATGAATTAAGAAAAAAACAATATGAAAAAAGGAATCCACAAATAATGAAATAAGGAAAAAAGGAGAAAGAATTAGATCAAGAAAAAGAAGAGGATGAAAATAGGGGAGAGATAAATGAAAAGAAAGAATGAGAGGAAAAAGGCTAAAATGAAAGAATAAAAAAAGGGAAATAAAAAGAAAGAAGAGAAAAAGTTTATAAAATAAAAAAAAAACAAACAAAAAATGAGATGAAAGAGAAATAAAATAAAATAAAATAAAACCAAATTCAGCATTCATCCTGAACTGTGACAGTAAAAAAAAATAAATAAATAAATAAGAAAAAAAATCTTCCAACCAAACATCACAAAAAATAAGTGAAAAATAAATAAATAAATAAAAAGAATAAAACACTTTCTTGAGAAGAAAAGGTGAGATGAATGCTGACCTCAGGTAAAAAAGGTAGTGAACTCTGCTGTAAACAGGTTTTTGATGACTAGAGAGAGAAAGAGAAAGGAGCTATAAAGAAACAAAACACCCTTGACCTAAATTAAATACATACACTAAAATCAAACCACAACACACATGTGGGTATTTATACATCAGATATATTTACATGAACAAATATAAAATATACAAAAACAAGCTGTAGTGTGTGTGTGTGTGTGTGTGTGTGTGTGTGTGTGTGTGTGTGTACACACACATGCATTAGTGTGTATGTCTGTATACACATGCATTATATATGTGTATGTGTGATAATGTATATATAGGTTTATCAATAAGTCCATAGCCTAATAATGCCAAATCCTTTATTTCTAAACATCTTCCTTGTCAATGCACTCAATTGACTGGTGAATATTATTCACATAGATTGAACATTATACAGAGAAAGTTTCAGGATAAAATTCAACAAATAACTATGTCGCAAGCTATGGACAGTCATGTATATGTATGTCTATATATATATATATACATAAAAGAATCAAAAATAAGAAAAGTCTTGACATAAAAAATTGCTCAATGCTATGATAGCAGAGAAGGAAAAAACCTAAAAAATATGATTATGAACACTTGAAATATGTTATTTGGAATTTCATGTGATGTACACAATCAGATGGAATATATATATATATATAAATATATATACAAATATATAACCAGCCAGTAGGCATAATGGTTAAAGTGTTTGCCAATGATCTGGGAGACTGGGGTTCAATCCCACATTGAGTCATACCAAAGACTCCCAAAATGGTACTTGATGCCTCCTTGCTTAACAGCATTATAAGGTTTGTATCAAGAGTAAGTGGAACAATCCAAGGAAAGAAGCAGCACTGTTAACCTGCAAATCGGTGTAGTAGCAATTGAAAAGGGAGCTTTTGAATCACCCTTGACTACGGTCAGCCAATTAACTTATATATATATATATATATATATATAAAATGGCCTTTCTTGATTTATTCCCAGGAGTGAAAGACATATCTACACATGTATGTATTTACAAAACTCCACTACAGCAAGCTAGGTGTGACACAAGGACAAATTTTAAGCAGAGTAAAGCATTTTCCTTCTCTTAGACTGATTGCCTAATCAAGGCTAAAAAAAAACATCCTACCCTACATGCCTTTCCCAAGAGCACTAGTATGAAATGATTAGCACATGTATCTATTTTTTTCTGTTGTTAGTTCACAAATTGGCTAAATGAGTAGAGTGTTCGTCAATGATCCAGGAGACCGAGGTTCAATCCCAGGTCGAGTCATACCAAAGACTCAATTAGTGGTACTTGATGCCGCCTTGCTTAACACTAAGCATTATAAAGTATGGATCAAGGGTAAAGTGGAGCAATCCAGGGGATGTAGTAGCTATTGAAAAGGGAGCCTTTGGGTCACCCTTGACTAAGGTTGCCAACTTCAACGGGGTCATTGGCCTAATGAGTAGAGTGTTCGCCAATGATCCAGGAGACCGAGGTTCAATCCCAGGTCGAGTCATACCAAAGACTCAAAAATTGGTACTTGATGCTGCCTTACTTAACACTCAGCACTATAAGGTAAGGATCAAGGGTAAAGTGGAGCAATCCAGAGAAAGGAATAGTGCCTTCCCATACACCTCGGTGTAGTAGCTATTGAAAAAGGAGTCTTCGAGTCACCCTCGACTATGGTCGCCAACTCACATATATATACATATGAGTGCACAGGCATGCACAAAACATATTTATTATATTTATATGGTTAAAGAAACAAATGACAGTATATATGCATGTGCCCGTGGTGTAATGGTTATCGTCATAGGAAATGGACACGGCAATACGAGTTCAAATCCTACATTAGACTGATTGCATTTCACATAGAACTAATACCCTTGGGAAAGGTATGAATCCAATTATTCTCCCTCCAGCTATGGGTAAATAGTAGGACAGACTGAGTTCTTCAGCCTTGGTGAGGCAACTAGTCTAGGAGAAGGAAAACTCTGAATTCAAACTTCTTAAAACTCCGCTTAAAAATTGACCTTGTGTCATATCCTGCCCGAGCGGAGGGGTTGGTAAATATGATATATGCATATGCACCACTTTTAGAGATAAAATATAACATTAATAATGCCATATTTATAGCAGAGATACATAAACAGGTATACTCTATTCTGTATCTAGGTGCATGTGTGTGTTTATCTATTTGTACTTAATGACTGGTGGAGGCACACTTAGCATAGAAAATGGAATTAGTGACACAAGTTCAAATTCTGGACAAGGCTGTTTCACTTTGTGCTAATGTTTTTGAGAGAGGTATGCATCCATCTCTTTTCTACTCAGTTGTGGGTAAAAAGTAAAACAGACTGGGTTCTTTAGCCTTGTTTAGGCAACCAGTTTAGGAAAAGGAAAACTCTGAATTCAAACAAGTTGGTACTATACAACTGACCTTGTATTACATCCTGCCTGAGGTGGGGGTGGTAAATGTATACTTAATGACCTGTTTTATCAGCTAGTTTTCCTTAGTAACAGCAGACCCGGATGATATTTGTACTTCTTTTAGAAAGGAATGAAAAATTCCAATCAGCATTTCCTAGTTATCTCTATAATATTAAGAATTTGAGCGATTAAAAAAATGTCATTCAGAATATACACCAACCTAAAATTGTAATGGAAATTGGTTAATTCTCCAAATTAGAGCATTTTAAGATAATTACTCTAATAAAAATCTTACTACAATGTATGGTTTTCTTTGGTTTATGCACTCCCTCATACACATATATATATATATATATATATATATATATATATATATATATATATATATATAAAGATTATTCAACAAATAAGGATAATTTTAAAAAATATCTCTGCATCATTTGAAATTAGCTCATAGCAAAAATTATTTTAATCTGGTAAAAATGTTTGTTTTTAGGCTAATCAAAATGGCAGCAAATCAGAGAGCGCCAGGTTTGGCTAGATATCTGTGAACTGATTTTTGGTGGCTGAAAAGTGCAAAACCATGTGAAATTTACAGAAGAACATGTGATGTGTATGGAGGAGCAAGTTTTAGTTAAAAATATGTTTACAAACGGGCTAAAATGGGGTTTGCTACTATGAACTTGAGTCAAAAAGACCATCCATAAAGTGAAAATGCACTGACTCTCTGGTAAAGAAAAGGTTCCTGGTGCAGCTAAGTAAAGTATGTCATGTTGACACTGTTTTGGGACATAAAAGGACCCATCAGTATTGATTTCCCTTAAAAAGGTGTAACTGAGAACAGTACTTCCTATTGCCAACTCCTCAGGTGAAATTCACATGATTTATTGAGTAACCAACAAAATACTAAAACTGAATTAAAAAAAGGATTACTTTAAGAGCTAATTGATGGACCTTCAAGTTTCATGTGACTGTTATTACACGTTGTCTGATGATTGTAAGAATAGTTGCATGAAACTAGAACACCAAATGGTCTTTAAAGTAAGTGCTTTGAATTCAATTTTAACAATAAGTTAGTCCTGTTTTAGGACATCAAGCACATTTCTAATAGAGTTAATAACAAAAATGTTACATGATTGAGCGATGGATTTTAATGGCATACCAACCTGTATTGGGTTACTTTATACCAAGAGATTAGGGAATTGCATTCATTGTACATTCATATTAACATTTTTTGCATAGTTGTTTAAGATTCTTTTGCATACAATTATATATCAAGTATACCAATCTAATACAAATACTTTGCACATAGTCATGATTTCAAGTATTTCTATCTAATAGTAATAATTATATGGTTTCAAGTAATTATTTCCATTTAATGATAGTCATTTGTATGTACACAATGATTGCGGCACCTCAGGTTGGTTTGGCTGGTTGGTTTTTATGGCACATCAACCATTGTAGGTTATTAATGCCAAATCCATTTTTATACAAATAAACAGTTCTATTTCAAACAATTCAGTTTAGAATAAGTACACAGTTTAATTGTCAAAAATATTTCTATTTCAAGCTATTCAGTTTAGTCAAACACTTCTAATTCAAGCAATTCAGTTTAGCATAAGTACATAGTTTAAATGTCAAAACAGTTCTATTTCAAGCAATTCAGTAGAGTATAAGTACGCTGTTTGAACCATATAGACAAACACAGATGTACAGAAATATACATATTAGAAAAAAATTGAGTATAAGAAAAAGGCTGAGGAAAATCTAAAAAGAATCTAATAAAAAAAAAAAAAATGACTGCATAAACAGAACAAATGTTTAAATAAAACGTAAACAAGCAAAAATGAAAAGAAAAAGTCAAGAAAATAAGATTAAAAGAAAAACAAAATAAAGAAGTTTGTGTGTCGAGGGGTACCCCACTCCCTGAAGGCACTGAATGTATGTATGTGTACTTTAGTTACTTAAAAGGAATGAAATATTCATTTCTCCTCTGTCTTAGTCAGTCCTAAGATTTTAATATCTTTCATGTGTACACATACGTAATCATGCAAAAGACAAAACAACACTGCACCCATCTAGCCCCAATTCTCCCAAGGTAAAGCTGGGGGAACAAGTTTTGTTTTTTTTTGATATGAAAAGGTTCAGAGTCTATTCATTTCTACAAAAACACCCATCTATTTACAACCTGCATATATTTTAAAGATCCTAGTTTGAGGGTATGCAAATCAATAATCTTTTTTGTTTCTTTTTAAGTACCCCAACTTGGATCATTTAGGTCAGCAGAAGGTAAAGGGTAGCAGCAGTTAGCCTTTCACAATCACTTTCATCTATCTATCAATTTCATTGTGTATCTAAGTACCTCTCTCAGTCTGTTCATATCTATCTTTGCCAATTTGGCTGGGGCAGTAGAATACACCAACTGCTTCTCTACAGAAGGGTAGGATCTCCCACACACACACGAGTGTCCTGGATATGACACTAAGCAATCTGATGGTGAGGTTCCAGTAATGCTGGGGTTTTGGGAAATACAGAGCACCCCTTCATTGCCATTGCTCCCAGGTCCACTCTGGCCCGGCATGGTAACACCTGATAGGGCCCTATCTATGGGTTAAGTAGAACTAATGGCATACTTATGGTAAACTGAAACTGTACTTACATTTAAACTGCGCGCTTATGCTAAACTGATTTATTTGAAATAGAACTGTTTTTGACATTGAAACTGTATTTACACTAAACTGAATTGTTTATCATAGAACTGTTTTCACATTTAACTGTGTGTAAACAAAATCTGTACTTATACTTAGCTGAATTAGAACTCCTTAACAAAACTGAATAGCTTGAAATAGAAACGTTTTTCACAATTAAACTGTGTACTCATGTTAAACTAAATTGTTTGAAATAGAACTGATTATTTACATAAAAATGGATTTGGCATTAAATAACCTACAAAGGTTGATATGCCATAAAACCCAACCAACCAACCAACCAACCCGTCATCGTCATTGCTTCCGGGTCTACTCTGTTCCGGAGTGGTAGCAACTGATAGGGTTCTATCTATGGGTCAAACGGAACATAACTGTGAACTTATGCTAAACTGATATGTTTAAAATAGAACTGTTTTGACATTTAACTGTGTGTAAACAAAAAAGTATACTTATAGTAAACTGAATTGTTTGACACTTTTATCAAAATGACTTAATTCTGTATTAAATGACCTGAAAAGGGTTGATACACTGTAAAACAAAACGACTGATGAACTGAATCTATTGCTCTATTCATTTATTTGTTATGCCTTCTTGGACATTTTCCCTTTTTTACTATCTTACATCAACCTTAAAAAACAAAAACAAAAGAGAATCTTTGCATAGAACCTATACACTATTAATACAATATCTCTATACAGATCAAATTCTTTTAAGGAATTTGTCTGATAGTTTCCAAAAATGTGCTCTTAAATTTTCTTTCTCACTATTCTTTTAGAAACCAACTAATTCAATCTGAATTTTTTTTTGACAGAATTGCTGTTTTTGATCTGATTAGGCACTTTGTTCCAAAAATATATTACTTTATTAGCAAAAAAATCTAATTGGTCAGTAGACAGTTTTTGAAATGTGTCTTGACAGTAAATTTCCAGTCTGAAAAGAAATACTGAAAAATATCTACCATAATGAGATGTTCTATTAGTTATTTTGAAATTTTTAATTAGATCATCTCTCATACTTCTTTTTAGTAAAGTTGGCGATCATAGTTGAGGGCGACCAGAAGGCTCCCTTTTCAATAGCTACAACACTGAGGTGTAGGGTAGGATGCTACTCCTTTCCCTGAATTGCTCCACTTTACCCTTGATATGTACCTTATATTGCTGAGTGTTAAGCAAGGAGGTATCAAGTACCATTTTTAATGTCTTTGCTATGACACAACCTGGGATTGAACCCATGTCTCCAAGACCATTGGTGAACACTCTACCCATTTAGTAAAGTAGTTAATCCTAATTTCTCCAATCCCTCCCAATAACTGTAATCTTTTACTCCTCTTCTTATTTTAGTCACTCATATCTATCTATCACTATCACTAAGTTCATTATCTATGCTTCTCTCAATTTGTTAATATCAATCTATCTATTTCTTTTTGTATCTAAGTGTAATATCTTTGATTCAAATTGAAAATTTTCTTATTTTACCAGTAGTAGATTTATTACAATGGCAACAAAACCACAACTAATTTGACAGCACTCCACCAAAAATAAAAAAAACAAACTACCAGGTTATTTAAGTTACATTTTTTATTGTTTATTAGACAAAGTGTCTTTCTTTTTTTACATGACAGGTACACAATTGACACATCTTTGGTTCTTTGAACAGAAGTTAGTTTACATTACTAAAGTTAACTCTATATATGATTTCTTTCTAAAATGTTTCACCTGTAACAGTAGATCTAAATTTCAAATCTTTCCTTACAGGTGTAGTAACCAAAGATGATGACAGTTACCTGTTGAATGAATGCATGCTTCATTGAATTTCAAAAAATTCAACTGCTAAGGCAACAGAAACATCTGCTTCTTAGCATTGGAGAAAGAATCAGCTGGTCACTTGTCTAGATCTCTCTTATTCAAGAATGGATAAAAATGACTATTCCCTCTCTACCCCTGACAAGATCAGAGGGAAATCAAAGGAAGAAATTTACCAACCTATTTCTTTAAATAAAAATAAACCAGGTTAACAGTTACCTGTTTATATCATGTATGTATTTAGCCACTCCCTCTGCTACAGGCTGGATATGACACAAGGTCATTTTTTTAAGTGAAGTAAAAGTGGTTTGAATTCAGAGTTTTAAATGAGAATTGTTCCAAGTTGTAGTGTCAGTAATACTGCAGGGTTGCACTACTTGGACTCTAACAAAACAATTACAGGAAAAGCTAAATTGGAACTACACAAGGATGCTGTATGGTGTTTTAAATGGATCCTGGAAGCACCCTGAAAAACAGCAGTTGTACACCAACTTAACTCCCATTTCACAAGAAATCAAAGATGAGCAAGACAGGCTGAGCACTGCTGGAGAAGAAAGGATGAACTCATAAACAACATTCTCTAATAGACTACTACACATGGACACACCAGTGTGGGCTAAGCAACAAAAACTTATATTCATCAATTCTGAGAGCAGGCTGAGTGTGCTGTCCAAATAACTGACCAAGAGTGATGGCCAATAGGGACGGATGGAGACAAAGAGTCAAGGGAACCAGTGCTTACAGAGTTAGAAGAGATGAATTCATACCTTTCACAAGAGGATTAACACAAAGTAAAACTCATATAGCCCAGTCTAAAATATGAGCTTGGGTTAAGGATTCAATTTCCTATGATAATAACCATTATACAAAACCCACGTACTTTATGTATTATGTATATCTTGACTGAAATTCAAAATTTGACATTTTTTATTGGCCATTTTGATCAAATGACCATTAGGTTTAGTGCAAGCTGGTTCAAGTAAGGATATCAGGGCTAAAGAGACAAGAGGTACAGGGGAAACAAATTCAGTTCTAATCATACGTCAAAGGATATCATTTTGAGGGAACAAAGTTATTCGTTTGGTTTGGCTTTATGGCATATCAACCATTGTTGGCTATTTAATGTTAAATCCTGTTTTTATATATATACTAAATATATGAATTGTAAACATATTTTATTGATACACACAATTAAATGATCAAACAGTTCTATTTCTAACAATCAGTTTAGCTTTAGTCGACAAAGTTAAAAGGTTCCAAGTATTTCTATTTATCACTAACAATTCAATTAAACACCAGTCATTTGTTTACACACAGTTAAATGATCAAGTAATTTGTTTTCACTCAGTTTAAATATCAAACAGTTTTTTTTCGACCCACAGATGGTGCTAACGTCAGGCCAGAATGGATCTGGGAGTGATATTAATGAAGAGGTACTCCATATCCTAAAAGCTCAAACATTACTGGAGTCTCACCATCAGATTGTTTAGGGTAATATTAGAGTGATGTCGTACCCCTCTGCAGAGATGCAGTCAGTATATTCAACAGCTCCAGCTGACTCGTCTGGGTACAAGGTTAGGATTGAACCTCAGGGTTTAAACTATTTATATTCTCAAACAGTTACTTAGCTAATACCGGATATATATTTATCAACTCTTCCTCATGGGCAGGCTGTGACACAAGTTTATTTCTTTAAGCAGAATTTAATAGGTTTAATTTCAGGATTTTCCTCCTCCTACATTGGTTGTCATTCCAAAGTTAAAGAGCCCAGTCTGTCTTATTATCTACCCAGGAGGAAGAATAGTTGGATGCATAACTTCCCCAAGAGTATTAATGCTATGTGAAATGCAAACAGTCTAGCCTAGGATTTGAACTCAAGTTGCCATGACCATTTCCAATGATAATGACCAATACATCATGAGTGCCTCCTAATACAGCGTAAGAGTAGCCAAACATCTATCAAAGATACCAAGTTTATATTTCAAATGGAGTTAGAGGGAAAAAGAAAAATATGGTGGGTGGGGGTGGAAGAAAATCAAAAATCAAAATAAAGAATTAAAATTCATCAAAAGCAATCAGGGTGAAATGAATGTTGGATCTTTGATATACACCTCTATTCTTATTTAGTATTTATTGGACATCAAGAAGAAAATATCAATTTCAAAGGTCTCTCTGATCAAAATGGAACTAGCACTCGGGTAACTGGTCTTTATTGCTTTTCTACCAATTGTCACTGTATTGAAACCATCTCTTCTCAAAGAGCAAAGAGTCTCATTGAAAAACCTCTTGAGAATAAAGGTGGTGTTTGCCATGCATTGTTCGACCACCAAGTGTTGGATCCCTAAAAGTTTGACCAACCAAATAGAAGTCAAAAACCAGGTCAATGGTTACAAAGAGTGTCAGTTGAAAAGAACCAGTTTTGGACTCTGGTCTTGCTTTTGTACACCAAGATAAGAAAATTAGTAAAATCCATAATATACAATGATTCCAGCACCTCACATAGGATAAGCTAGGTGAGTGAACCAATGTTAGCGAATTAGTTTTTCACTAAGTGCCCCATTCTTGTGCTAAACTAAATAGCAACTATATACAATATTTAAAAGGTCTTCTCAAACATAAAAAGATCTAAAAAAAAAAAAAAATAAATGCTCATTATCTTTTCACTAACTAAATATATGGAAAAAAAGCTTAATAGCAACTACACAAGAATGCAGCAAGCAATATTGAATAAGTCCTGGAAGCAGAACTCCACAAAGCAGTAGCTGTATGGCCACCCAACCAAGTGCAGCAATGCACTACAAAATTTATATATATTTTTTGTATGTGTTTTTATCATGCTTTACAGTCTTTTTAGCCTCTTTTATTTTTTATTGTTAATTTTTGTTTTTTGTTTATTTTGAATATATCCTTAAGGAAAAATCTTATTTATTTTACATCTTTTTATGATGACTTAGGTGACATTTCATCAGACATAATGACATATGCTGAACTTATATTTAGTCTTGAAAAGTGGTGTAATGGTCAAAAGGACATAAAGAAGTGCATTTCTGTAACAGTATTATTCAGGCAACTGCTCAGGTCTGACTTGCATAGTTTCTTCTAAGCAGCGGCCATGTCAATACAGCTATATGGATGGACCACATGGATGCTAACTAAACAGCTGGAGAAAAAGCTTAACAGCAACTACACAAGAATGCTGCAAGCAATATTGAACAAGTCCTGAAGGCAGCACCCCTCAAAACAGCAGCTGTACGGCCACCTACCACCCATCATGAAAACTATCAAAATTAGACGAAGCAGACACGTGGGACACTGCTGGATGTTTGGTTTGTTGGGTTTTATGGCTTATCAACCTTTGTAGGTTATTTAACGCCAAATCAATTTTTATGTAAATAATCTGTTCTATTTAAAACAATTCTGTTTAGCATAAGTACACAGTTTAATTATCAAAAACATTTCTATTTCAAACTATTCAAGCAGTTATATGTAACAATTCAGTTAAGTGTAAATACAGTTTTAATGTCGAAAAACAGTTCTATTTCAAATAATTCAGTTAAGCATAAGCACACAGTTTAAATGTAAGTACGGTTTAATTGTCAAAAACATTTCTATTTGAAGCTATTCAGTTTACTCAAACAATTCATTTTAGCATAAGTATGCTGTTAGTTCTATTTAACCCATAGATAGGGCCCTATCAGGTGCTACCACTCCAAGCCTAAAGTGGACCTGGAAGCAATGGCAATGAAGGGCTACTCTGCATTCCCCAAAGCTCCAGCACTGCTGGAACCTCACCATCAGATTGTTTAGTGTCATATCCAGGACACTCGTTAGGGAGGGTTTTACCCCTCCGCAGAGGTGCAGTTGGTGTATTTTACAGCCCCAGCTGACTAGGCAAAAGACTGCTGGAGGAGTAGGGACAAGCTCAAAAGTGATGTACTTCTGTGGACCTCTACACATGGAGGAGCAAAGGCAGGACGACCAGCTCGATTCTACATACAGCAGCTCTGTGCCGATACAAGATGTAGCCCTGAAGACCTACCAGAAGCAATGGACGATAGGGAGGGGTGGGGAGAGAGGGTCAGAGATATCTGTGCTCATGGTGATCATCATCATTTCACTATCAAACTCTATTTTATCAATGTAGTAGTAATGATTGTGAACTCTTTGCATTTGTGTTAATGTTTGGGTTGCATTCAAACTTTACCTGAAATGATCATTCTGTGATGTTTGAAATTATTTTGTAGCATTTCTAATTGCATGTTGAGTCATTGTAAAGAGCTTGACTATGTTTTATTTTCTTGTGTTGCTTTATTTTTATGATCTTTTAATGATTTTGTTTTGTTCAGCTTCTTGTTTCTTCTTTTTTTATGTACATTAATTACATAACTGTATGAAGCTTTTTTCTATGTTGAATAAATTTGTATGAATTTTGAACAAAATTCAGACAAGAACAGGCAGTTAAAAAATATAGGACAAGATCTTAATGTGCATACCTGACTGAAAATATTTGTGTAGAAATCAAACATTGTATCACCTGCTTCCATTAGAAAAAAGTTCTGTAAAATAAAAATAAAAAAAATTTAGTAAAACATGAAAGACAAAAAGTAAATCTATCTTTCAATACAACCATTGTAAAATATATTTCGTAGCAGTTTTATGGTTAGCATAGTAAAAATGTATAATATTGTTAAACATGTAGTGTATGCATCTGTTGGCTAGTTGTGTTTTATGGCAAATCGACCCTTGTAGGTTATTTAATGCCAATTCCTATTTATACATATATTGAATATGTATGAATTGTAAATGAATAGTTGGTAGGTTACAATTTTTAAACAAGCCAGGGCTCATTTGTTTGCACACAGTTAAATGGTTTCAAGTATTACTGTCTAAACACTGATAGTTCTATTTGCCACAGTTAAATGGTTTCCAGCATAATAAATGATTAAACAGTTCTATTTGATCGATAGTTGGGACTCTAACAAGTACTACCACTCCAGGTCAGAGTGGAATGTGGAGTAATGGCAATGAAAAAGTACTCTACATTCCTTAAAGTTCTAGGACTGGAACCTCACCATCAGATAGTTTAGTGTCATATCTAGAACACTCACTGGGGGGTGCAGTTTTACTCCTCAGCAGAGATGCAGTCAGCATATTCTACATCCTCAGTTGATTGGGCTGGCACCTATCACAAAAAGAGTACACACAAGGAATGAAAAGAAGAAGGAGGAGATTTAGCAAATCATCAAATTGGTGACAAAGATGAGGATATAATCTATAGAAATATCGTTTTCACCAAGATCAAAAAATGGACATTTTTGTAATAACAAAAGTATCAAAAGGATTTTTTTTAACAGACCTTTAAAGCTTATTTGAGGAACTCATTGAAAGACTATCTATAATTTGACTGTATTACTATCTTGCTTCTTGTGGGTTTTTCCCACCAGTTCCAATTAGCGGTTTTTCCCTGAAGTCTGTGAGGCAGCAAGTCTCCTAAGATCTCCAGGACTCTTCTAAATAGCCTTGTCAATTTTAGCAGTGCTGTGGTGTGGATGGCCTTGATTCTTTCTCTAATCTCTAGCTCACCAAGTTTTTTTTCTTAGGGACTGTTACAAGGGTTCTATGATGGTTATCACGGTCACCTTCATGTTCCACAACTGTTCACATCTCTAGTTAGCTTCTGGTATTTGTCAAGTTTTTCCCTTTCTTTTATTTTCACTCTATAGTCTCCAGGACCAGCAATTATTATTTTACTCTTCACAAGTTTTTCACATCAATAGCAGCTGGTGTTCCTTCACTGGAGTTTGAGTGATAGCAAGACTTCTCAGGTCTCCAGGACTTTTCTGAGTATTCTAGCCAATCTCAACAATGATGTAGTTTAGAGGAGTTCAATCCTTACCAATTCCTCCAGTCCTTTCTACAAGCATTTGTGGACCATTCCAAGTGCATTAACAACCATCACCCTCATGTTCATCATCATCATCATCATATAGAGTAGACTGTACTCTTTGGCTTTGGTAAGACAAATGTACTAGGAGAGGAGGAATCTGAAGTACGCTAGTAGTTATAACCTAACAAGAGGTTACTGAATAAGAAATAACCAAAACGATTGTTGGAAATGAAATGGAAATCTTTATAACATTAAACAATACAATAGTCACCAACAGTGTGAAGAAGGTAAACCACTACTTGTGTTGACTACTTATTCAGCAAATTACCCGCCCTCACAATAGCGTCCAATGTATTTATGAGGAATGGGACTTACCCATTACTGTTCACTGGTAGGATATATAACACTAGTGCATCATTCTTTTGTTATTAGTTTATCCAAAAAGTGTGGCTGGTCTTACACAAGTCCTTACCACTATGAACACATCACTTGCATAAGTCTTTTGTAATGCTTTGCCTTGATTAGTAAATGTGATTGAATACAGATATTGAGGTATAATTTACAAACTCAGTAACTAAAAAATGAATATATAGTAGTCCAAGCACTAGTGGAATATATGCCAGCCATTTCATCCAATACATTTATTCATATGACGAAGTGTAGATTGTGTAACTATTATCAATGCATGGAAATGGACTGGATAAGTAAAGTTCAAATCCTGGTTATGGTTCTTTGCATTTTATTTTGTGCTAATGAATCTTTCTCTTTTCTTCACTGCAATTAGTAAACAATAGAGTAGACTGGGCTCTTTTTTTGCCTTGATAAGGCAACCAATTGAAGGGGAGAAAAAAACTGACTTCAAAACCTGAGGAGTCTTGTTTTGGAGAATCTGTTACACACTGGGGCACCATTCTTCTGCTATCATTTCCTCCAAAGACTGTGGCTGGTTCTACACATTCTTTACAACTATAAACAAATCACCCGTAGAAGCAGTCTAATGGTTCATATCCATGAAGCACTCAAATGGTGAGCATGAAGAGAGACCTACTACTACTACTACTAGCATCAGCATCAAGACTTTTGTTTCAGATAATGATAGATACTAGTTTTAAGATTCTAGCAATTTTGAAGCATTATGTTAAACTGAGCCTTTAAAACCACTGAAGCTATTTACAGAATTCTAGATGGTTGGTTGTTTGGGTTTTATGGCATATCAACCTTTATAGATTATTTAACGCCAAATCTACTTTTATGCAAATTGTTCTATTTCTAACAATTCAGTTTACCATGAGTACACAGTTTAATTGTCAAAAACATTTTTATTTCAAGCTATTCAGTTTATTCAAACAGTTCTAATACAGCTAATTCAGTTCGGTATAAGTACAGATTTTGTTTACACATAGTTAAATGTCAAAGCACTTCTATATTAAACAATTCAGTTTAGTGTAAGTACAGTTTCAATGTCATAAACAGTTCTATTTCAAACAATTCAGTTTAGCATAAGCATGCAGTTTAGATATAAGTGCAGTTTGTCAAAAACATTTCTATTTCAAGCTATTCAGTTTAGTCAAACAGTTCTAATTCAAACAATTCAGTTTAGCATAAGTATGCAGTTAGTTCTATTTAACCCATAGATAGTGCCCTATCAGGTGCTTCCATTCCGGATGAGAGTGGACCTGGGAGTAATGGCAATGAAGGGGTACTCCGCATTCCCCAAAGCTCCAGCATCACTGAAACCTAACCATCAGATTGTTTAGTGTCATATACAGGACTCTCGTTGGTGGTGGGGCTTACCCCTCTGCAGAGGTGCAGTTGGTATATTCTACAGCCCCAGATGACTGGGCAACTAGATGTGGAAAGAAATGCAAAAAACAATATCAAGTTGCACAGCCCAAAAATGGCTTAAGCATTTTAAGAATATAAGCCAGTTCCTTGAAATAAAGCCTAGAAGTGGATGGCCATCAGTTTTTAATTAGATTAATGATTTAAAATGCACGGCAGAAAACTCAACCACTAATACCAGAAAACTTTCACAAAAGCAAGTCTCACCAAAAGAGACCATATATATTTTCATTTCAATGAATAGATCTTCAAGATGTACTGAGATATGTTCTCATTGATGTCCTGTAGCTGGGCTTTTCCAACATCAAACCTCCAACTCAGCTGAACCATACATTGCTTATCAGGCAATAGCCTGCATCCCAGAAGCAGCAGACTAATATTATCCCTCCATGAAAAATACAGAATATTACATGAGCTATATATATATATATATATACACATAAAGAATCAATTGTCTGGGGTGCCTGGAGAAATGCTTACATTGTATGTTTATAATTACATTTTTTGTGTGGTTTCTTAAGTTTTCATACATGGTTATATGATATCAAGTATTCCTATAATAATTTGCAAACCGATCTACTTGATCCATAGATGGGATCCTAACAGCAACTACCAATCTAGATCAGGGTGGGCCTGGGAGTAAAGGCAATAAAAGTGTACTTCACACTCCACAGATTTCCAGGTGCAGTTTAGTGTCATATCCAGAACATCTCTGGGGGCGGGGAGGAGGGGTTTTACCTTGTAGTAGAGAATACAGTGAGCATATTCTAAGCCCTGCCAATATAGCATATATCTTGAGAAGTTACCCATGACTCCTCAGGTGGTTTAAGTAATGTAATACTTTTCATATACCCAGTTATTTATATATATATTGAATCGTGCAGATCTTTTCTTTTCTTCCTCAGTGTATCAATAATCTTCTTAAACTTTTCAGAGTTCTTCTCAGACTTTAGAAATACCTCTAAATAAAATACCACTTCTCAATGTGTTTATAAAAACTTTACCATGTCACCACTTTTACAAAGGCCACATTTGCCTTCATAGTTCAATTGTCAGGATCAATTTACACTCCTTTGTTAGATGGGTGATAAGAAAGAAACTTGTTGCTATTAGATAAGTTTTGCCAAATGGATGAAATCGGGCATTCTGGATTGGAAATATGCCCATTGATTCTGTCAGGACTGAGAGTAGTTGCTATTAGTAAGTCGATACTAAAAGGTCGGAATGGTGAGAAACATCTACAGATAACTATCAAATACCATGGGCATTCATAAGAAAGAAAAAAAAAACACATGTTTTCAATTAGATGGAATTTTTTTCTCAGACTTCTGTGTATACACTAGCATAAAACCCATAAAAAATGACAGATTTATTTATATATGAATTGGCTACTCTCCAAAGACCAAAGTATCTGTGTGGTCTGCTTAGGATCAAAGTATAGCTTTCCAGTTTTCTGCAAGGATTAGTGTAGTATTTTTTTGAATTGCCTCATTTAGCACTTCCTGTTGTAGTAGCAGATATTGGTGTAGTGGATTGTTGTTGCTTGTGTACTTATCTCCAGATCAGTGGTTCAAATCAGTGAGGAATCCAATTGTTGATTTTAAATAGTTTACTTTATTGAGATAAAAGTAACAAAGAAATATACAGACAAAGTCACGGTTCATTATCATGGTTTGGTTTTACGGCATATTGACCATTGAAGGTCATTTAATGCCAAATTCTATTCATACATATACTAAATATATGATTTCTAAACACATTTTGAAGATAACATTTTTAAAGAAGCCTGAGTTCATTTATTTGCATACAGTTAAATGGTTTCACTTAATTTCAAACAATTCACTTAAGCATAAGTACAGTCTTTTGTTTACACACAGTCATTAGTTTAAATACAGTTTTTTTGTTTACATACAGTTAAATGTTACAAGAATTCTATTTCAAACAATTCAGTTTAGCATAAGTACAGAGTTCAATTCTATCAGGTGCTACCACTCCAGGCCAGAGTGGACCAGGGAGTAATGGTAATAAAGGGGTACTCCGCATTCCTTTAAGCTCCAGCCTCACAATCAGTTCTTTTAGCGTCATATTCAGGACACTTGTTAGGAGAGTTTTACTCCTCTGCAAAGATGCAGTCAGTGTATTCTGCTGCCCCAGTGGACTGGGCCACATTATCAATGTGTGTGTGTGTATATATATATAGGATATAATATACAACAACAAGGTATGACACAAGACTTGAAAATCTGATGATGGTCTTAAAATAAAACCATTTTAACATTTAAATTTTAAAAAGAAGGAAAAATTAACATCAACTTCAGTTTTTCAAATTATATTTTTTACCATATATATAATCCACCATATATATATATATATATATATATATATATATCATCATACATTTCTGCCATCTATGTTCATATGACTTACTAAAGCTTCCTCCTTGTCCTTTCACCATATCCCACTTGTTTTTCCAACATCTTTCTCACTGCCACACTATCCCTCAACCATTACTGACACCATACTAATTATACAACAGAACCACCAACTGTAAGTACCATTTTCCTCAGATTATAACATTATGAACACCCACAAGTATTGCCAGTAAATATAAGTAATATTTTAGTATTGTCAATAATTATAAGCTCTATTTTTTCACATTATTGCATTATAAACACTGCAGAGGGGTAAGACCCTTCCCCCAAAGAGTAGCCTAGATAGGAATCTCGTTGTCATTGAATGATCTTCTCAACCTTATCTTAGCGTAGTTGGCCAATGCTGTAGAATACACTGACTGCTTCTCTGCGGAGAGGTAAGTCCCTACCTCCATGTGTGTCCTGGATTTGGCACTAAACAATCTTTTTTCAATTTTTGGGCTGTGCAACTTGATATTGTTTTTTGCATTTCTTTCCACATCTAGTTGCCCAGTCATCTGGGGCTGTAGAATATACCGACTGCACCTCTGCAGAGGGGTAAAAGTCCTGGATATGACACTAAACAATCTGATGGTGAGGTTCCAGTGATGCTGGAGCTTTGGGGATTGTGGAGCACCCCTTTATTGCCATCGCTTCTAGGTCCACTCTGGCCCAGAATGGTAGCACCTGATAGGGTCCTATCTATGGGTTAAATAGAACTAACTGCATACTTATGCTAAACGGAATTGTTTGAATTAGAACTATTTGACTAAACTGAATAGCTTAAATAGAAATGTTTTGACAATGAAACTGTACTTACATTTAATCAGCGTGCTTATGCTAAACTAAATTGTTTGAAATGGAACTGTTTTTGACATTGAAACTGTATTTACACAAAACTGAATTGTTTAATATAGAAGTGTTTTGACATTTAACTGTGTGTAAACAAAATCTGTACTTATACTTAGCTGAATCAAAACTGTTTTGAGAATTAAACTGTGTACTCATACTAAACTGAATTGTTTGAAATACAGCTGACTATTCAACTGAATATTAAGCAGTTTAATAGTTTCTAGTATTGCTAATTATTGTTGGGACATAGTTAAATGGTTTCAAGTGTTGCTACCTAATACTAATAATTCAACTGAATATTAATCTCTTTAATGGTTACAAGAATTGCTAATTATTGTTTGCACATAGTTAGATAGTTTCAAGTGTTGCTACCTAATACTAATAATTCAATCCAATGGCCAGTAATCGAAAGAGATCGCGTGGGCGGATTAAGGCTTATGATATAGGACAAGGTGAAAGTCTCATTGTGCCACTACAGTGATGCACCGGAAGAGAGTAACCTCTGAACTGCATGACAGTTATTTCCGCTTGATGACGATTAAACATTCGATTTCAAAGATCCAGTGGGCGATCGTGTGGGCGTTTAATTATAATTTAACTCAGTTCAGTTCGGGGTGCCAAATAGTTGCCAGTAGATTTCCAGACAGCTAGAGACCAGATGTGGTAGGGAAGGCCACACCCGACCGAGGGGGCCCTCGGAAACCCCTGATGGAGTTGACCCCAACATCAGGAGAACAAGAAAGACACAACGTGACGGTCATAACAGTGGGGTCAAAATATGAAGTTTATGTTTGGTCTCCAGCACCCTCTCACATGCAACCCTTAAACAACCCTTTCGAAGACTTGCAATAAAGCGAGAGGTAAAAATATTGTTAAAGAAGTCTTTTTGCATCTTCCTTCCTGCATCTTTATTACTTCATGCATCTGTTTTATTATTGTGTCGTTGTGATGCTGTAGATGACTATACAACACTGGGAGCAATGGAAATGAAGGGGTGCTCTACAGTCCCCAAAGCTCCAGCATCACTGGAGCCTCACCATCAGATTGTTTAGTGTCATATATAGGACATTCATTGGTGGGGGTTCTTACCTCTCTGCAGAGAAGCAGTCGATGTATTCTACAGCCCCAGCCGACTGGGCAAAGTATGAACAAGAGCTACTGGTTTAAGGAGCATAAAATTTAATGTCTCAATGATGTTTATTTAGGTATATGTCCTCAGAAAAACAAATACATGTTTTTACATATTTACCAACCCCTCCGCTCGGGCAAGATATGATACAAGGTCAATTTTTAAGCGGAGTTTACAGGTTTGAATTCAGAGTTTTCCTTCTCCTAGACTAGTTGCCTCACCAAGGCTGAAGAACCTAGTCTGCCCTACTATTTACCCATAGCTGGAGGGAGAATTATTGGATCCATACCTTTCCCAAGGGTATAAGTGTTATGTGAAATGCAATCAGTCTCATCCAGGATTTGAACTTGTGTCACCATGTCCATATCCTACAACAATAACTATTACACCACAGGCACCTCCTATTTTTAATATTGCATTAAAAAGTGGGAGTGATAGATTTATGGTCAGTTTTATATCCATATCTTTTTACTCGAGCCAAATGTCCTATTTAGCTCTTACGCAGGAACAAGCATAAAATCTCACCATACAAGCAAGTTATCAGCTAGTATAAATGACACATATTTATATTTTTCCTTGATAGTGAACACATTGAACATAGTGTTGAATAGCCATGAAAGATCAAACACTAGGAGCAAACATAAAAATTCATGGTATATCTCTAGTAGATGAAAGGTCATTACTGACTAGAATTTTGTATGGAGAATATCTGCTGGAACCAGTTCAGTCTTAATAATGTTTCTAATCTTAATAGCTTTTTAGTGATAGATTTATTGTTTTCTTTGTGTTATATAACTTAATGCAGCTTTCTTTTTTTTCTTTTTAAAAAGAACAAAGAACATGTAACCTTCTAATAAGTTCAACAAACAATTCAAATGCAAATTACAGTCTTTCATTATATGGTGAGCTTTCTGCGAGAAAAGTACAGTTGGCTATTTTGTCCTTTCCACCTGCAGCTTCAAGGTTTAAATTAAAAAAGTAGGTAACGAATAGTTGTTATTTGCACAGTCTGGCACAGAGGCCTCAAGGTTGCTTACAGTACCTGCTGATACTAAGTGGTCACCTGTCAGTACTGAAGAGGCACATCATTACTTATCTTTGGTAATCTGATGGAAGTAGGAAACCAATAGTTGGTTTGGTTTGATGGCATATCAACGATTGTTGGTTATTTAATGCCAAATCCTGTTTTTACATATATATTAAATATATGATTTGTAAACACATTTTAAAGATACACACAGTTAAATAATCAAATAGTTCTCTTTCAAACAATTCAGTTTGGCATAACTCAACAAAGTTAAATGATTCCAAGTATTGCTTGGTATCACTAACAATTCAATTAAACATCAGTAATTTGTTTACACACACTTAAATAATTAAACAGTTCTATTTCAAGCAATTAAATTTAGCATAAGTCATTTGATTGCATTCAGTTTAAATGTCAAACAGTTCTATTTGACTCATAGATAAAACCCTATTAGGTACTACCACTCCAGGTCAAAGTGGACCTGGGAGAAATAGTAATAAAGGGGTATTCCACATTCCCCAAATTTCCAAGACTGGAGCCTCACCATCAAATTGTTTGGTGTCATATCCAAGACACTTGTTGGGAATGTCTTACCCCTCTGCAGAGAAGCAGTCGGTGTATTTTACAGTCCCGGCTGACTGAGCTTAACTAGCAGTTAGTTAACAAAGAAATATGGTAAATTTTGCAAATATTTCAATATTTATGTCCATTATTTCAAAAATAGAGCTCTATCTTTTCCGTTCACAAATTCATATTGATTAATGAGTAATATTGCATACGATCTGCACTTTAGTTGATAGATTAATTTCTACCACCATGACAACCCATCTACGGTTACTTTATGCCCAGAGAGTAGCGAATCACATTCAATTTTTTTCTGTAGTTCTTTATTATTAAATTTTTTGCACACAGTTATTTGGTATCAAGTATTCCTATCTAATACTAATAATTATATGGTTTCAATTATTTATTTCTATTAAATAATAGTCATTTGTTTGCATACAGTTATATAGTTTCAAGTAACTAATAATAATCCTTAGAAACCAATTTTAGCTTCAAATAACTATTCTTAATAGAAATAATTTACAGTTATATGGCATCAAGTATTTCTGTCTTATAAGAATAATTTTTAAACATATCTATTTAACCCACAGATGGGACCTTATAGGTACTACTCCTCCAGGTCAGTGTGAACCTGAGACTAATAGCAATGAAAGGGTATCCCCCACTCCTCAATGTTCCAAAACTAGAGCCTCACTATCATTTATGACATAGCAATCCTTATGGGTTATTGAATGCCAAATCCTGTTTTTATTTATACATGACTTGTAAGTGAATATTTTGTCGGTAACTTCATTTTTAAATGAGTTGTTAGAGCTCACTTGTTTGCATACAGTTAAATGATTACAAGTATTCCAATCTAACACGAAGAATTCTATATAATATTAATCATTTGTTTGCACAGTTAAATGGTTTCAAGTATTGCTATTTGACACTAATAATTCTGTTTATCAAGTATTCTTATCTAATATAGATAATTTGCACACAGCTGAATGGTTTCAAATAATTAATAATAATAATCCTTAGTAAATGACCGAACACTTCTATTTGGTCCATAGATGGGACCCTGACAGGTACTATCAATCAGGGACAGAAAGGACCTGGGAGTAATAGCAATGAAAGGAGGTATTCCATATTCCACAAAGTTTCCAGATTGGAGCCTCACCATCCAATGCAGTTTAAAGTCATATTCAGAACATGTGTTAGGTGTGTGGGAGATTCTTACCCCTCTGCAAAGGTGCAGTTGGCATATGCTCCAGCCTCAGGGAACAGGGTGGATAAAGTCTCAAGTATTCCTATCTAATACAAGAAATTTGTACACAGTTATAAGATTTCAAGAATTACTATCTAATTTGAATAATTTTCAAGCAAATCAATTTAATCTATAGATACGATCCTGAAAGGTACTATCACTCCAGGTCAGAGTAGACCTGAAATTAATAGCAACAAAGGAGTGACTCTACACTTCCTAGAGCTCCAGGATTGGAGCCTCACCATCAGATGCAATTTAGTATCATACCGAGGACACATGAGAATTAGGTACTCATTTTATAAAGTTTTGAGAATCAACATAAGATATTTTATTTATTGTTTTTTTTTTGGCATGAAGTATTGGTAATCATTATCATGATTAATTATAATTTCTATAAGTATTTTCTTTCATCTTCCGAATTTTAATTGCTTTTTTTAAAAAGTGAACCTCAGATCGTCATTTCTTCAAAAGTGAGAAACAGTGCATACTTGAGATAATGAAAAAAGTACTTAGTGAGGATCAAACTCATGTCCCTTTTTATCCTGAGGAAGCCTGATTATCCATACAAGCTGCTTTTACTATTGGTATAACTAATCTCTTACTTCATATCTCGATCAGCTGATGCTGTTGTTTTGGTTTTAAAAATGCTGATAGAATATTTTTTCACTTTTATAATGGGATAATATTTTGACAATGAAGTAAATGAACATTGAAATATAACCAAATTAACACCTTTTTCTTTTTATTAAAAACTGATGACGTTCATTATTAAAAGTTTTTCAGTATTATTCAAGGTGTAATAGTTATTAAGCTAGATGAAAAAACCTTTGTCAGTGAGTTTGGTTCTTATTGTCTGCTCCATACGTCTGGCCTTGTGCCAAACTAATCTAAGTTTAGTAAATGACAGGAGGTCTCACATAGTTCAATAGTTATGGAAGTAGACTTACTGTTGTTTGTGACTTTGATTCTCAGGAGGTATGCCCATACTTATGGCCTTATTGGAAAAATGACAGGGCACCCTATATAATAGTTATTCTAGTAGACCATTGATAGTGAAGTTGATTTTCAGCAGTGGCCTCATTCATCTGACCTTGTGCCAAACTAAGCTAGCTAAATTTATCAAAAAATTACTTGAATCCATAAGTTTGATTCTCATTTGGTACCCCATAATTCTGACCTTGTGTTAAACTTAGCACATGACAAGGTGTCTCATATTATAATGGTTACAGAACTAGACAAGCAGGCTATTGTTAGTACATTTAATTCTCACTGAGTATGCCCATATTTCTGGCCTTATGGCAAACTAAATGAAGCTTAGAAAACGACAGTGCACCACATGTAGTATAATAACTTGTTAGGTTTGCAGACCATTGTTAGGGAATTTCATTCTGACTAAATGCTTTATACATCTGGCTTTGTGCAAAAAAAAAAAAGGTTATTAAATGATTGCTCAGTGCTTGAGTCCATGGGTTTATACACAAGAATAATCAAGTAAGATTGAGTAAAGTTTGGTAAAACAGAAATTCACACCTCCCATGTATAGACTAACTCTTTTTGTACTCTTTATCAGGAGATTTCAGGAAAACTATCCCTTTTCCAAAGATATGTTGGAATTGGAAAAACTGAGAAAATAGACATGAAGAATCATTGTTTTGGTAAAAAGATAACCATGATTCTTTGAAGGAGGTCTAAAGTAGGATTGATATCAGGATGCATATTTTTTCTAAGCTGAGGAGATAAGCAGGAAGAATTATTGTTTTGTTTAAAAATATAATTATGAACAGATATGAAACCTTGCTGGTATCAGATGGGATGGCCACCTTGAGGGTCCATCCTCAGCTGATATCAGAGTGCTTACTTTATTTTGGGCTGAAAAAAAATAGGGATTGTGACACCCTATTTTGTTAAAAAAAAATAATTGCAAATAATTTGGCAAATTTAGAATGATATATAAGAAGTGGTCCTTAAGCAAATGACAGAAAAGAGTAGAGTGCAGTGGAGTTTGGTGGCAACAGGGAAGTTAAGTTGAGAACAGACATTTAAGAAACGCAAGGACTGTGAGATGAATTTTCACTTAATCAATTAACAACCATAGGATTTAGAGGGAACCCTCAGCAGTTGGAATTAAATGAAAAGTGGTCAACGGTTCCAAGCTACTATCAACCCATGAAAGAAATGCATCTTTCTTTATATAAATGTGTAGATTTTTATTGTTGACATTGTTCTTTTTTTCCTTTTCAACCCTTAGTGAGTTTTATCCAAAAACCATGGCTTGTTGATTTAAATTTTTAGATTTTATTGGCAAGTCCACAATGGTGATAAGTCAAAAGAGACATAATACACTTTAGTGTTATATAGAAGGATTGAACCTCTATTAGTACCTATCCTGTTAGTGCAGTGACAGAGGAGTGCTACATGTGCGTCAATGCACATGGTGACTTGTGAGCCCAAATGGTTGAAAGCGAGAGGTCAGGGTCGGTCGCACGGAGTGGTCATATATTTTCTCACTTTCTTAATATTAAAAAAAAATGCTATTTGAATATCTGGGCTGCAAAGGGTAAATCATATGAATTATTAATTAGTTTTTTCTCTTTTTCTTTATAGAAGAAAGTACAAAAAGAAAAAAAGGCTGTTTTTGAGTTTTTAACTATTTTTTTTTGTCTTTTCTTTTGCTGTAAACTATTTGACAGTTGTTGAATAACTTTATGTCCTACTTTTTATGCCAATCTCTTCTTAGATTCACTGAACCAGTTCACATTCTACTTTTCAGTAATAATTTTTCATCTACTTGTTTAGTAATTTCTGATTTTGTTGTTGAAGTCTAAGGTTAAACTTCATAGTCTTGACTTCTTAGAAGATTCAACAGAATATGATTAAGCTTACATTAATGAAAATTTAAAAAAAAACCAAAAAACAGATAAATAAAAATAAAATCAGATTCACAATAAGAAATTCACAGAATAGTTTTGCCAAGGATTAATATAATCTTTGTTGCCCTTTGATCAGCAAGCTATCTGGTTATTTTTGTTTAACAACTTGAGCACTGGTTCCCAAACTTTATCAGCTTACCCCTCCCTTGACTCCCAGGCTTAAAGCTAAGTTATATGTTTCTTGGTGGTGAGATGGGGGGGATCTCACCACCAAGAAACATATACAACAAACGTATTCCTCTTTCTCAATATTAGTTCAACTGCAAATTTAATACAACTAATCTAACACTCAGACCAAGTTAAAAAAAATTGATATCATTTCATATTCTAATAACTTTATCAATTCTTGTTCAAATGATCTTAAATGCTAACAACATAGTAAGAAACATCTCAAAATTTTACATTTAATGCTTAAATTGCCTTTCCTTTCTAGTGAATAGCATTTCTATAGATGAAAAGAAAAAAAAATTAAACATAGAATTTTGAGTCGTTTCTATGTATGCAGTTAAAATTTGAGATCATTTGAATGAAAATTAGTCAATTAGATTATGAAATGATATCAATGTTTTGAACACACCCTCTGTATGTGAGTGGGTGTGTGAGAGAGAGTATATATATATATATATATATATATATATATATATATATATATATATATTACTGAATCAGCATATATACATCATTGAATTATTGATTCATTATTGAATTCTTGTACACCGATTTCACATGTGACCATTACAGAAATTCTATTCTTGTTCAGTATATTGATATTCCATCTAGACAGTTAATTCAAATGTCAAATCAATGAGTTATCACATTGTTGAAGGAAAGTTGTAAATATAAAAAAAGATTATACAAAGACAGGCATCTTGATGTGGTATTCTCATAATGTAATATAAAACCAATAAAGTCTAGTGGTATCTTAAGATACTGCTGGGGTACTCAAGGTTAGTAGTAATAAGGCTTTGGCCTCAAAACTATGTCTGACCTATGTCTTGGCCACACAGCTGTTTATTCTAGCTGCAGCATGTGTTATATATATATATATATATATATATATATATATATATATATAGGGTGACTCAAATGTTTTGTAATGTTTGTGGTATGTATATCATGTGACCAAAACAGTTCAAGCAGTGGTAGATACTCACTGCAGTTAGCAGTATTGTGGTAGTTGGTTTGATGACACATTGTAAATGGCTTCACTCTATGTGTAATTTCAAAGTCACACAGATGAATGTGCAACATAGGCTAATTCAGGAACTTACGCTTTACAAGTTTGAACTGATTGCAGTGCTGTGGAAGCAACCAAAAATATTTGTTGTACAAAAGGTGAAGGTGCAGTTGATCCCAGTACAGTGACCAGATGGTTCATGAAATTTTGCTTGGGTTGCAAGAACCTTGATGATCAGGTAAAATGAAGATTGTGGATTCCAAGGCTGTGCTCTAATCCAGAGAGGCAAATCTAGCAATTAGCATTTGGAGAGTATCAAGTCAGCTTGGCAAGCCCACAGTGGTTAATTGACAGATGACATCAGCAAAAGCACCTAAATCTGCTAAATTGTACTTCATGTTACCAAAATATTGCAAAAACTTTTGACTCATCTTAGAATTTACAGTTAGAGGGCGTGATATTAGATTTGAGGGTACAACAAAAATCCAAAGCTACTATTTCTTTTTTATTCCCATAATAAATATTTTTAAGAATTTTGATATGCATGTTAAAATAAAATCTAAGTATCAAAACTTTAAAACACAACTAGATTTAGCATCCTAATTCTAAAAATAATGAAAATATCATAGGTGAAACATGGTCAAAAATTGCTTGATTTTCCTGAATGTTTTAACAGAAACAGAATGAGTGAGTATGTTCAAATATTTGTCAACAAATAGCGACAAAACAGTTCCCAAAAATAAGCTCCTAATTTATGATTATCAGGAATCATAACAGATAAGGTCATAGGAAATTAGAAAAGCCACCATCAAAAGAAGCAATTAAAACATTCACATTCACCATTGTCAGGTGATTATAAAAACCTATTTCTAGTTTGATAACAGACAGAATTTTGATAGCAAATGATGTAGGAATAGTTGAAATATTGTTATCAAGACCAAAAGCATTTTTATTTGTGATTGAGTTCTTATCATTTGCAGTCATGTGCAATTATTGATATATCTAAACTAATAAATGTCCCTCCTGTTTGTGTATTTGTTATGACACTTTCACTATAAAATAATGAGGCCTTATTGACATCATTTTAGGCACAAAGACACACAAGTTATTTGTGACATAGAATACATGAGGTTGACACTAGAGGTCATTTGAAATCACTAGAGGTCAAACAAAAACAAAAATTAACGTTCAGTTTATTTCCATATGTCGAGTACTGAAAATTTTATTAAAACTGAATAATTTGCCGACTTTCAGAAGATTTTATTATAACTTATGAAATAATATGACATCCATTTTTGTTTAAAAAATCAACATCCAAAATAAGTTTTTAAAATAAGTATTCTTTATTTCTTTCTTTTACTAATTTCTCTCAGTCAACGTATCTCTATCTTCACTTCTTTTTTTCCATTCCATCTTTTTTTTCATTCCATTCAATCAGACAATATCCATCTGATGTATAGCATTACGGTTTCTATTTTTTCTTTTGAAGTATATTTGCTTTTTTTTCACTCAAATGTGTAGCATGTTCTTTTTCTTTCCTTTTTTTTCCTCACAACCAAAATGGAATGGGTTATTATTTATCTAAGGTGTAACATTACCTTGTAACCTTCAGATTAACTAAACCAAATCTTTTTTTCTTTTACCATATAAAGCACACATTTGGCTATGCATTTCCTTGCCAGAAACTAAAATGATTACCTTTTTTTCCAATGACTTTTTATTGGTCACAGGAAAATTAAAACTTATTGAGTTTATATTGGTAGTACCATTTGGTTTGGTTTAATGGCATATTAATCATTGTAGGCTATTTAATACCAAATCTTCTTTATACATGTATATATTAAATATATAATTGAATTGTAGATAACATTCTTAAATGAGCCTGAGCTCTTTTTTGCACACAGTTAAATGGTTTTAAGTATTGCTGTATAACAGCCTCAATTAAACATCAGTCATAGTTGTTCTATTTAACCCATAGATGGGACCTTTTCAGGTGCTACGACTCCGGGTCAGAGTGGACCCAGAAATAATGACAGCAAAGAGGAACTTCACATCCCTCAAATCTCCAAGGCTGGAGCCTTGCCATCAGATAGTTTAATGTCATATCAGGATACATGTTGGGGAGGTCTTACCTCTCTAAAGAGATGCAGTTGGTGTTATCTACAGCCCCAGATGACTTGGTTAATTTGTAGTTCATATAATAGCCACCAGGTATCAAACATTAACATCTTATGAATTTGGTTTATTAGTTTAATAACTTATCAACTCCTTATGGGTTATTCAACGCCAAAGATTGAAATCATAAATACATTTCCAATGTTCCATTGTGATTTTTAAAAACTGTATTTTTTTATTTGTCTATAATCATTTGTTTCGACACACTTATATATAAATTTTCTCATCTAATGCAACTAATCTGCATACAATTGTATGCTTTCAAGTATTCTTAATGAAAATAACTTGCACTCAATTATATGGTTTAAAGTAATCATTCCTATTTAATAAAAACTGTTTGCACAGTAATATTCCTATTCATAACTAATAATTTTCAAAAAGATCTATTTGATTAATAGAGGGGACCCTAACAGAGAAACCATTCTGGGTCAGAGTGGACCTGGGAGTAATGACAGTAAAGGGATATATGGAAACTCAACTGATTTCCATACTAAAAAAAAATGCAAATTTTTGTGCAAAAAAATAGATTCAAGAAGCTGATTGCATTGGTATTGTTGTATTTATTAATTTAAATTTTGAGATACTTTGCACAGGACCATATTTGACTGGCTATGAAAAATTTGAAGGATCAAAACCTAAAATAATTTTAGAAATCTTTTCCCTCCAAAAATATTAAAAATACAATTTCTTAACCAATTAGATTTATAGATATCATCAACTTTTCTTTAAAACTAATTTCAAGCTTACCTGAATAGTATAAAAAGCAAAGAAATAACTTGATGGTTTGGTTTCTTTGTTTAATGGCATATTAACCTTCGTAGCAAAGAAATAAATATTTCTTCACTAAGTATGGAATTGTCTATGCTTACTCAACAAACAGTAAGTATGGATTTGTCTATATTTACTCAACTAACAGTAAGTAATGAATTATTACTCACTCAAATACTTTTTGGTTTATTTCCTCTGAGTGAAAATCTACATCCTTTTCTTTCAAGAATGCATTCAATACTGCTTATCTATAATATAAGTTAGTTTTAACATAATCCTGTAACTACTACTACTACTACAATGAAAAAATATCTCACTGCTAGCATATAGACTTACATTTCTGTCATAAATTTATTCTCCCACAACATAGTTACAAAGAACTTTACACACACACACAAAATATGTCCCTTTATCTTAAGTTATCACTGCTATACTTCATTGCATGAATCTTAACTATATCTATTAAAAATATCAATGCTCTGACTAATTTTGTCTTGCTTATAAGAAATGATTTTGTACTTTTGTTTTCTAGAAATGAAAATTATAAATTTGTAGATTGGATTTTTTATTCATTCACTTACACATTTATCGACAACAGATAATCCACACTCTCAAGAACTCCAAAACTAGAGCCATAACACCGGATGCTGGTTAGTGATATACTCAGAACACATTAACATATCAGTGATGTTCATTAATTCATAAGTCTTTACAAAAAACCTAGTTCAGGTTAAAATCCCACCTGTAAATCATATTTTCAGCAAGTAGTTCTTGAATCTTAATTAGATTATCTTAATAATTATTATTAATCTTATTACTCAAGTTCTAAATAAAATAATTCTAAATTACTTTTTTAATGGTGTCAGAAGTAATTTTATTTTTTAAAATAAACCATGGAAATTTACTCAGCACTCTACTGTGTCAAGGTTAAATTGTTACACTATAACTAGTGAAACAATTCACCCTTCCCCAAATCTCCTATCCAGCCGAAATTTTGCCATTATAACACATTTCCATGATAAGGGCACCAATTGTCCCCCACCCACCAGACATCATTTCTCTCTCTTACCAAGATAGAGTGATTGTCAATTACATTAAAAAAAAACTTAGAAGTACAAACAGAATAACCTGTTGGGAATCACATGAAAAACATTTTAAAAACTATAAACATTATTTTATTCCTTAGATGCCCAAATATGCTTTATTAGAATCAAAACCATGTTGTTGTTTTTTTTCTTTTTTATAATTTTAACCCCACCAAAAGGTTAGATTCACTTTGAATGTTTATCTATTTCCACAAAATTCAAAAGGAAAAATTAGTCCTCCTTAGAAAACAATACCTTTGGCACAAAAGAATAATTCCTAATTAAACAAGTCATGTAAACTTGAATATCATCAGTAAGATATATAAAACAAGGACATCTATATTATATATATAGGATGTCAACAAAAGAAATAAATAGTTTCAAAAATTTATTCTAAAAAATACTTAAGATACTGACATTCATGATAGATAATTTTGTAGAGAAATGCTCAAATCTTTCAACAGCACCAGTCAGGGTGTTGAAAACTACAGCTGCTGAGAAGAAATTTTGTGTGCTTGAATAACTAGGGAGAGTCAAAAGTGTTACAATATTTTGATATGTGCAAGTTTGCAGTGCATATATCATGTGACCAAAGCAGTTTGAACCATGGAAGATACGTGTGGTAGTAGGTATGCAGACACATTGTGCATTACTTCACTCAGTGTGATTTCAAAGTCACATAGATGAACATGCAATGTCGTCTAATTCAGGAACTTATGCTTTACAAGTTTGAACAAGACCATAAGATCATAGAGGCAACTAAAAACATTTATTGTGGAAAATGTGAAGGCACAGTTGATCTCAGTACAGTAACCAAATGGTTCAAGGCATTTCACTCAGCTTGGAAGGAACTCAATGATCAGACATGGTCAGGTAGGCCTAAAACAGTGGAATCCAAGCTACAGAGGCAAATCTGGCAGTGTCATGCATGTCTTGTTAGTCTTTTAGGAGTAGTTTTTGATATGGGAGCTAAGTGGCTATGTTTTAAACAAGGAGCTATCTCCATTTTAAGTAGCCAGCTATTGAAATTAATAAACAATTTCATGTACCTTGGCAGCAGTGTCTTATCTACTGAAAGTGATGTTGATATATGCCTAAAGAAGGTGTGGACTGCTATTGATAGTATACTGATCATATAGAAGTCTGATCTATCTGATAAAGTAAAACAAGATTTCTTCCAGGCTTTCTAAGAAAGTCTTTTTTAATTGAAATTTTTTATCCAACTTGATGTCATGTTTCTACTTTGTTTTATTCAAACATTTGTAGATAAAGAAAAGCTCGACATCTTACAGTTCAGTATGTACAACATTTTCACAATCCTGGCAAAAGCATCCAGAACTGCCAAATTGTACCTTACATAAGTAAAATACTGCAAAATCTTTTATAATGAAAATAAATACTGCAAATCTTTTATAATGAATTCTGTTATTGTCATGAAATACTATTTTAGAAAAGATTTCAGGAAATTATGTTAGATATTGACTTGAAGATTCGTTTGACATGCAGCGTAAATTGTGTGGGTGACATAACAGGAAATGTTCCTGTTGTCTAAAGTAAACAGGATGTAGATGCCCCGGCATAAAAGGAAATGCACCTGTTTCCTAAAGGAGACAGGATGCAGATTGTTTCCCAGCAGATGTTCCATGTAAATTATGTGAGTGGCAGGATAGAAGGAGGTGTGTATACATGTAATATGTATGTGGCAAACTGGAGGTGTGACCATGAGATATAGCATTACCATTTGAAATATAGCACAATGAGTGGAGACGAGAGAAAACAGTGGCTGAAGGCAACTAGTAGATTTCCTGTTGCTCTGGGCTCTGGCCTTGCACCAGACAGCTCAGGGATGAGAGGTAGAGAAAAGGCTGAGATGAATGATGAAAGCGGAGAAGCTAAGATGTTTCAAAGCCTTGAGATGGCCCTGTATAAGACTTGCAAAATTAGAGAAGTGATGAGAAACTAAGATGATTCCATGTTTTGAAGTGGTCCTGTACTAGTCCCACAAAATTAGAGAAGAAAGAACAAAGGCAGAAGTTTCTCCACAGATTTGTACCTCAGCCACTGTGTACGTGTGCAGCTCAGCCATCTTCAACTCTCTCACACTCTACCCATACGTACATTTTGAGTAATAAAAGGAAAAGAAAAGAAGGAGATTATATCTTTGTACAGCAATGTTGCTGTTTTTCTCTGCAATAGAACAATTTCTAAACAACCTATCTAATATTGACAGAAGAAATGTGAAACAACAGGATGTCTGTGCTAGAGAAAAGACTATCATTGTGCAAAATGACAATGTTCATGTTAGTTACCCAAGCAACTTCCAGAATTCCACAAGGAGAGCAAGTGAAGTGTTAAAAATTCAACATCAAACTGTTAGAAAAGTCCTACTTCATTTGATTATGTAGGATATCTATGAAAGAAATAGTTTCATATATCTCTCAGAAAAAGAAACAAAACTACTTAAGATATTGACACTCCCAATATAGTTTTTATTTCTTCATCACCCTTTTTTATAGTTATCTTTTATAGTCCATGAACCCTTGCTTTTCTCAGGCTGTTTTTATTTCCTCTGGCATAGCTAATGATAACTTCCTACTTCTTGTAACTCCCTTTGAGGTATGAGTCTTTCATGTTGGAAGGCCTTGTACTTTAAATTTTGGAAAGTTTGCATTTTAATTAAGGTTTTTGCTAAACACTTCCACAAGTAGTTTGTTGTTTCTTATCTTTTCCACAGTTTGAGAGTTAGCTCAACTGGAGATGACTTTTTCAATCAAGATTGGAAACAAATAAGCTAGAGAAGTTTTTTCTAATGAATCTTGGGAATTCAGCTACTTTATTCTCTGAATCTGATTCAGAGAGATTCATTTGGTTTTTGTTTGTATATACAATGGGTTGCATGTTTTTTATTAGTCTTATGCTCTACCACTTGCCATAGAGCCCAACTTTTATCAAGAGGGGAAACACATTTGCCAGGGTTAAGATGGGGATACATCAGCCTGTATACTCGTGTAAAGAGTGAGATTTTGAGTCCCTGCTAATTTTAGGCTTTCAGTAACCAAAACATAGAGCCATAAAGTAAAACAGTGATCAAAGTCTTATTTCTTTCAGAACAATTGGCCCTAAGCCACTGCCTTCAGCGCTTTTAAGAAAATAGGGTTGAATACTCGTTTGTCACATGAGGAATTTGAAAAATACATTGGGGAAATCATATAGGTGCTAGGGCTTGACATGACCATCCGATTGACTGGATTGGGTCTCTCTGCCCATCTAGCCAGGTAAGGGCCAAAATAGAGTGTTGCAAGTCATGTAATCACTTTAGCAATCAGATCATGGACTGCTCAATAACCAGGATCCCACCCTCAAGCTTTATGCTTAACTACCAATGGCCAATGGGGTGGCAAATGACTATTATTAAATAGAAATAATTAGTTGAAACTATATAATTATTAGTATTAGATAGGAATACTTGAAACTATGCAACTCTGTGCAAAATACTTATATTAGGAATACTTGATATCATACAACTGTGTGCAAAAAATCTTTTAAGAAACAACAGCACAAAAATATAAATATAAATGTACAATGAATTTAATTCCCAAACGTCTAATCATAAAATAATTCTAGATGGGTTGACATGCTGTTAAAATCAATCATTCATAAATACAAAGATATTAAAGTGGATGAAATAGCTACTTACCCTCATGGCTTGCAAGTAATCAAGAAGATGGTGTTCTGTGATTAAAGTATTCACTAGTTCCCGACAAACCCATGTAGATTTATTTGTGATGTGAGGATACAGGCAGTTCTCAAGAAGATGTTCCAGGGGCTCAATACATTGCCAGTGACCCAGGTATTCTTCAACGCTAGAAACAAAAGATATGTTAAGAAAATTACTGCTAAAGTTTCTCTGAATAATAATCATCATCATCATGTCACACCATCAGCACGGATATCTCTGATCCACTCTCGCCACCCCTCCCTATCGTCCATTGCTTCCGGCAGGTCTTCAGGGCTACATCCCGTATCAGCATAGAGCTGCTGTATGTAGGTTCAAGCTGGTTGTCCTGTCTTTGCTCGGCCATGTGAAGGGGTCCACAGGAGTTCATCACTTATGAGCTTGTCCACACTTCTCCAGCAGTGTTCTGCATGTCTGGTTTGTCTAATTTTGATAGTTTTAATGATGGGTGGTAGGTGGCCGTACAGCTGCTGCTTTAAGGAGTTCTGCCTCCAGGACTTGTTCAAAATTGCTTGCAGCATTCTTATGTAGTTGCTGTTAAGCTTTTTCTCCAGCCATTTAGTTAGCATCCATGTGGTCCATCTATATAGCTGTATCGACTTGGCCGCTGCTTAGAAGAAACTATGCAAGTCAGACATGAGCAGTTGTCTGAATAATACCGTTACAGAAATGTACCTCTTTACATCCTTTTGACCATTACGCCACTTTTCAAGACTAAATTTAAGTTCAGCATATGTCATTATGTCTGATGAAATGTCACCTAAGTCATCATAAAAAGATGTAAAATAAATAAGATTTTTCCTTAAAGATATATTCAAAATAAACAAAAAACATAAAAATTAACAATAAAAAATAAAAGAAGCTAAAAAGACTGTAAAGCATGATAAAAACACATTCAAAAAATATAAATAAATTTTGTAGTGCATTGCTGCACTTTGTTGGGTTTTGTTTCTGTTCTTTTCCATACCATGTTTTTTTTTAACTCTTTAAATGTTTGTCTACATTGTTTCCGTTATTTATTCTTTAATTTCTACAATCACCAACCTGGACTGTTGGGCAGAAGTCACCCACTTATTGAATAAATACAAGGCGATTTCTTTTCTTTCTCTTAGTCTGCTGGTCTACTTGTTTGGTGTTGCTGGTCATTGCTCTTACTTTCGCCAACCCCATTTTTAGCAATGAAATACAGTTGCGGCAGTAATCAGTGTCTCACTTGGAAATTTAGTAAGTAGTGTGACTTTGAAATGTAGTTTAGCAGCAGGAACTGATATGTAACAATATACATATAAACATATACAATTATATATATATATATATATATATACACACACAATATTACTGCTTACCTGAGGATTAAGATTCATGAAACTTAAGTAGAAAATTTTTTATGAGTTTTAATATTCAATATTAATTACATATTGCTTTACTTATAGACCACCACTTTTTTTAGTTTTTACTTTGGTAATTAATAATTCTAAAACATATATACTGTGTATGTGTACATACTGTATGTGTGTGTGTGAGAGAGAGCCAGAACCTGATATAAAGATAAGGTAGGTTTTGCAAAGATTTTAAGAAAAGTTTTTTATAGTCAATGACTATCTTTACTTTTATTTTGATATTTTGGAAAGTATGTTTGCCACCTTTGTCGGACCACTTTTGTTTCTTAACTGTTGGTATAGTTAGCACTTTGCCTTAATCATGCACACTACTTCCCTTTTGATTTTACTTTTTTAAGAGTGTCAAGATCTTTAGTAACTTTGAAAATTTGATTTCAGTCAAGTTTCTTTTTGCTGCTACCATAACAACTGCAGAATTTGAATGCATTATCATTCAAAGATCTGATCAAGGAAGACACCTGCAGAGTTTTGAAGGTTAAAATCTGATCTGTGGGTTATGTCAGATTCTTATGGTACTTTCTGATGTTTTGCCAAGTTTTCTAACACAAACATTGGGGAAAAAAAGGTGAAAACACACACACACACACACATATATATATATATATATATATATATAGGGTAAATCTTTACCACTCAATTCAAACCATAGCATTGAACTAATATGAATATGTAGCACTAAAAAATTATTCATATCTATGCTATTTTAGTTTCGCTTACAGAATTTCAAAACTGTACAGTTTGGTAATAAATAGAAATAGTAGCTCTTCTCACAAGCACAAAATATCATTGCTCAACAGTTCAGTTAAAGATGTGGACCACTAGACAGCTTACACAAGTGATTTGTTGATAGATCAGGATATTTGTATATAGCTCAGGAAAGTTCTGGATATTTGTATATAGTTCTAGAAAGTTCTGAATATTTGTTTATCGTTCTGGAGAGGTCTGAATTTTTTAATGGTTCTGGTTCTGGATGAACTGATAACAGAAGAATGGAACACCAGTGTCCCACAGATTCTTCAAACAACACTCCTCACATATAGAGATGTGCTTAGCCTCGCAGTTATCAACCAAAATAAAATTGGTAACCTGAGTTCAAATCCTGGATCAGGGAAACATGTTTTACTTTGCACTAATGCCCTTTAAAAAGGCATGACTCCATTTGTTCTTCTCCCAGCTATAGGCAAATAGCAGGGCAGACTTGGTTCTTTAGCAGCCCTGGTTACGCATCCAATCTAGGAGAAGGACTTCTCTAAATTCAACCCAGCTTTACTCTACTTCAAAACTGACCTTGTGTCATATCTCTTACAAACACAACATATATATGGTGGCTACAAAAAACATAAATTCTGCAGTTACTGTTTAAGAAAACTTCAAAGACAACTCAATGTATATTTACTATATTTCATATTTTTCCTCTAATGTAGATTCTATGTGATTTCCCTCAGTAAGCTCAGTAGTCCCCTTACCCTCACACTTCTCTGCCTTGCATAATTTCCCTCCATCTTGGGACACACTTGATCAATTGTCAGCATCCATCAGGCGTATAAAAGGCTTACAACAATCTAATATGTTGTCGCTTTGAAGTCGGCATTGAGTTTAGAGATTAAAGACAATGCGCATTTAAAAAGAATAGAAAAACTTGCTTATCACGGCATGGTTATTACCACCAGCTTACTTGTGTGTTAAAAAATTATGGCAGTCAATAGATTGGCATAATGGTTAGAGTGTTCGCCAATGGCCCAGGAGACCTGGGTTCAATCCCAAATTGAGACATACCAAAGACTCAAAAAATGGTCCTCGATAACTCCTTGCTTAACACTCAGCATTATAAGCTACGGATCAAGGGTAAAGTAGAGCAGGGAAAGGAGTAGCGTCCTCCCATACACCTCAGTGTAGTAGCTATTGAAAAGGGAGCCTTCGGGTCACCCTCAACTAAGGTCACCAAGTTTACTTTACTTACTTATAGATACAGGGTATTTAAAAAAGTATCACATCTGAAGATGTATTTACAAATATAGAAATGAATAATGAATGATAAATAATCTCCATGGAATTCACACACACTTATTCCAGTGAGTTTTCTATTAGTCCAAGCACTTCTGAAACTTTTGTTTTGATATCATGAGAAGCTGCTAGAATGTCTTTCATGTCCTTAGATTTTACTCTTGAGACAAACTTTTAGTTAAGAGATGTATTGACTCAACTCCTCTGGTACAAAAAATACAGTGTCCAGGGTATGACTCTAAACTGCATCAGATTGTAAGACTCCAGTCCTGGACATCTGGGAAATGTCGAGTACTCTTTCATGTCCTTAAAGCCTTACTCTTGAGATGAATTTTTTGTTTAGGGATGTATTTACCCAACCCCTTTGCCACAGGCAAGATGTAACATAAGGTTAGTTTCTAAGTGAAGTAAAGCTGGTTTGAATTCAGTTTTTTTCCCTTTTCAAGACTGGTTGTTGTATAGATATTAAAGAGCTCATTCTGCTAAGTATTATTCTCCTATAGATGGGAAGAAATGAGAAGGGCGTTAGTGCAAAGGGAAATGCAAACAGCCTTATTTAAGATTCGAATATCTAGTGTTACTTATTGTTGTACTCCCTACATAATGGTCTCGCCCTCCTCCATAAATACACGTCAACGAGAGTGTCAGAGTACACCAATCAGTGTGACACAATCATGTGTGATACCATTCACGTAGTGGACAGATAGTCACTACCACACAGGACTCTCAGCTTTCTACTAACTAACTACTGTTTAATAAGGTTCACTTGTATCTTGTTTCTGTTACTTGAATATATATGTTTTTCTATCAAATTTTTTGTGTTCCCCGTGTCTTTTCTTTGGTCAGCATCACAACACTTATTCCATTTCCAATGATGATAACTATTATATACTAAGTGCATTTTCAGTTTTGGCGACAAGAAAAAGTTCCATGGAGCACAACCTAGTAAGTATGTAGTCTAGAAGACCTGCCGGAAACAGCGGACAATAGAGAAGAATAGCAAGAAAGAGTCAAGGAAATCCATGCTAGCAGCATGACATGATGATGATGATGAAACTGAATATGTAACATAGTTTTGCTTGAAAATTCATTTTGAGCCCCTAAGTATATTTTACGTTTAGTTGACAGTGTATGGTTAAAAGAAATTATTAATTTTCATCTAAGATCATAATAGGATCATTTGTTTACTCAGCATATTTTTAGGGACTTGCCACTGATTATATTAGTTGGGGCTCCACAGGGAGGGGTTTTCAGGTTCAGCCTTAAGTGCTCTTCTCTCAAGTGTATCTATTTCGAAGCAATAAAAATTCTCTCAGAACAAAGTCATTTGTCCTTGACTTTAATGGGACTCAACATCTTGAACCATCATGAATTATTATTTAAATTCCCTAACTTTTATAGCCTTGTTCTCTTATCATGCCTTTAAATATTGATTAAGATAAATTTTCGAAACAGGTTTGGTTTGGTTTTATGGCACATTAACCATAGTAGGTTATTAATGCCAAATTTATTTTTGTACATTTAAACAGTTCTATTTCAAATAATTCAGTTTAGCATAAGTACACAATTTAAATGTCAAAAACAGTTCTATTTCAAACAATTCAGTTTAGTATAAGTATAGTGTTTTGTTTACACCGTTTAAATATCAAAAACAGTTCTATTTCAAACAACTCAATTTAGCATAAGCACACAATTTCAATGTCAAAACCATTTCTACTTCAAACAATTCAGTTTAGCATAAGTATGTTTACTTCTATTTGATCAATAGATAAGACCATATCAAGTACTACAACTATGGGCCAGAATGGACTAGGGAGCAATGGCAATGAAGGGATACTCCACATTCCCTAAATGTGCAGCATTACTGGAACCTCACCATCAGATTGTTTAGTGTCATATCAGGACACTCAGTGGGAGAGTCTTACCCCTCTGTAGAGAAGCAGTCGGTGTATTCTACAGCCTCAGCCGACTGGGCAATTTGCTAACAGGATTCATAATAATATTGCATGAAAAATGTAATATACCATACTCATGAACATTAATGGGTATGTCCCAATCCTCATAAATAAGTTGGATACTATTGTAAGTGGGGTAATATGCTAAGTAGTTCACCACTAGCAGTGGGTCACCTTCTCTACACCACTGGCAAGTATTGTATTTTGTTAATGTTATAAAGATTTCCATTTCATTTCCAATCTCCGTTTTAATTATTTCTCATTCAGTAACCTTTGGTTAGGTTACAACAACAAAAATAATGTGGCTAGTTATTTTGGGCCCAACCCTAGAAAACAAAATCCTGCTAATATCATAATCAGACAAAATTTTTTTAAAAATCTTGATTGTAAATTATTTTTTCTGTTTATTTTGATATTATATAAGGGAAATTTAAGAATATGACACCAGCTGAAAAGGACTAAATCTATCTATTGTACATGTGTGTGCGTGAGTGCATATGTGGGTCTGTAATCTGTTCCACTAACCCAGACATTGAGCTGTTAATATCAAAGATTCTTGAGGTGACTGAGACAGGCATTTAATCTGGATCAAAGACATTTATTTTGAAAAATAGAGTTGGTAAAGAGAAAATATTGTTTTGGTTTTTGTAGAATGGTCATTTGTCAAGTATCAGCTGTGCAAACCTGTATAGATATAAGGATTAGATGAATTGTATTAAGAAAAAAAATGTAGTTGGAAACTAAAATTCTTCTTATATTCTAAATTATACCAATAGTAGATGATGTTAAAAATATGAGTACATGTACCATAGATGACCTAGAGTCACCAGTGACCTTATTAATGGCAAGCTTTTAAAATTACATACTTTAGTAGCAATATCTCATCTACTGAAAACAATATCAACATACACACAGTTAAAGCATGAACAGCTATTGACAGGTTAATGACCATATGGAAATCTTATCTCTCTGATAAAATAAAACAGGAATTCTTCAAAGCAGTAGCTGTGTCAGTACTATTGTGTAGTTGCACCACTTGGAGAAAAAACTAGATGAAAGCTACACAAGGATACTGTATTCTGTTTTGAACAAATCTAGGATATAGCACCCGACAAAACGGCAGCTGTATGGTCACTTACCTACCATCTCACAAACAAAGTAAGACATGCTGGACACTGTTGGGGAAGTAAAGATAACTCTTACATATGGATACACCAGCTTTGACTGACCAGCAAAAACTTAATATTCATCAGCTCTGTGCTGACACAGGATGTCGTCTTGAGGACTCACCAAGAATGATGACAGATAGGGATAGATGACAAGAGAATCAAGAAAATATGTGCTATGTGCTGTTAGCACACATTGATGATGATGATGATAAGTATATATAAATATATAAGAGATATAAATTGAGAAACCTTGCAAAAAAGACAAAAATCTTACATTTTCCGGACATTATGATGATCTTGCCATTTTTTGTTATGAACAGGTGTCACAAACAAGGAATCCATATTGATCGCTAATAAGGCATCAGGTTGGTCATGCAACATTTGATAAATGGGATCTTTTGAAGCAGGGGTTGAGTTGCTTAAAGTTTGTACGCGGTCATCCGTGACTTCAGGTTCAATGTCATCTTGGAAATGAAACATTGATTTAAGAAACATCTCATATAATGACTTCCGTTCCCCTGGAATAAAAACAAAAATAAACATACAATAATAAGGGCATACACATGCACCAAGAGGAGTCCAAACTGGATTACATTGTGACAGATTTTATAATTAAAGCATCAGGTATGGATGTGTTTTTAACATAGTGATGAGATGAGGATATAATTGATTGACAAAAAGTAAACAAAAAAAAAAAAATCCCCAAAAACTGAGGGCAGAAAGGAAAAAGCAACACCAAGAGAAAAGCCACAATAAAAAAAAAACAAAAACAACTTATGTATGTTGTGTTCTGGTTAATGAACGCATGTAATATTAAATAAAGGACAAACCACGATATGAAAGGAAATAGAGATATTTTCTCAGGAAAAAGTATATACAATAGAGAGACTATTTGTAGACAAGAACATAGGATTAGTGAATACAGAATAAACATATAGTCCAACGATAGTATTGGCTTCCATTATTACTGTAGCAAGTAAGGGGATCTAGTGCAATCTCCAGTCTCCAACACTCTAATACTATTCCTATAAGAAGCAGCTCTTCACCTTCTTGTCTGCCCTGGTATTAGTAGCTACTGCTATATATGGCAGATGGACTAGTTCATTGTGTGGAAAATAGGTGGGTGATACCAAACAATATATATATATTTTGAAAAATTTTTTTGTGTGTATGTATATATATATATACAAGGATCATTAAATAAGTTTCCAGACATTTTTCGCATGGGCACTTTTATTGATAGTACACACATGAAACTGTACTCCCCTTCGAACTAATCTCCTCCGGCTGCAATGCACTTGTTGTATTGTTCCAACAACTTTTGGAAGGCCCCATGGAAGTCCTCGTGTGAGCGTGTCAATGACCTTCATCACAGCCTCTTCCATCTCCTCAATTGTCTCATAATGACGGCCTCTGAGCTTAGGGAATAACCAAAAGTTACAGGGAGCAAGGTCTGGACTATAGGGAGGAACTGTGCTGGCCTCCTCCAACGGAATCTCTTCTTGAACTCCCTTAAAACCTCAACATAGTAACCCTAACCCTTTGGCCAGTTAACTCTGATGTATTGACTTCTTTACTCCTCCCAAACCTCTCATCATCCTTCACAGACTCTCTGCCTTCCTTGAATCTCTTATGCCACTCAAAAACTGATGCTCGTTTCATACAAGATGGTCGAAAAGCAGTCTGAAGCATTCCATAGATTTCTTTGGCATTTTTTCCAAGTTTAAAACAGAATTTTATTGCATATTATTCTTCAAAGTGTCCTCATGTATTATAAGGTAAGGATCAAGGGTAAAATGGAACAATCCAGGGAATGAAATTGCGCCCCCCACTACACTTTGGTGTAGTAGCTTTTGAAAGGGGAGCCTTCGAGTCACCCACAACTAAGGTTGCCAACTTACTACTATATATAAAGAGAAAGAGAGAGAGAGAGAGAGAGAGAGAGAGAGAGAGAGAGACTTCCATGTGTATGTGTGGGTGTTAAAAATCCTTCTGCAATTAGACTTTTCAAATCCTTTTTTTTTTTTTAAATATAAATGGAAGCAAAATTTATTCAGTGAGTCCTAAATTTTCATTTGACCTTTAACATAGACTTCAGCTCAATAAGTTAGAGAATATAATATGCCTTTTCATAAATTGATATAATTAAGTGAGAATTTAGGTTAATTACTGGGAAAGTGGGGGAAATGAGGAAAACTGAATTACTAATGATTTATTTAATTCTTGAATAAATTTGCCTTTATCTGCATTGCGTCAGATAATTATAATGTATATAAAACAGATATTATTAAAAAAAAAAAGAATCTAAACATCACAAGGACATTGGACACTGTTTAGATGTATATATACAGATTGATTTTTGTATATATATTTTTCCGTATATAAAATATGCATAAAAAAAGGACAGATTTAAAAAGACTCAGAAAGAAAATAGCAGATGACAGAAGATGAAAAGTAGAATAAAGAAAATTTTAACAAATAGAGAAAAGACACAAGTGACAAATGGAGTGTCCATAAAACATTATTAGCCTTTCAGTAACCATACATGTTACACTAAATCAGTACATTGCATTGTTTTAACTATTACATAAGGTAGAAATCTGAAATGTTACAGACAGCAAGTCAAGGGAAGAAACACAGAGCTGACAAGATAACTGATTGGAAGAATAGAAATGACAACAGAAATCCTCCATATAGAAGATGTACAATTTATGCACAAAGGTAATTTCTCACTCGGAGAATGGTCATTTTTGTTCTGCTCTCCTTTAGCTCAAACAAAATACTTGTACAAATAGTTAATAATATTAATACAATATAACCCTATTATAGTTTGGTTTCTTTAGTTCAACCTCCGTAGGTTAATTAATGCCAAAGGTATCCAGATAGAAGAACAGCAATGTTACAATTTAACCTATAGAGGGATGGAGAGATAAGTGGGTTCATACCTTTCCCAAGGGTATAAGTCTGAAAGTGAACAGAATAGCACAAATGGCATTTGAACTAACTTACCATGGTGTTGAAGTTCAGCATGTGAGCCACAAGGCCATGAGGACTCACCTTAACCTTGCAATAATATCATAATTATAACAGAGTGAGTGCTGTAACACACATGCACTCAATGTTGGAGTTATATCAGAAAAAAAGATTTTAATTCTTTGATTTTCCCACATACTGACCATTTCAATTCTTTCTTCACCTTTTAATCTTTCTTCCACCTTTCTTTCTTTCACTCTTTCCCAGCTTCAACTCTTTCTGAGTGCACTTTCAGATTAATTCTCTTGGAAATGTATGAAACGCCTTAACCCCCAGCTAGGGTTATATAGTAACACTACTGTTCTTCTATTAGGATGGTGTTGTTTGGTTGTTTGGGTTTTATGGTGTATCAATCACTGTGGGTTGTTTAATGCCAAATCCTGTTTATACATATATATCTAATATATGTGATTTGTAATTGCATATTTGGTAGATAACATTTTTACATGCCAGAGTTCATTTGTTAGCACATAGTTAAATGATTTCAATATTACTATTGAGCACTAGAAGTTATATTATATATTAGTATTTTGTTAGTTATATTAGATATTATATCCGAGGTCGCAGTAAATTACTATTGAGCACTAGAAGTTATATTAGATATTAGTATTTTGTTAGTTATATTAGGTATTATATCCGAGGTCGCGGTAAATCACCTGAAGAAGGCCAGAGGTGAAATTTGGCCGAAACGTAGTGAAATAAGAAACAACACAAAAAAACTACTAAGATGGGGGCAAAAAGTCCGTAATAAATAGAAATTAATTCTTAGATATTAGTATTTTGTTAGTACACAAGTTGTTTTGTTTGGTTTGGTCTTATCGCACATCAACCATTGTAGGTTATTTATACCAAATCCATTTTTTAATATAAACAGTTCTATTTCAAACAATTCAGTTTAGCATACAAAAACAGTTCTATTTCAAGCAATTCAGTTTAGCATAAGTACACAATTTAGTTCTATTTGACCCATAGAAAGGACCCTATCAGGTGCTACCACTCCGGGTCAGAGTGGACCTGGGAGCAATAGCAAAAAAGCGGTGCTCTGCATTCTCCAAAGCTCCAGCATTACTGGAGCCTCACCATCAGATTGTTTGGTGTCATATCCAGGACACTTGTTGGGGGAGTCTAACCTTTCTGCAGAGATAAGTCAGTGTATTCTACAGCTCCAGCCGACAGGGGAACAAATTTGGTTTTGGCATTAAATAACCTACAGAGGTTGAAACAATGAAACCAAACCAAATTAAAACAAAGAAACCAGACCATAATAAGGTTATATTGTATTGATATTAATAACTATTTGTACAAGTATATCCCAACATCCAGAGAGTGAAAAAATAGCCACAAAACTTCTAAAGATTAATAATTGATGCACAAAGGTGATTTTCCCACAAGGACTATTGTCGCTTTTGTTCTCTTCACCTAAAACAAAATCCTACTAACTAGCTGAGCCTGTGGAAACTCCACAGATTACATGCATAACTGGATGAACAGATAACAAATATGATACAATAAAACATGGTCCAGTCTGCTGGCGCTGTAGAATACACCAACTATACCTCTGCAGAGGAGTACGAAATCCTCCTCACAACTGAATTGAATCGTTAGAAATAGAACTATTCGATCATCTAACTGTATGTAAACAAATGACTAATGCTTAATTGAACTGTTGGTGATACATAGCAATGCTTGGAACTATTTAACTTAGTTGACATGCTAAATTGAATAGTGAGACATAGAACTGTTTGATCATTTAACTGTGCATATTAACATTAAGTAAAAAGTAAAGTAGGCAACCTTAGTCGAGGTTGACCCAAAGGCTCTCTTTTCAATAGCTACACACCGAGTTGTAGGGGAGGGCACTACTCTATTCCCTGGACTGCTCTACTTTACCCTTGATCCTTAACTTATAATGCTGAGTGTTAAGCAAGGTGGCATCAAGTACCACTTTTTGAGACTTTGGTATGACTCAACCAGGGACTGAACCTGTCTTCCAGATCATTGGCAAACACTCTACTCAATAGGCCAATGGCCTTGTATTAAATGAAGTGTTTATAAATCATACATATTAAATATATATGTAAAAACAAGATTTAGCATTAAATAACCAACAATGGTTGATATGCCATAAACCCAAACCAAACAATATAACATTATTATAACCTTATATCAGAAAATAATGTATAAAAACTATTTTCACACATATTGACTATTTCAATCTTCTTTTTTTACACCTTTTCAATTCTCCTCCTAACCATTTTTTCATTCACTCACTTCCCCAGATTCTTTTTCCCTAACTTTTTCTTCTTCTCCTCCTGTACACCATCTTTTACTTGATGTTTCAGCAAAAAATAAAAATAAAATAAGTAATCAAAAAAGGTAAAAAAAAGCCCAACATTTTTGCAAAATTTCCCAGAGGAGCCCTGAACCACAGGCGGGATACAACTCAAGGTCAGATTTTTAGGAAGAGGCCCTCTCTTCCATAAATTTATATTTGAGAATAGGGCTAAAAATTGCTAAGTCTCCTTGGGAGGCATGCCAGAAATCAGGAAATGAACCTGACCCATTGCTCTCTTAGACAAGGGGCCAGGTGCTGCCTGGGAGGACAGCTTCCTGAAGCCATCTCTGTGTCGTGTATCAGCAAGAATTGAAACTCACATGTGGTTTTGCCAGAAATTCCCCAGCAGGTGGAAAACACAGACCAACAAATAAAACAAAGTATGAAATTTGACTAAAGTCGCACATGGCACGGCACTAGGAATATGACTATAGTCACAGAGGGAATGGTTTTAGGAATTTGACTTTAGCCATATATGAGTTAATTAAAACCACATAAATGCCAACTGCTTGTTCAGAGAAAGTGAAAGTTGATTTGCAAAACAAGATAAAAGAAAATCTGTATTGTATGTCATTTCAGCTATTTATTATTAACTTTCAAATAAAAAGCAAACACAACTCATTTGCAGTCATCTGGCTTTGGTGAATAAACATAGAAATGGCAATGATATCTTTTACACTATTTAGTTTGTGAATTCAATATATAATATCTACAAATGTGATTTCCTGATTCCTTTGAATCATAGTGAGTAAGACAGTTGTTTTAATATTCTTAATAAAACACAATATATTTGATTGCACATTACAATTTCCAGTCATTTAAAAAAAATTTTTCTTTTAGTTCTTATTTACAAATCTTTTCACTTTCTAAATATTATGAGGGTGAGTCAAAAATTTTACAATATTTTGCCAAAATGAGGCACAATTCAGCAGTTCTGGATACTTTTGCTGAAGTTCTAAATGTGATAAACCATACTGGACTGCAAGATACCAAGTTTGCATGATAACTCTAAGTGCTATTTACCAGATCTGTTTCTATGGCTTGGAGCATAGTGTCTGAATCTATGGTTTTAGGTCTGCTAAAGCATCAAGGTTCTTGCAAATCGAGCTAAATTTCTTGAACCATCTGATTACTGAACTGTGATCAACTGCACCTTCACCTTTCACACAATAAATATTTTTGCTTTCTTACTTGGTGTTATGGCCTATTTGTAACTCATAAGGGACCAAATTAGATTACGATGCTTTTTCATCTGTGTAGCTTTCAAATCAGAGATAGAGTTGGTTTGTTTGGGTTTATAGCATATCAACCTTTGTATATTATTTAATGCCAAATCCATTTTTATACAAATAAATAGTTCTATTTGAAACATTTCAGTTTAGCATAATTTAGTTTGTCAAAAACATTTCTATTTCAAACTATTCAGTTTAGTCAAACAGTTCAAATTCAAACAATTCCATTTTGTATAAGTATAGGTTTTGTTTACACACTGTTAAATGTCAAAACAGTTCTATTTCAAACAATTCAGTTTAGTGTAGTACAGTTTCAATGTCAAAAACAGTTCTATTTCAAGCAATTCAATTTAGCATAAGTATGCAGTTTACTTCTATTTGACCTATAGATAGGACCCAATCAGGTGCTACCACTCCAGGCCAGAGTGGACTTGGGAATGATGGTAATGAAGGGGTACCCCACATTCTTCAAAGCTCTAGCATTACTAGAACCTCAGTATCAGATTATTTAGTGTCATATTCAGGACACTCGTTTGGTGGGGGGGTCTGCAGGGATGCAGTTGGTGTATTCTGCAGCCTCAGCCGACTGGGTAAATCGATAGAGTGAAGCAATGCATGATCCTATATACCCAACCCCTCCGCTCGGGCAGGATATGACACAAGGTCATTTTTTAAGTGGAGTTTAGCAGGTTTGAATTTAGAGTTTTCCTTCTCCTAGACTAGTTGCCTCACCAAGGCTGAAGAACCTAGTCTGCCCTACTATTTACCCATAGCTGGAGGGAGAATAATTGGATTCATACCTTTCCCAAGGGTATTAGTGCTATGTGAAATGCAATCAGTCTTGTCCAGGAATTGAAATCATATCGCCGTGTCCATATCCTGTGACAATAACCATTACACCACGGGCACCTCCAGCAATGCATGATGTGTCAACAGACCAACAATCATAATACCACCAACCACAGTGGGTATCTTTCACAGCTTGAACTGTGTTAGTCAGGTGATATACACATCACAAACTCGCATATACCAAAATCTTGCAAAACTTTTTGATTCACCCTAATATACATATGTTAAATAAATCATTGCTTTCTTGCCCAGTCAGTTGGGGCTGCAGAATACATTGACTGCATCTCTGCAGAGGGGAAAGTCTCCACTAATGATTGTCCTGTGTATGACACTAAACAATCAGATAGTGAGGCTTGGGGAATGCAGAGTACTTCTTCATTGCCATCACTCCCAGGTTTACTCGGTTTGCTGGTTGTTTAAGTTTTATGGCATATCAACCTTTGTAGGTTATTTAACGCCAAATCCATTTTAATATAAATAATCAGTTCTATTTCAAACAATTCTGTTTAGCATGAGTACACAGTTTAGTTGTCAAAAACATTACTATTTCAAGCTATTCAGTTTATTCAAACAGTTCCACTTCAGCTAATTCACTTAAGTATAAGTATAGATTTTGGTTACACACAGTTAAATGTCAAACAATTCAGTCTAGTGTAAGTACAGTTTCAATGTCAAAAACAGTTCCATTTCAAATAATTCAGTTTAGCATACATACACAGTTTAAATGCCAAAAACATTTCTATTTCAAGCTATTCAGTTTATTCAAATAGTTCTAATTAAAAAAATTCAGTTTAGCATAAGTATGCAGTTTAGTTCTATTTAAGTCATAGATAGGGCCCTATCAGGTGCTACCATTCCAGGCCAGAGTGGACCTGGGAGCAATGGCAATGAAGGGATGCTCTGCATTCCCCAAAGCTCCAGCATTACTGGATCCTCACCATCAGATTGTTTAGCGTCATATCCAGGACACTCGTTGGAGGAGTTTTACCCCTCTGCAGAAGTGCAGTCAGTGTATTCTACAGCCCCAGCTGACTGGGCAATACACAGAGTTAATGTCCAAACAGTTTTATATCAGATAATTCAGTTTAGCATAAGTACACAGTTTAGATGTCAAAACAGTTATTTTTCGAGTAATTCAGCTTAGCATAAGTATGCACTTTCAATGTCAAAACAGTTCTCTTTTAAACAATTCAGTTTAACATAAATGCACAGTTTAAATGCAAAAACATTAAACTCAAGAAACCAAGGTTTACTTCAATTCAACCCATACATAGGACCCTTATCAGGTGCTACCACTCAGTGCCAGTGGACCTGGGAATGATGACAATGAAGGGGTACTCCACATTCCCCAAATCTCCAGCATTACTGGAACCTCACCATCAGATTGTTTAGTGTCATATCCAGGACACACATTGGTGCCTTACATCTCTACAGAGAACCAGTCAGTGTATTCAACAGCCTCAGCTGACTGGGCATAGGTCCACTCAGGCCTGGAGTGGTTGCACTGGACAGGGTCCTATCTATGAGTCAAAAGAACTAAACTGTGTAATTAGAATAAACTGGAATGTTTAAAATTGGCTGTTTTTACATTTAACAGTTTAAACTGCATACTTCTGCTAAACTGAATTGTTTGAAATAAAACTGTTTTGACACTTAACTGTGTATAAACAAAAAACTTTTACTTAACTGCATTGTTTGAAACTTTAATATAAATGACTTAATTCAGCGTTAAATGCCCCCAAAAGGGTTGCTATGCCATAAAACAAAACAACCAGCCAACCAACTATTGCTCTGAACTTGCAAATTATGACTATTTTGGGAATACTAAAGGTTTTATTGGCATAAGAAATAGTTTAATTTTGAAAATTAAAAAATCAAATAATCTATACTAAATACAGTTGAAAACCATGTTGGCTGGTTGGTGCTTTATAGCATATAAACCATTGTGGTTTATTTAATGCCAAATCTTGTTTTTATATATATATATATATATATATATATATATATATATATATGATTTGTGAGGGAAAAGTTTGTAGGTAATTTTATAACTTTATTTTTAAACAAGTTGTTAGAGCTCATTTCTGTGTATGCAGTTAAATGGTTTCAAGTATTGCTATCTAACACAAATAATTCTCATATTTATTATTTGTTTCCGGCAGTTAAATGATTTCAACTATTGTTATTTCAGATTAATAATTCCATTTATCAAGTATTCCTATCTAATATAAAAAATTTCAACACTGACATATGGTTTCAAATAGCTAAAAAAAAATCCTTAGTAAATGATTAAACATTTCTATATGAACCATTTGATGGGACACTAACAGGTACTACCAATCCTGGTCAGAGTGAACTTGGGAGTAAAGGCAATAAAGGGGAAATCCATATTCTTCAAAGCTCCAGGACTGGAGCCTTACAAGTAGATACAGTTTAGTCATACCCAGAACAGTTGTAGTGAAGGGAGGAGCATACCCCTTTGAAGTGAAGCAGTCAGCATATTCTATGGCCCCAGCTGACAAGGCGGAAAACCTTTGTGAGGTGACCATAACAATTCCTGAAAGTTTGACTGAAATTAGGTTAAAAATGGCAGAGCCTTAGTTGTAGGGACAGATGAACATTCAGTGAATTATAATAAGATTCATGCAAATTTACTTTAGGTTAAAGAATTTTCATATTATAGACTTTGGTAATCAGTAATATCTAATAATATCTGGTTTGATATTCCACTAGAAATAATAAAATACAGGTCTCTGGTGAAGAAAAAAAACTTTTTAATTAAAAAGATTATTTGGAATTTACTTATTTATGGGTGATACTTTAAATCAAGGATTAAGATTAACAATGTTCTTCTGTTCTACGGACACTAGTATATATGTTGGGGACACTGAGCCCCCTTGTAAAGACACTTCAAAATGAGTATAAAGTAAAGTTAGTAACCCTAAGGCTCCCCTTTCAAAAGCTACTACACTGTGGGGAGGGTGCTACTCCATTCCCCGGATTGCTCCACTTTACCCTTGATCCTTACCTTATAGTGCTTAGTGCTAAGCAAGGTGGCATCAAGTACCATTTTTTGAGTCTTTGGTATGACTTGACCTGGGATTGAACCCCTTTCTCCAGGACTATTGGTGAACACTGAGAATAATTTAGATTTTTTCATCATTTTGGGGTAATTTTTTTTTAACTGGTCCATATCTAGGAAAATAGATTAAGAAACAGAAGCTCCATAATTTTTTGTACTTTTATTCTTATTTGCATGAAAGGAAAAGATGGAATTGATCACAGCACAGTAACCAGGCAATTCAAAAAAATTTCTCTCAGTTTGCAAGAATATTGATGATCAGACAAGGTCAGGCACGCCTAAAACTATGGATTTCAAGGCTACGCTTCAAGCTGTGAGGATTCTATCCTTGAAAGTAATTCTGGTAAGACCCAAAGGTTTGAAGGGTTATTGATGTCAGCTAAGTTAGCAATGCAAATAAGGTCGAGAGCTTTTTGAGAAAAGAAAACAAAACAACCATTTGTTAATTCAACAATTTTACTATAAAAGGAAGAAAAAGAGATGAAAGGAAATGGTTTGCAGATAACATGCTGACTTAGCTGGGTAGTTGAAAATGTGGTGTCCTCATAACTGGGATGGCACATGGGGGACTTTAATAGTAATCATTAGTTGACTTTGTACTCTACAGGTTTCTAGGGTTGTCGTCTTGCGAAGGTGATAATAGATGGGGTAGTTTTCTCCTAGGCCATTTTGTGCTTGTCACAAGATAATGGTTCACAGAGAAATACAGTCGGATGTTAAATGCTGGCTTGGTGGTGGAAAAAGAGGCTAAATTCTAGGAATTTAGCATTTATATTAGGGTTTCATTGGAGAAAGCTGTGATTGGATCACTTAGGGCCATTCCATGCATGTTTGATAAATTCTAATTAAGCTATAGAGGCAAATCTGGCAAGTAGCACTTGAAGAGTATCAGGTGAGGTTGACATCTCTCAGTCCAGTATATACATCCCCTTCACAAGTAAAACCATCAAGAGCTGCCAAATTGGATGTTGCATTAGCAAAATATAGCAAGCTGTTTGATGCACCCTAATAATAAAATTGAAAGATTTATTTGTTTATTCTATTTGTTCATTTAATTACTTATCTATTCATTTTCATAATTATTTGTTTAGAGAATTTTCTTTTAAAATATGTAACCTACATAAACTTCGAAGTTATGACATTATTTATTCATTTATTTTTATTATATTTTTGATCTCCCTGTTTTTTTTAAACTTTCATATGTTACTATCAGATATCAGCCTTTATGATTTTCTCTTTAAAACAATGTAAGAATCAGAAATATTTTCATCAGAAGATTTATTTACATGTGGAAATAATATGAAACCTTAAAATTCTGTGTAAATTCTACAGCATTTTGAACAAAGAAATTTTACGCAGTATCTCAAATAAATGCAGAAATATTTTTCTGCTATGTTTAAAAACAGTTTAGGTAATGTAATGAACTTACTTTGGACTAAAATGAATTAAAGAGAAACAAGAAAAACAAAAAAAACCCCAAAAAACAAATCATCTTCAACTGACACTTTAAATTCAGTAGATTTGTGGATAAAAGTAAATACAGACTATAAAACAATCCAGACCTATCTTTTCAAAATAAAGTGTTGAAAAAATTTGATTGATTTTAATGGTATGTCAACTTGTCTAGGGTTATTTTATGCCTAGAGGTTAGAGAACTGCATTCACTGTACATTTATATATACATTTTTAATGGAGTTTTTTTTTTTGCACACAGTAATATATTAAGTATTTCTATCGAATTCAAATAATTTGCTCACATTTGTATGGTTTCAAGTATTCCTATCTAATACTAATAATTATATGGTATCAAGAAATTATTTCCAGTTAATAACAGTCATCTGTTTGCACAAAGTTACATGTCCTTTTTTTTTGAGCTACTTGTGGTGTAATGAAATGGACAGGGTGAACTGGGTTCAATTCCTCTATGAGGCTGTTTAAATTTCATATAGCACTAATACCCTTGGGAAAGGTATGAATTCAACAATTCTCTTTCCAGATAAATAGTAATGCAGATTGTGTTCTAAAACATTGCTTTGGCAACCAGTCTAGGAGAAGGAAAACTATGATAATAACCTGTTAAACTTCTGCTTAAAATTGACCTTGTGTGACATCCTATTCATGAGGAGGAGTTGGGTTTCAAGGAATCGTTTCCTAGTAATAGTCATTTGTTTGCACAGAGTTTAATGGTTCAAATAACAAATAGTAATAATCCTAAGTAAACAAGTATAGCTTCAATTAACAATTCTTATTACAAATAATTTACAGTTATATGGCATCAAATATTCCTATCAAATATTTTTCTACAGATTTATCTATAGATGGAACCCTTAAAGGTACTACTACTCAAGGTAAAAGCAATGAAAAGATACTCTATACTCCACAGATCTCCAGAACTGGAGACATACCATCAGATTCAGTTTAGTGTTAAATCCAGGACACTCCATTTTGGGAGAAGTCTTACAGAGGATACAGTCAGCATTTTCTAAGCCCTGCCGACAGGGCAGTAAACCCATTTTTGCTTGTAGGTTTGGATTTTTCACTCAAAGAAATAATGAATGTTATATAATCCTTTTATGCCTTCAGTTTGAAGAACTACTGATGAACCTAATGATTATTGTGTAATTAAATGTGAGTAACATTTTAGAAAGACAATTAACCCCCTACTATTGTCTTTAGAAGTTTTAAGTCTTTTGTTAATTAGAAATTACGTCAAGCCTATTGTTATATAAGTTAATGGTTATAAAAGATAAATCCACATAAAAATATTTAACAATTATGCACACACACACACACATATATATATATATCAGTAAAATTGGCAACCTTTAGTCGAGGGTGACCTAAAGGCTCCTTTTTCAATAGCTACTACACTGAGGTGTGGGGAAGGATGCTCTTCCAATCCCTGGATTGCTCCACTTTACCCTTAATCCTTACCTTATAATGATGAATGTTAAGCAAGGTGCTATCAAGTACCATTTTTTGAGTCTTTGGTATGACTCGACCGGGAATTGAACCCCGGTCTCTCAAACCACTGGTGAACAGTCTACTCATTAGGCCAATGGTGATTGGACGAGAACCATTGTAATCAACATAACATAGGCATCCATATAACATTGAACACAGCAGTTCATATCTATAAATATATATTTATTATTCTTTTGTAAAAAAAATTCTGATGAGATATTTTGTTCAGAAATATTTTTTATGTATATGTAACTTTAAGAGATTTATGTTTACAGTGAACATCTTAAAACCCTTATGCAATATAGGTAAGTACAGCTCTAGGTTAGAGTGGACCTGGGAGCAATGGTAATGAAGACCTACTCAGCATTGCCCAAAGCTCCAGCATTACTGGAGCCTTAACATCAGATTGCTTAATGTCATATCCAAGGCACTCATTGGAGGGGGGCGTCTTACCCCTCTGCATGGATGCAGTCAGTGAATTCTACAGCTTCAGATAACTGGGCTTCAGGTACTGCTAGTACATATAAAAATGTATCTCTTTTTGGACTGATACATATTCATATTTTTAGTAAAAGATTTTTAACGCAGTAGAGTTTAGTAATAAATAATACCAAATCAAATCCTGAAAGCAACACCGCACAAAACAGCAGTTGTATGGCCACTTACCTCCCATTTCGCAAACCATTAAAGTAAGATGAACATGACATGGGGTACAGCTGGAGAAGTAAGGACAAACTCATAAGCAATGTTTTCTTATGAACTCTTACACAGGGACATGCCAGGGTTGGCTGACCAGCAAGTACTTATATATATCAGCTTTTTGAGGACAAAAGACCTGCCAAGAGTGATGAATGATAGGGACTGATGGCAAATAAGCGTCAGAGAACTTTATGTGATCAACACAACTTGATGATTATTATGCTTTTGGATAATGTTTTACAAGAAATAATAAAGGGTTTCCTGGGCTGTCTTGTTTTTAAATATACGAGGATCATTAAACAAGTTTCCAGACTTTTTTCGTATGGGCACTTTTATTGATAGTACACACATGAAACTCTAGTCGCCTTTGAAGTAATCTCCTCCAGCTGCAATGCACTTGTTGTACTGTTCCAACAACTTCTGGAAGGCCCCATGGAAGTCATCTTTTTTTAACACGTCAATGACCTTCATCACAGCCTCTTTCATCTCCTCAATTGTCTCATAATGACAGCCTCTGAGCTTAGGGAATAATCAAAAGTCATAGGGAGCAAGGTCTGGACTAGAGGGAGGCTGAGGAACTGTCTTGATGCCCATTTTGGTCAAATAATCTGTGACAAGGATGGAGTTGTGGACTGGTGTATTGTGCTGGTGGAAATGCCACTGACCCAGAAGAGTGCTGGCCTCTTCCAATGAAATCTCTTCCTGAACTCCCTTAAAACCTCAACATAGTAACCCTAACGCTAACCCTTTGGCCAATCAACTCTGGTGTATTGACCTCCTTACTCCTCCCACACCTTTCATCATCCCTCGCAGACTCTCTGCCTTCCTTGAATCTCTTATGCCACTCAAAAACTGATGCTCGATTCATGCAAAATAGTCCAAAAGCAGTCTGAAGCATTCCATACGTTTCTGTGGCATTTTTTCCAAGTTTAAAACAGAATTTTATTGCATATCGTTCTTCTAAAGTGTCCTCACGTCCAGACTGCATTTTTGAAATTCACCAGCTGTGACAATCAGGCTTTAGTAGGGTATATTCCAATTGCTGCTGTAGCTGTTCATTTGACGCTGAAATCATAAAAATTGGTCAGTCATCTCATAAGATGTATAGCAATAACATACTGAATTTTCAAGAGTCTACGACAATTTTAAATGCCGGTACAAAAAAAGTCAAGAAACTTATTGAAGACACCATGTAACATCTACAAGATATACTCATATCTACACAAAATTTAGTGTATCATTTCTGTGTGTCTAAAAAAAAAAATTTAACCCAAAATAGCACTTGTTGATTGTTTATTTACTAAGCTTTCCTTGGTCTGGATAAAAAGCTACAAGTTAGAGTAGCTGATATTTACCCAACAAAGCAATGATCCTGTTTAATTTAGCTTAACATATCCCTTTCCTCTTTATTAACTAAATTTTGCCTAGTCTAGTACAAGTCGAAAGGTACTTGCAGTACCTGATGTTCACAAGTAGTTATCCATCTAAAGACAGATTAAGTTCAACATTGCTTAACTTTGGTTGTCAGTAATTGAAATATAAAACATAATACCTGCCACAACAATAAAACTACATGTGTTCCATAAGTACCAAGACTGAAGATATATTTACCAAGACAGAAAAAAACAATGAATAAAACATAAATTTCCTTTAAAATAGTCTCCTTGGCATGCAACACTTATTCCAGAGAGTTTTCTAGTGGTCAAAGCACCTCTGAAACTCCTATTTTGATATGGTGCGAAGCATATTTCTTTTTCTTGTTATACTTAAATATTAGCCTAAATGGTTTGGGTTTCTTCGTTTAATGGCATATCAACCTTTGTGGGTTATTTTGTAGACAAACAGCAGTGATACTATTTAACCTATAGCTGAAAGAATAAGAAGGGTCATACCTTTTCCAAGAGTATACATCCAAAAGTTAACCTATTTAGCAAGACTTAAGACCACAGTCTAGTACTTTAGCAATTGAGCCATGGAGATCTCCATTCCATTATTCTTGAGGTGAATTTTCAGTTTAGAAAACAAGAAAATTGGCACTAAGCTAAGGATCTGGTGAGTATGGAGAGTACTGAATTCACACAATCCTTTGTTTTACCAAATACAATTTTGGAAAAAGCATTCAGCTTTTGCTTTCGTTCTAGTTTTTTTTTTCAATTATCATTGACTTGTCAAGCAATCATCATTTTATAATATAACTTTCTCAGCCGTGCACCCATTTCAATCAAATTTTAAATGTAATGCTTCAGATTTGTAATATTTTTTTACTTATTTCTTTAATGTTTATAAAACTTTCGTTATGCTTGATGTAAATCTTAAAAAAAAAAAAAAACAGGAAATGCATGTTACAAAGGTAGACTGTCAATGATTTTGGCTCATAGACAAAAACAGGTATTGGCTCCATAAAATACTTCCCCTTACCATATAGATATGTCCAATCCTAATCAGGCATTTGTTTCTAAAGCTCTATGTCTTAAAAATATAAAGAAATCTAGCGGAATGTTTATTTCTGGTATACATATTTATAAGACTATATTTATGAAACATTAATTAATACATCAAAAATTCTTTTAAAAGGCCCGTTTAGGGTAATGACTATTGTAGTAAAAAATGGAATTGGAAACCCAAGTTCAATACCAGGACAAAGCAGTTTGTATATATTTATGCAATTTTATTAGTGGTTTCAGAGTTTCAGTATGGTAGAATCAGGTAATAAATCATTAAACTACAATATTGCAGTTTAGCACATTAGCCACTACTCCATGGGGTCTCGCTTAATGAATGGGGTAGACTTCTTATCATGCAGGATGTATAAGTGCCTAACAAGTTAAAGATGTGAACCACTAGATTGGACCACAAGTGATTTGTTTATAGTGGTGAAAGACTTGTGTAGAACCAGCCACGATTTTTGGATGAGATGATAACTAAAGAATCGTGCAGCAAGGTGCCACAGGTTCTCTGAACAACACGCCTCACATATGGAGGTATATACTTAGCATAAGCGCTATTATCATAAGAATTGGAATTAATGACACAAGTTCAAATAATGGACAAGGCTGTTTATGATTAACTTTGTGTTAATGTTGTTAAGAAAGACAAGAATCTATCAGTACATTCCCTAGGGCAAATATATGCAGGATGCATGCTGTGTTGACAAACTCTAGAAGCAGCACCCTACAAAATAACAGCTGAATGGCCACTTACCTCCTATCTAACAAACCATCCTAAGAAAGACATGTTGGGCACTACTGGAGAAGTAAGGATTGACTCATATATATATTTATTGAACCACTGCTTACAAACAGGATGTGACGCTAGGTCAATTTTTAAGCAGAGTTTACAAGATTTGAATTTAGAGTTTTTCTTTCTCTTAGACTGGTTGTCTAAACAAGCTTGAAGAGCTTAGTCTGCTCTACTATTTATCCGTAGTTGAAGGGAGAATAGTTGGATGCATACCTTTTCCAAGTGTATAAGAGCAATATGAAATGCTAACAGCTTTGTCCAGAATTTGAACTCAGGTCACCGTGTCCATTTCCTTTGACAGTAAACATTACACTATGAATGTCTCTAAGAGTAAAAACCAGTCTAGGAGAAGAAAAACTTTGAATTCAAAACAGTTTTACTCTGCGTTATAATTTAACCTTGGTGAAAGAGTTGTTTGTTTGTTTGGCTTTTATGGCATTTCAACCTGTGTAGCTTATTTAATGCCAAATCCATTTTTATACAAATAAACAGTTTTATTTAAAACAATTCAGTTTAGCATAAGTACACAGTTTAATTGTCAAAAACAATTCAATGTCAAGCTATTTGGTTTAGTCAAACAGTTCTAATTCAAACAATTCAGTTTAGTGTAAGTACAGTTTCCATGTCAAAAACAGTTCTATTTCAAACAATCCAGTTAAGTATACAAAAATAGTTACATTTCAAGCAATTCTGTTTAACATAAGTATGCAGTTTAGTTCAATTTGACCCATAGATAGGACCCTATCAGATGCTACCACTCTGGGCCACAGTGGACCTGGGAGCGATGGTAATGAAGGGGTACTCCAAATTCCCCAAATCTGCAGCATTACTGAAGCCTCAACCATCATAGTATCATATCCAGGACACTCGTTGGTGGAGTCTTATCCCTCTGCAGAGAAGCAGTTGGTGTATTCTACAGCCCCAGCCAAGTTGGCAAGCAGAAGGGTTGGATAAATATGTACATTGTACTTGAGTTTATATGATAACCGCTCTGTTAAGATTTTGTTGAAGGAAATTACAGAACAGAATTCAATGTTTATATTGGAAAAAGTTTTTAGAGTTGATGCTAATAATTGTTTCACATCCTGCTTGTGATGTTGGAGTTGGGTAAATACATTACAAATACAAAAGCAGAGATTCTAGGGTTAGAATATTTTAGCCAGAGAATATTGATTGATGTAGGGCCTGCTTCAAAAATCCCACCTTTGCTACTTGGGTCACTTGATGCTTTGGGCCCTCAGGCACTGTCCGGTTGCTTGACTGCTCCCTTTTAGTAACATTTGATCTGGGAAGCCATATGTTTTCATCTCTAGTTGAGAATGAATCAGAGTTTAACCAAAGTTTTAGGCTTTCTGATGATTCTGCAGTTTATGCAATCAAAATTCACAAAATGGTTGTTGGTTTGTAAAGAAAAAGAAAAATGTAATTTAGTGTTATTACTTCCCTAAAATGACAAACTGACGGATATTCAAATTCCTAACTTAAATAAACCAATTAAAGTGCCCAAGATAAAAAAATAAAAGTGTCATGAAGGGTAGCTATTAAACATAATCTGAGCAAAACAAAATTCCTTGAAAAATTAACCTAACAGTAATTAAACCTATAGCATGAGGTTTAACTTATTCTTAACGAGCTGTAAACTGAGCAAAGGCTGGGTATTGAATGAAACATTGCTTAAGAGAAGTGGATGTTAGGCAACAATTAATGTCAGCTAAATTTTGTTTTGTTCTCTTCTAAAGAAATGCAAAAAAAAAGAAAAAAAAAAGAAGCTATCAGTGTTGTAAATGTTTATCAGGAATGCTATCCATATATCATTAAAATTCTCATTTTGTTTTTAGAAACAGAATGTTTAAAAAGAATTGACATCCTTTGAGATGTACAGACTATTTCAGAAAGTTTGATATTATTTCATAATCTAAAACCTTGGCCAATACTCATTCAATTTGGTTTGGTTTCATTTTGTAGCATATCAAACAGTGTAGGTTATTTAATGCTAAAAATCCTGTTAATACATATAAATATGAATTAAATATGTATGATTTTTAAACCTATTTTTAAACATTATTTTAGCTGAATTTTTTTGTTTGGTTTGGTTTGTTGGGTTTTATGGCATATCAACCTTTGTAGGTTATTTAACGCCAAATCCATTTTTATGTAAATAATCTGTTCTATTTAAAACAATTCAGTTTAGCATAAGTACACAGTTTAATAGTTAAAAACATTTCCATTTCTAACAATTCAAGCAGTTGCATGTAACAATTCGGTTAAGTGTAAATAGAGTTTTAATGTCGAAAAACAGTTCTATTTCAAATAATTCAGTTAAGCATAAGCACGCAGTTTAAATGTAAGTACGGTTTAATTGTAAAAGTCATTTCTATTTCAAACTATTCAGTTTTACTCAAACAATTCATTTTAGCATAAGTATGCTGTTAATTCTATTTAACCCATAGATAGGACCCTTATCAGGTGCTACCACTCCGGGCCAGAGTGGACCTGGGAGCAATGGCAATGAAGGGGTACTCCGCATTCCCCAAAGCTCCAGCATTGCTGGAACCTCACCATCAGATTGTTTAGTGTCATATCCAGGACACTCGTTGTGGGGGGGGTCTTACCCCTCTGCAGAGGTGCAGTCAGTGTATTCTACAGCCTCAGCTGACTGGGCAATACACAGAGTTAAATGTCAAACAGTTTTATTTCAGATAATTCAGTTCAGACGTCAAAAACAGTTCAATTTCGAGCAATTCAGTTCAGCACTAGTACGCAGTCTCAATGTCAAAACAGTTCTATTTTAAACAATTCAGTTTAGCATAAATACGCAGTTTAAATGCAAAAATCAGTATAGTGAAAGAAGCACATAGTTCTATTTAACCCATAGATAGGACCCTTATCAGGTGCTACCACTCCAGGCCAGAGTGGACCTGGGAGCGATGGCAATGAAGGGGTATTCCACATTCCCCAAAGCTCCAGCATTGCTGGAACCTCACCATCAGATTGTTTAGTGTCATATCCAGGACATTCGTTGGGGGGGGGGTCTTACCCCTCTGCAGAGAAGCAGTCGGTGTATTCTGGAGCCCCAGCCGACTGGGCAACAATTTTTTTTTTTTTTTTTTTTGGGATACTTTCAAATGGCTTCAAGTATTTCTACCTAACACAATGCAGAAATGGGATTCACTGGAAGAGAAAAAGTGTTTAAACAATAAACATAGAATTTTGATCAGTTGGTTGGTTTTTATGGCATATCAACCTTTGTAGGTTATCTAACGCCAAATCCATTTTTTTTTCAAATAATCAGTTCTATTTCAAACAATTCAGTTTAGCATGAGCACACAGTTTAATTTTCAAAAACGTTTCTATTTCAAGCTATTCAGTTTAGTCAAATAGTTCTAATTTAGCTAATTCAGTTTAGTATAAGTACAAATTTTGTTTACACACAGTTAAATGTCAAAACAGTTCTATATTAAACAATTCAGTTTAGTGTAAGTACAGTTTAAATGTCAAAACCAGTTCTATTTCAAACAATTCAGTTTAGCATAAGCACACAGTTTAAATGTAAGTACAGTTTTATTGTCAAAAACATTTCTATTTCAAGCTATTCAGTTTAGTCAATCAGTTCTAATTCAGACAATTCAGTTTAGCATAAGTAAACAGTTAGTTCTATTTAACCCATTGATAGGGCCCTATCAGGAGCTACCACTCCAGGCCAGAGTGGACCTGGGAGCAATGGCAATGAAGGGATGCTCCACATTCCCCAAAGCTCCAGTATCATGGGATTTTGAGTTGTTACTTCATATACTTTATTAGATTATGAAATATTGTTTATATGAAACACCTAGTACATCTCAAATGATATCAAATTTTTAAAAATTTTTTATATATATATATATATATATATATATATATATATATATATATATATATATATATGTTGATAATTCAATTTGCTATATTCATAGATATAGGTGATAGAGCATATATAATGTAAGTTAGGATAGTGTAAACAGAATCAATAGTGCTTGGTGAGTCAGTTTCTCATCAATGCAATCATCAGACCAAATTTCTTACATAGGCAATCAATAAACGCCATTGTGTGTGCAAGTGTGTTCAGTTTGGTTTTTGTTTAATGGCATATTAACTCTTTGTAGCTTATTTAAAGCCAGAATTTGATTAATTTATAAATGCTTGGTTTTAATCATAATTATGCATATTTTCCACATTCCAATGTAATAAATTTTTGAAATCACACTTTTTTTATTTGACTTTAGTAATAACTGTTTGTTTGCATGATATCAAGTATTCCAATCTAATACTAATAATTTATACAGAATTATGTGGTTCAAAGTAACTATTTCTATTTAATAATAACCATTTGTTTGAATACATTTATATGCTTTCAAGTATTCTTATTTAACATCAACAATTGGCACACGATTATATAATTTTAAGTAACTAATAATAATAATCTTTAGTAAACAGTTACCATAACTATTCTTAATACAAATAATTTGCAAGTTATATGGTATTAGATGTTCTTATTGAATACAAGTAATTTCTAAACAAATCTATTTGACCACTAGAAGGGACCCTTACAAGTATTACCACTCCAGCGTCAGAGTGGACCTTGGAGTAATAGCAAAGAAGGGATACTTCACATTCCACAGATCTCCAGAATTGAAGCCTCACCATCAGATTCAGTTTAATGTCATACCCAAGAAACTCTTTTAGAGAGGAGTAATGGCATGGACTGTTATCGATAGGCAATCAATCATATTGAAGTCAAACCAACCCAATAAAATAAAACACAGTTTTTTTCCAAGCAGCAGTCATGTCAATAGTGCTATATGGATACACCACATGGATGCTAACTAGGGGCATAGAGAAAAAGCTTGAAGGCAATTGCACAAGAATGCTACAAGCTATACTGAAAAAATCCTAGAGGCAACATCCCACAAAACAGCAGCTGTACAGCCACCTACCACCCATCTTGAAAACCATCCAAATTAGACAAACAAGATATACGAGATACTGATGGAGAAGTAAGGACATACTCATAAGTGAGGTAATCCTGTGGACCCCTTCACATGGACGAGCAAGGGTTGGGTGACCAGCTAGAACCTATCTACAACAGCTTTGTGCTGATACAGGAGGTAGCCTGGAAGACCTGCCGGGAGTGATGGACAAGAGAGACAGGTGGCAAGAAAGGGTCAGGGAAATCCATCTGTGCTTGTAGCACAACATGATGATGATTACCTGTCTGCAGGGAAGAGAATCAACATTCTTTTTGCCTGGATAACAGGATGAGGAATCCAACCAGTTTAGAGGTTCTCTCTCTCTTTATATATATGTGTGTTTGTGTGTACATGACATTGTATTTTATATGTAAGTGAATTTATGAGCTATTCACCTGCCATCTTTCAACCCCATATATACAAATAATCCAACGTCAAGGTTATCATTTTTGTGTCAATCCTATTTTAGCCAATCTTGTTATATTAATCCTGTTCTATTTTAGAATTTTTTTAAAATCCAATTATCTACAAATACACACTTGACATCATGGATCAGTTCCTAAAAAAACCCACAATAATCTATGCCATTCATCTCGCTATTCATAACCAATAAACTTGAACAGTTTATAGCCAAAAGGTACAGTCAGCAATGAAATGGTCTTGAAATTAGGTTACAAAATGAATATTAAAAGCAGAGACACAAAAAGCCCCAAATATCCTGTTACATGCTAATCTGAATTTCTGAAACACAATTCAAACTAGCGGACTTTATTCAGCATAATGTACAAGAAGGAAAGTTATCCAAGTTTCTCTCAATAAAAATAGATTTCCACACCATCATTGTTTTCTTCTTTTTCAATTTTATCTTATCTACACATCACCATAAACAAGAAACAAATAACCTCCAAAAACCAGTATTCCCATAATAGTTATTACATCAGAGATCGATTCAGAGGCACACTTAGTGTAACAGTTAACGCAGCAGGAAACGGAACTGGTGAACTGAGTTCAAAACCTGGATAACACTGTTTGCATTTAACTTTACACTAATGTACTTGAGAAGGGCATGAATTCATCTGTTCTCCATGTGTAAATAGTTGGATAGGCTAGGTTCTTGGGCTTTGGTAAAGCAACCAGACTGGAGAACAAAATTACTGAACTCAAACCAGTTGTACTCCACTTAGAATTGTCACATCCTGCTTGAGGCAGATGTGTAGAGTAAATACATACATTAAATATTGATTAGGCACAAAACAGGCTGGAAAACTACTAAGATCTGAAAGAGTGATGTTTAAGGAATAGGGGGATAACCAATAAGTTGGATCCTGAAGTTTTATTGCTACTTTAATACCTGATGTCTAACTAAAGTTGGTTTGTCACCATTAGAAATGAAGAAATATATTAAGTCACTTCAAGATTAAGTATTTCTGCTCTATGACATGAAACCAATGAAGCAGGGTGGTATTTTGAGGAACTGTTGAATAACCTTTGCTTTTGCCCCCAAACCATGCTTGACTGCAGAGTCATCATCTGATAAAGCTTTTGTGGGTGACACTGCTGCTATTTTTTTGGTTTTTGGTATAGGTTACAGGAATTTATCTTTATTATTGTACTTTTAAGAAGTTTTTCACAGCAGTGTGGTTCTTCCCTGGAATCTGAGTGACAGCAAGTCTCTTTAGTTCTCCAGCACTTCTGTAAATATCATAGCTGATTTTAGTAGTGCTGTGGTCAAGATAGTTAAATTCTTCCCCAATTCTCTTGTTCATCCACTTGTTTTTAAAGATTATTGGGGACTGTTTCAAGGGCTCTTACTATGATTGGTATCACTGTCATGATCATGTTCCACAAATTTTTCAGTTTTCTGGCAAGGTCCATGTATTTGTGAAATTTTGCACCTTCCTTCACTATCTCTCAGTAGTCTGCTGGTATGGTAAAATCCAGTAGATGACAAATTCTTTTTTTCTTGTTAATTAAAACTAGGTCTGGCTTTCTGGCAAGGATTGAGTGATCTGATTGTATATCAATGTTCTAGAGAATTTTGTTTCCTTTTCAAGGACAGATTTTGGATTATGTATTGGTCTTCTGGACCATTGGCGAAAACTCTATTCATTAGGCCAACAGTCCTAGGTCAAGTCATACCAAAGACTCAAAAATGGTACTTGATGCTGCCTTGCTTAGCACTCAGCACTATAAGATAAGATCAAGGGTAATGTGAAGCAATCCAGGGAATAGAGCGGTGCCTTCCCCTACACCTCGGTGTAGTAGCTATTGAAAAGGCAGCTTTCGGTTGACCCTCAACTAAAGTTGCCAACTTATTTACCATTTGGTAGTATGGTGAAATTTTCATTTCTGGTAAAATTCCCAGAGAATAACCTTCCCATTTACAATTATTATTACATAGTATGTAGGAATATGTGTGTTTGTATTCTTCACAAGATTTGTACCTTCCTCTTTAGATGGTTTTGATAATTTAAGTAAGATGATTGTCATACTGAATAGAGAAAACTACAAGAATGAAAAAATTAAAAAATCTAAAAACTTTCATCAGAGAAAAATAGATGAAGTAAGAATATCAAAAGTAGTTTCAAATCAGAGGTTCCCAAATACACCCCACCCCTTGGCATCTAGACAACACCTCCAGTGCTATCCTTTCACATACAACAAGCACATATTTTGTTCTTGGGATTAAGTCAACTGAAAATTTAAAACAACAAAGTTTAAGATAATATCTATCAACGATCATGGACATCTACCATTTCAAAATTATATCCTAATGTAATAAAGGTAATGGTTGTGAATACATCTAAAATGAAGGTAAATTAAATATTTATGTATATATATTTTACTAAAAAAGGTACAATACGATTAAAAAGTGTGAGTATTATAGAAGGCATATTGGATAAGATAATTAAAATAATGTACATTGATAAAAATAAGAATGAAAAATAACAGTCTAAACACTCTTCCTCCTATTACATAACTTTATTTGTTTGTTATTGTTTTATGGCATATCAACCTTTGTAGGTTATTTGATGCCAAATCCATTTTTATACAAATAAACAGTTCTATTTCAAACAGTTCAGTTTAGCATGAGTACACAGTTTAATTGTTAAAAACATTTCCATTTCAAGCTATTCAGTTTAGTCCATCAGTTCTAATTCAAACAATTCAGTTTAGTATAAGTATAGTTTTTGTCCACACACATACAGTTAAATGTCAAAACAGTTCTATATCAAACAATTCAGTTTAGCATAAGTATGCAGTTTAGTTCAATTTGACCCATTGATAGGACTATCAGGTGATACCACTCTGGGTCAGAGTGGACCTGGGAGTGATGGCAATGAATGGGTATTCTGCATTTCCCAAAGCTCCAGCATTATTGGAACCTTACTATCAGATCATTTAGTGTCATATCCATGTCACTTATAGGGGTGGGGGGACCTTACTCCTTTGCAGAGAAGCATTCGGTGTATGAAATAACTTTAATACCCACCTTCCTTGAGGTGCTATAGAGCTTGTTGGGAAACACTGTTTTGAATAAAGGAGAGAATAAAAAAAAACACTTATTCTTTCTCCCTCCTTCCATCTCTCTCTCTCTCTCTCTCTTTATATATATATATATATATATATATATATATTAAAGGGGAATGGAAATAAATTCAACAGTATGTAAATATAAAAATATGAAAAAAATTTCCGAGGATAGATTTATTATATACGATGATATGCCAATGTTTAACATTTTGTTACTTTTGTCAAACCATCTACAGGATGATGTTAAAATTATTCATCTGATAATTATTTTCTATGAAAACATTCTTAAAGTTCTATTATCATTACTTGTATTCTGTTTCCAAATATGGATACGGTTTTAACGCTATAATTCAAGAGTCTACTAGAATAAAAAGTAAAACAATATAGCAAGCAATGATTTAATGAATGAACCATGCTTAGGAAAGATTTTTACTAATTGACACTTAGGCACAATCTAATCAGCTTTTTTTTCAATTCACTGCAGGACTCAGGTCTTCCCCCAAATACATAGTCATAGGCCTTAATCTGCTATGCTGGCCAACAAGTTGGCAAAGTTTTGAATTCAGTTTTCCTTTTACTAGATAAGTTGTTAAAAAAGGTTAAAGAACCTAGACTGTCCTACTGTTTTCTCATAGCAGGCGGTAGGAGCAAGGATGTAATACTTTTTTTTTCAAAGTCTGTTAATATGAAGTGAAATGCAAACAGATGCATCCTGAATTTGAACTTGGCTAGCCAATTTCATTTTCTTCACTGATAAACATATTACTCTACATGCACTTCTCTTTCTTTCAAATATATATATATATATATATATATATATACACACACACACACACACAAATATATATATATATATACACACACACAAAAAAAATATATATATATACACATATATATATATATACACACACAAATAAATATATACATAGACACACACACAAGCACACATATATGTCAGATGATAGCCACCTTTACCACCAAAATTACAACTCAAACATCATGATTAATAACTAATTGGTGGTCATGAGCTCTCAAGTGACTCTTAAGCCCAACTGCTGACAAACAAGACTTAAAGCAAATATGACAAATATGGCTTGAATTCTGTACAGGGTTAATGGGATCCACCTGAGGAACATCATTTTTATGAATCTTCATCACATGTATAAACATGAGGACAAAGTGGCAATAAAATATTATAAGTTTCTTGATTTTTTAAGTTTCTGTGGAATTTGATAAAATGTTTATATATATATATATATATATATATATATATATATATATATATATATATTGAGAGAGAATCAGTGTGAGAATAAGAGATTTACTCAGAAAAATCTTAAATAGCGACTTACGTTCAAGAAGGTTCCTTGATGCCAAAACATTGTTCAGGCAATTGAGAGTGTTAAAAACATCCATTGATTTTCCAGCTTTGATGACTGGTTCAAGAATGGCTTCTAGGAATTGCGGTGTCCATTCAAGTGTGCTGTATGCAGTATCAGCATTAAATGCATCAGTCTGTAATGTTACCTCACTCTTTTTGTCTCCACTTGTCTCTTCTTCCTCTTCTTCTAAATTACTTTTGGAATGGTAACTCTCAGACAACTTCACAATCAGAGACTGTTTCCAGAAGGTCTCATCCGGAACCAATTCAGTTTTGTTTCTAAAATAAATACAATAAGATTATTAGCAATGAGTCATTGTACCACAAATTTTAAAAAATCTTTTCTGATATGAACATTGAATTCTATTCAAGATTTTTGACAAAATTTTAACATAGCAGTTATATATTAATGCAGCTATATATAGAGAGAGAGACAGAGAGAGTTTAGTGATCCAAATTTAAATTTTCAATATTTTGTACATTTTCATGATTTCCTCAAAAGTAAACATTATTTTCTTTTTAAGCTCATTCATTTCAACATTTGTAAGCTTATTATCAGTAGTTTTGAATAAAGAGTTTTCCTTCTCCTAGATAGGTTGCTTTAACAACGCTAAAGAGTTCAGTCTACCCAACTATTTACCCATAATTGGGGTGAGATGAGATATATTCATTCTTTCATGCATTAAGATTTTACTGTATTTTGATAAGATTGTACATATTTTTTTTGAATTCCAGAATTATATTCAGTATTTTGTATTTCGTACGATTTCCTCAAATGTAAACATTTTTTTCTTTTTAAGTCCTTATATTTCAATATCCCCATTTATAAAGAGAGGAGATACAAAACAACAGTGTTTGGCATATTGAGACACTATGTACCTTTTATAAGTTTGTACATAGAGATTGGCGTTACTGGCAAATACGCCTAATCAAGCAGAGACACTACTGCATAGTTTGGAACGAGCCGCAGCAGGCATTGGCTTCCATGTCAATGCACACAAAACTGAATATATGTGTTACAACCAAACGGGCAACATTACCACACAAGACGGAGCCTCGCTGAAACTAGTAGACAAATTCACCTACCTAGGAAGTAGCGTCTCATCAACCGAAAAAGACATCGACACATGACTAACGAAAGCATGGACAGCTATCGATAGGCTCTCGATCATATGGAAATCAGACCTGACCGATAAAATGAAACGCAGTTTCTTCCAGGCAGCGGTTGTATCGATACTACTACATGGATGCTAACTAAACAGCTGGAGAAGAAACTAGACGGCAATTACACGAGAATGTTGAGAGCAATATTGAACAAGTCCTGATGACAACACCCCATGAGACACCAACTATACGGCCACTTGCCTCCCATCACGAAAACTATACAAGTTAGATGAACCAGACACGCAGGACACAGCTGGAGAAGCAAGGACGAGCTCATAAGTGATGTACTCCTATGGACCCCCACATATGGCCAAGCAAAAGCAGGACGACCAGCTCGAACTTACATACAGCAGCTATGTGAGGATACAGGATGTAACCCTGAAGACCTGCCAGAGGCGATGAATGATAGGGAGAAGTGGCGAGAGAGGATCAGGGATATCTGTGCCGGCGGCACAACATGATGATGATGACATAGGGATAGATATATGTGTATAATTATGAGTTGACTATAGGTAGGGATGAGTATATATAAAGATATGTGTATATCCATATAAGAGCCTAGATATATTTGTGTGGGTGTATATGTAGGCATACGTTGAGTTTGTATTGACCTCTTCACATGGGCAGGATGTGAAACAAAGTCAATTTTTAACTGGAGTTCAACTGGCTTGAATTCAGAGTTACCTATAGCTGGAGGGAGAATAATTGGATTCACACCTTTCCCAAGAGTATTAGTGCTATGTGAAATGGAATCAGCTTAATCCTGTATTTGAACTCATGTCGCCATGTCCATTACCTATGACGATAACCATTAAACATTATACATTGACTGTATAAGTGTGGATGTGTGTGGGGGTGTACATATTTTTAGCATGGATTTTGGGTGAGAAATGACATTCATTTACTTTTCCCTGTCTCAGTAGATATGGTCAGATAAGGTTGATCTGGTTTAGTTTGGTTTTATGGCTTATCAACCACTGTAGGTTATTTAATGCCAAATCCCCACCCTCTCTCTGTATATATAATTATTAGATATATATGATCTGAAAACACATTTTGTTGATAACATTTTTAAATGAACCTAAGCTCATTTATTTGCACACTGTTAAATGGTTTCAGTATTTCTACCTCATATGAATAATTCACTCATTTGTTTACACTCATTTAAATAGTAATTTCATTTTTAAATCAGTTTGAACTACTTTGTTTGCACACTTGTATTGCTATTGCTTCTAGATAGTTAAATAGTCTCAATTATTACTATCAAACACTTATAATTCCATTCAGTATTAATCATTTGTTTGCACACAATGAAGGGGTTTCAAGTATTGCGATTTAACATTAATTACTCTATTCAAGATTACTCATTCATTTGCACACAGTTAAATGGCTTCAAATAAATTTATGTATCACTAACAATTCAATTAAACATCAGTGATTTGTTTACATACAGTTAAATGATCAAACAGTTCTATTTCTAACAATTCAACTAAGCATAAGTCATTTGTTGGCATTTAGTTTAAATCTCAAACTTCTATTTGACCTATAGATAGGACCCTATCAGGTGGTACCAGTCTGGGCCAGAATGGACCTGGGAGTGATGGCAATGAAGGGGTATGCCGCATTCCCCTAAGCTCCAGCATTACTGGAGCCTCACCATCAGATTGTTTAGTGCCAAATCCAGGACACTCATGGGGGTAGGGACTTACCTCACTGCAGAGAAGCAATCAACATATTCTACTGCATAAGCCAATTACGCTAAGATAAGGTTAAAAAGATCATTCAATCACAACTTTTAAAAAAAGAGTTAAATTTTATTGTCCCACTTTTTAGGCTGTTCTGGAGACATACAGTCTAACAATATTTTTATGTTCAGGGTTATGGATGGTTTTTGTTCAAATGTAGGGAAGACTTACCCGTGCGTATATACAGGTGGAATTAAGAGTTGTGAGAGGAATTTGGTAGGAGTCAATTTGTTGGCCGTGACCAGAGAGACGATTTAGATGCAGATGACGGAAGCATTTGTTAACGGTTTCGGAAATAGCAGAGTAGCAGGCTAGAGTTTGTACATAACATTCAGAGCTAGAAAAAACATTCTTGAGTGACACATCCCTTCCATTCAGTGAGCATGTCCATCCAGTCCCTTGAATCCTGTGTTATCATTTCTCTTTCTTTGTCCTTGTGACACCACTGTCTCCAGGGCTCACACACTGTGATATGCATATACACCAACCTGGGGTCCTGATAATGTAGCACAGTAGAATATGCGATGGTACAGCAACGTACGCATAATTCACATGAGCAGAGGTGAGAGTGGTAGACAAGGCAGTTACATCACAATATGGCTTCTTTCATTAATTCAAATAAAAACTGTGTGTCTATTTATTCACTGTATATATCTGAGGGTCAATGAGGGATCAAGGATTCCATGAAGAGGTTGATGATTAAAAAGGTTTACTGACCTCTGGTTTATATCATAAATGCAAATAGTGGAATTCAAACAGCTATGTCTAGAATTTGAACTTGGGTCATCAACTCTATTTCTTATGACAATAACCATTGTGCTAAGTTCACCTCAAACTTGAGTATAATGCAATCTTAAATAAAAGGACATTCACACAATTTCTACAGCTAAAAATTTATAATATATTTATATTCTAATATATAAACCATAGCTTCCCAAACATATACTCCTACTTCATTTTTTAACCTTTCTCCCACCACATCTAATGTGGTGTTGTGAATTAGAAACATTGAGATCATAAATGACATTTTGAGGGCTTGAGATGTTGAATAGTGTTGTTATTTATGATTGGTCAGAATGAACAGGTCTTGATATGGATAGTGCCAAGTGTGCTAATCATATTCAGGGGACTCTCATATGTATATAGATTACTTTGTTTCTTTCATATGCCAGCATCATCTACCAGCAAATAAGCTGTGTTCATCTTTGGTGGTATTTCGAAAAGCCTTACATTCCAATATAAACACTAATCTAGTGTCCAGCTGGGTGAGATATATATAAGCTCATCAAAATATTTGGCTGAGAAATCAGCCCCAGTGATTGACTTAAGTGCAGATACCTGAGAGTAGTTAGCCAACAATAAAGAAGTGAATACCAAAGGTACTAGACAAAAAAATTTACTTTCGACAAACAAACTCTACTCAAATGAAAAAATATTTAGACCTTCAATTGTAAGGACAAGTCATCAGAAAACTCAAAACCTCTACCTTTTTCCAAAGGTTCTAGTTTATGAAAGGCTCACTGGTAAAAAAAAGTCTGAATTATTGCTTTCATTTCTGCTTCCTTTGACAACTAAGATGAAGAGATCAGTCCATCATTGCCCTGTAATAGCTGCCAACTGTAAGATGATGTCCCCTTATGCACCAGAATAATATAACAGTCATCATTAGAAATACGACACTTAGTACTATAGCATATACAATGACAACTGTCCTTGGATCATTTTTTTTTTTTAATTAATTATAGGTTGAGTTAAAACTTTTCTAATAAATTGGTAATGTGAAGCATATTTCAGCAGCTCTGGATGCTTTTTGCTGAGGTTGTGAAGACGATGAACCGCACTCACCAGATACATTCCAAGTACAGTCTCAGAATCCAGTTTTAAGCCAACCTGACCTTGGCTGATTGACAGCCTAAATGATATTTCTTCAACCATCAGGTAACTGTAATGTGTAACTGCATCTTCATCATCATCATCATGTCGTGCTGGTAGCATGGATATCCCTGACCCTCTCTCGCCACTTCTCCCTATCGTTCATTGCCCTAGGCAGGTTCTCAGGACAACATCCCGTATCCTCACATAGTTGCTGAATGTATGTTCGTGCTGGTCGTCCTGCTTCTGCTTGGCCATATGTGGGGGTCCATAGGAGTACATCACTTATGAGTTCGTCCCTGCTTCTCCAGCAGTGTCCTGCATGTCGGGTTCGTCTAACTTGAATAGTTTTCGTGATAGGAAGCAGGTGGCCGTACAGTTGGTGTCTTGTGAGGTGTTGCCGCCAGGACTTGTTCAAGATTGCTCGCAGCATTCTTGTGTAATTGCCGTCTAGCTTCTTCTCCAGCCGTTTTGTTAGCGTCCATGTAGTGCATCCATATAGCAGTATCGATGTGACCGCTGCTTGGAAGAAACTGCGTTTCATTTTATCGGTTAGGTCTGATTTCCATATAATCGATAGCCTATTGATAGCTGTCCATGCTTTCGTTAACCTCGTGTCGATGTCCTTTTCGGTTGAAATTGCATCTTCACCTATCACATAATAAATGATTTTGGTTGCTTCTGGGGCATTATGGCCCAGTAAAGCATGAATTTCTCAATTAAATTACATTGCCCATCTATCTGGACAGCTTTCCTATCACACTTGGAGTAAAGCAGTGCATAATGTGATGCTGTACCAACTACCATGATACTATCAATTATGGCTTGAACTACTTCAGTCACATGATATACATGCTGTAAACTAGCACGTACAAAAATATAAGATTCAACCTAGACGTTTTTTCTTTCTATTTTTTCTTTAATTACATCGACATCCAGATCACTGTCATTTTTTAATCTGATGCAATTATTTCATTATCACTTATTTTAATTTTCTTTTACTGTACAGGTCAAGAAAGAATTAATCTAAAATTAAATCAATTTGAATGGGAATAATTGTCTTCATTTGTGTTGGTTTGGGATCACAGCTTCTCTTGAGTGATATAAGTAGTAAAGTTGACAACCTTAGTTGAGGGCAACCCGAAGGCTTCCTTTTCAATAGCTTCTACACTGACATGTAGGGGAAGACGCTAATCCATTCCCTGGATTGCTCCACTACCCTTGATCCGTACCTTACAATACTGAGTGTTAAGCAAGGCGGCATCAAGTACCATTTTTTGAGTCTTTGGTAAGACTCGAACTGAGATTGAGTCCCAGTCTCCCGGACCATTGGCAAACACTTGATATAAGGTATCATTATACTTGAAATATTGGCCTAATGGGTAGAATGTTTGCCAATGGTACAGGAGACTGAGGTTCAATCCCAGTCAAGTTATACCAAAGACTCAAAAAATGGTACTTGATGTTGCCTTGCTTAACACTCAGCATTATGAGATATGGGTCAAGGGTAAAATGAAGCAATCCAGGGAATGGAGTAATGCCCTCCCCTATACCTCAGTGTAGTAGCTATTGAAAAGGGAGTTTTTGGGTAACCCTTGACTAAAGGTCACCAACTTTATTTTAGTCATTTAAATTTCTATTTGCTCTTTTTTTAAAATTCTGATGTTATTATATTCATTAAAAATAATGAAAATTGAATATTAAAAAAAAAAAAAATTCCAATAACATTTTGATAATACAAGTACTGACTTAAAGTTTATCATCACACAGAAATTTAAATATATCTTTGAATTTCTTTTCAAATAAAAATTAGTTAAATATATATAATAATCCATTGTATAAGGGAACATCTTTAGACAGGCCAAGGACCCTTTACTACTGATATACTAAAGTTACACTTCCATAAAAGTAATTCTTTGACTTAGATAAAGCTTTGAATTAGTTTTAATTGTCTCTTTTAGACTAAGTGACAACATAAGAAGGAAATTCAATACTGACATATACTTGGGTGAGTCAAAAGTTTTGTAACATCTTGGTAACATAAGGCACAATTCACCAGCTCCAAATGCTTTTGCAGAGGCCGTAAAAGGTGATGAACTTCCCTGGACTGTGCAATACAGAGTATGCCTGATACTGTCAGAGTTTTACTCTATGGCTTGGAGCACAGCCTTAGAAAGCTATCATTTTAGGCTTACCTGACTTTACCTGATTGTCCTGGTTCTTGTGAGCCAAGCAAAACTTCTTGAAACATCTGTCTTCACCTTTCTCACAACAAATATCTTGGGCCTATTTCAAACTTGTAAAGTGTAAGTTCAAGGATTAGACTAATCTTTGGAGTTTTCAAATCACAATGCCCACAATGTATCAACTACAATGATTCTAACAACCTCAGCAAGTACCTTTGAACTGCTTTGGTCATGTGATATACATGCTGCAAATGAGCATGTATCAAATTATTGCACAACTTTTGACTCATCTAGGTTAACTAAAAGGAATGTGCTTCATGCAAAACAAATTAGGAAATAAAGATTGAATTCAGGAACATGTTTGTTCTGATAAACATATCTATCAATGACTTTTTTTGAACATGAGGAGTCCTCATGTTGAAATAGCTAAAGTGCCTGACGAGGGTCTTGAAGTAAGTGACTTCAAACTCCATTTGGGCTATTACTGTCACTTTTGGACTAATACCCTTTGGAAAGCTATAGAACCTGCTTATTACTCCATCAATGGGTTCAATAGTATCACAGCTATTATTCTACATGGATGGATTGGAGCATTAAATAACAGACAAAGGTTGATATACGATTAAACAAAGAAAGCAAGCAAGAACACTAACACAGCCATATATAAATGCATACACACAAAATGGAAAATAAAAAAATTCTGTAGCCAGAAACAGTTATATGTTGAATTTTTATATGAAAATTTTCTCTGTATAAAATTAAATCTAAGCAATCTATGAAAAAGCATTGGGTTAAGTGCATTAACAAGGAGCAAGGCTTGAACAAGAAATATTTGTTGTATTACACATTCTTTTATCATTAAGCTATGCATTTATTCATGTATCTATAAACTGGCTCTATTTATTTATTGTATAGATCTAGGAGTAAATAAGGTATTTAATGATGATCAAAAAGTATTTGGTGACCCTTGATTTAGAGGAAATCACAGTAGTCTTTAGAAGAAACAACCATTGGTAAAATAGACACTATTTATTTATTGAATATGTTTGCTTGTCAATGAAGAGATCAAGGATTCCACAAAGAGGATAATGATTTATATAGTGATTTATATCACTGGGAATAGTTACTTTTAGAAGAAATTACTGTTAGCAAACTGGATAGTCACTTGGAGCTCCAGAAATATACCCAACTCGGACTTAACCAAGTAAACAAAAGCAGACTCAATTTACCTTATATTATTTTTTTTTCTTTAAAAGTGTAACATAAAGTAAATTGTCTATTGAGGGTCGGAGCTCATAGGAGTGGTAAAAGAGTAGATGGCGGAACTGTTTGTTTGTCCTTTAAGAAAAAAGTCCTTGAAACAGGTGTTTGCATGTTCTTATTTCTGTTATCGCTTCTATATATTTTCTATAATTTTTTAAAACCAAAAAATACACAGTGACAATAGGTTGTTTGTTGAAAAAGGATTGGTTTCCAGTAAAGGCTACATATTATTCATCGATTTACTTCTTTTGACTTTTATTTCTAATTCTGTGTTTTTTTTCTTCTTTTTTCTTTTCTTTTTTTATCTCACCTCATATTCAAGGTGTGCCATTCAAAACATGCTAGTGATATTGTCTTTTGCAGGTCATAGAAAACAAATACAAATGCGTTTATGCCCTGAGTAAAAATACATACATACACAAATTTTATCATGTGTAAAATTGTGAAATACTTAGCTTAACAATGGATGATAATCTACTAATATATAACATACAAGGCTATCCCTATTAACAGGCCCGGCAAGCAGGCAGCTGGAATGTTTAACTGGAGGCAGAGTGAAAATTCATATACAAATCTTATCATGTGTAAAATTGTGAAATACTTAGCTTAAAAATGAACGATAATCTACTGATATATAACACATCTAATGAAAGAAAATGGCTTGACACTAAAGAAGGCAAGCAGAAGAAAATATCTGGCAGAAACTGATGCAACTTCAAAGATTATCTAGCACTTCTTGCAAATACAGCTGCTCAAGCTGAATCTTTACTGTATAGCCTTGAGAAAACAGCATGAGAACTTAGATAAAACCAAGTTCATGTGTTATAATCAAGATGGTTCCATCTCCTCATAATATGACAAACCTCAGAAATTAGTAGATTAGTTCACATACCAATGTAGCAATATCTCATCTATTGAAAGTGATGTCAACATACGCATAGGTAAAGTATGGACAGTTATTAACAGGTTAATGACAGTATAAAAAACTGATCTCACAGACAAAAAAAAAAAAAAAGAAATTCTTACAAGCAATAGCAGTGCTAGTAATATTATATTGTAGCACCACTTGGACTTTAACAAAATCCCTGGAGAAAAAGCTAGATTGGAATTACACAATGATGCAGTATGCTGTTTAGAACAATTCCTGGAAGTAGTAACCTAAAAACAGCAGCTGTACAACCACATACCTCCCATCTCAAAAACCATCCAAGAAAGACAAGCAAGATATGCTGGTGAAGTAAGGATGAACTCATAAGAAAATTTCTCCTAAACTCCTACACATAGACTTATCAGTAGTGGCTGACTAGCAAAAACATACATTCATTTGCTCTATGTGGACAATGGATGACATCTAAAGGATTTGCCGATAGGGATGGATGGCAAATGAAAGTAAAGGAAATGAATGCTGTCAGCATAACTTGATGATATAATGCACAAGGCTATCCCTATTATTAGGCCTGGCCAGCAGGCAGCTGGAGTGTTTGACTGGAGGCAGAGCTTGATACTTGACACAGTGAGCTAATTTTGAAGAGAAATTTTTACTTAAAAGTTTTAAAAGTTGAATAGTTTTCCCTTTTTTTTAAGAATAGTTTCCCCTTTTAGATTTGCATGGGATTGTCTTAGGTTTATTAAAGAAGACATTGGGTTTAGGTTCTTTGTTTAATGGCATATCAACCTTCAGTGAGTCATTTAATGTCAAATCCATCCTTACAGAAGACCAGAAGTGATACTATTTAACCCATAACTGAGGGATAAGGGGGTTCACTCCTTTCCCAATGATATTAGTCTGAACATAGTAGCAGGACTGGTGTTTAAATTTGCATACTATGATGGTCGCAGTCCAACACTTCAGCCATTATGACATGAGGTCTCTCCCAAAAGACATTGAAGTAAGAATATAGTCTCAATACTTTTTGATCATATCTTGTATTTTACCCAGGTCAAAATCAGCATGGGTTTTCCTTGTGTTGCATATATATTTATATATATATTTTCCTTACCCTTTTTAATATAGACTGTTTTGTTTGTTTTATGTGCTTTTGTCATAATTTTTTGAGAGAAAAAAAATGAGGCCAGTTACTGACACATTTAAAAAAAAATATTCATGAATGCTTGAATTAAATTTATGACATTTTCAAATATTTTTTAGTAGTCAAAATAACAGGTGTATTAGTGTAATGCTGACTGTTTGTTTATTTTTTTCCCAGAATCTTAAACAGTTGCACAGACACAAACAACACATGAGTATACATACAGAAGATTTTGCTTAATGTGGTTACTCTTTAATTGGGACAACTACTTATTTAGGCTAAATCGATATAAACCAAGATAAGTAATAATTTCCTTAATTTAATTGGGCCATCTTGAACGACTTAGGTTGTTCAATGCAAACTCACACACTCAATCTAGATCAAGTATGGGCAGCCGCTTAGAGTATAGTTACAGTAATAGGAGTGATTATTTGAGGCAAATGTCCAAGCTCCTGAAACTACAAAGTGGCTAATCAAAAAAAAAAAAAAAAAAGTGAAATAAATATTTAACCTCCCACTCCCACAACCAGGATGGGATAAAAGTCAAGTAATTCTTCAAAGTTGTAGCTATATCAGTACTACTGTAGAGCTGCACCACTTGGTCTCTAATGGAATGCCTCTAGTAAAAGCTGGATGGGAACTATAGAAGGTTGCTATGAGCTTTTGTGAACAAATCCTGGAAGCAGCACCCAACAAAAGAGCAGTCGAACAGCTACTTACATCCCATTTTGCAAACCATTCAAGTAAGAAGAGTAGGTCATATTGGGCACTTCTGGAGAAGCAAGGATGAACTCATAAGCAAAGTTATCCTATAGACTCCCTGTTGGACTGGTTTTAGGCATAAGATATCATTAAAATGGCCGAACCTATTTATAGAATCTGCAGTTAACAGCAGCATGTATTCACAGTGGAAATTGGCCAATCAGAGGATGAGAACTAAAAGCATTTAAGATCAGTTGTAATTATCCTCAGATACTGAATTACAGTTTTACAGTTTCTACTGGCAAGATGTATCTTTTATATTTGGTTTCTTTGTTTAATGGCATATCAATCTTCATGGGTTATTTAATGCCAAAGTCATTCTTCTAGAAGAACAGTAGTGGTACTATTTAACCAATAGCTAGGAGGATAAGGGGGTTCATACCTTTCCCAAGGGTTTTTGTCCAAAAGTGAACGTAATAGCGCGACTGGAGTTCAAACTCGCTTACTACGATTTCGCAGTTCATCGCTTTAACATTTACACCACGAGGACACTTCTTCATCTTTTGTATTACAAACACTGGAATCTTTAAGCAGAAGACAGAATGGCTACCTGAATTCTATAACTCCCGCAAATGGATACACCAGTGTTGGCTGACTAGCAGTAGCTTATATTTATCAACTCTGTACAGACACTGGATGATGTCTAGAGGACCTATTAAGAGTGATGGCAAGAGATAGTTAAAGGAATTCATGTTGTTGGCATGCCCTGATGATGATGACAACTGGTTTGAATTCAAAGTTTACCTTCTCTTGGATTGGATGCCTTGCCAAGGCTAAAGAACCTACTATTTACCCATAGCTGGTAGAGAGAAGAGACAGATTTAGGTCTTTCCTAGGGGTATTAGCATGAGGTGAATACAATCATCCTTGTTTAGGATTTGGACTTATATTTATATATATACTTGCCATAGTACCCACACTTTGTGGTGAACATTTTTTCATATTTTCTATCTATTTCATTATTTTCATCATTAGCTTTATTAAATTTTGATTATTGAACAACTTCAAGATACATTACATTTCTTGTTTGATTGTAGGAGACAATTCAAAGAAAGATGGGAAAGTAAAAATTTTACTGCTCTTTGCTTTACTCTTTGCACTGCTACCTAAAGATACAGTTCTTGGTGCAATCAGTTTTTATAGATATGATATTATAAGCTCAATACCACTTGTTCATCAAGAACACCAGAGAGTCACAAGAGCCATTTATAGAAGACTGTGTCTGTGAGAAGTTGTAAGAAAAACAAAGATATTTGTACTAAATCATCATCAAGTCATGCAGATAGTATGGATTCCTTTGACTCTTTCTCATCATCTTGTCCCTATCAGGCATTTCACTTGGAAGATCCTCAAGACTGCATCCAATGTCTGCACAGTGCTGTGTAAGTCTTTGCTAGATAGCCAAAACTAATGTCCCCACGTGCATAAGTCCAAAGAACATTACAAATGAGTTTATTCCTGCTTCTTCAGCAGTGACTGGCATGTCTTATTCACCTTGTTTGAATGGTTGGAAAGATAGGGGTTAAGTAGCCATATAGATACTCTTATGTGGGGTGCTACTATATAGTCGAGGGGGGGTGAGGGTGACCCGTAGGCTCCCTTTTCGATAGCTACTACACCAAGGTGTAGGGGAGGGCGCTACTCCATTCCCAGGATTGCTCCACTTTACCCTTGAACCGTACCTTATAATGCTGAGTGTTAAGCAAGGTGGTATCAAGTACCATTTTTAAAGTCTTTGGTATGACTCGACCTGGGATTGAACCCAGGTCTCCCGGGTCATTGGCGAACACTCTAACCGCTACTAACTTTTAATCTTTTCTCAATAATTACTCATAATTCTTCTGAAATTACAAACCGCTACAAAAGTAGTGAAAAGATAAAGGAAATAAAGAAAAAAAAAAGGGAAAGATGAGGGAATGTTTGCCAATGGCCTGGGAGACTGGGGCTCAATCCCAGGTTGAGTCATACCAAAGACTCAAAAAAATAGCACTTGATGCCTCCCAGATGGTGCTACAAATAAAAAATCCATATGATTTTTATAAAGTACTAACCTTCAAATGGCACATGTCAAAATTTGAGCCTAATTGGATTATTAGTTTACAAATTACAGTTATTTAAGTAAAAACCGGATATTGGCATAATGGTCAGAGTGTTCGCCAATGGCCCGGGAGCCCTGGGTTCAATCCCAAGTCGAGTCATACCAGACTCAAAAAATGGTACTTGATGCCACCTTGCTTAACACTCAGCATCATAAGGTAAGGATCAAGGGTAAAATGAAGCAATCCAGGGAAAGGAATAGTGCCCTCCCCTACAACTTGGTGTATTAGCTATAAAAAAGGGAACCTTCGGGTTACCTTCAACTATGGTTGCCAACTTTACTTACTGTTGCAAATTTTCAAAACAACGGAAAAATCTGAATTTTGTGTATTGATAAAGCATTGGGAAAAAATACTGTTTGAACAAAGCAATGGCTTGATAAGAATTATTCAAATTCTGCTTTGTCAGAAACTAAATTTAAGAGGTGGTATGCTGACTTTAAATGCAGTCATACAGACACAAATGGCGCTGACCACTCAAGTTGTCCAAATTCGGCAGTTGTATTGGAAAACACCAAAAAACTCCACAAACTCGTAAATTGAAGTTGGGTGAGATAGCAGAGGAATTAAAGGTATCAGAAGGCAGTGAATTCACCATTTTTCATGATCATTTGTCAATGAGAAAGCTGTGTTCAAAGTGGGTGCTGTGTTTGCTTACAGTCAATCAAAAACAACAGAGCGTTGTTTGCAACTGTTTCAACACAACAAAAAGAAGTTTTTGAGAAAATATGTGACAATGGATGAAACACAGATCCACCACTTCACTCTGGAGTCGATTCAGCAGTCAGCTGAGTGGGCAGCAGCAGGTGAAAGCCATCCAAAGAGACCAAAGATGCAAACCTCAGCAGGCAAGTTTTTGGCCTCCGTATTTAGGGATGCGCAAGGTATTTTGTTCATTGATTATTTTGAGAAAGGAAGAATCATCAATAGTGAATATCATATAGCATTATTGGTGTGTTTGAAGGAAGAAATTGCCAAAAAACAGTTACAAATGAAGAAAAAGTGCTCTTTCACCAAGACAATGCACCGTGTCACAAGTCGATTGCAACGATGGAAAAATTGCACTTTGAATTGCTTCTGCACCAATCCTATTCACCAGTTCAGGCCCCAAATTACTACTGGCTGTTTGCAGACCTCAAAAGAATGCTCCAGTGAAAGAGATTTGGCTCCAATGGAGAAGTGATATTAGGAAATGAGGCATCTTTTCAGGCCAAAGACAAATCGTTCTACAAAAATGACATTGAATTGTTAAAGAAGTAGTTGAATCAGTGGATCACCCTAGAAACAGACCATGTTGATGAATAAAGTCGAATTTTGCCTAAAAGTTATTGTTTTATTAGTTAGGCCTGGGACAATGAGTGATGTGTTATAAATGCAAATATAGTTGCATAAAAAAGTGTCCAATGCACTTAAAACTTAGAATATCTAAAATGTGTTCTCACTGAATCAATTACTTAAAGTTTCATGAAGATCATACACTTACTTTTTTCTTCTTTTGTACGTGTGTGGCATGTAACACTTTAAATACAGTTGACTAGCTATTTTTTCTCTTCTTTAACCTGACAACTGTGTGATCCACATGGAATTTTACGTAACATAATGTAATTTGGATATTTTCGGCTTTATATGTGTGTGTGTATATATATATATATATATATATATATATATAAGTTTGTAAGATGGCCAACCATAGTCATGGGCAATGTGAAGGTTCTCTTTTCTATAGTTACTACACTTAGATGTAGGGGAAGACACTACTCCTTTCCCTGGATTGATCTGCTTACTTTTAATCTGTATCTTATAATGCTGAATATTATGCAGAGGAATCAAGCACCATTTTTTGAGTCTTTGGTTATGACTCAACATGGGATTGAACCTCGGTCTCCTGGCCCATTGGTGAACACTCTGACCATTATGCCAATGGGCCAGTATATATATATATATATATAACAAATTTATTAATTAATTTATCAACATATGTGTCTATTCTTTTGTTTATACATATGATTGATTAGCCTTCCATCAAAATTGATAATGTAGAGCATGTATGAGCTGTTGAGAGATTTTCACAAGCTTGCATTTACCCAGTCTCATCTTCATTAGCTAGTGTGTCATGCCAATGACAAAATATATTAAGATACCCATCAATGGAACAGAATAAAGGTGGAATCTCAACACATTAAGTTTATGTAAAAGGACAGAAGTGACTACAAAATAACAACTATGTAGGTCAATTATAATATTTGCTGAGTATTTCTTTCGTCTTAATTTCAGCTGCTTTTTATTGCATTCCTATACGAGCATTCCATAATTGTTATTTGTTATTACCAAACCATTCTACTAAATAACAAGAGTGAAATGAGGATCTATTGAGAATTCATCATTGAAATATCATGGATGAAATTAAGGCGAAAATGATGAGCAGTTGATGGAAATTCCAAAAGAAGACTTTTTATAAGGCTTGGAATAGTGGAAATGATGCAAGAATAAGAGTGTGATGTCCCACACAGATTATTTTGAAGGATTCTAAGGCACCACTGAAATGGGGATCTAGTTAAAAATTGCTATTGAAATGCCATGGATGAGATTAGAAGTAGCTGATGGTGACCCCAAATGAGGATTTTTTAAAAACCTCATCATCCTTTTTGTCAGCAACTTCAGCAGTACATCATTTCAGGGCCTAATTCTCTCATGATTTCAAAGTACAGGCAATTCCAATATGGCCTTGAAGCTCATTTGTTGACTGATTGTGGCAGATACTTGCCTATATGCATCAGTACACTTGTAACTAGGAAGACTGATGTAATACAATATTCCTGCTGCCATTTGGCCTTGTGGTCTACTCAGTGAGACTGAATAAATATCAATAACATTTAAATATGCAAGGAATACTTTATGGTTTCAGCAAAAAGCTTAGAAAATAGAAATATCACATTTATTTTAAAAACTATTAAGTATGCAGTTATGATTTAGAAGTGTAGAATTTAATACTTCCTCAAATATGAATACAAAACAAGAAAACTTGGTAGGTTGTGTTTTATGGTACATTATGGGTTATTCAAAGCTAAATCCTATATATATATATATATATATAATTCGTAAATGAATAGTTTGTAGGTAACATTATTTTTAAATGAGCCAAGGTTAAATGGTTTCAAGTATAGTAAATGATTAAATATTTTTATTTGACTCACAGATGGAACCCTAAAAAGTACTACTACTCCAGGTCTGAGAGTAATGGCAATGAAGGAGTACGCCACATTCCCCAAACTTGGGTGCCTCAGGTCGTGTAATGGTTAGCAAGCTAGACAAGCAAACCTTCATAAGTGAGTTTGAGTCTCATTGGGTGCCCCATCAATATGGCCTTGTGCCACATCTAAGCAAAAAGCTTCATAAATTACTACATTCCCCAAACTTCAAGACTGGGGCCTCATCATCAGATGTACTATAATGTCTTACCCAAAACATTAACGGATATCAAGTATTACAATCCAACACTAATAATTCTATTCAACAATATTCATTCGTTTATACACAGTTAATTGATTTCAAGCATTGCTATGAAATACTAATAGTTCAATTCAACAATCATTTGCTTGCAGACATTTAAATGGATTCAAGTCAAGTAAATGATTAAATATTTCCAAAGGACACAAACAGGTACTACCACTTCAGAGTAGATCTGGAAGTAATGGCAATAAAGGGGTACTCCACATTTCCCAGATATTTAAGTGTTATAAACACTTGTGGAGGGATGGATGTTACCCCTCTGCAGAAATGCAGTCTGTGTATTCTACAGCCTCAGTCGACTGGGCTGGAAATCAAGTAAAGCTAAATGAATAAATATATAGATCTTCACTTTAATTTTGGAACATCTATACATAACTGAAATTCTCATTATATATATATATATATATATATATAGAGAGAGAGAGAGAGAGAGTGAACAGATAACAAACAACTGTTTAAAAGAAAAAAGAATTTGATAAATCAAAAAGTGCTCAAATGCTGGTCAGCAGAGCAGAAATAAAAATTAAAAGAAATTAAAATCTCACCTTTTTACCATAGTTTCATTACAACAAATTTCCTGTATCAACCGTAGAATAGAAGACACAATCATCAGATGAAACTTTATTAGCTAATAAAGTTTAATCTTATAACTGTGTCTTCAATTCTGTAGTTTGGTTTTGGCTTCATTGTTTAATAGCATATCAACCTTCAAGGGTTATTTAATGCTAAAGCCTTCCATGTAGGAGAACAGTAGTCATACTATTTACCCAATAGCTGGAAGGATAAGGTGTTTCATACCTTTACCAAGAGTATTACTCTGAATAGTGTGACCGGAATTCACAGTTGCATACAAGAAAGTTACAGTCTAGCATACTAATCACTGTGCCATTGCGGCTCCCTGACATTCTACAGTTAATACATGAAACTTATAGTTATGAAACTATAACAAAAAAGTGAGATTTTCATTCTTTTTAGTATATATCAATATATATAGTGTGACAGGGCATGCAAAGGTGAAGTGGCCTGAGGAACCACATAAATGCCAATGAGCACTCTTTATGAGAAGCAGGGGATGACCTCTTGAAAAAGAAGTGTCAGTTACGATAGATAAGAAAAAAATAAGAGGAAAAGTGGATAAATCAAAACACTGAAAATGGATTAAAAAATGATATTTTATCTTTGTGTTTAGGTTTATCCATTTTTCCACTCATTTTTTCTCATCTTGTTAAATTTACCACATCTACTATTTCTCCATATATATATATATATATATATATATATATCATCATCATCATCATCATGTTGTGCTGCAGGTATGGATATCCCTGACCCTCTCTCGCCACTTCTCCCTATCGTTCATCGCCTCTGGTAGGTCTTCAGGGCCACATCCCATATCCTCACATAGCTGCTGAATGTATGTTCGAGCTGGTCATCCTGCTTTTGCCCAGCCATATGTGGGGGTCCATAGGAGTACATCCCTTATGAGCTTGTCCCTGCTTCTCCAGCAACGTTCTGCATGTCTGGTTCGTCTAACTTGGATAGTTTTCGTGATGGGAGGCATGTGGCTGTATAGTTGGTGCCTTATATATATATATAAAACCACAACCTAACAAAAACAGCACATTGTAGTAAGATATTTCTAAAAGCAATACATATAAAATGTTGTTGGTAGAGAATAAAGCAATTTCCCGTCCAATTAGCCACTGAAGAATAATTTTATAAGATTGATATCTGCAGTGAATATCCAAATTTTTGATATGATAACAATTGAAATACTTGCAAGATAAAGGCATCAATATGATCAGAGACCACTGTTCATAGGTTATCTGGAATATGATTAGGTTTTCACAGATAATAGATACTACACTCTGAATTTAATTTACCCTAGTGATGTAACATATTGACCTTCGATCCAGCAGTCAATCAAGAAACAGGTGCATCCAGTCAAAGATATCAAGATATAACCTTGACCGTGGACGGTTTGAATTCGGTGCAATTGCGACGCCCACGGAAAGCAGGTGGGTGTCAAACAATGATATAACCTGGTGCCTTAGTTGGAGTTCGAGTTGCAGTTCGAGGCAGTGAGAACCAGCTCCCAGCAGAGGGCTTGGGCCCTCAGGACCCCAAGTTGAGCAGCCCAGCAGAATGAGAAAGAAGTGCTGCTATAGTCAGAGGAACTTGCAGTCAATATGTTGCAGTCTGTTCAGTCTCCAACTCACCTCTCACACGCAACCCTTTTGAATAAAGTGTGAGAGGTATATTTTTCTAAAGAAGTATGTTATTTCGTCATTATTGTTGATTATGTTTCCGCATATATATGTATACATATAGTTGTATCATGGCTATGCAACATTGACAACGCTTAAAATACACTGACTGTATCCCCTGCAGAGGAGTAAGATCATCCTAAAAAAGAGGTGTCCTGGGTATGACACTAAATTGTATCTGATAGCGAGGCTTCTGAAAATTCAAGGAGTGTGGAGAACCTATTCCTTGCCATTACTCCCATATTCACACTGACCTACAATGACAGTACCTGTTAAGGTCCCATCTATGGGTCAAATAGATATATTGAAAACTTATTTGTATTCAATAGGGCTGTATGCCAAAATCCTTCTTAAGAAACAACTACACAAAAAAATGTAAACATGAACATATAATGAAAGTGATTTCCTAACCTAGACAGGTTGACATAGTGTTAAAGTTAATCAATTTGATCTTCTGCAGAGTGCACAGAAACTACACTTTCATCAAAGTAGAAGTTATGGCTAAAAGAACAAAAAGAAAAAATCAGGCTGTTTATTATTTATAAAGTACAAAATTATGGTAACTTGGTTCGGAAATAAAATTAGTTTACTTTTTTCTTTTTAAAATAAGGATTGGTTTTACTCATAATGATTCAGTAAGTTTAATATAGAAACAGAAGTTTACAACCAATAAGCATTAATAAATCAAGTGTCAAATCCCTGTGCAAATTCAAAAAAGCCTACCCTCTATATAAGTAGGGGAGGTGAAAAGAAGGCGTGTGGATTACAAGTGCAGAAATATAAGCTTCAATGATTTTATAGACAAGTTAGTGAGTTGTAACAGTTTTTGTTATATTCTAAACAAGTGAAGATTTAAAAGAAAGAAAGAAAGAAAAGAACTGGAATGCATTATACATTGAATAAATGCCTTAACTGTTGTTCAGTAAACAGTACAGTTGCTGTTAAAAGTTTAACATCCCAAAAAGAATAACAAAAAAAGAAATTAATAGGATAACATTTTGAATAAAATCCTAAAAAGGAAAATTGAGAGCAAACGAAGAGCAAAAAAAAAAAAGTAAAAATTGAACAGTAATAAAATGTTAATGTATTATTAAAAAATATTACATAATAATAAAAAAAAATTAATAACAAAAAATAATACCTAATAATAAAAGATGGTTTGGTTTGATGGCATATCAAACATTGTAGGTTATTTAATGCCAAATCTTTTTCATGCATATATATCAAATATGATTTCTAAACACATTTTGTAGATAATATTTTTAAACAAGCCTGAGCTCATTTTTTTCCAACACTTAAATGGTTTAACTTATTTCTATCAAATAAGAATAATTCTATTTACTATTAATCTTTTGTTTGCACACAGTTAAATGTTTTCAAGTATTGCCATTATCACAAATCAATTAAACATCATTCATTGGTTTACACACAGTTAAATAACCAAACAGTTCTATTTCAAACAATTTAGTTTAGCATAAGAGAACAAAGTTAAATGGTTCCAAATATTGCTAGGTATCGATAACAATTCAATTAAACATTGGTCATTTTTTACATTCAGTTAAATGATTAAACAGTTCTACTCCAAGCAATTCAGTTTAGCATATGTCATTTATTTGCAGTCAGTTTAAAAGTCAAAGTTCACAGTTGAAATGTCAAACAGTTCTATTTGACCCATACACAAGACCCTATCAAGTGTTACCACTCCAGGCCAGAGTGGACCTGGGAGTAAAGGCAATGAAAGGGTACTCCACATTCCCCAAAGCTCCAGAATTACTCACCATCAGATTGTCTAGTGTCATATCCAGAACACTTATTGGGGGAGTCTTAAACTTCTGCAGAGATGCAATCAGTGTATTCTACAGCCCCAGCCGACAGGGCCAAATTAAAGATAGATAGATTGATGTAAAAAGCATGTCAACCTGCTTGGGTTACTTTATGCCTTAAGATTACAGAACAGCATTCATAGTACATTTATGCTTACATTTTTTGTTTAGTTGTTAAGAGTTTTTTTTATACAGTTATATGACATCAAGTATTCCTATCAACTACAAATAATTTGCATACACTTGCATGGTTTCAAGTACTCCTATCTAGTACTAATAATTATATCAGTTCAAGTTATTATTTCAATTGATAATAGTCATTTATGCTTTCAAGTAACAAATAATAATACTTGTAAACTTCAACTTTAAGAAACTATTCTTAATACAATTAATTTTCAGTAATATGGCATCAAATATTCCCATTAAATACAAATAATCTTTAAACCAATCTATTTGAGCCATAGATGGGATTTGCCACTCCAGGTAAGAGTGGACCAGAGAGTAATTGCAATGAAGTGGTACTTCACATCCCCTAGATCTTGAGAACTGTAGCCTCACTATCAGATGTAGTTTAGTGCCATACCAAGGACAACCCTTTGGGAGGGCTTTCCCTTATACAAGGGATACAGCATATTTTAAGCCCTGCCAATACATTACAAAAATCATAAGAATGCACTATGTTTGTAACTTAGTAAAGATCAGAGCCTTAAAGTACATATCAGTATTCTAGATTGCTCATCATTTGAGGGATAGGTTCAGGTGTAGGAGTCTAAGAACCTGTTATAGAGACTGAACTTATTCTGCACGTTGGAGGCATTATCTGGTGTCTGTGGTGAAAACCAAAGCACTCTTTAATCTCTGGCTTTGCTTGTGACCTTGTATATAAAAAACTAAATTTAGTACAACCCATTCTCCGTGTATGTGTCATGTGTATCTATGTCTGGATAATAAAAAAAAAGGAAAGTCACTTGTAAATAAATAAATGTATCATTTCATTATCAACTTGTGTTGATAGCACACATTCCTTTGATTTTCTCTTGTCATCTGTCCCTACAGACCATTGCTCTTGGCAACTCCTCTTGAAACATTCAGTGTGTATGCAGAGAGCTGATAAATATTAGTTTCAGCTAGTTTGCCATTACTGGTGTGTCCATGTGTAGAAGTCCACAGCAGAATGACATTTATGAGTCTGTCTTTAGGAGGCTCATGGTGTAATGGTCATCATAGTTGGAAATGGATATGGCAACCTGAGTTCAAATCCTGGATAAAGTTGTTTGCATTTCATATTGCTCGAATACACTTGAAAAAGGTATGCATTCAACTATTCTCCCTCCAACTATGGATAAATAGTAGAGTAGACTGAGTGCTTTAAGCTCGTTTTGTCAACCAGACTAGGAGAAAGAAAATCCTGAATTCAAACCAGTTAAACTCTGCATAGAAATTGATCTTATGTCACATCCTGTTTGTGATAAAGGGTTGGGTACATACATATATGAGTCTGTCCTTACTTCTCCAGTAATGCTCAGTATGTCTGCTGGTCTTTCTTCAATGGTTTGCGAGATGGGAGGTAAGTGGCTGTAAAGTTGTTGTTTTTGCTTCTCGATTTTGTTAAAACAGCATCCTCGCGTAGTCCTCATCAAATTTTTTCTTGAGGTGGTTCGTTAAAGTCCAAGTAGTACAACCATACAACAATACTGTCATGGCTATACCTTGGAAGAATTTCTATTTTATTTTATCAGAGAGATCAGATTTCCATATGGTTGTTAATTATTACTACAGCCACCACCCTTCAGGTTTGTATAACCAATCAACAGCAGTCCATACTTTTCTGATGCATATGTTAACATCGCTTTCAGTTGATGAGATATGGCTATGGCAGTACATAAACTGGTCTATTAATTTCAGAGGTTTGCCATTTAATAAGGAGATGGCACCATCTTGATTTGTGGTCGCCAATGATCCGGGAGACCGGGGTTCAATCCCAGGTCCAGTCATACCAAAGACTTACAAAAATGGTACTTGATGCCACCTTGTGTAACACTCAGCATTATAAGGTCATATCAAGGGTAAAGTGAAGCAATCCAGGGAAAGGAGTAGCGCTTTCCTCTACACCTCGGTGTAGTAGCTATTGAAAAGGGAGCCTACAGGTCACCCTCGACTAAGGTTGCCAACTTTACTTACTTTTTACCATCTTGATAAAAACATATGAACTCTGTTTTATCAAAAAAAAGATGCTACTTAAGAACAACTTTATTTGATGTGAGCCTCGTAGTTGATGCTGATTGGCTAGTGTCAAATTTGTGAAGATTGTTCATGCAAGTATTCAGTCATGTAGCAAACAGGTTTGCCCAAAGACTATAACTACTTGAGGAGGAGGAGGACTATTTATCGAGCATCTTCCTGTTGACATATGGGCACGTTATTGCATAGGTTGTGACATCTGTCTACATATGGGCACGTCATTGCATGGAGATTATGTCAGAAAGTGCTATTATTATTATTCTATATCTCCTCCCCCACCATCATGCGTGGGTAGTAGTCTTTGGAGAGGGAGTTCTTTTAAACCTGGCTGGTTGTGAGGGAGTAATCTGGACAATGTCCGGGCGGTGTGGTATTTGATGTCGGGTATGATGATGTTATTCCAGTGTCCATGGTTTGCAGAACTGGTGTATTGGGTCTATGGAGAGTTGGATTTGGTGTAGAAGTCTTGGGCACAGCACTAGGAATGGGAAACAGGATTGTTGTAGTTTCAAGTTTCCTGAGGAATCGGTGATTTTGCAAGGTAATTCTGCCTCATCTGTCGACTATAACACAGTATTAGCGGTTGGGCAGGGTCTCAATGACCTGAGCAGTTATGACCCATCGGTGGGTTGTTGGTCATTGAATGGCAACTATTTGTCCCTTTTGAAAGGGGCATAGGGTGTGTGCTGTTCTATTGTATCACTCTATGAGACGAGTGTTCCAATGGGATAGACTCATCTCATGATTTTGGGCTGCAGCAATCCAATTCATGTGTGGCTTGTAGAGAGTGGGTTGGGATGGTACAAAGTCACGTAGCCAGCGGTGGAGTAGCAGTTGAGCAGGGGACAGCCTGTTATTTTGAATGGGCATATTCCTGTACTGGAGGATGGCTCTTGCTGCGCGGCCATTGTTCAATGATTCCTCTTAAGCTGTGTTGCCACTTATGATTCTTTTGGCTGATTTGACAGCGAGCTCTGCTTGACCACTGAATTGTGGGTAAGCGACAGATGATAGCCTGTGTTTAACGGCCAGTCATGTAAAAACTGTTTGAATGGAAGAGATGTGAAGGGTGGCCCACCATCGCTGCTGAGTTCTTCAGGGGTGCCATAGGTCTGAAATATGTCTCAGCAAATCGAAATAAGCCTTGAGGCATTAGCTTGTCCATGGCTCAGGTGGTATAGAATCAGCCAGCCGGTTAACCTGTCAGCGCATGCTAAGTACTCATGGTTCCCAACAAGGAAGAGGTCCATGACGATTTGCTGAAATGGCCAATCAGGAGATGGTGTCAAGTTGATTGGCTCCTTTGGTTGACTAGGAGCAATCTTTGAGCAGAACGTACAACCCACTCTAGTGTTACGGATTGAGGCATTCATCCCATGCCAATAATCAGATTTGTTGGCACGGGCCTTCATACCAACATCTCTTAGATGCGTAGAATGCAAGCTCCACAAGATTTTTGCATGTTGACAATTCTTTGTTCAAGGAGCACTAATCCATCGTCAACACTGAGGTGGTGCCTCACTTCCCAGTATTCATGGATCTCAGGTGCAGTGAGGCTGCGTGTTTTTTTGAAATCCATTTTGTATTGTGTCTATTAACTTATTGTATTGTGGGTCACTGCGTCCAGCCGCACGGATAATGTCTGGTGAGATGAGTATTATGTTGTCGCTCGCCCCGAATGTTGCTAGTAGGGTTGATGATTTGACCCAGTCGTCCATGCCAACAGACTCTAAGATGTCTGACCAAGAGGGTTCAGCAGGAAATACATTTAAGAGAGCCTGCAAGATGGTTGCTGGATTGCGAGAGATGGCATCAGAGACTCTATGCCACTTCCCAAGGCAGTGCTGAAAGGTGAATCTGTACCTAAAGGTTTTCTCCTTTAACCTGAATAATACAAGGTGCATACGATAAGTTTTCAGACTTTTTTCGTATGGGCACTTTTATTGATACTACACACATGAAACTCTAGTCCTCTTCAAAGTAATCTCCTCCAACTGCAATGCACTTGTTGTACAGTTCCAACAACTTCTGAAAGGCCCAATCAAAATGCTCTTGTGTGACCATGTCAATGACCTTCGTCACAGCCACTTTCATCTCCTCAATTGTCTCATAACAACAGCTTCTGATCTTAGGGAATAACCAAAAGTCACAGGGAGCAAGGTCTGTACTATAGGGAGGCTGAGGAACTGTCTTGATGCCCATCTTGGTCAAATAGGGTGTGACAAGGATGGAGTTGTGGACTGGTGTATTGTGCCGGTGGAAATACCCCTGACCCGATTTGAAGAGTGCTGGCCTCTTCCCTAGGAATCTCTTCCTGAACTCCCTTAAACCTCAACATAGTAACCCTAACCCTAACCCTTTGGCCAATCAACTCTGGTGTATTAACCTTCTTACTCCTCCCACACCTCTCATCATCCCTCACAGACTCCCTGCCTTCCTTGAATCTCTTATGCCACTCAAAAACTGATGCTTGATTCATGCAAGATGGTCCAAAAGCAGTCTGAAGCATTCCATACGTTTCTGTGGCATTTTTTCCAAGTTTAAAATAGAATTTTATTGCATATCGTTCTTCTAAAATGTCAGATTGCATTTTTGAAATTCACCAGCTGTGAAAATCAGGCTTTAGAAGGGTGTATTCAAATTGCTGCTGTAGCTGTTCATATAAACCTGAAATCATAAAAATTGGTCAGTCATCTCATAAGATGTATAGCAATAACATACTGAATTTTCAAGTGTCTATGACAATTTTAAATGCCCATACAAAAAAAGTCTGGAAACTTATTGTATGCACCTCGTATGACTCCTAGCTTCTTCAGCATAAATCGATCCAGCATCTGAAGGCTCTCAATCATCAGCTTCTCATCCGCAAACTTTGTTGTATAAATTTTTGCCAAGTTGGTGGATATGCCTGCTTCAATGAAGAAGCATTACAATCCTCCAGTGGTATTGTAGCCATAGGGTTCAGGAGGTCTTTGGGCAGTATCCCAACGTCAATGCATGCTGCTTTGCTGAAGTATAGACGCTGGATCTTTTGGCATATGTACAGGGCTTGTTTATTTGTTTTTCTGAGGACGATGAATTCCATGGGGAACCAACCCTGACACATGAGAGTATAGCCTCCTACAGCTCAAACGACTTTCCTTGATGGGATGAGGTTGTTTGTAGTAAGCCCCATATTCAGAAGGTGCTTAAGTCCTCCAAGTCATATGGTGGCTCCTCTGTTGGGAAAGATTGTCATTCTAGTGCTGCAGCCACATGGGATATCTCTAGCCTGTCTGGGATCTGGTTTTGGTGAGAATGGGATAATATATGCATCAATCTCCCTTATCTGGCCTGTGTCTTTAAATATATATGTCGGACAGATCATACTCACACGAGGGGCATGTGAAGTTGCAGTCAATGGCTATGGCTCTGAGGCAGACAGGGTAGTTCTATATTGGCTCATCTTCATCCTGAGACATGGAGGCAAAAGCAAGGTGATGGACGATAGGATTTGACCTCTGGGTGACCAATATTTCTACCATGTCAAGTAGCTTATCTGAATCAGTGGTGAAGAAGTTAAGGTGAGTGTTAATTATGGCATTTTGCACAGCCTCATCAGCACAATTGTTCAAGTGAATATTGGCCTGAGAGCTTGGCATGTTTGTCATCTTAGTAAAGACGTCCCAGTCAATTCAGAACATCCTGAATTGTTGGGGGTCATATCAAGATTGAGATGGGGTGGCTTGGCTGCCAGTGCCTGAACGTGGTTGCCTGGGTGGTGGCTTCCTTAGCCTGCTAAAGGATGCGCAAGGCTTCTCCCATTAATATATGTTGGTCCCCATGCTGGACATTTTAGCTGATGGGATCCTGTTTGCAGCACCGTGTCAAATTTGTGAAGATTGTTCACGCAAGTATTCAGTTATGTAGCAAACAGAGTTGCCCAGAGAAGTCTACAACTACTTGAGGAGAAGGGGGACTATTTATCAAGCATCTGACAGTCCACATATGGGCACATCACTGCATGGGCTGTGACGTCTGACTGTCCACATACGGGCTAGTCATTGCATGGAGATTATGGCAGAAAGTGGTATTATTATTCTACAGCTAATTTTGCAATATTTGGCTCAAATGTTGTCAATGACAAATGAAGATCACCTCTGGACAATGTCAAGTTGGTTATGAACATTTGATAGTAAATTAGAGACTCAGCTAAAGTCAGATTTAACAAGCTAAGATGAAGGAAAAGCAGTAACATAAAACTATAAATACATCTAAAAGGTAAATTTTTCATTGCCCACTTAAGTACTAAAATATTGTGGACACCCAATTAACTAGTTTGAAAATATCAAGTACCTCTTCCTTGCCATTACTCCCAGATCCACTTTAATCCAAAGTTGAAGAATCTGTTAGAGTCCCATCTATGGTTCAAACAGATCTGTTAGAAAATTTTTATCATTCAAGCTTCTCAGACTATTGTCTTCATCTTTATTGTTATATTCAATATTTTGGCTGATATGTCCTCCAGCCTTTTTCAGGTGTTTCTTGAGCCTACACGAAACTCCGAACTTAAAACAGCAATAATGAGATTCAAACTCATGCTGGGATACCCCTACAAGATAGATGAGTCTAAAGACTATTTAAAACAGCAATAATGAGATTCAAACTCATGCTGGGATACCCATACAAGATAGATGAGTCTAAAGATTATTTAAAACAGCAATAATGAGATTCAAACTCATGCTGGGATACCCCTACAAGATAGATGAGTCTAAAGATTATTTAAAACAGCAATCACCCTAGACAGAGAAAGCTATTTATGACTAATGGTTATTTACATTGGTAGGCATACTCAACTATGTACCATATTCTCTCCAGAATAAAATACCTCTTGTTATTAAAAGTCTGTTGACCTTACATATTTCATGACATAACAGATGATTATTACTTACTTGAAACCATATAATTGCTAGCAAAAACAAAGAAGACATTTTTTAGCATTAAATAACCCAACAAGTGTTGACTTGCCATAAAACTAATTTTGATAGATACATGCAGGTCAAATTTAGTTTTGACTATTATTATAAGATCTTTGATATTATCAACATACTTCAGTTCATTGCTTCTTAGAATATGCTTGTCTTATTAATCATTTCACTTGTTGGCATTCTTTACACATTTGCAACTTTTTTTTAAAAAGGAAACACAAAAACAAAACTAAAACTGACCTTTGGATAATGAATTCATCTCTGACATCAACAAGACGTCCATTTGTGATCCAATCATCGATAATATCTATATAGGGGCGACTCGTCTCAATCCAGATAGGCATCAAGACACTTAACTGCAACAATAAATAGAACATAAATGTGGTAATTATCTGATAAAATATACTTCTTAGCATTCATTAGATAATTTTTCTTTTGATGGGAAGGATTTTAAACTAGTAACACCAAACTATGTTTTTGTGATGACTTATAAGTATATAAATGTTACTGAGAAGTTAATGTTTAGAGCTATCAAGTAGGTATTGCACATACTAAAAATTGTAAACCAATATTTTTAAGGTTTTGATTTACAAGTCATAGGGAGAAAATAAAACGTCTTTGGTTTCTAACAGTAAAATTTTGGTTAAGTTAATCTAACAAAGACAAATGACCAAGTTGATCATTATACTTATATTGTAAATTGAACATCTTTTTAAAAGCTTAAAAAGTTTTGGAATTTCCCAAAACTAATTTGATAAGAACATGCCCAAAGAAAGAAGTAGGCATTACTTTCGGAACTCCCTTTACCATTTGACATCTCTATGGATATGATTAAATACTGGAACAATTGGTGCATCAGATAAGTCATGGTATTTTAGCAGAGTTCTCAGAAACCACCATTGCTAAAACATATCTGAAACTGCTGCATCTACTATTACTACTACTATTATTACTACCACTCTTCATAACCTTATTACTACTATAGCTTCTCTTCATGCCTGTACTCCTACTACTTTTCAGGTCATGTACTACTACAACTACCACCACTATTCTTCAGGTCTATGTCACTACTACTACCACCACCATCACAGGTTTGTATTACTACTACTACTACTCTACTACTACAACAACCACTACTCTTCAGATAAGTACTACTACTACTTTCACCACCACCACCACTCTTCAGGTCAGTATAACTACAACTACCACCACCAACACTTCAAGTCAGTATTAATGTTACTATTACTATAACAACTACTACCACCACTACTCATCAGGTGTGTATTACTACTACAACTACTACTTGCCTGAAGTATGTTTCTATCCAACCCCTTGGTCAAAATCAGGATGCAACACAAAGGCAATTTTTTTTTAGGAGTATAGCTGGCTTGAATTCAGAGTTTTCCTTCTGTTGGACCAGCTGTTGTACCAAGGCTAGAGAACCCAATCTGCTTTACTATTTACCAATAAATAATGAGACATGCTTAGTATAATGGCCATCCTCATAAGAAATGAAATTGGAGACTCGTGTTCAAATCCTGGATGAGGCTGTTTGTGTTTCATTCCATGCTAGTATTCTTAAAAAAGGCATGAATCTGTTCTCCCCCAACCTATGGTTAGATAATCAGACAGGTTTTTTTAGCTTGGGTTAGGCAATCAGTCTAAAATAAAAAGGAAAACTCTGAAATCAAACTAGCATTACTCCACTTATTAATTGACCTTGTGTCACATCTACTAATGGTAGAGGGGTTTGGTAAATACATGACCATTCCAAGGGCATTAGCACAAAGTGAAATGCAAATAGCCTTGTCTTGGATTTAACTTTGGCTCACCAAGCCCACTTTGTATGATGATGTTACATAGGTTATTTCTATTTTTGTTCATTATATGGCTGGAGGCTTTTTGAAGAGCATTCAGATAATCACTTATAAAAAGAGGACAAGTTATAAGAAATGAAGAAACTGTAAACAATCTAAAGAAATAAATAATCACCAAGTAAAGATTCTTGATGGTGTCAGTTTAAAGAAAAGGGTCTCAAACTCAAATCGTCAAAATGGTCATTACATCAGGAGAATTGCCTAGTCTGCTGGGGCTGCAGAATACACCAACTGCAACTCTGCAAAAGGGTAAGATCGTCCCACCCACCCAACAAGAGTCATGGATATGACACTAAACAATCTGATAGTGAGGTTCCAGTGATGCTGTAGCTTTGGGGAATGCGGAGCACCCCTACATTGCCATTGCTCCCAGATCCACTCTGGCCCGGAATGGTAGCAACTGATAGGGCCCTATCTATGGGTAAAATAGAACCGCATACTTATGCTAAACTGAATTGTTTGAATTAGAACTGTTTGACTAAACTGAATAGCTTCAAATAGAAATGTTTTTGACAATTAAACTGTACTTACATTTAAACAGCATGCATATACTAAACTGAATTGTTTGAAATGGAACTGTTTTTGACATTGAAACTGTATTTACACTAAACTGAATTGTTTTAATATAGAACTATTTTGATGTTCAACTGTGTGTAAACAAAATCTGTACTTAGCTGAATTAGAAATGAATAGCTTGAAATAGAAATGTTTTTGCCAATTAAACTGTGTACTTATGCTAAACTGATTTGTTTGAAATAGAATTATTTGCATAAAAATGGATTTAGCATTAAATAACCAACAAAGGTTGATGTGCCATAAAACCTAAACAACCAACCAATATCCAGGAGAAGAGGCACAAAATGCCAATAATGAAATGTAAGGACGGAATGATTTCCACCATTTCTAATGCTAATCTTCAATACAGTGAATAGGTTGCTATTTATTCATTTTTTCATCAAAATGAATACACATATAAAGTAAATAGGATATGTGAATTAATACAAAATGTAGGGGGATGAATTTTCCGTTTTCAATTTTCCTTTATTCTATTTTTATTTTTTATTTTTTTCCTTTTTCCTAATTTCACTTTAGATAGAATCAATTTTTTTTCATTTTATGCAATTTCAAGGGTTAATTGCAGTAAATTGTACAATAGATATTATTAAAACAGAAAACAAAAGTAAGATTCAAAGTTTTATCACATTTAAAGAAACAAAAGATAAAATTCCTGTTTGTAATCTGTTTTAGACATTTTCTATGATTTTCTATTGCTGTCGGTCATCTCAGGTACACCTTTCCCATTCCAATATGAGTTGATCAATCTGTTTCTTGTATTATGAAGCAAAAAAAAAAATGACAATTTGTTATGTTGGGTGAGTAAATTTTCTATAAATCAGTCACCCCTCCACTACAATAAGTCTTAGAAACCAGCCAATGTATTTTGTTTGCTTGTTTAGGTTTTATGGCATATCAACACCTGAAGGTTACTTAATGCCAAATCCATTTTTATACAAATAATCACTTCTATTTCAAACAATTCAGATTAGCATAAGTACACAGTTTAATTGTCAGAAACATTTCTAGTTGAAGCTATTCAGTTTAGTCAAACAGTTCTATTTCAAACAATTCAGTTTAATGTAAGTACAGTTTCAATGTCAAAAACAGTTCTGTTCCAAACAATTCAGTTTAGCATACAAAAACAATTCAGTTTAGCATAAGTATGCAGTTTAGATCTATTTGACCCACAGATAGGATGCTATCAGGTGCTACCACTCTGAGACAGAGAGGACATGGGAGCGATGGCAATGTAGGGGTACTCTGCATTCCCCAAAGCTCCAGCATTACTGGAATCTCAGCATCTGATTGTTTACTGTCTTATCCAGGACATTCGTTTGGGGGAGGGTCTTATCCTTCTGTAGAGATGCAGTAGGTGCATTCTACAGCCCCAACTAACTCGCCAAGACCAGCCAATGTAGATTTTACAAATGCTCTTATTAGGAAAAAAATAGAAATAATCCAATTTTTCATATATTTAAAATGTATATAAAACCAGATTATTTCTACTTTTTAGCTTTTGATCTGAAAGAGAAAGCAAGTAAAATATTAAAGTACATTCAACCTTCCTCAGGGGAGAAACATAATCAAGAATGAGAGACAAACTAACAAGTTTTAGGAAAATATTAGCCACAAAAACTGTTCGGCTATATGTTATAGAAAAGTATTTTACGGAGCGCATGTAGCCCATTGGCTGCATGTTTAAGACACTTGGTTTAAAGTCAAAGGCTGTAATTAGCTAGAAAAATACTAACCAATTCTTTTTGTGTCATAGCGTCCAACTCCACAACAGTGTCAAAAAGACAACTAAGAAGTAAAGCAGCTTTTTCATTGTTACTCTTCAATGTTAGATACTTATAGACTCCATTCATGTAAACACTGTGAACTAGGAAAAGCTTCTGTAACCAGGGCTGGAGTTGATCCTTCAGTTGCAAAATGGTGTGTGTCTCTTCTAGAAGAACAAAAGGAAAAAAGAAATATATACACAGAGTCCCATAGATACAAACTCCACATTATTCCACAGGGTGAATGAAACATAACTCCCTGTTTTAAGATTCTTATAATTTATTTCTTAACGATAAGTTTTGCAAGATATGAATATAAGAAGAAAGCATAACATGGAGTTACTTTTTAATCACTCTTTATATTAACAAAAAAATATTTGTATGCTGTTTAGTTGACATGAAATCTTTATTTCATACAAATCATCATCATCATCATGTCGTGCTGGTAGCATGGATATCCCTGACCCTCTCTCGCCACTCCTCCCTATCGTTCATCGTCCTAGGCAGGTCTTCAGGACAACATCCCATATCCTCACATAGCTGCTGAATGTATGTTCATGCTGGTCGTCCTGCTTTTGCATGGTCATGCATGGGGGTCCATAAGAGTACATCTCTTATGAGTTCGTCCCTGCTTCTCCAGAAGAGTAAGTAATTTTTACTAGTTTATCTTTCATCTGGAAATCTGATCTTTGATAAAATAAAATGGGAATTTTTTTAAAGTTATAGCCATGTCAGTTCTACTATGCGGCTGCACTACATTGTAGAAAAAATTAGATGGGAACTACAAAAGAATGCTGCATGTTGATAAGAAAAATATTTAGAAGAAGCACCCAACAAAAGAACAGTTGTACGGTCACTTACCCCCATCACACAAACCACCCAAGTTAGACCAACAAGACATACTGGACATTGCTAGAGAAGTAAGGATGAACTCATAAGCAACATTCTCTAAAGGACTCCAACATATGGACACATCAGAGTTAGCCGACCTGCAAAAACACTGTGCCGACACTGGATGCCATGTTGATGACCTAGCAAAAGCAATGATTGACTGGGACTGAGAGAGACAGATAGACAGAGAAAGAGTTAAGCGAATCCATGCTGTCAGCATGCCTAATGAAGAAGATCTTTCATCTTAGGTGGTTTATTTGTTAAATGGCACATCAAGAGTGAGTTTGAGTCTCATAGGGTGCCCTATTCATTCGGCCTTGTGTCACATCTAAGCAAAACACTTAGTAAATTACTACCACACCAAGGTGTAGGGGAGGGTACTACTTCTTTCCCTGGACTGCTCCACTTTACCCTTGATCCTTACCTTAAAGTGCTGAGTGTTAAGCAAGGCAGCATCAAGTACCATTTATTGAGTCTTCGGTATGACTCGACCAGGTATTGAAACTCAATCTCCCAGACCATTGGCAAACACTCTACTCATTAGGCCAATAGATATATTTTCCATATTCCATTGTTTCTTTAAATTTAACTTTGTCCACACATTTATTTTCACAGTTATATTATATCAAATAAAATAATTTATACAGTTTCACATATTCTTTTCCAATACTTATCATTTTGAAACAGATCTATTTGACCCATAGACAGGGACTTAATAAGTACTACCATTCTGAGTCAGAGTGGACATGGGAGTAAAAGCAATAAAGGGGTGACTTAATACTCCCCAAAGCTTGGAAATAGGAGCTTCATTACTGGACACAGTTTAATGTCATATCAAGGACACCCCTTTTAGGAAGATCTTACCCCTCGGAAGAGGATGCAGTCAGAATATTCAAACCCCTGCCAACATCTTTCATCTTATTAATGTTATTTTTTTTATCACACTCAAAGCTATCCAGAAACTACAAGGAATACTCCAAAAGTTTCCTATTCATTTCCATGGAAACAACAGGTACAGTTTGGTTTAGTTTATCTAATGGCATATCAACCTCTTATTGGTTATTTAAAGCCAAAATTTGATTACAATAATGATTATTCTTTCAATGTTTCATAACAATCATTTTTCTATTGCACTATCTTTAACTATAATACTCATTGGTTTGCACAGTTATATAGTATCAAGTATTCCTATCAAATACTAATAATTCATACACCATAATGGTTGAAAAGTGACTATTTCTATTTAATGATGATCATTTGTTTGACCAATGGATAAAACTCTAACATATACAATCAGACAGGGTCAGAGTGAACCTAGGAGTAATGGCAATGAGGTAATCCACACTCCTCAGAGCACCAGAAATGGAACTTCAGAAATGGATGCAGGGGATACAGCTGGTGTAATCAAAGGCCTACCTACAGATCAATATAATAGATATAGGGAACACAATATCACTATTGGACAAAGCAAGTTTTCAGATATCTAACACTAATTTTTCATATAGTCACCACAATTGGCAATATGTTTTTGTATCCTTAATAGTTTCCACAGAAACAGAAGCTATTACTTTTAGTACACTCCTTAAACTTCATTTTCAAAAAGCAACAAAAATTTACTTACAGCAATAGCATAAAAAAAATTTAAGATTAAATTGGATGCTTTTAAAAAAATGATAAAAAAAAAATCTAAGGGCATTTTTGGGATTAATTATTAAACAGAATTTGATCTGTATAAAGATATTCTAAAATAGTGTATGTGTTCTGTGCAAAGATTTTTTTAAAGGTTGATGAAAAGAAGATAATGAAAAGTGGAGATGCCCAAGGAGGTATAACAAACAAATAAATAAATATTCAGACTAGAGTCCATGCTTAGCATTTAATAAAAATCCTTTGTGCAAGTTTCAGTATAAAAAGATTGGCAATACATTGAAATGATACCTTGTTTCTGTAGATCCTTTTCAATGTTAGACAAAATGGCTTTGTATTCATTAAGAAAGCCGGAAATAGAGTAGGCAAAAGCTTGGAATGTGAGGGACAAGCCTGGTTCATTAGGGTCCTCTTCATCAGCTAGGTTCAATTCAGGGGTGATCACAGATTCTATAAAAGTTTCCAGTTCCCAAATCAAGGATCCAGCAGTCATGAATCTCTGCAGACTCTCTTTCAAAGCAACCTACAAGGGGATGGAGACATTCATTCATGACTTTATCAAGATGACTTTATTTATTTTGAAAAACAATGTGATCAACAATTAAATTTTTTAACTTACATAGAGCAGAAACATAAACAAAATTTAAACCAATATGTGAGTATATATATATATATAGATATAAGGTGCAGAAGCAAAATATGAAATAATTTTTAAGACATTTGTTTTAGTCTGATTTGTCCAATTTAAAAAAAAAACTATAAATCTAAATTTTCATGATTAGCTCTATTATTCAAGCACTTTTTCATTAAAATTCAGCCCAATATGAGAGAGCAAGAAAAGAAATGACAAAGAATCTATGATTTGCTTGATGCCAAAACCAAACCAAAAAAATTGTTTCCATCAAGCCCATACCTTAACCCCCTGAATTATGCTATATGGAGCATTTAAGAAAACAAAACCAATGCAACTTCCCATAGAAATATTGGTTCACTTAAGACTGCTATTTAGGAGTAATGGAATAAAATGTCTGAAGAATATATTTTGAAGCCATTCAAATCATCTTGAAGGCATGTTGATACAATAATTGAAAAAAATGGCCAAATTGAGTAAATTCACCGTTCTGTGACTATCTTTTTATTTCATTGTTTATTTTCTTAAATTAAAATTAATGTTGTTTTATAATAAAGTTATTTATTATAATACTAGAATATTCCTAATTTTGCTTCCGTAACCTGTATATATATATATATATATATGCAAACTTTTTTTAACAGAGGCACTTGTGGTGTAATGGTTATCATTGTAGGAAATGGACACAGCAACCCAAGTTCGAATCCTGCTTGAGGCTGTTTGCATTTCCCATAGCACTAATTGCCTTAAGGCCTGCCCTGTTTACAATGATTTTAAACAGGTAAACATTTCATTATCTCAAATAGGTCTACTTAACAACTCTAACAGGTACTACCACTCTGATCTAGAGGGGTATTGGGATTAATGGCAAGAAAAGAATGTTCCATGCTCTCCAAAGCTCCAGAAACGGAAGTTCCTCACCAGATGCAGTTAAGGTGACTCAGGGGATGCAGTCTGTGTATACTAGGTATTACCGAGAAGGTGATTTTTGTATTTGCTAGGCCACTATAACCTAATCATAAAGGTAAATCAAAATTTTAACTTATTTGGTTTGTTGGGTTTTATGGCATATCAACCTTTGTAGGTTATTTAATGCCAAATCCATTTTTATACAAATAACTAGTTCTATTTCAAACAATTCAGTTTAGCATGAGTACATAGTTTAATTGTCAAAAACATTCCTATTTTAAGTTATTCAGTTTATTCAAACAATTCAGTTTAGTATGAGTATAGATTTTGTTTTCACACAGTTAAATGTCAGAACAGCTCTATTTCAAACAATCCATTTTAGCATAAGTACACAGTTTAGTTCTATTTGAACCATAGATAGGGCCTTATCAGGTGCAACCACTCTGGGCCAGAGTGGACCTGGGAGCGATAGCAATGAAGGGGTGCTCTGCATTCCCCAAAACTCCAGCACCATTGGAACCTCACCATCAAATTGTTTAGTATCATACCCAGGACACTCGTTAGGGGAGGGTCTTACCCCACTACAGAGATGCAGTCAGTGTATTCTACAGCCCCAGCCGACTGGGCAATTTAACTTTTTTGGCTTTAACAGATCACACATATCATATCAAGGGCTACATGAACTAAGCAGCATCTGATTAGCTTATAGCAATTGGAGTTATTCCTAATGAAAATAAAATGCCAATGATAAATTTTTTCTGAATCTTTTAATAAAATATCATTTTAGAAAAGTTTACTGAAAATATTGTTAAAGTGCTAACCTGTGTTAGGTGAGATAAACACACATTCCCCCTCAGGTGATATTTAATGCCAGCACGTTCATATACAAACAATTCGGAAATGCCTTGCAACATCCTGGGAAAAAAGAAAAAAAAAAGATAAGACAACAAAGATAGAACATCAATGTGCAATTAGTTGAATCCTTGAAGTCAAATAAGATATTAAAAACTGACAAAAATTCTATTCTCACTCCTTTAATTTCTTAACCCAATAGGTGCAATGGTTCCATTTATAGGATGTTTATAAAATTGCTATATTAATATCTTAGATCCGGCTAATGAAATTCCTACATATAACAAATATTTGTAGCCATCTTAAATTATATATACATAATTCTTTAGCATTGGTGATCCAAATTCAAACCCGGGACAAAACTGTTTGCATTTCATTTTGTGCTTATGCTCTCGGTAAAAGTATGCAACCATCTTTTCTTTCCTTAGTTATGGGTAAATAATAGGGCAGACTAGGTTATTCAGCATTTATAAGGCAACCAATCTAGAAGAATGAAAACTCTGAATTCAAGCCAGCTGTATTCTACTTAAAATTGACCTAGTGTCATATCATATTCATAAAGGAGGGGTTAGATAAATACATAATTATTTGAAGGCCCTGACACTCATTATTAAAGAAAAGTTAGAAAAATATTTTTCCTTGAATACTCCACTGGTTATTAGATCATGTAGGATTATCAAATGCTTACGGCACCAAACAGAATATGTGTTACATAGGGGACAGATGGCTTAATCTTGTAGTGTCGGCAGCAGTGATTGCTATGTGCACAGTATAGAAGATAATAGCTTGAAGTAGAGATTAACACAGGGTACGATGAGAAACAAAATATATATTAGTGTGACTATCACATGGTCAAAAAGAAGAGTATCAACAACACAACCACCTTTTTAAATATATGATATTTTACTGCTTGTTTTCTTGGCATTTGTTTATTAGCAGTCATGAAAAAGGATGGAAATCTGCAGATTTTGAGTTGCTTGTTGCTACTGCCAAGAATCATAAGCCTTTTGCATTCAAGCAGATTTTGTGTTTGAGACAAACTGCTTTGCACTATATCATGGTTCTTTTCTTCTTACAGATGTTCTCACAGGGTCTGATTGACTCTCAGAATTATTGCTCTTTGACTGGCTCTGGCTTGAAACTAATTCACAGGCTGAATCCCCAACTAGCATACATCATACATTTTGCCAGCCTGAGCACATGAGCCAGTGTTTATTCTATATTGGGATATGAGGCTTTGAAATTTCTCCCAACATGAACACTGCATTGTCTGCTGACAAGTGAGTTTAGTATAATAGATAGATAAAACTAGCTAATACTTACATCAACACACATTAAACACAGGTCCACTGGCAAACTTCCCATGACCCCAGTATAATCATAAATAAAATAGCCAACAAGCCAAGTCCATAAAATATCACCCATGCCTTAGATGATCATGCTGTGTTGACTGAAACACAACAAACAAACAAACAAACACAAGGTCACTAGCAAACATTGGATAGCACTGGTTGGTTGGTTGTGGTTTATGGCATATCAACTATTGTAGGTTATTTGATCCCAAATCCTATATATATATATATATATATATATATCAAATATGATCTGTAAAAGATAGCTCATTTGTTTGCACAGTTAAATAGTTCCAAGTAGAGCTATTTAACACTAACAATTTGATTTAACATCAATATGAATATAGTTAAATAGTTAAACAATTCTATCTGATCCATAGATAGGATCCTAACAAGTACTTTGGGTTAGAGTGGACCTGGGAATAATGATAATGAAGGGGTACTCCATATTTCCCAAACTCCAAGACCAGAACCTCACCATCAGATGTAGTTTAGTGTAATATCCAGGACACTTGAGGGGTGGGATGTGGTGATGTGTTGTACTGGTCTTATCCATCGGAAAAGATGCTGTCGGTGTATTCTACAGCCCCAGCTTACTGGGCTAGATGGTTTTGTGTCATATTCAGGAATGGACATATTGGTATATATATATATATATATATACCAGCTTGTTTCAGTAATAGCACGGGGTGTGTATTGATTTACAGCCCATTTTTTTTTTGTCTGCCAGCTGGACACTAGTTGGGACAGCTGAGCTGGTAAGTGTTGTTATAATTGTTGTTTATTCTGCACATTAGAGCAGTGATTTCAACAGAAATATGGCAAAAATATTTTAATTCGGTGTCAAAATAATGAGAACCTTCTATGAAAATACTGGTGGAAAATATGGTCCAGGAAATAAATTGCATGAAATTTAGACACAGTAATAGATGGTAATGAAAGGGTTCATATACAGAAAAAAAAAGTCTGCTGTGGAATGCAAACAGATCATTATAATTGTGTGTGTATAAGACATTATTTTTCAGAATTTTCAGCCTAAAAGTTAGAGGTGTGTATTATATGTGAGAACTATGTGATACGACATGCAGTTAAGTACTTAATGAATATGTAAAAATTAGAATTTATGAAATATAAGAAAATTTATATATATATATATATATATATATATATATATATATAAAACAAAAAGATCCTTAAAATAAGTATCTTTTTGTTCAAGGCTTATATTGACCTAAAAAGCTGGTTGATCATTCCTAAAGGTCAGTTAAGTGTGAGACAATTGTTTTTGATTTTAAAGGTTAGCAAAATTTATTTAATTTTTCGGTTGTCAGCTAACTTCATCAATCACAATGATGAAACGGGTCATTTCGTAAAACTTTCTAGTCCTTATCTTGAAGGTCAATGTCACAAGGGAGATTTAATTTTGCTCCACCCTAAATAAAGGTGAGTTGGGCATGGCTCATCCAATCAGGTGAAGCTGAGAATTTTTTTGTTCAACCCCATTGCACTAAACTTGTTCCCATTGGTCAAAGCATCTAAACAGGGTTTTCCCTATACCTGTAAGATATAATCTTGAACTCGGATTGGCTGACCAATGGGAATATGACTCCTAATTGTCTCTTATTGGACAACCAATCAGAAACCATTTTTAGTCCAGATATTGATCTATAAAAGATGGGATAGAAAAACAAATCCTCAGAAAGGATGAGAAAAGGGACCAAGAAGAAACTCAAGACTGCCAAAAAAGCATCTTATCCATTCTAGACCCAAGGCACTCTGAACAACCTTCAGATGTTACAAAAATTCAAAGTCCCAGATTTTAGAGACGTTAGTGTCACTCTAGCCGCACCTCATTGTCACTCTTCCTCTCTTGATATTCTTTCTTCTTCTGTTTGCCAGGAAAGCAAACATTGTTTGTTATTTATTGTCTCACAAACATGTTTCAATAAAAACAATTTTGTTGTTGCTGTTAAACAACGGGTTTTCTCTATTCTTTGAGTTGCTAGACAATCTAGCCACTCCTATTACCTGACCATCAGAAGATCTGGCTGAATTGTGTCACCCTCCCTCCTTCCATGGATCTTTCAAAGACAGCGTGGGCATGGAAGAATTTAACAAACACTCAGAAGCTAATGTGGCAGTCACAAAACAAAATAGCCACAACAAGTAATGTGACTAGTAGTCACACCACATTGGGTTCCGTGACTAGCATAGGACCACAACTACATATTTAACTTTTTTTTCAACGCCCTGCCTCATCATACTGATGACAGGATGAGTGAAAGTAAATTATGCCTATCGTCCAAATTGATGAGTTTTACACCATTAGAGAGAAATATCCACAGGAATGTCTGTCTGTTAATAATTTTGTTTCTCTTAACGGGAGTTTACTTTTGCTGCAAGCTTGTTGCATTTTTGTATGAACATGTGTTTGCTCAAAATACTGTGTAAATTTTGTGCTTCAAACCATAATATAGAGTATATAAATTCATACTGTTTAACTTTTTATCAGTTTGTGAATTCATATTCTGTTGAATTCACAAACTGATAAAAAGTTAAACAACTGCTAAATTCCTGTTAAATTTAGCTGCTATGAATTCTAAAAAGTCAGTACATATATGCAAGAATTTTTTTTCCAAAATTTCATAATCCATATTTAGGGGTGAGCATCAAACACAAATAATTACAGTATTATCCTTGATCAGAACCTCTTAATAAGAGTGAGAGGAATTTGGTATCCAATTCTAGTATATGGATGCACCGCATGGATGTTGACAAAGCGTATAGCAAAAAAGCTAGATGGGAAGTGCACAAGAATGCTACAAGCTATACTGAACAAATCCTGGAAGAAACATCCCACAAAACAGCAGCAGCATGGCCACCTACTTCCTATCTCTAAAACCATCCAAGTAAGACAAACAAGACATGTGGGACACTGCTGAAAGATGAACTCATATGTGACATTCTCTTATGGACCCCTTCACCTGGATGTGCAAGTGTTAGCCGACCAACAAGAACAACAGCAGCTCTGTATGGACACAGGATGTAGTCTAGAAGACCTGCTGAAAGAGATGGATGCTAAGGATGAATAGTGAGAGAGAGTCAGGGAAATCCATGCTAGCGGTGTGACATGATGGTATTGAGGGAGACCAGGGATGTGTATGTCATTATGAATAGTGCAGCACCTTCTCCACAGAAAGAATTCTTATGGTGTAAAAAGGTTGCTAGTCAGATAAATTCTGGGTATATGCTTTTGTCCCTATGCCAGCCATTAATGGAAATGTGATTCCAGATATTCATGATTTTAGGTGAAGGAACATTTGGCACTATAAATGCTCTTTACTTAAACAATTTTCACTGACAGTTTCTGAAAGAATATAAAAATCAATCGTCCTTACCACAGGGTTTCCCGTATCACCTGGGTCTCCGTCACAACTGTTTTGGGAGCAGTTGACCACAAGGGATTTATTTTGGCTTCATAACAATCCCTGAAATCAGAAAATTCACACAGTTATAATTACAAACTGATTCGTTGAAAATTCCATAAGAGTTGATGGTTAATATAGTATCTTTACTCTCAGATATTTCGGTAATTAATACCAGAAATTGGCTATTACATATATTTTGAATATAAATTTACACATAGAAAATTAACAAACAAAAGGAATAAAAATAAATAAGTTAATTCATGAATAAAAATATGTATGCGATGATTCTTATACAAGTATGTATGTATGTGTGTGTATATATATATATATATATATATATATATATATATATATATATACACACATACACATAATATTATCAATAAATCAGCATACCCGTTATAATTCTTTAAAAAAGTGTTGAATAATTTATGGATGGATAATTATATATATATATATATATATATATATATATATTGGCAACATTTCTTCATTGATACATATTTGATTGAACATAATAGGCATTTTTTGTCTACATATTTTTTGTTAATCCTTTCAAATTGCCGTATTGATCGAATGATATTTGGCGGGAATTGGTCGATAAACCGTCCATAATTAGTTATTTTCCGAGTACTTTATGCCCAACTTTGGGCCATCATCAGTGCTAATGTATTTAAATGTCTTTAGCTACTGACACTATTTATTGAAACAAATTCAAAAAGTAAACGCTACACGTACAACAGTACAAACGTTCATTCTTACAAAGTAGTAATGTATATACAAAAGTTACATCACTTTTGTAATACATCCTGCCTTGATGACTTGGTAAATAACTAATTATGGAAGGTTTATCAACCAATTCCTGCCAAATATCATAAGATTAATATGGCAATTCGAAAGGATTAACAAAAAAATATGTAGACAAAAAAGTGTCTATTATGTTCAATTATATATATATATATATATATATGGTGTCTTGATATACATGGGATCCATGTGACTGCTAATAACTCTACTACTAATAATGTTGTGTTCTTTTATGTTTCAGATTGGAAAATAGTATATACTATAACAACTTAAATTAATCCTTGATTACAATGCCTAGGACGAGAGAGGTAAAAAAATATTTTGTGTCACAACTAATTGGAGACAAAATCATTCAAAACTGTGCAAGCAAAATCGTACGGGAAGTTTAACTCGAACAATTATCCCCAGAAGAAACAAATTGATCATTGGGTACACAAATTTCCAGCTACAGGGTCAGTAAAAAACAAACTAGAAGGCAGAAAATCCCAGATCTGGCAGGAAGTTGATTGCAAGATATCCAGACAATGTGGATGTAGTGAGAGATTCTGTTGGAAGGGGTCCAAAAAAATTCCTCCAAAGACGTTTCCAAGAATTTGGTCTTTCACATGAATCATTGCAAAGAATCTTACAAAAGAATCTTCTGCTGTACCCATACAGAATCCAGATCAAGCATAAACTCACACCAGCTGATATGAAGTTTCTTGTCTCAGTAATAAATCATTATTATATTAATGGGTCGCATCTATTTTGAGACACATACACAATACTGTCCATACACCAGTAAAAATTAAAAAAAAAAAGAGTAGGATTATTTATGCAGGGATAATTATACAGGTGTGTGTGTGTGTGTGTATATATATATATATATATATATATATATAGAGAGAGAGAGAGAAGAGAATTGATAACAAGGTAATCCTAGTAGAAGAAGAGATTTATTAAAAAGCAATAAATAGCATTTCGGTTCGAATGAACCATCATTAGGACTGTGAAGGATGATATCAGTTATGTTAAATCAACGATGGATGTTAAAAATACAAAATATAAAAACCTAGGGAAAATTTAACATCACTAATATCATCCCTCACAGTCTTAATGATGGTTCATTAGACCCAAAATGCTATAGTGTCGACTTACCATCTCAATAAATCTCTCCTTCTACTTAGATTACCTAGATATCAATTTTTTTCTATATTTTGTTGGATTACACTCCATTATTTATATATATATATATACACACACACACACACAATAACACCCATAAGTAAGTACAACTGTAACAATATTTTATAAAAAAAGTTCATTTTCTTCCAAAACAAAGATACAATTTGCAGTTGTGGTTTAATTATTCTTTTCTCATGTAAATTGTATTAAACACTGACAAATTAGTTATATTTCATAATTCAATTAATTTATTTGGGTGGAAAATCAAAATTAAATTTGGTTTCAAGTGGTTCATCAAGTACAAAGTTGGAGAAGCACTAATGTAGAGCTTTGTGATAAATAATAGGTGATAACATCCATTGTGATGGTGCCACAAGAACAAAAAAAAAAAGAATTACTTTATGGAATATATTGTTTATTATTAAGTTATAAATGAGTAAAATATTCCTTTTCGTAGTTTCATTTGTTTGATTTTAGTTTATATATGTAAATAAGTAAATGCTTATATATATATATATATATATAATTCCTAAACGAAGAATTAAAAAGCAATATTTATCTTTAATCCTTGTGGTTGCTTTTAATTCAAGAATGGAATTTCCAAATGTCTGGCTCGTAAACGTAAAACCAATTAAAAAAAATTTTATTAATTAGTATGACAGAATTACCTCCCTTAGATTATTCTCTAGACGAAGATAAATCAAGAACTGATAGTGTGACGTCGAGAGACGCTCTTGCAGGCGATTGTCAGACAATTCGAAGTGATTTGGATAGCTGATTGTTATTACCAATTACCAAACTGGGCAATATTTAATGAACAAAAGCTTATCTACTGAAGAATTTTCATTGAAAAAACTGAGGCGAGTTAAAAATGCAAGATCATCAGTCCACTGAAATCCTTTCAAATTTCTCAAGTAAAAAGAAGTAAAAAAATCCATTGAAAGAAGAAATGAAAGAGAGAATAGGATGTAAGAAAAGAGAAATCTAAAAAAAGAAAGAAAAAAAACATCAAGTGACACAGAAGGGAAAGACTGAAAGTCAAAATGTTATAATGAGAGAAGACACAAGAAGAAAGTAAAGTGTAAAGATGGCTAGACAGAGTCACCAAATTTTGTGTTTATTAATAGGACCAAGAAGAGTATTTTTTTCAAGATACTTAGACAATTACAAAATTTTCAAGTTTTTAGCAGAGGATTCAAATTACAGTATAAATATAATGTGAAACTAGAACCTTACTTGGTTTCCATCAGGTTAGTTAAGATGAATCTTTTTGTTTAATTCAACAGTGTAGACTTATTGAAAATACCCCAACCTGAAACCAAACTATTTTTTATGATTTTTATTAGGTAAGTGAAAAGTCAAGAATTGAAAAAAGTTACACTGTATTTACATTTATAGAACAAACAATGACTCCCAAAAGACTAAAAACATTAAACTTTTGATGACATTTATTAGTTTATAAGTCCTTACAAAATCATACTGTTATTAGTTTAAAATCTTATTGGTAAGATTTTCAGTTACAAAGGAAAAGAACATTTCTATAAAAAGGAGAAAAAATTCACTTTTTTGAACATCATTAAATTACCGTAATTCTTTGTGTATAAAATGAATTATTTTTCTAGAATAAAAGTTAGAAGTGCATATTATAAACAAGAACTAAATAATTAACTTTTTTTCAGCCACATGCTTCTTGAAAATGTGATAAGATATGACCAAAAATAGGTTATATCGAATAGTCCGAACTAAATAGTGTATCTTAGGTCATTAAGGAGAAATGGTAATCTTTCATTGGTTATCGATAGGTCATCAATCATATGGAAGTCGGATCCATCCAATAAAATAAAATGGGATTTCTTCCAAGCTGTGGCTGTGTAAATACTACTCTATGGATGCACCACATGGATACTAAGAAAACATATATAGAAAAAGCTAGAAAGGAAATACACAAGAATGCTACAAGCTATTTGAATGAATCCTGGAAGCAACAGCCCACAAAGCAATAGCTGTATGGCCACTTACCTCTCATCTCAAAAATCATCCAATTAAGATGGATAAGACATATGGGACACTGCTGGAAAAGCAAGGACGAACCTTCTATGGACCCCTACACATGGACGTACTAGTGTTGGTCAACCAGCAAGAACTTATTAATATCAGCTCAGTAAGAACACACAGAAGACCTGCAGGGACGGATGGATGATAGGGACGGATGGATAAATAGAGTCAAAGAAATTTTTGCTGTCAGCGTTACTTGTTGTTGATGATGATGACGGAGAAATATCCACAAACTACTGGAATGCATATTTGTTTATAATTTATTTCCTCTATCATGAACTTATTTTCCCCAAATGTTTGCTAGATTTATGTGAGAACACATTTTTGCCTTTGCCATAAGTACTTTGTAAATTTTGTGTTTTGAAATGTTATATAAACAATATGAATTTTTATTTTTAGTTGATACAAACTGAATGAAAAGTTGTACATGCATTAAATTTAGTTTAAATTTACCTGCTTTAAATTCCAAAAAGTCTATGTGTATTATACAGGGGAGATGTTTTTTTCCGGAATTTTGTAGCCAAAAGTTATGAGTGAGTATTATACATAAATGCATGCTATTCATGACCACTTCTGGTATTAGAAATAAAATAGAATAAAATTTTTAATAACAAACCAGTCCTTGACAACATTATAATATCCTTCAGATTCAGGAATCTTCTGAATGGCACCATTCCAATATGGTGGTATGATGTTCTGACCCAGCCACATGTAACCTTTTGGCTCGGTGCTCTGCATCCTGCAAGGATCAAGGATCAGCGTTTCATCATTTGATTGTGTTCCATATTCTGTGGAACTAGTTTTGGAACTGTCTAGTTTTTCACTGACAATTTCACTCCTTTGCTCCTCAGTCTCACTGCTATCGGATTCACTCCATTCCTGAAAAATTCATTTATGAATAACTCTTAATTGGAACAAAATTCCATGATTCATATTTGCAATTTAGGAACAGAACACAATTTAGATATTTTAGTTATGCAGAAGAAAAGAAATCAAATTATTTATACTAAACTTTAATACCAAAATTAATAAAATATAAACTTGATTAAACTGCTCATTCAACTGGAAATGTAGAGTAGGCTGACTGCACCTATGCAGAGGACTAAGATCCCCCTACCCAATGGGACCACCTGTTGGCTGTGGGTTGTGACTCATAATGTCTGAAGATGAGATCCTGATGACTCAGCAGTCTATGACCCAGGTACCAAGTGGTCACATGATCTGCAACACTCCACTTTGGCCCTTACCTAGACTAGATGGGAGGTCAGAGAGTCTTGATCCAATCAATTGGCTAGTAATGTCAAGCTTTCCTACCAATATAATTAAGTCCTGACTGTATTCTATGAATTACTCCTATAAGAAAATAAGAAACATCCAACACTTTTTATCTTAAAGGTGGTAAAAGGTGATGGCTGAGAATCAACAGCATTGAGAGAAATAGGTAATGAAAATTGTTTCTACCAGTTTATTGATATGCATTAAATAACATTAAAAAAAAAGATTTGGCATTAAATAGTCCACAAGGGTTGATATACCATTTAACAAAATAACCAACCAATCAACTTAATAAAAAAAACTATCAGTACACTGTAATTTCAAGGGCTTCATTATGAAAAAAAAATTCTTTATGAAAAAAAGCAACTTTCAAGCTGTGGCTGCATCAGTACTACAACATGGTTGCACCACCTGGACTCTAATGAAACAGTTGAAGAAAAAGCAAGATGGGAACTACACAAAGATGCTGCATGCTGTTTTGAACAAATCCTAGAAGCAGCACTCTACAAAACAGCAGCAGTACAGCTACTTACACCCCATCTTATAAATTGTCCAAGAAATATGAGCAAGACATGTTGGGCATTGCTGGTGAAGTAAGGACAAACTCATAAGTGACATTCTCCAGTTGATTCCTACATATGGACACTCATCAGCTCTGAGCAGATACTGGGTGCCGTCTACAGGACTCACCAAATACCTATAGGGACATATGGTGAGAGAGAGTGAAAGGAATTTGTGCTGTCAGCACACCTAGATGAAAAATGAAATGAAGTGGAAAGAAGTCTTCTTTCAGCTAAATCTTGGACAAATTCTGTTTAAAAATATCAGAGTACTTTAAAAAATGTTCATAAGTTAATTGCTAAATTTTGACCAAGAAATCGTCAGTCTTCTGTATATACTCAAATAGACTTCATGTAATGAATAACAAACTTTTAGCCACAAAAAGGTGTTTTCATCATATATTGATTGTAATGAATGACACATAACTTTTAGCTAGGCTAGCCAACAAAAATATTTCATCAAAATCTAATGATATAGATAGAAAATATTCAAACAGTTATTAATACTTTCAAAACAACTGTAATACAATCAAAATCAATGCAATACTATAAATAAAGTAGTCTAGACCTTGACATAACTTAGCTATTGCCTAAACAAAGGTTTTTAGCCAAGGTAATTAAGTTTTTATGTAACTTTGTTTACTATTTATAATATTTGTACATATTATATGCACGGGTGTTATAAATAGTAAACAATGTTAAGTAAAAACTTTATTATCTTAGCTAACAGACTTTCTTAAGGTATAGGTTATGTGCGAGAGACACTTCAGATTGCAGTTACAGCAAGGTAAACAAAGTAAGCTCAAAAGTTTCAAAAACATTTTATGACCACTTAAAATATTGGTCTTAAAAAGTCATTCATTACACAAGTATAAATGGCATATTAATAATAAGGAAATGTTTATCTTTTACAGATAATGTTGTCAAATGGTAAAAACAAATATAATTGCATTAACTTACTGGAGAATCTGGGTATGGCCCTCGATAGACATCCACTCCTTCCATTAAGTAACTGGTCCAATCAAAGCCTTCTTCCTCTTCTAAAAAAACAAAAAAAAGGAAAAACAAAGGGTGAGATGAATGCCTTACCAAAGTGATGTCAATGGCATTTTGTACAAGATATACATGAAAGATTACAATGCTAAGCTACATAATTTGAATCCCATTAGATATAAACCAAAGTTTTTAACCAGTTAGTATGCAGAGATTATCTGCTAAGTTCAGTGAAATTTTTATTATTTACCATACATGATTTGAATTTTATAAAATATAAATCGTGGTGTAATGATTAAAGCTCTCGACAGCAGAATCGTAGTACGTGACTTCAAACTCCAGTCACGCTATTACATTCACTTTCAGACAAATACCATGGTAGGAACCCCCTTATCCTTCCATCTATGGGTTAAATAGTACTACTGCTGTTCTTGTAAAAGGATATATTTGGCATTAAATAACCCAAGAAGGTTGATATGCCATTAAATATCAAACAAACAAAAAGCAAAATATAAATCATCAACAAAAGATTAATTAACTCTTTTACTACTCTTTTTTTTTTGACTGACCCATTGGCTTGATGTTTAGAGTGTTCACCAATGGCCTGAGAGACTAGGGATCAATCCCAGGTCAAGTCATACCAAAGACTCAAAAAATGGTACTTGACCAGCCTCATTGGCTAATGAATAAAGTGTTTGCCAATGGTCTGGGAGACCTGGATTCAATCTGAGGTCGTGTCATACCAAAGACTTTAAAATGGTACTTGATACCTCCTTGCTTAACACTCAGCAATATAAGGTATGTATCAAGGGTAAAGTGGAACAATCCAGGGAAAGGAGTAGCGCCCTCCCCTACACCTTGGTGTAGTAATTATTGAAAAGGGAGCCTTCTGGTCGCCCTCAACTACAGTCGCCAACTTTACTTACTTTTATTATAAGGTATAGACCAAGGGTAAATGGAGTAATCCAGAGAAAGGAGTAGTACCCTCCCCTACACTTCAGTGTAGTAGCTATTGGAAAAGAGCCTTCAGGCTACCTTTGAATATGGCAGGCCAACTTATAGAGAAGTCAGTTAAACATTTATGGTATACAATTATATAGTTATTAACTAAGCTTAGCTGTGGCACAAGGCCAGAATCAAACTCACTTACAATGGTCTACAAATCTAGCTTGCTAGCCATTACACTTTTTAAGAAACACAACCATATGTGGTAAAAAAGAAAGAATTAGTGGTATAAGAGAAAGGAAGAATAAAAAGTTGTGACAATTTAAAAAAAAGAAAAGTATAAGATAAAGGAAGTATACAAATTTTTGACAGAAAAGAATTAAAAAAAGAAGGAGATAATTAAAAAAAACAGAAAGAACAATTCTCAGAAGAGAATCTTTACCAAGTTTAGTACATACATATTTTTTTGCCTGTCTGACATTGGATAACTTAAAATGGCCAAATGATTAGTAGATTTTATGGTATATCAGCCCTTCATAGTGAAGTCAACTTAATAGGGTACAAAAATGTATTTTCACATTCACTTGAAATAGGTAAACAGTTCATTATCTCAAACAGAACTATTTGTTTCATAGATTGGATTGTAATGTGTACAACCATTCCAGGTCAGAGTGAACCTGGAAGTAATGGCAATAAAGAAGTGACTTCACTCTCCCCAAAGCTCTAAAACTAGAGACTCACTATCAGATACAGTTTAGTGTCATACTCAAGACACATCATCATCAGAAAAGCGTTTATAAATCTGATAAGAGGAACAAGCTTATGAATTCATTTTAAGTGGGCACATTTAAAAAATTTGAACTTTTTGAAAAATTTCATTCATCAATGAAAATTCTGATCACTTTTCAATCTCAAGTTTGAAAACAATTTCCAACTGATATTTTTGTATATGGCAAAGAATGTAGTTTAGTTTGGTTTTAAGGCATATCAACGATTGTAGGTTATTTAATGCCAAATTTGGTTTATACATATATATATTAGATATATATGATTTGTAAACATAAGTCAAAGTTAAATAGTTCAAAGTATTGCTATGTATCACTAACAACTCAATTAAACATCAATCATTTGTTTACACACAATTAAATGATCAAACAGTTCTATTTTCATCAATTCAATTTAGCATGTCATTTGTTTGCACTCAGTTTAAATGTCAGTTCTATTTAACCCAAAAATAGGACCCTACAGGTGCTACCACTCCAGGCAAGTGTGGACATGGGAGCAATGGCAATGAAGGGGTACTACGCATTCCCCAAAGCTCCAGCATTACTGGAGCCTAACCATCAGATTATATATCCAGGACACTCGTGGGTAGGGTCTTAATCCTCAGCAGAGATAGTCGGTGTATTTGACAGCCCCAACCGACTCGGCTGCCAAAAAATGTGACAATAACTAAAAAAATAAATATACAGAAAACTTAATGAAAATACCTTTATACTTAGATGGGACAATCTGAGCAAGGTTCATTTTATTGTTTTTAAAAAATTACTTTTCTTTTCCCTGTCCATTTTAATTATAGCCTTTTCGTTTGAATACAGATATCGAAAATTTTTACCAAGTCGTGTTTACAATGGTTTTTAATTACAAACTCGAACAAAATATACAGCATTAAGCAGAAACATTTTTTTCTACAAGATAGCATGCTGTTAAGGAATATGTCATAGTCTGATCAATTTTGTAGCAACTCTAATATCTCCCCTACATATTACACTAAAATTAGACTCGGCATAGATGGAAGCCTAACAGGTACTACCACACTGGGTCAGGGTGGACCTGAGAGTAATGGCAATGTGATAGTGTTTGTATTAAGCCTAACTCTCTGTCACAGGCACGATGTGACACAAGGTTAGTTTTAAAGTGGAGTAAAGCTAATTTGAATTTCAGAGTTTTCCTTTGCTTAGATGGGTTGCCTAACCAAGGCTAAAGAACCCAGTTTGCAGCACTATTTATCCATAGCAAGGGGAAGAAGAGAGGGATTCATGTTTTTCCCAAGAGCATTAAAGAGAAGTGAAGTGCCAACAGCCTTGTATAGGATTTGAACTTGGGTTACCAATTCCATTTCCTACCATGATAGCTGTTACACTAGGTAAGCCTTCCAGTATTCAATGCAGGCCAAATAAACAGATAACTAAGATTAGAAGAGCCTTACCGGGAACTGTGACTTTCTTGGATTCAAAATCTCCCTTGATAGTTGGATTTTGAGCAAGATTAATCAGCAAACTTAGGATGGCATAGTGCGAGTCAGTCTGCAAATAAGAAAGAAAGAAAAACAAAATGGGTGAAAATTTAAAAGGAGCAACTGTAAATAACAATACAATTTAAGACATGTTGCCTTCTTCTAATCTATTTATTTTTATATCATCTCTCTTTGTCTAAAACAGATAATTTACTGGAAGTGATAAGTCTGGTCAGTTTATTATCTATTATTTCTTTTTATTCTCCCAAGAAAGGTGAAATACGAGGATCATTCAATAAGTTTCCAGACTTTTTTCATATGGGCACTTTTATTGATAGTACACACATGAAACTCAAGTCCCCTTCAAAGTAATCTCCTCCAGCTGCAATGCACTTGTTGTACTGTTCCAAAAACTTCTGGAAGGCCCCATCGAAATCCTTTTATGTGAGCATGTTAATGACCTTCGTCACAGCCACTTTCATCTCCTCAATTGTCTCATAATGACAGCCTCTGAGCATTGGGAATAACCAAAAGTCATAAGGAGCAAGGTCTGGACTATAGGGATGGTGACGAACTGTCTTGATGCCCATCTTACTCGAATAGTCTGTGACAAGGATGCAGTTGTGCACTGGTGTATTGTCCTGGTGGAAATGCCACTGACCCAATTTGAAGAGTGCTGGCCTCTTCCGACGGAATCTCTTCCTGAACTCCCCTAAAACCACAACATAATAACCCTAACCCTAACCCTTTGGCCAATCAACTCAGGTGTATTGGCTTCCTTACTCCTCACACACCTCTCATCATCCCTTCTTTGAATCGCTTATGCCACTCAAAAACTGATGCTTGATTCATGCAAGATGGTCGAAAAGCAGTCTGAAGCATTCCATACATTTCTGTGATATTTTTTCCAAGTTTAAAACAGAATTTTATTGCATATCGTTCTTCCTCACGTCCAGATTGCATTTCAAATTCACCAGCTGTGACAATCAGGCTTTAGCAGGATGTATTCCAACTCCTGCTGTAGCTGTTCATTTGAACCTGAAATCATAAAAATTGGTCAGTCATCTCATAAGATGTATATCAATAACATACTGAATTTGGAAGAGTCTATGACAATTTTAAATGCCTGTACAAAAAAGTCTGGAAACTTATTGGATGCAACACGTATCTCTTTTTTTATCTCAGATAATACATCTGATGAAGGCTAAAGAAGGGATCAGATGAAACATTGTGTTCATAGTATCAAAAATACAAAGAAGAGTTCTGGTTACCCAAACATTTTGGGTAAAACTTATGACCACATGGTGTAATAGTTAGCAAGTTAGGCTAGCAGACCACTGCTAAAAAGTTAGAGTCTTACTGGGTGCTCTATATTTCTGGCCTTGTGCCAAACAAAGCAAAGCTTAGTAAATGGATACAGTGGACCAGTAAAACAAAGAACAGACAGACTATCAGGCAGTTCTTTTTTTTCTAAATTTCTGTCAAAGGTTTTCAGAAAGACTTCTACATAATACGCAATTAATCAAATATTAACTTTTTGCTACACAATACCTGAATGGAAGAAATGTGGTTATTAGTTGATATGAAGAAGAGAATATAGCAAAGAAAAAAAATGGTTCTGCCAGATACTTACATGGCCAAAGTTTTTTTGTTCGAATAATGGCACAGCAAGGAATTTTTCTGTCAGTTCTTTCAAGTCTTTGGCTTTCTTCAGTTGTGAGTGAACAGCAAACTTCTCACATAGCCTGAAAAATTATGGTTAAAAGAGAGAAAGTGAAAATAAAACAATGGTTAGTCAGTGTTTTATGGCATATCAACCCTTGTGAGTTATTTAATGCCAAATCTTGTTTATATATATATATATATAATTAGTAAGAATATAGTTTGTTAGTAATTTTATTCTTAAACAAGCTGGAGCTCATTTCTTAGCACACAATTATATGGTTTCAAGTATTCCTATCTAACACTAATAATTCTATCTAATATTAATCATTTGTTTGTACACAGTTAAATGGTTTCAAGTACTGCTATCTAACATTAGTAATTCTATTAATCAAGTATACTAATCTAATACAATTTGCACACAGCTATATGGTTTCAAATAACAAATAATAATAATTCTGATTAAATTGATTGAGGAGTTCTATTTGATTCATAGATGGGACCCTAACAGGTACACACTTGGTCAGAGTGGAACTGAGAGTAATGGCAACGAAGAGGTACTCCATATTCCCCAATGCTCCAGGTCTAGACCGTCACCATTAGATGTAGCATAGTGTCATACCTCGGACACTCATTGAGAAGGTCTCACTCCTCTGCAGCAGTGCAGTTGGTGAATTCTCCAGCTGACAAGGTAGAGAAGGCAATGGTAAATCAAAGAACTTGGTATAATTACATAAAACCTAATTGTTTACATAATGAATCTAAGTAAATCAAAATTTTGAAATGATTACTATTTAATCAATGGGCTAAATACGATCAGAATTTGAACTTTGCTGAGCACGGCTGGAGAAGCAGAGACAAACTCATACATAAAATTCTTCTGGGAACTACCACACATGGATCCACCCGTGGTCGCTGACTTATATTCATAAGCTCTGTACAGACACTGGGTGTCGTCTGGAAGACATACCAAAAGCGATGGTCCGTAGATATGGATGACTAAAAAGCGTCATGGAAATACATGCTATCAGCCCGACTTGATTACTTTCATGTAATACTAAGTAGTACTCTTAGTTCAAGGGAGGTAACTCTTACTTGGATTTTTTTTTTTTTTTTTGGATACAATTCATAACTGGGCTTCTCCAAGTAGTCCATACATATATATATATATATAGAGAGAGAGAGACACCTGGAGGAGAATGAAATTTGGATAGGGCGATTAAAAGCATAGGGATCCATTGGAAGGGAATTTATTAGTTTGCATTTATAAATCCCTTTATAACAGTAGGACAAAAATTACTGGTTCATGAAAACAAGTTGCTGGGTATCTTACATTTAGCAGAATTCCTGATTGGGTGTGATGGTCGCTAGTGATGAGTTGTTCGCTATATGAATTGTTCAAAATGTAGGAGTCATTTAAATGAACAAACAAACTGACTCGGAATGAAAAGATCAGGATCTTTTCAGTACCACTAACAATGCAATCTTTTTATTTTTTTCCTTGTTTTTTTTTTTTTAACATAAAAGACAACCAATTCAAGATTAATGTCTGTCTGAAGATCGTGCCAAGAAATATGTGAAACTCAGAGCAACGGAATGATATGATTAAAATGTTTCTTAAAATTCAAGCCCTGGTCAATAAGTTTTGAGAAAGGTCATTACCAAAAAAAAAGTCTTTTAACAATTAAACACCTTGTTTTTCTAGTTCACACAAAGCTGTGACTGGTGCAATCCCTGGTTTGTAGTGAAAATGAAACTTGTTCCGGTCTCTTTCAGAGAACAATAAGGGGAAAAAAAACAAAAAAAAACCAGCACACATGAAATTGTTAGAGGAATGTACTCCTGTGAACCCCTTCAATGGGCGAGTAAAGGCAGGAGGATCAGCTAGAACCTACATACAACAGCTCTGTGCTGATACAGGATGTAGCCTTGAAGACCAACTGGGAGTGATGGATAATAGAGAAGGGTGGCAGGAGAGGGTCAGGGAGATCCACACTGGTGGGGTGACATGATGATGATAATCTAGACCAGCATGCAAACTCTTCTTGATCGAACCCACTTTGGGAGAATACAGACCAGGATTCACAAAATCCGAAAAAGGAACAAATAATTATAGCCCAATTATACATTAGTCTCACAAGACTTATGCACTTCTTTATACTTAAACAAGAACAACCCCCACAGTGCAAAAAATGTCAAATACCCTGAAGTGTTAAACACTTTCTCATAGAATGTGGAGCCTTCACTGCCATTAGAAAATACTTTTTCAATGCAAATAATGTAAAAGATCTATTTGAAAATGTCAACATAAATGATATTCTGTCCTTGAGAGGAATAAAATCTTACCAAAAATAATAAACAGACTTAATCAATACCATACAAAGTAATTCCTCAACACAATCCCCGAACGATTTATAAGAAAGCAATCCTAGACAATGATGACATATCATTAAAACAAAATAAAAACTTTTAACTATAAAAGATGTAAATATAGACATACAATGAACATGATTACCAAACCTCTAGGCATAAAATAACCCCAGATGGGTTGACATGCTGTTAAAATTCATCAACCAAAAAAATTCAAATCACCATGGATTCTAGTACTTAGCAGAAATAAGGTATGTGAAATAGAGTTCTGTGAAAAGATCTAAATTAGTTTGGTTTAGTTAACTGTATATCAACCTCATATGGGTTATCAAAAGCTAAAAGTTGATTCATTTCTAAATGCTTGATTGTAACCATAAATATATTTTCAATGTTATATTGAATTTTTTTTCTTATCTGTGTATAATCATGTTTGCACACAGTTTCAAGTATTCCTATGGAATATTAATAATTTTCAAACAAATCCATTTGACCAATAGATATAGGTTTCCTCTACACTTGCTATCACATCACTATAACTACACGCACACATATATATATATATAATTTTTTTTTTATCATACAATGTGTGAATACACATGCGATCATATTTACCAACCCCTCCACTCGGGCAGGATATGACACAAGGTCAATTTTTAAGCGGGGTTTAACAGGTTTGAATTCAGAGTTTTCCTTCTCCTAGACTAGTTGCCTCACCAAGGCTGAAGAACCTCGTCTGCCCTACTATTTACCCATAGCTGGAGGGAGAATAATTGGATTCATATCTTTCCCAAGGGCATTAGTGCTATGTGAAATGCAATCAGTCTCGTCCAGGATTTGAACTCGTATCGCCGTGTTCATTTCCTACGACGATAACCATTACATCACAGGCACCTCCATGCGATACCCAGTTCTCAGCAGCCACCAAACAGGGGTGATGTCACAAGTATATTACAGATAATATATAATTTGTAATGATAGATAATAAAATATATCTTAAATTTATAATAATAATGGCTAGTAGAAGTAGTATCAACCTGATTGAATATTGCTTTAGATTGGTTAATGACATGTTAACTTCTTAAGGATTATTTAATGTCAAATCTTGGTAAATGTTTAATTGTAATGATGACAATATTTTCAATGTTCCATTGCACTTTTTAAAATCTCACTTTTAAAAAATTGGCCTATAATCATTGTTTTTCACACAGTAAATAAAAAATAACATCTTACCTCGGTACCAAAACCAGAAGTAGTCAGCCGAAGCCAGATGAGGTAAAGATGGTATTATATATAGTAGAGGAGTGTGGAATGCCCTGTTTTTCATTGGTTGTTTACTGAAGGACAGATGTCTATAAGAATGGCCGAAGTCCGGCCTTATTATTAATTCTTTGTAGGTTTGGTAGAGGCACGAGCGTAGCACGTCGCGATCAAGGAGGTGGCTTGGCTCTTCCAGAGTCATGCTGGGGTTTCTGTCGGAGCCGATATGATGCAAAAATAACCCAAAATCAGGGATGAAGACAGTGCATCACTGAAAACCTCCCTGATGCATCTAGTATGTATGATTGAAATGGTTTCAAGTATTCTTATCTAATACAAATAATTTAAACACAGTAATATGGTTTCAAGTTTTCCTATCTAATACAAATAATTTACACACAGTAATATGGTTTCAAGTATTCCTATCTAATACAAATAATTTACACACAGTTGTATGGTTTCAAGTGTTCCTATCTTATATTGATGATTTATACACAATTATATGGTCTAAAGTTATTATTCCTATTTGATAAAAATCATTTGTTTGAACAAAGTTATATGGTTCCAAGTATTCTTACCATTACCAATAATTTGTAACTCCAGTTTTTTGCTTTTGGAGGTGCATATTACACCTAAGAGGATTGAAGAATGTACCAGTCCAAATGTTATGTGAACAACAAAAAGATTGCTTTGAAGATTTGTAAAATTGAACTTTTTTTTGGTTGTTATTTATATGAAGTTTCAATCAATACAGTCTCCAGTCTTCATTAGGTGTAATATGGACCACTATAAGGAAAAAGACTCTTATGTGGAGCACAAAATAAATGCAGTATCAAGCAGAAATTTTTAAAAAATGATAAAAAGTTCTACTTGATTCTGCATTTGTTTTACATGGTAGATTTGGTTTAGTTTGTTTAATGGCATATCAACTTCTGATAGGTTATTTAATTCTGAAATTTTATCCATTTCTAAATGTTTGTCTACAATAATAACCCCTTATATTTTCAATATTCATTGTAATCGTCTTTGTTTTCAATTCACACTTTTTTTTATTTGATTATAATTGTTACACTTACATAGTAACAAGAATTCCAACCTAATGATACTAATTTATACACAATTATATGATTCAAATTAACTATTTCTATTTAACAATAATCACTTGTTTGCACTCAGTAATAATTTCAAGTATTCCTAACACCAATAATTTGCAAGTATTGGCATGATGATTAGAGTGCATGCCAATGGCCCAGGAGACCTGTGTTCAATCCCAGGTTCAGTCATATTAATATCAAAGACTCAAAAAATGGTGCTTGATGCCTCCTTGCTTAACACTCAGCATTATAAGGTACAGATCAAGGGTGAAATGGAGCAATCCAGGGAAAGGAGTAGCGCCCTCCCCTACACCTTGATGAAGTAGTATTCGAAAAGGGAACCTTCAGGTCACCCTTGATCACGGTCACAAACTTTTACTAATATGGTTTAAAGGAACTAATAATAATAATTATAAATTCAAGTAACTATTCTTAATAAAAATAATTTGCATACAGTTATATAGTATGAAGTATTTCTACCTAACACAAATAATCTTCAAATAGATCTATTTGCGACATAGAGGGTAACCTAACTCATACTACCAATTCAAGTCAGAATGAACCTGAGAATAATGGCAAAAAAAATGAATCTATATTTCCCAGAGTTTCAGAAGTGGAACCTCACCATCAAATGCCGTTTTGTGTTGTACCCAGTACACACTATTGAAGGGTCTTAGCCCTCAATAAAAGATGCAGTTGGCATATTCTAAGCCCCACTGAGAGGACAACTGATAATTTACACAATTATATACAAATAATTTATACACAATTATATGGTTTCAAGTAACTAATAATAATCCTTTATAAAAAGTTGTAAATTCAAGTAACTATTTTTAGAACAAATAATTTGCATCCTGACCACAGGTAAAAATAGCAAAGAATATTTACTATAGCTTAACAATTGTACCTGGTTATGCGGAACAAAATCAATTTTATAATGTGCGTTGTGACTTTGGCCGACACTTTATAATCTCTTAACTCTCATACAATGCCGAATACTGAATATGGAATGCCCACGTAATACTTAGAATACTGACTCACAATCCTACATCCCTGTCAGACCTCGGTCGGACTGATTTATATATTTACTATTTCTAGTGACTCAGTAGTACAATCCATTTCAACAGTTGTTTTTGCTGCCTGGAGATGTGTGTTCAACCCACACAGGTCAGTATCAGCACATTCTTCTACATAACGCAGAACAATCAACCCCTATGGATTAAATAAAAGTTTCGGTTGAAAGTTCTGTATAGGCTTTCAAGTTCAACAAAAACCACCAGAAGAAGGCTGAAGGACACATTGGTCAAAACATAGTGAATATAACAAAGACAAAGATAATAGTATAAATACTTTATATGATAAAAATTTGCATACAGTTAAATGGTTTCATGTATTCCTAGCTAACATTGATTATTCTATTTGATGATAATCATTCGTTCATACATAGTTATATTGTTTCATATATCCGAATTCAATACTAATAATTTCCAAAGAAATCTATTTGACCCATAAGTGGGATTCTAACAGGCACTATCAAACCAGGTCATAGTGGACTTGGAAGTAATTGCTATGAAGTGGTACTCCGCACTCCAAAGAGCTCCTAAACTGGAGCTTCTCCACCAGATGCAGTTTAGTATCATACTCAGGAGACACCTTTCGGCAAAAGACGCAGATGACATATTGGGATATATGGGTGGGAGTACTGTAAGACCCTTTTGAAATATTCATCTATTTATTTATTGAGAGGGTGCAAAGATTATATCAAAAGTTGATAATTTGGCAGAAAAAAAAAACAAAAACAATTTCGCAACTTACCCATTGACACTTCGATTTACTTTGTGTGAATCAACAGACAAGAAACGATGGTACTTGAAGTTGGAGACAGCAAAGCTGTAACAAGTTCTGAAGTCCTGACAACTTTCATCCTAAAAGAGACAAAAATTCAATGGTGATATATCACAAGGAAAATAATCAAGCAATTTGAGAAAAAGAAAAATTAAAGTTTCTTTTTTATATGAAACTCAAAATTATTTTTGGTACTCTCAGATATACTAAAAAAATCCCTATTGAAATCTTACACTAGTATAACCAACAAATATTTCCATACACCAATATTACCTTATCTTTCATTTTAAGGAGAGAATCTGACAGTTATCAAACACCATGGACTATATATATATATATATATATATAAAAAAGAGGTTTGTGGTTCTTAGTAATTCCCTTGGTGAGTTAATTGAGGACCAAATGTTGCAGTACTGTTAAATAGTGCTCAATAACAATGATAGACCATTTACATATAGAAATATATATATATATATATATATGTATATTTTGGCAGCATTTCTTCATTGATACATATTTGATTGAACATAATAGACATTTTTTGTCTACATATTTTTTTGTTAATCCTTTGAAGTTGCTGTATTGATCTTATGATATTCGGCGGGAATTGGTTGATAAACCTTCCATAATTAGTTATTTCCCAAGTACTTTCTGCCCAACTAGTAATGTACACACTAAAGTTACATCATTTTTGTAATACATCCTCTCCTGATGATGGCCCAAAGTTGGGCAGAAAGTACTTGGGAAATAACTAATTATGGAAGGTTTATCAACCAATTCCCGCCGAATATCATAAGATCAATACAGCAATTCAAAAGGATTAACAAAAAAATATGTAGATAAAAAATGTCTATTATGTTCAATCATATATCTAACCATAAATTTACCTTCTTCCATGAACACCTAAAACACCATACGGCACTATCGAAACAATTCTGGTGTTTCAGAAACAAAGGGTTAACCCCTGAGATAGAATAGTCTATTTTGCAAAAATCAAATACTCCAAATAGTTTTGACGGTAGATGCAATTTGTGCTTAGAAGAGAAAATACATATTTTGACACATAAATTGCCTGATAAGTTATTAAATAAGAGAAGTGAATTAATAGCTAGATGTAGACATAGGACAAAATTTAAACTATAGACTATAAATTTTAAAAACATAGAAATAAATAGTGAAACCAGACAAAAAACGTATCCAATATACACACAAGGAAAAAATAGGTAGCTAAATAAATAGTATCGAAATTAATATAAGCATTAATATTTCCCTTAAAAGTTAATTATTGAACTTAACATGAAAAGAAAATAAATAAAATAAAATAAATAAAAAAGTTAAATTACCGTAATTATAACTGACGGAAGAATTTTGAAAATAAAATAAATAGGTAAATAAAAAAACGGAAATTCAATAAAATGAGGAGGTAACTCTTTTAATCTCTTCCCCCCCACCACGTGTCTATTCTGTTTTATATATATCCATTGGATCTGAAGATGTCCTGTTATATTTTTCTTCGTGTTTTTGGTTCACACCAGAAACGAAAAACAGGATGGAAATAAATTTATAATCCTAAAATAACCAGTCTTTGGTTTTTTCTTTAAAGATATATATATATATATATATATATGGTAGTGTCTGTGACCTAGGTTTTCATTATATAAGTAATGTGATGATTCTAATTTTATTCATCATCATCACTCAACAAAATTCACCACAGAACAAACATTTTATATTCACATCAAATAAACCTTTTGCTACCATAAAGTTAGGCGAGATTAAAGAAAAAGAGATCATTCTGATTGCAACATTCCATTTGTCACCCCCTCCACACACTCTCTTCCTTCATCTCATTCCTTCCTAACAAGAGACAGCAGAAATATGTGTATATATGTAAAGATGCATGTCTGTATATATGTATGCGTGAGCAACAGCACATACACAAACATACTAACATTCAATAACACACAAACATAGGCACACATACACATTAAAAAAAAAACGCTTTTCAAACAAAAAATTAACCATATTAATCGGTCTCTTTTTGAAAACCTTCTCTCTGTCTGATGAATGCACAATGCATGAAACCCAGGGTCACAGACACCACCATGTAATATATATATATATATTTTTTTTTTTTCTTAAAAAAAAAAAAAATTGGTCATATTAAGAAAATAAATACTGCATTGAGCTCTTGACCGGGATTACTTAAATCTAATATTATATTTTTGAATATTTTAATTGTCCTGCTTGTAATTCATCCCAACTCCAGATTTACTGGATTAAATACTGTCTTATATATTTATATATATATTTATACACAAGATGCATATATATACTACATACACATATTTATTGTAAACTGCAATGTATAAATCAACCTTTTGAGTCTGAAAAAATCTCCACATACAACAGGGGTAAAATACAAACCTTTACCACGGGTTGACCACTTTGTGGTAAAAAATTTAGAAGTTAGCCGTGTCATATAAATTGACCTCTAGTTATGTAGTGATATTTTTCAGACTTAAAAAACTAAAATATGCTGCAATTTGTAGCATATGCAATATATATTAGATATATTAGACACATTATTACCCAATACATATAAATTTAATGGAACTAATCCAATACCCCTTCATCTAAAGGGGTGAGTAGCCTGATGCCTGAGATACCCTCTTTAAAGTGGGAATGCAGACAGAGCAAGAATTTTTACCGCAGATGTGAAGGTCATTTTCTGAGAGAGTCTCCATGGTAAATCCCCCCACCCCTGGTGAGGATGGGTAAATCCATATTTAATTTTGACGCTATTCCTGATCGATTAATCACTTTTCCAAAGCTGTTCAATAATAATCCACTTTGCTATTTCAAGGAAGGAGAAAAAATTGAAAAGACCCTCTCAAACTAAATAGCCTCTGGGCCCTGAGGAATGAGTCCTGATTTGATGTCTTGATTTCAACATATCATTGAGCTGATATCAATCATAAGAAAAATGAAGATCTCCATCTGGGAATACTTCCAAGTTGTAGCCATGTAGTACTATGGTAAGGCTACACCACCCAGACTTTCATGAAAAACTTGGAAAAAAAGCTAGAAGGATGCTGTGTGCTTTTTTGAACAAATCCTAGAAGCAGCACCCCAGTAAACAGCAGTTGTACGGTCACTTACCTCCCATCTCACAAATCATCCAAGTAAAATGAGTAAGATATGCTGGAGAAGTAAGGATGAACTTATAAGTGATATTCTCCAGTAGACTACTACACACCTGGACACACTTGTGTTGGCTGAACAGAAAAAAATTTACATCTGCTCTGTGAGAACACCGGACACCGTCTAGAGGACATAAGGATGGCAGCAAAGAATATGGAATCTATGCTAACAGTATGACAGGATGATGATGATATGTAACTGATAAAATCTTTCTATCATTCGCAGTTATACTATAAAGCAGCCATGTGTAAATTTATTGCCATCCACAGTTCATGAGTTAAGTGTTTTTCCAGGTGATGTCCATGTTAAATAGTCACACACAATATTCAAAGCAAATTGATGTCTTGTAGAAGACAGTGTTAATATATCATGAAAATTGCTTATTTCAACAGTTACAGAATGTAACAGGTTGAATATTTTGACAAGAAGCAAAAATAAAAGATGAAGGAAAAATAGTCCAAATAAGCACTACTACAAGCTGCCTACATTGGAATTTAGTATTTTCCAGTGCCTGGGTAGCCTAAGACAGATAGTAATGGTTGGTTGGTTGGTTGTTTGGGTTTTATGGCATATCAACCTTTGTAGGTTATTAGATGCCAAATCCATTTTTATACAAATGAATAGTTCTAATTCAAACAATTCAGTTTAGTATAAGTATAGATTTTGTCCACACACAGTTAAATGTCAAAACAGTTCTATTTTAGACAATTCAGTTTAGCAAAAAGATGCAGTTAGCTCTATTTAACCCATTTTACCATTCCGGGCCAGAGTGGACCTGGGAGCAATGGCAATGAAGGGGTGCTCTGCATTCCCCTAAGCTCCAGCATCACTGGAGCCTCACCATCAGATTGTTTAGTGTCATATCCAGGACTCTCGTTGGGGGGGATCTTACCCCTGTGCAGAGAAGTGGTCGGTGTATTCTACAGCTCCAGCCAACTGGGCAAAGATAGTAATGGATTTTTCAAGAAATTTTCATTTGTATTGCAATGATTTGAATAACTCCCATCAAATTTTATTTTATTACTGTGTGAACTATTTTTATTATTAATTTACTCCAAGCAAGTTTTTCCCACCAGCTTTAACTGCGGTTTTTCACAAAAGTCTGAGTGACAGAAAGTCTTCTCAGGTCTCCATGACCCTTCTAAGTATTCTAGCAGATTTTAACAGTGCTATCGTCTAGATGGTCTCCATTCTTCCTCTGATTTCCAGTTACCCTGTCTCTTTTCCGGGCCTTTGGGAGCTGTTCAATGGGCAACAACTACAACTGGTATCATTATCATCCTAATGTTTCACAGCTTTTTCAGCTCTCAGGCAAAATCCAAGTATTTGTCAAGTCTCATTTATTTTCAGACTTTTGTCTGTTGGAACAGCAAAAACCACAAAATGACAAGTTCTTGTTTTCTTGTTAACAAACACTAGGTCTGGTTTTTTGGCTGGATTGTATTTCAAATTTCCAGAGAATTTTATGTAGTACATTTTCTCAGATAGATTCTAATTTGAGAATATACCATTCATCAGCATCATTTTGAGATGATATTTTTTTGGACTGTTTACCAAAAAAAATAGTCGATCTGATTTTTAATTTTCGCTAAAATCCGATGAGTTAAAGGGTAAAAATTTACCATTTTAACAACATATCAACTGATCTAAGGTTATTTTATAGCCAGAGGTTAAGGAATCACATTCATTGTTCGTTCACATTAACATTTTTTGTGTGATTGTTTAAGAGTGTTTTTTTTACATGGTCCAATCAAATATAAATATTTTTTAAACAGCGGGGTCAACTTTTTAGAATCACTTAAAATACTTTATTTAAAAAAATATATTTTCTTTAGAACAATTTGATAAATAAATCAGGTTATTGATTGTTTAAAAATTGTTCTAAAATGTTTAATTAAAGAGCTTAAAAACTGTTTAAATGATTTTTATCATTAGCACCAAGGATAGACGAACAGCTGATTTTAGCAAGGGAGATAAATCCTGTGAATTTGTACATTCCTGAAGAGACCAAAATTAAGTTCATAAATACGCTTATGACAACTCAAATAAGTCTACCGAGTCGGAATAGACATCAGTAACAAAGTAATTTGAATTTGACTTTTAAAAAATGTCCTGAAAAGATTATACTGAGATAATGTACAAGCAACGGTTTTATCTATTTTATTCAGTTTTGAAAAGTTACTTTTTCACTTCTTTTGTAAAATTATTAAGAACGATTAACTTCAAAAGTGGGACAGCCTGGATCGAGTAAGGTAAAATATTTATCCAACATCCACGCACGAATCGAAACTCATACGTGACCATTACAAAAAATGCTCGGTTCCTTCAGTATTCCCCATTGTGGAGAACCTCAGCAATAAACTCCTGAGCTAGAGGGGCCAGCCAATGCTGGAGTTTCACATTGGAAAGTATGGGATGTAGCCCAACGGCCCCTAAGAACCTTCTAGTCTTGGGCACCTGGTAAAACTAAAAGAACATAAGATATAGGAATAATTTTTCAGATTTATTAGGGGCTTCTAAGAACTAACTTGAAACAATTAAGAGCGTTTAAGCCCCTTAAAAATGTCTTTATTTTATAGACACATTATGAAAGGGTCCGCAATTCTATTAGCCCCCGAAACTTTTAAGGCCTAAATCTGGGCTTGGGTCTAGCTGATATAGAATTGACACGACAAATTGAACAGCATGTTATAAAATCGGACACGAAATCAGCGTCCAGTTATGTATTATATATTTATTGTAAATTGAACCAAGATTTTCTCATTTCATACGGTCAGTTTTTTTTTTTCATAAAAGAAAAAAGAAAGAAATTAAAGCCATTTAAAGACATAACAAACCAAAGTAAAAGAAAGAAAAAAGAAAGAAATTTTTTAACGAAAAATTATCGGAATCTTAATAAAAAGAAAATAATTAATAAAAAATCCCCCCAAACTAAAATAAATAAAACTGAAGTTTTAATTCGAGTTCCCTTGAAGAGTGAAAATAAAGAAAAAAAAATCAGTTTCAAGTCCCTTTCAATCTTTTATATAAAAAAAAAACAACCTGACATCAAGCAGAAAATAGTTAGCAGCTTGTTTTTCTTTTAGTTTAGAGATGAAAGTGATGCATGTTGTTTATTTACAATACGAAACTTTTACAAACGAAAGAGTAACGTTAGTCTCCGTCTCTATCTGATTTATTTTTTAATAAAGTAAACAACCTTCCAGGGCCAAACAATCATAATTCTGGTATTATCAAGAACCAAGTTTACCCGTGAGAAAACTTGGATAATCGAACATAAGGTATACCTGAATATCAGTGACAGTTTTTATCAGTTGTTTGGTTTCGCGTTCGTAGTTTATCCTGAGCCGCGCCATTTTTGTTGTTATCTCGTTCTTTCACATTTACTTAACGCGAGAACAAGCTCCCGTCGTTAAGAGCGTTGCAACGCTCGCGTCTCGTTCTACAACATAGCCGATGTTAGCTCTGTAGTGTTCAATAAAGTAGCCACTATACAAATATGGACATTTTTTCTTTGATATTTACTAAGCTTTGCTTAGTTGTGGATTAAAACCAAAAGAATGAGGCATCCAGAGAGAATTGAACGGATAAAAAATTTTGGTAAAGTAGTTTGCTAACCATTGCATTACTTTGGATGCTCAGTTATTAACTAAGTTTTGTTTAGTTCTGGCACAAAGCCAGAAGTATGGATCGACCAGAGAGAATCGGACTGCTGATCTATCTTGATAATTATTGTACGATATGAGGTACCCAAAACATTTTTTTCTTGGTCAATGTATTCTTGGTCAATGTATTCAAAAAAATAACTTTAACATATTTCGGAAGAAGTGAACCTCTTGTTATGAAAATCACCCAGAACAAGGTTATTTAATACCAAATCCTCTTTATTTATATTATATATGATTTGTAAACGTATAGTTTGTAGTTAACATTTGTAAACGATCCAAAGCTCATTTAATTGCATATAGTTAAAATGGCTAAATATATTATTTGTAAGTCAATAGTTTGTTGGTAATCTTATTTTTAAATGAGTCAGAGTTAGTTTGTTTGCACAGAAGTATTTCTATTGTTTGTACACTGTTGAATAGTTCAAAAAATTCTAACACTAATAGCTCTATTAAGGATAATCATTTGTTTGTTTGCACTCATTTCAATGGTTTCAAATATTGCTAAGATAAATAGTTTTATTTGCACACAGTTAAGTGGCTTCAAGCATCGCTCTGTAACACTAACAATTCAATTTAGGCTCACAATTAAAAAGTTTCAAGTATTGCTAATCAACACAAATAATTATATTCAACATTACTCATTCTTTAGCACACAGTTAAATTGTTCCAACTAATATAGCTATGTATCACTAAAAACACATTTATTCATTTATTATTTAGTTAGTTGATTTTATTGGTTTGATAGAGTTAGGGTTAGGTTAAGTTAGGGTTAGCAAAGGTTCCGGTTTGCGTTAGAAGTTTCTGCGTCTTTATGGGTGTTTTGATCTATAAATGTTCTGTTTTGGAATTGTTCTGTCATATTAAAGGATGATTAAATGTCTTTGTTCATGGGCAAGTGAATATGGCCAACGATAACTCTTGGATCGTACATGTTACAAGGGTTGCATGTGTAGCAAATCAGCCTAAAGTAGTTACTGTAACAAAACGTCGCTTAATATTGTAACCAGAGGAGTCTTTCGGGTTACTGTGATAAAAGGCTAATTCTTAAATTAATCATTAAAACACGCATCAAAACAAATAACAGGAGGTTGAGTTGAATAGGGTAATAATCAATTATTTACAAGTATGCTTTCATGTGTGCATTACTTTCTTTGTGTACGATGTATTCACATGGTATATGTTATTCTTTTTTAATTGTCTATTTGTGAGTCAGTTCTGAATTCCTCTGAGGATTAAACTTCGTTATGAGCTTGAAATTCGGTTTTGATATTTTGGTTCAGCAGTTGGTGTATGTATTTACACATTCATTTTATCTCATGCAGTATGCTACACAAAAACAATTTTTAAGCAGAGTAATACTGTATTTTCTTCTCTTCGACTAGTTGCCTTACGACGACTAAAGAAATCAGTCTGTTCTACTATTTAACTATTGGTGGAAGGTGGATTCATACCTTTCCTAGGAGTATTAACGCAAATTGAAACACAAGAGGCTTGATCCAGGATTTGAATTTGCATCGCTAATTCCATTTCCTACATTACGTCTCGAAACCGTTGGGCAAAACAAGCTTCCATCCCAGTCGGCTGGGAGGACTATAATAAACCGACTGCATCTCTGCAGAGGGATAAGATCCCCGTGCCCACAATGAGTGTCCTGGAAATGACACAAAACCATCCTGTCAGTTGGGGCTGTAGAATATACCAACTGTATCTCTGCAGAGAGGTAAGACTCCCTCACAGCGAGTGTCCTGGATATGACACAAAACCATCCAGTCTAGTCAGCTGGGGATGTAGATTATACCAACAGTATCTCTGCAGAGGAATAAGACCCCACATCTAACGAGTGTCTTGTTTATGACACTAAACTATATCTGATGATGAGGCTTCAGTCCTGGAGCTTTGGAGAATATCCCTACAGAGCCATCGCTCCCAGGTCCACTCTGGTCTAAAGTGGTAGCACCTGATAGGGTTCTATCTATGGATCAAATAGAACTGTTCGGCATTTAAACCGTGAGCGAACAAATGACAGATGCTTAATTGAATTGTTAGAGATACATAGCAGTATTTGGAACCATTTATCGAATGGGTAATGTTGGATAGAATTATTAGTGTTAAATATGTTTTGTTTTTGTTGCTTAATGGCATATAAACCTTCTTGGGTTATTTAATGCCAAATCCATCTGTCGATAAGACAAGTAATGGTACTATTTAACTCATAGCTTGGAGGATAAGTGGGTTTATACCTTCCTCAAGGGTATCTGTCTGAAAGTGAACATAATAGCGGGACTGGAGTTCGAACTCGCAACAACGATTCCGCAGTCCAGTGCTTTCTTTAACCATTACGCCACGGGGACACTTCAAAATATTTTACCCAATAGAAACAATAACAATACTAGTGTACAAACAAATTAGTATAAAGAGGATTTGGCATTAAATAAGCTACAATGGTTGATATGCCATAAAACCTAACCCAATCAAACCAAAACTTCTGAATATATTTTACTGCTGCTTCAACTCCTTCAGCAGTTGGAGTTATAGAAAATATATTGTTTGTTCTCTTTGAATACTGGACTTCAACTGTCTAGTTAGGGGATAGCTGGTCCCAGACCCACTAGATCTAGGAGACAAAATTGGGGAAAGCTATTCTTATTACCCTTATTAATAATGGGTTTTCCACCCACATTGTTGAGACAAAAATTAAACATTTCATTGATAAAACTGAACAACACAACATAGACAATACCCTAAAACATTAACAATCAATAAACCTTTACTACAAAAACCTGTTTCATAGTAATTTTAAGATGTATGAATATATACTAAAATCCTTATCGAAAAAAATATTCTCTCTACCGATTATACCAAAAAAAGTAAGACTTATCATTTACTATAACAAATTTAAAACCTCCAACCAAATTATTTCCAATAACTCTTCCCCATCTACTGAACTTCTTGATAGGACAAACGTCGTATATATGTTCAAATGTCCATTGGGAGACTGTGTCTTCAAAGAAAAAAAATACGTATGTTGGTCTTACCTCTATAACTCTTTCAAGACGGCTTATGATGCACCTTAATGATTCTAGCTCCATAACCTTACATCTTAAAACCCATTTTATGGCCAAATCAAAATTTCGAAAAGTTCTAGTTGAAAACACAACTATAATAGCACATGAAATTAATAAGCTACGACTAAAAATTCTTGAAGCCCTACATATAAAAAAAAAGTAAATAAATAAAATCAATAAAATTAATTTTGAAAATAATGACAATGTTTTGAAATGCCTTTAAATTTTTTGTTTTTTCTTTTGCAAATATCCATATTTCTTGAATATATTCTATTTCTGTTTTTTTAAATTCATCAGCATCTCAGTTTTATCCAACTCTACGTTTACGTAATTTCGTTATGTTATAGATTCTAGTTGAAAACACTAATTTGTGAGATGGGAGGCAAGTGTCTGTACAGCTGCCGTTTTGTAAGGTATTGATTCCAGGATTTGTTCAAAAATACCCCGCAGCATTCTTGTGTCGTTCTTCCCGATTATCTTTTTCTCCAGGTGTTTCGTTAGAGTCCAGGTAGTACATCTACACAGTAGACGAGGACGTCTTTACTGCGCAGAGGTGATTTCATTTATTAATTGTAAACTTTTAGTTGTCTACTGAGATCTGTTTATCTTTGAAGTCTGTGATGAACCTTACTTTGAACACACCTTTGTGTACCTCGGGTGGAGTAATGGTTAACAATCTTGATTATCAAACCTTCACAAGTGAGTTCGAGGCTCATTAGGGGCTCCATTCATATAGCCTTATACCACATCTAAGCAAAAAGCTTTGTAAATTACAACTTTGAACACAACCTGTTGGCAAGGGGGTGTAGAATACGCTGACTGTATCCCCTACAGAGAGGCAAGACTCCTCCAAAAACAGGTGTCTTGGATATGACACGAAACGACATTTGATTGTGAGGCTACAGTTCTGGAAACCTGGAGAGTGTGGAGTACTCCTTCATTGCTATTACTCCAGGTTCACTTAGCGCTGTGGTAGTAATACCTGTTAGATTCCCTTCGATAAGTAAGATAGATCTGTTTAAAAACTATTCGTATTCGGTTGAACCGTGGGAAAAAATCTCTTGAGAAACGACTTCAGATGTAAATAAAAACGTCCAATGAACGTGATTCTCTAATCCCTAAGGCATAGATTAACGCCAGACGAGTTGACGCCGTTAAAATCAATAAATACTTTAAACAATAATTATAAAAAAAAGCTTACAACAAATATAGTCCGTTTAATATAATTTTTAGTCAATTTTAAATGATTGAAAAAATCTGATCTGAAATGATCTACCAATTTTTCCCTAATGACGATACAATGGCAGTAAAGGAACATAAGAATGGAAGTTGTTATTCTCTTGTGAAAATCATTTCAGTTTTGGTTTCTTTGTTTAATCGTATATCAACCTTAGTGGGTTATTTAATGCCAACTCCATTCTTGTAGAAGAACAACAGTGATAGTTTTTAACTCTTAGTTGGAGGAATAAGAGTGGGTCATCACTTCCCCAAAGGAATTAGAGGACGTAATAGCGCGACTGGAGTTCGAACTCGCTTACTAGGTCGTCTCCGTCAGCACGTTAGCCACTTCACCGCAGGGACTTCTACACTCCTGACAATTATTTCTCCAACAAAATTGTTCAAGTTAAGGTTTTTTTCAGGGCGTTTTTTTTTTCCTTTTTTTTTTTTTTAACCTTTTTCTACTTCATCAGTTTCCTCATTTCTTATTTGTAATTGGAAAGCCCTCTTGTCTAAAACACATGCCTGTTCACATATCATTCACCAGAGGTGGGGATGAAGGTAACTGATTTCCTTGTGGGGCCAATGGCGACAAGCCTGGTGGGCAATATGAAAAATGTATAATATTTTCTGCCTTCCTCTTTCATTCCTGTTGAGGAGCTTTACGGGTAACAGGTAGCATTTCTATTGAAAGTGATAAGACCAAGGTGATACAAACTAAAGGCTTGGTAGCCATGCTGTTGCTGTTTTTGAGTGGAGGCAGACCTGTCATACGCAAATCAATTAACGTTTTAGTAAGGGGTTTGCTTGTGATAACCAATAATTAATTATTTATCAAGTAACTATTAAGAGAAATCAATTATTTCTTATTGATTCCAAATCAAAGAAACTGTAGCCTTAAAAACCATTCAACTTTTTGCGAATACACTCAACAAAGAATAAAGTACTTTGGTGAATTTTCTTCATTTTAATGGCATATCAACATTCGTGGTAAATTTAATGACCAAGTCATGCATGTGTGTATTTACCAATCTCTACGCACGGGCTGGATGTGACACAAGATCAATTTTTAAGCGGAGTTTGTCATGTTTGAAATCAGAGTTTTCCTTCCTGACTAGTCGCCAGATCAAGGTTAAAGAATCCAGTCTGCCCTAATATCTACTCATAGATGGAGGGAGAATAATTGGATTCTTACCTTTCCCCAAGGTATTAGCGCTATGGGAAATGCAAATAGTGTCATCGAAGATTTGAACTCGTGTCGCCATGTCTACTTTCTATGACGATAGTCATTCCACCATGACACATAAAAAAAACAACAGTACTACTACTACTACTACTACCTAAACTATAGATTAGGTGAACAAAAGTGTGCCTAGCTTTCCTGAAGATATTAGTCCATGAGTAAACGTAATGACATGACTGGAGTTTGAAAAACTTATTTCGAGGGCGTGTGCCAGCAACGTAGTCACGGGGGTTTCGCCAATGAAGTGTTTTAAATAAAGAATACTTAGGTTTAGAAAAACGATAATCATGGTAACATTCAAAAATGTACAGCATTTGGCGCACTATTTCTTTTTACTAATGTAATTTACAAAGCTCTTTGCTTCGATGCGGCACAAGGCCGAATGAATGGGGCACCCAATGAGACTCGAACTCACTTTTGCAGGTTTGCTAGTCAAGCTTGCTAACCATTACACTATCCGAGGTGCCCCGTTCTTTTCACTAATTTATCTTTTAAAATTCCTCTACGTCTTATATGCCGTTTGTAGATTTAAAATTCGTGAGAGTCGGCCAAAATTAGCAACCGAGCAATTTTTATTGGTTTAGACTTTAGAGTAATTTTCATATACCAATTGTCATTATCTAAAAGGGTATAATGCAGATTAAAAGTGTTAATATTCATTATATCAATTTCATCACGTTCAATATTTGTACTTTGTTTTTTTTCTTGATTTACCCAGCAGAAATGGGGGGGAGCGTTTTATACACCCGTGCATCTTATATGCAAATACGGTAATACCATTATTATTTTTTTTTTGTATCTGTTGTATAGTGGTTCGTACCACGCGGAAGAATAAAGGACGCAGTATCTCTTAAGCTGGGAAGCAGAGACAGATCTAGCCGAGTGTGTCTCGGCAGCTGGAGATTTCCTCTGGCCTCAGGGGGCCGTCACCCCAGGCTTTTACCCCCTTCGGTGGGGTTATTGCCTAGCGCCCCTAATAAGGAGAATGCCGGAGGGGCCATAGGCATTTTTGGAAAAGCCGGGCGCGTGTGGACTCCGGCCCTGCGCCCGGACCCACCTAAAAAAAGCCTTGTGCCACACATGCCTGTTAGGTGGGGCGAGCATTAAATACTGCAGTGACAGAAGCGGAAAGCAGAAAGATGGCTCTGAAGGACGTCGGTCAGTATTCAGACCAACTTCGGACGTAACATCAACAGCGCGAGACTTATAATACTAGTCGAACTATAACACTTGAGTTAATAAACAATTAATTTTATTTCACTGTTTTTCTTTTCCTTACCACGTATCATTATTTGTCTCATTTCAGTGTGAAAAGGAAGCGTGGAAGTATTTTGTCAAACACATTTTTCAAGCATTATTGCCTATTTTGAATCGACACACGACTGACGAAGGCATGGACAGCTATCGATAGGCTCTCGATCATATGGAAGTCGGACCTAACTGATAAAATGAAACGCAGTTTCTTCCAGGCAGCGGTTGTGTCGATACTGCTATATGGATGCACCACATGGACGCTTACGAAGCGGCTGGAAAGGAGGCTGGACGGAAATTACACAAGAATGTTGAGAGCAGTATTAAACAAGTCCTGACGACAACACCCCACGAGACTCCAACTATACGGACACCTGCCCCCCATCACGAAAACTATACAAGTTCGAAGAACCAGACACGCAGGTCACTGCTGGAGAAGCAAGGACGAGCTCATAAGCGATGTACTCCTGTGGACCCCCACATATGGATGTGCAAGAGTGGGACGACCAGCACGAACATACATACAGCAACTATGTGAGGACACAGGATGTAACTCTGAAGACCTGCCGGAGGCGATGAATGATAGGGAGAAATGGAGAGAGAGGGTCAAGGATATCCGCGCTGGCGGCGCGACATGATGATGATGATGAAGGTTTGGTTGGGTTCTCTGTTAAAGTATTCCAATTCAGGGGTGCCTCAGGCGCCGAGCAATAAACTCAACTCATACCCTTTCTTGACGAGGTGGCTGATGTTGCTTGGTCACGTAACACACCACCCTCGGGAAAGGTATTAATCCAACTATTCTCCCTCTAACTATGGACAAATAGTAGGGCAGACTAGGCTCTTTAGTCTTAGTTGTTGAATTTATCACTCTTGTCACTACTTGATAGAACTACTGATAATAATTGTCGGATCAGAGTTATCTGCCCCGAATCCCACATTCAATAAGGGGCAGGTTATGTGCTCTTAGTTTTCGTTACTCTATAAATAAAAAGAACACTGCGCGTGTATTAAAAAGTCGTCCTCGTGTTTTTGCCTTGTTGATCGAGTTAAAGTAAAAGTATCCTGCCTAGAATATATGAAGATGAATACCTGCACCTTAAAAGGTATGTCTTATTTTTTTATATGGAATCAGGTTCGTAAATTCCCAACAATGTTTGTATGGTAACCAGTCTAGGAGAATTCAAACCTGTTAAACTCTGCTTAAAAATTGACCTCGTTTCACATTCTGCTCGTGGTGGGGTGGGGTTGGACAACTACACATCACCACCGGGGCAAAACCAGATAATCTTTCTTTAAGTATGTTTATTCTTTATTAATTTCTAATCTTTTCAAATCAAAGTTTAAATCCCTTTCTGATTGATTAATACAAATACATTTTCTTCGTTTTCAGAGCAGTGATAAATAACAATGGTTATGGCTATATATACGAATAAGCTAATCATTGGATATTAGTAACCATCTCCTTTCTTAAAAAGAATCTTTATTTGAAGGTTACTATTTATTCCGACTATAACATGCCCGCCTCCGGCCAGAGACTCCAGATGCATGGCTGCCAGGCTTTTTGTTGGTGCTGCCTTGAACAAGATGCAATGGATTTACATTAAGCATTGTATCAAAGACTGAACAAACAAGAGATGTTAGCAATAGCAATTTCAGCCTTTTAGTCGGAAGCAAATGTCTCGTTCGAAACGGGGCGTTCCCCACCCAATCCACCAAGCACTTCCTCATTGTACTTAAAGGGATAAGGTCAGGGTCAAATCCTGTTGCCCGAGGCATTCTAAACGGAAGTGCCGACAGAGCTGGACAATCTTTGTCTTCAACCATGCATAGGTGTGAGGGTCTTCAACTTTCAACTCGACCTTGTGTTACGTTTGGCTCGGTGAGTAGACGAATAAATACGACTTTAATGCATTACTGAGTTTTCTGTGTAATGTAAGATAAACAGAATATGTACATCAGTGACTATATATAACTAAGACAGGAATGAAAAGTGAATGGGAGGGAGGTCCTCGTGGTTTAATGGTTAAAGCGATGGACTGCGAAATCGTAGTAAGCGAGTTCGTACTCCAGTCGCGCTATTACGTTCACTTTCGGGCAAATACCCTTGGAAAAGGTATGAACCCCCTTATCCTCCCAGCTATGAGTTAAATAGTACCACTACTGTTCTTCTAGGAGAATAGCTTTGGCATTAAATAACCTAAAAGGTTGATATGCCATTAAACTAAGAAACCAAACCAAAAGTGACTGGACAATCGGTGAAGATTATGCTCAGTTTTTATCTAAAGTCATTGTTCAAAATTAGGTTGGTTGGTTTTGTTGTTTGTTTGGCTGGTATAACAGCACGTCAACCCTTGTTGGCTTATTTGAATCCGAAGTCAGTTCTTTTAAGCAGTTATATGGTTTCGAGTAACGATTCCTACTTCATGATAATAATCATTTGGATCAATTTTAGTGATGGGACACTAAATGCTTATTCACACTTTTAATTACTGAATTCATCTATATCCTTTTATCAGGGGGATAAGAAAATAAGTTGGTAAGAGAATTATGACAGTGACAGATATACTTTAGAGATAAGACTGGTTGGAAGTAAACGTGTTTACTGACGGTTGTAGTAAGTAGATTAAGCTATGTCACCGTCGAAGGATAGGCAAAGATATTTCAAATAAGAATTACAGAGTTTGAGGAACTCTCTCACGTCAAGAGTCCTTTTTGGTCACGTGACAAGGTGAACCCGGGAATCTCTCTCTTTTACGAACAGGACATGAGAAGTGGCATACGTAGTCGTTCGCTCCTCGGCAGCGATGCACATAGTGCCTCCCCTTTTTGTCCAGACCTGAGAAATAGTAAGTTTTTTTCCACCTCTTTGTTGTATAGACTTTTCTTCATGTTCCTAGAACGCATTGTGACTCTTTTATAGCTTGGGACGGGAACTTGGACACCTCTTTATGTATTGTGGGATTAAATGCTATGTAAGTATTAATTCACTTGTTTGTTCTTCTAACAGAATATTCTGTGTTAGGCTCTTCTCTTTTGCATAACCTAATGCATTAAAAGAAACGGGAGTTTTATCTACAAGTTAACACCTCGTAAAACCTTATAATAGTTTCAAGTAATTTTTGTCTACAAATGATTTGCTCACTTTCAAGTAACCTCCAATTAATAACAATTATTAGTAAAAATTTATACATATTCAGTTAACTATTGAACAAGTCCTGGCGGTAACACCCCACAAGACACCAACTGTACGGCCACCTACCTCCTATCACGAAAACTATCCAAGTTAGACGAACCAGACATGCAGGACGCTACTGAAGAAGCAGGGACGAACTCATAAGTGATGTACTCTTATGGACCCCCACATATGGCCGAACAAAAGCAGGACGACCAGCACGAACATAGATTCAGCAACTATGGGAGGATACGGGATGTAGTCCAGAAGACCTGCCAGAGGCGATGAAGTGGCGAGAGAGGGTCAGGGATATCCGTGCTATCAGTACGACATGATGATGATGATGATTTATAAGTCTTTATATTGTATCAAGTAATTATTCCTATCTAATACAAACAATTTGTACACATTTATATGGTTTCAAGTATATTTAGCTAACGCTAATAATGCAAATAATTTAAAAGTTTTTATAATGCTTTAAGTAAATCCCATTATTTTATTCAAATAAATTGCACACACATGGTTTCAAGTATTCCTATCGAATACTAATAATTTAAAAGTCTTTATATCGCTTTAAGTAATCCTATTATTTAGTCAAATAAATTGTACACACCAAGTGGATAGAGTGTTCGCCAATGGTCTGGGAGACCTGGGTTCAATCCCAGGTCGCGTCATACCAAAGACTATAAAAATGGTACTTGATGCCTCCTTGCTTAACACTCAGCAATATAAGGTACGTATCAAGGGTAAAGTGGAGCAATCCAGAGAAAGGAGTAGCACCCTCCCCTGCACCTCGGAGTTGTAGCTATCGAAAAGGGAGCTTTCTGGTCGCCCTCGACTACAGTCGCCAACTTAACTTTTACTTGCATGATTTCGACTATTCCTATCAAATACTATTAATCTAAATGTCTTTATATTGCTTTAAGTAATTTTTTTTATCTTATACAAATTATCTGTTATATACATAGAGTTTAAAGTATTCCAATCAAATACTAATAATTTACAAGCCTATATATTGCTTTAAGTATTCTAATAAAATAATTTGTACACACATGTTTTCAAGTATTCTTATCAAATACTAATAATTTACAAGTCTATATATTGTTTTAAGTAATTCTTACTATCTAATATAGATTTTTTGTACATATATGGTTTCAAGTATTCTTATCAAATACTCATAATTTACAATTTATATAACTTAGAATAATTCTTTTATCTAATACAAATAATTTGTACACAGTTATAAGCGGACAAATACCCTTAGGAAAGGTATGAACCCCCTTATCCTCCCAGCAATGGATTAAATCGTACCACTACTGTTCGGAAGGATGGATTTGGGATTAAATAAACCAAGAAGGATGATATACCATTAAACAATCAAACCAAACAAAACAAAACAAAAAAGTTATATTGTTTCAAGTATTCCAATGTAATTCTAATAATTTGCAAGCAATTAAATGCCGTTCATAATGGTTTTAAACAGGTAAATATTTGATTCTTAGTTACAAAATCGATGTTTTTTTGTGTAAATGTAGTTCGAAATCTTTTTAAACATTCTCTCAAATTGGGACGCTTAACGTAATGCTTATTTTCCTAATAAATGGAATCGGCGAAACGTATTTGAATAGTGGACGAGGCCTTTTGCGTTTCATTTTGTTCTACTACCCTTAAGACAGGCATGAACCCCTCTGTTTTAAGCCCCAACAACGCGAAAGTAGTCCTTATCATGAAGTCATGCTGCTAGCATGGATTTCTTCGACACTCTCTCTTTCTCTCTTTCTCCCCATCCGTCTCTACCATCCATCGCTTCTGGAATATCTTCCAAACTACATCCCATGTCCGTGCAAAGCTGTTGTAGGTAAGTTCTTGCTGGTCGGCCAATACTGGCATGTCTATGTGAAGGGGTCCATCGAAGAACCTCACTCATGAGTTCACCCTTGCTTCTTCTGCAATGTCCCACATGTCTTCATCTTCTTACTTGGATGGTTTTTGAGATGGGAGGTAAGTGGCCGTTGTTTCGTGGTATGTTGCTTACAGGATTGGTTCAATATAACTCGTACCATTCTTGTGCAGTTTCCGTCTAGATTTTTCTTGATACTGTTTGTCAGCATCCATCTGGTGCCCCCATAGAGTGGTATTGACACAACAGCTGCTTGGAAGAAATCCCGCTTTATTTTATTGGATAGATTAGACTTCCATACGATCGATAGCAATTCACGCTAGATGCATATTGACATCACTTTTTTGCCTTGGTAAGGCAACCAGTCTAGGAAAAGGAAAACTCTGGATTCAAACCAGCTGTATCCCGCTTACAAATTGACCTTGTGTTACATTTTGCTAGAAATAGAGGGATCGGTAAATACATACTATTACTCTCCGGTTCAGAGTTGACCCTAGGAATAATAGCCTCAATCCACAGGGCTCCATTGTAACGTGATTGAACGGTTCATAGGAAATTGGATGAATGAATAAATAAATGAATAAAATAAAGCAGTCATAAGTCACCGAATAACAAGGCCAAGGCTGTAGTTAAGAATAACTAAGGAAAACTGGAGGTTCGAAATCTCGTGCGCATGCGAGAGTGGAAGTGAGGGGACAACTTGTGTCCTTTCGAGAGTCGACGGCAGGATGCGATAAGGTGAAGAGGGCAGTCGAAAACGAGCCGCGAAGATGTAAGGAGAAGAAATTTACGAGCTCCAGCTTCAGGAGTACCTCAAAGGGAGTGTTAAACCCATTTGACAAACAAGTTAGAACCAAAGAAAATTCAAGGTCTGTGTCAGCTCATCTGTTTCTCAATAGACTATGTTGCTTATTTTGTCTAGTTGACGATCGTCTCATGTTTCGATACTCCCATCCTTTCTGACGGCGGCTACTTGCTACCTAGAAGTGAATAAACCTTTGGTGTATGTTTAACAGTTTCGCATTTGTCAACTTATAACCACAGCGAAGTCACAACGGGTTTCTAAAGCTTCATCACCTGATTCTGTTTTGTGTCCTTCCCAGAACACGAGTTGTTTTAATCGAGAGCTTTGGTAGTTAAGAAAGTTGGTTGACCTGAGCCGTTTACACAACCTGTAAATTCTTAGTCTCAAGAAATCTATCAACCAAACGCCATAGTATGGTTAACTTGTTGAAAATTGTTGACTGAGGAAAATTCTTATCAAATTCGTCTGTTACACATTAATAAGATTTATACGTGAAAGACGACAGGACTGCCAAAAACACTAATATATGGCTGCTAGAAAGACAGTAATGCATGATGCAATCATTTTAACTTATAAATACTGTTGTCGCTAAATACATCTATTAAAATGTATGTGTACGTAAATGTTACTTCGGGATACCTTCTTATCAAATCTCTCTCTCTATCTCTCTCTCTCTCTATATATATATATATAGATAGATATAATCAATTACCTTTTTGATTTTAAAAATTTAATAGTCATTTAATAGAGTAACATAAATAAAAAAAATATTCCTTTAAATTATTATACTGAGAAATAAACAGTTGCCATGGACTATGATTTAAAGAGAAATGGCTATATTCAATTAACAACAATGATAATAATCATAAGACAAGATACGACTGGGTAAGGAAGGTGATCCACTCGGAATTGCGCAAGAAATTTAAATTTGACCATACGAACAAATGGTATATGAACAACCCAGAATCTCTCCTGGAGAATGAGACGCAGAAAGTTCTCTGGGATTTTGAGATGATCACTGATCACCTAATCTCGGTCAGACGACCAAACCTAGTGAGGGTCAAAAAAAAAAAATAGATAAATAAATAAATAAAATAAATAAATAAAAAGAAAGAAAAGAAAAAGAGAACCTGGCAAATAATGGACTTTGCCGTCCCGGCAGACCACCGAGTAAAATTAAAAGAATGCAAAAAGTGAGATAAGTACTTAGACCTTTCCAGAGAGCTTAAATCTATGGAACATGAAGGTGACGGTGATACCGTATTGTTATTGGTGAGCTCGGTACAATCCCCAAAGGATTGGTAAAAGGAGTGGAGGACTTAGAGATAAGGGGATATGGAGAGACCATTGTCCTGGAGACTTGTGAAGACTGGCGGTCACTCAATTTTTAGTGGAAAACCATCAGCTAACGTGAGTGGGAAAAACACTCAAAGGAGTAATAATGATAATAATATATCATTATCATCATCAAGACGAGCTGACAGTACTGATTCCTTTCATACTCTCTCTCTCACTCTATCTTTTTTCTTTCTTTCTCGCCATTCGTCCCTATCAGTCATCGCTTTTTGACAAGTCCTCATTACGGCACCCAGTATTTGTACAAAGCTGATGAATGTAGGTTTTTGTTGTTCGGCCAATACTGGTGTGTCCATATGTAGGAGTCCATTAAAGAACGTTACTTATGAGTTCGTCTTTACTTCTGCAGCAGTACCCGGCATGTCTCGCTCGTCTGGCTTAAATGGTTAATAAGAAGAGTGGCAAGTTATTGTAAAACTGCTGTTTTGTGAGGTACTGCTTCCAGGATTGGTTCAAATCAGCATACAGCATCCTCATGTAGTTCCCATCACACTTTTTCTGCGTTTTGTTTAAGCCCTATTAGTGGAAACATGCAGTAGAATTAAAACACGAATCACACATATCTAAGGTCTTTTTATATGGATTGTTTATTGATAAGTTGTATTTAAACTATTTCATTGATAACCCAGTTGGCGAAAATAGCTTTCTGTGTTAGAAATACGCCTATTCAATTAATTAAAGGGCGCTGAGTGGCGTCATCAGTTATATATTTTAGCTGGATCATTGTTGGGGGAGGGTTCAGATCTTTCAGCATTATATCCCACCCATGTGCCAGCTCGACCGCACGCGGGATGATCCTATTTACCAACCCCTCCGCTCGGGCAGGATATGACACAAGGTCATTTTTTAAGCGGAGTTTAACAGGTTTGAATTCAGAGTTTTCCTTCTCCTAGACTAGTTGCCTCACCAAGGCTGAAGAACCTAGTCTGCCCTACAATTTTACCCATAGATGGAGGGAGAATAATTGGATTCATACCTTTCCCAAGAGTATTAGTGCAATGTGAAACGCAATCAGCCTCGTCCAGGATTTGAACTCGCGTCGCCGTGTCCATTTCCTACGACGATAACGACTACACCACGGGCATTAAATTCTACGCGGGATGATCATTTCCCGGAGCGCCACCCACAAATCACAACGTTAACAGATAAATTTGCTTATATAGAGATTTACCAACGTAGACCTTGGTTTCTTTATAGTGGATTGGTTATTGATGTTGCTAGCCTGTGTGCATTTTCTAGTTTAATTAAATGCTCTGACATATGGATCATAACTTCGCCAGTTAAAAAAGGTGGTTGAATCGAGCCGTTTTGAACCAGTACATTCCAAACCGAACAGATTTTTTCAACTTTTTGGGAAATTCACGCCTTTCACACGTTTATAACCTTTATACGTAATATATATGTATGTAATAAAATTCTAACATGTTCGTCAGTGGAAAGCAGCATAGCTGACATAAGACAATAGAGCAGATGTTTAAATGAGGCTAGCGCATGAAGCTATTATTTCAGCTGCTGAATATTGCTATCACTGAGTACAGAGTTGCCATGCATTCGATATTGTAGCATTAAATTCTACTCGTCTATCCTCAAGGGTGAGTCTTTTATGAAATAACGTGTGTATATAAAAATGGTATTGTGTTTTATATATAAGATAAATCGATTCTTTTTTTTTGTCGGGGAGGAGATGGCAACTTCAAGTAAGAGACAAGTACCTTTGGTTACATAGCGAATCACTGATTCAGAAAATCACGGTTTCTATCGAAATCATAAATGATAATGTACCGGAAAAATAACATCATTGAGTTTCTACATTTTCCTTTTTCACACCTGGATTGCTATTCATGCTGTTGAATTCAGTGATCTGTATTAAAATCCGTTGGGCTTTGAGCGAGAGCAAACGATGGTGGGAATCTTTGGATAGGCGTCCAGATGACATTATTTATCAGAGTTTATAATCACAGGAAAATGTCACGAAAGAGCGATAAGCCGAGCAAAGGAATTGGCGTTAACTAAAACTTGTAACAACTGAGAATTTCGTGGATTTCTGATCATAAAATCGATATTTGATCCCACTGCAAATGGCAATTGCCGTTTGATCAAGAGTTCGATATCATTCCAGGTAAATAAGGGATTTTTCTGGCAACTTTGGCGGGCTCAAAACGATCAGTCTGCGAGGATTTGATTCTGAGAGGACAGAGTTGTTATATACTGACAAAAAATAAAATTGCTACATCCCGAATATATGTTTCAATGTGCCCTGCTATTTACACTTAGTTTGTTGGGGTGGAGAGAATTGTTGGATACATTCCTTTCTCAGGAGTGTTAGCACTTTATGAAGTGCAAACAGCCTTGTCTAGGATTTGAACTCGGTTCGCCGGCTCCATTTCAAACAACGATAATAGTTATGCTGTGTGTACCTCCAAATTCAATTTACTCAAAGTTAAACGTACTGGTAACATAGCATGTATTTACCTACCCTAACGCCTCGAGCAGGATGCGACACAAGGTCAATTTTTTATGCGGAGTACAACTGGTTTGAAATCAGTTTTCCTTCTCCTAGACTGGTTGCCACACTGAAGGCTAAAGAGCCCAGTCTTTCCTACTATTTCCCTTAGCTGAGAAGAGAAAAGGTAGATTTGTGGCTTTCCCAAGTGCATTATCACAAAAGTGAAAGTGAAAGTGAAAGGCAAACAGCCTAGTCGAGGATTTGAAGTCGGACAGTCGTGTGCATTTCATAAAGCCAAGGCACCTCCATAATTCTAAGTATGTATCCATTCAACACTTCTACTACGAACAGAAAGTGACACAAGGTCAGTTCTTAAGCGGAGTAAAGATAATTTTGAATTTAGAGTTTTCCTTCTCCCAGATAATTTGTCTTTTCCTTTTCTCATTCGAACAACCTCATCTCATCGTCATTTCTTCATTTCTCGTCTTTGTCTCGTCATCTCTACCGACTTACTTGGAGACGCTCGTAAAACTAGACAAGTATCTAAAATATTTCGTCACTTCCCTCAGTATTCTTTCACATCTGTTATAACTGGTGACTTTAACTTGAAAGAAAGCGGCAAGAAGTCTTCTCAATGCTACTGAACACTCCTCAGTACTCTGGTTTATTTTGGTAATGTTTTATGTATATGGTTTTGATGTTTTCCTTGAATTTCCTGTTCTTTGAATGTTTTCTGCAAATCTTTTAAAATTATTATTATGAGGTGTCTGCATCAGCAGTAACTAGTGGATTAAACAGGAGATCACGCAACAATAAGTTCCAACAATACTCTCCTAGGTATTCTAGCTTATTTTACTAAGTATTTGCCCAACCTCTTCGCTGCGGGTGCGATATGACACAAGGTCAATTCTTAAGCGGAGTAAAGCTGGTTTCGAATTCTGAGTTTTCCTTCTCCTAGACTGGTTGTCCAACCAAAGCAACAAAACTCAGTCTGTCCTAGTTGTCTTAGTTGGAGAGGGAACAAATCGATTTATGCCTTTGCTTGAAGAGAAACGCAAACAATTGTGTCCAGTATTTGAACTCTGATCTCTGATTTAATTTAAGGAAAAGCATTACACTAAGCGTACCTCGCGAGATACAGTGGAGTAATTAATCACATATACAAATTAATTTGTGCTCAAGTCCCCCCCCCCAAAAAAAATAAAGGATGTATTAAGAATATTCTGACTCCAAGCACATAATGTAAATTCATTAAAATTCACATTGTTTTAAGGATGTAAACATTTTATTCCCCGTTTCATTCTATATACGATGAGGTTCTGAAAGGTTGTCGGCTCAAACAAGGTTTTTTTTTTAAATTGAAGTTGTTTAGAAAGGTAAAAGTGATTTGAAAAATGATGTGGCAAATGTATTGAACTTTAAGAACTTCTGAATAGCATGTACACTTCATAGTTTTGGATAATTATCTTGGTCGGACCGAGGACTTTTTTATCAAATTTCAGGCAATCTGGGAAGAATATGCAGCTGATCCAGGACAAATTTGTAACAAATGAAACAAAGTTTGTTTAGTTTGCATATCATATCAAAGGTTTACCGGGGGAAGTCCTCATGGCGTAGCGGCTAATGTACTGGACTGCAACAAATCCAGCCTCGTTATTACGTTCATTTTGGGCCTAATACCCTTGGGGAAATGTATGAACTGCTTTATCTCACTATCCATGGGTTAAATAGCACCTTTATTGTTTCCACGAGGATGGCTTTGACATTAATTAACCCTCGAAGGTTGATATGCCATTAAACGAAAAAACCAAACTAAACCAAAAGTTTACCGAAAAATAGCGAGTTGAGCTGGTTTAAATAAACTGTTGAACGTTAAGAGCTGTTTTTTTTTTCATTTCACTTCGGCTTCGGTGACACAAATGATCAAATCATACGATACATTGTTTTTAATTAAATGCGAAAAAAATTATACAACAGCTATACATAAGCACAAATCATACAATCAAGCAAAGTTATTGAGCAAATCATTATATAAGAAAGCAAAGTTGTCTCCCTTTAGTCGAGGGTGACCTGAAGGTTCCCTTTTCGATAGCTACTACACCAAGGTGTAGGGGAGGACGCTACTCCTATCCCTGGATTGCTCCACTTTACCCTTGATCCGTACCTAATAATGCTGAGTGTTAATCAAGGAGGCATCAAGTACCATTTTTTGAGTATTTGGTATGACTCGACCTGGGATTGAACCCAGGTCTCCCGGGCCATTGGCGAACACCCTAACCGCTAGGCCAATGTCCGGTATCTTGATTAGTAAATTTTCACAATTTCACTATTTTGTAACTGGCGTAGGCCGGGGGTGTCCTCGTGGTGTAATGGTTAAAGTGATGGACGGCGGAATTAGCAAGCTAGTTCGAACTTCAGTCGGGCTATTACATTCACTTTCGGACAAATATCCTTGGGAAAGGTATGAACCCCTTTATCCTCCCAACTTTGAGTTAAATAGTACCACTTCTTTTATTCTAGAAGGATGGCTTTGAGCATTAAATAACCTACAAAGGTTGATATGCCATTAAACAAAGAAATCGAAATCGAACTATTCTTTGTGTTGCTAGACAATCTAGCCCCCATTACCTGACCGTCAGAAGAAGATCCTGCTGAATTGTGTCGACAACTCCGTGGATCTTTCAAACACAACGTGGGAACGGAAGGATTTGATAAAGCAGATATTCGGGAGCTGATATGGTAGTCACGAACACAATAGCCACAACAAGTACTGTGACTAGTAGTCATACCACATTGGGCTCCGTGACTACCATAGGACCACACATTCACTTTCGGACAAATACCCTTGGGAAAGGTATGAACCCCCTTATCCCCAAGCTATGGGTTAAATAGTACCCCTTCTATTCTTCTAGAAGGGTGGCTTTGGGCATTAAATAACCTAAAAAGGTTGATATGCCATTAAACAAAGAAATCGAACTGGTGTAGGCCACATTGTTTTCGACTGTCATGATCAGTCTCATCCGTTAAATAAGCTGCGCTGACCCAAACATCTTTACATGTAATATAATGGCCGAGGGATTTCGTTTTATATATCTTGCCTTACGGTTTAGTTAGGCTGAGAACCTTTCGCTTAGCACATGGGTTAGTTAGGTGCAACATGATTGCAGGTGTTCACGCACGCGCGGGTAGGATGTCTCATTCAGATATGTCAAAATAAAAATCCCAGATAGAAAATTTTGAGAGGGGATGTGAATGACGTCATGCACCGGAAGCGTGCGCAGAGGATTTTGGGGGATTTGAAAAAAGTCAGTTTGTTGGGTTCCTGCCTCGGAAGAAGGCTGACTTTTGCTAGCTCGCCGTGGCCTTGCGGCGGGTGCGCAAGTGGTTTCGGGCAGATGGAAAAACTTTTAAAAAAAACTCAAAGGTAATAAAAAGTTTCGTACCTGAACTAAGAAGTCGTAAGTGTTTTTTGTGTTTCGGGATTCCTATGTTCTATGTATATATGTTATGAACATTCTATGTACGTTTCACATATCCGTATCATGGGTATGTTACATACAGTCGGAGAAAGCTTGGAAACTAAACAAAGAATGCTTCCCGCAAGAACAACTCATGGTATGTCAGCTAGATCTGAACAACTTTCAGGAGCTTCTTGGGAACAGGCTGAAGATCTACCTTGATGGATATTAACTACTAAGTTGAACATTCCATACTTTTTGGTAAATTTTTAAAGTCTTGCGTTACATATTGGCTCCACAAAAACATTTTGTTCCCTTTCCGAAGCAATTTGTCCTGGCTGTATCCACAGGTTGTTCAGACTAGTTGGGTACATAGATGAATTTTAGATTTAAAATAAAGTCCCCTCAATCGAAATGGACACAAAGTCATTTTATTTGAGGTGACGCGCAAAAACCGAGATTTATAAGTGACAGTTGCTAAAAACGTTTGGCTCTATCGGAATCCCTCTTCTGGGTCACCTTAGGTGCTAAGCAATTAACTCAACTCTCGCCCCTTTTAGGTAAAGGGGAGGTTCTGCCTGAGGGAAAAGGCTCCCCAAAACCAAAGGAATAATTCTTACCTTACTCACCCGAGCTTAGTGTGAACTTGGCTTTAAAAATGAAGAGGGAGATACAAACTTCCCAAGCAAAATATTGTATTCTAAATAATACTTGGTAAAAGCTTGATAAAAATATTCACCCTTTTAGAGTTTTTATAAATATTGAGGTAATCAATTTTATTGTTCATTATACTTTGAATAAGAACTGTAATAAGAAAATGAACTTTAAAGAAAAGATTCGGCGTAGAAGGATACTTTTGTTGTATTTTGACCTTCGACCCGGCCAAACTTGCCATTCCAAGGTGATGCACCGGAAGGAAGTGACACATTCCAATGGCAGTTATGAGAGGAAATCGCGTAGGTGGAAATTGGCTGACGAAATGGGACAAGGTAAAAAATCCCATGATACACTCATAAACTGTTGCACCGGAAGAGAGTGACCTCTGAACTGCATGACGGTTATTTCCGCTTGATGACAATCAAACATGCCATTCCAAAGATTGAGTGGGCGATTGAGTGGGCGTTGAACTATTATATAACTCAGTCAAGACAGAAGTCAGACTGTTACAGTTGGAGTTAGAGACGAGTGTGGTAGGGAAAGCTACGCCAGGCCGAAGGGGCCCTCGGCCCCCCCGATGAGTTGGGTACAAGACCAGTCGGTGATAAGATGCAGTAAAGAAAGCCATCATCTAGCAGAGAGCTGGGCCCCTGGGCCTCCGGTTGAGCAGCCCTGGAGAACGAGAAAGACACAACGCTGACGGCCATAAGAGTGGGGGTCAAAATATTGCAGTTATGTTCGGTCTCCAACTCCCTCTCACAGTAAAACCTTGAATAACCTTTTCGAACCCTTAAAATAAAGTGAGAGGTACATATTTTTCTAAAGAAGACTTCGCCCGTCTGTTATTCATTGCGTCAGTATGTATCCTGCATGAACATGTATATGTGTATATAAGCATATCTATCATATGACTATATAACAGTTTCTCTGTTATTCTAAATCCTTGCGAATTTTTCACATCAACCGTTTGCTGGTGGTTTTTCATTGGAGTATAAGTGACAGCAAATCTCCGTTGGTCTCCAGGATCTTCTGGGTATTCTGACCGATCTCAGCAATTTTGTAGTCTAGATGGTCTCGATTCTTCCCCCGATTTCCAATTCCTCCAGTCTTTCTTCCCAGCCTTTTGGAACCAAACGCACCAACTGGTATCATTGTTACTCTCAGGAATTCTTAAAACCAGAATCCATATGTCCCATCATAGCCTGGCGTTTTCCAATTTGGTATTTTCTTGAGTATTGCTCTTAGTGTATCCAGGTGTATATTCGCTTCGGAACCATCTACAAATCCTTCTAATTCTTTTTTCATGTTATTAATCCATTCAACATTTCTGTAATGTTCTTGGCCCTGTTTTGTTTGTATTGTTTGACCTTTGTCCCGGTAAATTTTGAGTTTTACTTCTTTTACCAATATCGTTTGATTTATTTTTTCCAGTTGTGTTGTCCGATTTATCTACGGTTGTCTTTTGGGGATTTTTTTCTTCCCGTTAGGTTTTTGCGTGTTTTACCTTACAAAGCAGTTTCTTTATTTGTTTTTCTATCCTCATTTTCCATCTAGGTTTTGTATTTCTATTCGGATTTCTTTGTGGGTATACCTATTTTATTATTGACTATTTCCTTTGCTCCTGCATGGATAATCTCGTTTAGTTCGATGATGTTGACCGTTTGGATATACTGCAATAATATATTTACTTTTTCAAGTTCTACCCAGATTTTTTTCCAGTCTTGATTCCTTAGGAATGGTAATTTAGACTCCTGTTCACTCAATTTTTTTTTTTTACCAATTCTACATTTTGTCAGTCTTTCTGTGTTAACATTGATGTACTGGGTTCTGTGATGGATTGGTTTTCAATATTTTCTGTTTCAATTCGTTTTGAGAGCTCTCTTTTTGTATATTCTCCAGAATTTAACTTTCCACATATTTCTAGTATCTCAAAGGTCAGAAAACTTGTTTTTCTTTAAAATCAATTTTGCTTGGTCGGCAAGTCTTTGACTCGTATTAAATTTAGCGTTATATGCTCAGATCTCCACCATCCATTTCCTATAATCTATTTGTAAAGGATTGCTTTTAAAATATCAGTGGCTTACATTTTTGTTGTTTTCTCTAGTCCATTATTTTGTGTATCTCAGTTAAATGCTGCTTTGGTCTTTGTTTGTACACCTGAAATTAGAACAGCGAACATTCGCAGCATGCTGGTGAGTCCCCCCCCCATCGTGGCTATCAAGGGAGCGCCTGCCGATCATGACATCTTGACCAGTTGTGTGGGTCTCATGTCGATTTGGATTTGGATCTGACATCTTTCATGAGTAATATAATGTAGCTATATTTGACCCAAGAGGTTAATTATTATTTTAATTCTTGTGACAGATGTGACGGGAATTCAAGAAAAAACGACCATCAGCGGGTTACAATGTGGTGTAGTCGTTATCGTCATAGGAAATGGACACGGCGACACGAGTTCAAATCCTAGACGAGACTGATTGCATTTCACATAGCACTAATACCCTTGGGAAAGGTATGAATCCAATTATTCTCCCTCCAGCTATGGGTAAATAGTAGGACAGACTAGGTTCTTCAGCCTTTGTTGGGCAACTAGTCTAGGAGAAGGAAAACTCTGAATTCAAACCTGTTAAACTCCGCTTAAAATTGACCTTGTGTCATATCCTGCCCGAGCGGAGGGGTTGGTAAATAGTATCAGCGGGTTACAAAAACAAAAATAAACAAACAAGCACCATATATATATATATATATATATATATATATACGTTTGAAATAAGTTTTATCTTAGTTAAAGTCCACATAACCCTTTGTTTTAATAAAATTTTGTGATTTGGTAATGCTTTGTCATTTGTTATATTATGTTGATTCCAATGGACTTTTTCAGCTGGTACTTTTTCCATTATTTTTTTACCTGTTAAAAGTACTGAAAAATTCTTCATAAATTTCCGCACCGGTCACAAAATTCGCACAAGTAATTCATCATATTTTGGGCATGAACGAAAGAGACTGACAGTAAAAGACTTAAAAATTTGGAGTAAAAAATTTCAAATCGTCTCAACTGTCTGTTTTGTTTGATTTTATGCGATTCTTTGGACTGCCTATTATTATTATTATTATTATTATTATTATTATTATTATTATTATTATCTTAAGAGTTTTTTTAAGCCAGCGTTAGCTGATGGTTTTACATTGGGGTTTGAGCGACAACGAGTTTCCTTAAGTCTCCCGGTCTCTTCCCAGTTCACCTAGTATAACTTGTATCCCCGTCACCTTCATGCTTCATAGTTTGTTTGTTTTTAGTTTTCTAGCAAGGTCTAGATAGTTAGCTCTCTTTTTAGTTCCGTTTAATTTTACTCTGTGGTCTGCCGGGACGACAAAGTCCACTATTCGGCAGTTTCTCTTTTTTGTTGTTGACTATTACTAAGTTTGGTCGTCTGACCGAGATAAGGTGATCCGTGTGTATCTCAAAATCCCAGAGAACTTTCTGCGTCTCATTCTTCAGGGACAGATTCTGGCTTGTGCGTATACGAGTTGTTCGTAGGGTCAAATCCAAATTTCTTGCACAATTCTCAGTGGATCACCATCCCCACCCAGTCGTATCTCGTCTGATACTCTTTTTGCGCTAATTTATTGCATTCGCTTATTATATGATTGATCGCATCGTCTCTATCACTACATAATTTACACTTGCTATTTTGTTGTGTCTTTTTTCTATTTTTGCTTTAGCGTAGTTTGTCCTTATGGCGTTATTTTGTACTGCTATTAGAAGAGAATCAGTTTCTCTCTTAAGGTTTCTCTTTCTTAGCCATGACCAAGTTTTCTCGTGTGAGATTTCACTTGTTTGTTGCTTGAAATGTTCATACAATTGCCTTTCTTCCCATTTTATTTTCTAGTAATTGTTGCTCTGTTGGTCCTTGTATTGTTTGCGTTGTTTGTGTTGTTTCTGATCGCTGTAATTAACCTTTCTTTGTTCTTTTTATATTGTCTTCGTGTCGTCTTATCGATATAACGACGCCGTTTTCAATGCTAGCGAGCCCTCTACCTTCTTCTTTTCTTGATAAATATAACCTGTCTATGGTATTTGGGTGTGTTGTGTTTCGATCACTGTTACTTAGCGTTTCATTTCGGTTCTTGTTTTTCAGTATTTGTATTAGTATAACTTTTTTACTCCTTAAGATTTTTTCCCCATCAGCGTTAGCTGATAGTCTTTCTCTGAAGTCTGACGACAAATCTCCTTAAGTTTCCAGGACTCTTTTCAGTATTCTGGCTGATTTCAGCAATGCTGTTGTTTAGATTGTCTCCACTCGTCCTATTATTTCCAAGTCCTCTAGTCCTATTACCAAACCTTTGGTGACCACATCAAGAGCACCAATTACAATTGGTATAACAGTCACTTTCATGTTCCACAGTTTTTCAATTCCCTTGTCTGGTCAAGATACTTATCCTTCTTTTCTCTTTCTTTCAATTTTACTCTGTGGTCAGCCGAGAGAGCAAACTCTACAATTCTGGAGGTTCTCTTTTTCTTATTATTATAAGGTCTGGTCGTCTGGCTGAGATTAGGTGATTCGTTTATATCTCGAAATCTTAGAGTTTGTGCGTCTCATTCTTTAGGACAGATTCGGGGTCGCGCATATACCATTTATTCGTATGATCAAATTTAAATTTCTAGCACAATTTTCAGGGGATCACCTTGCCCACCCAGCCATGTCTAGTCTTATACTCTTTCTGTGTTAATATACCGCATTTGCTTATTCTGTGACTGTTCGTTGGACCCCCACATATGGCCAAGCAAAAGCAAAAGATGTACTCCTATGGACCCCCACATATGGCCAAGCAAAAGCAGGACGACCAGCTCGAACTTACATACAGCAGCTATGTGAGGACACAGGATGTAACCCTGAAGACCTGCCAGATGCGATGAATAATAGGGTGAAGTGGCGAGAGAGGGTCAGGGATATCCGTGCTGGCGACACGACATGATGATGATGATGATGATCTATTCTTGCTTTGATATGGTTGGTCATTATGACGTTGATTTGTGCCACTATTAGAAGAAATTCAGTTAGTCTCTTAAGGTTAACCTTTCTTAGCCACGTCCACGTTTTCACACCAGTGTTAGCTTATGGTCTTCCGTTAAGGCCTGAGTGACAACAAGTTTACTCAAGTCACCATGACTCTTCTCCGTATTCTGGTCGATCTTAATCGTGCTATAGTTTGGATGGTCACCACTCTTATTTTCAATTCCTCCGGACCCTTTACCAATCCTTTGGTGACTGTACCGATCGCACCGTGTTCCATTAGTTTTACCGTCTTTTTCATGCTCCAAAGTATTTTCAGTTCCCTAGCAAGATCCAGGAACTGATTTTTCTTTTTTTCTCTCTTTCAATATTACTCTATGATCAGCAGAGACAGCAAAGTCCACAGTTTGCCAGTTTCTCTTTTTTTGTTGGTCAATTTCTTATAAAATTCCTTGTAGATCCCCTTCCTCACCCAGTCGTGTCTAGTCTTATTCTCTTTCTGTGCTAATTTCGCTCATTATATGAGTGATCGTTTCGTCTCTATCACCACATAACCCACATTTGCTATTTTGTTTCTTATCTATTCTAGCTTTGATATAATTGGTCCTTATGGCGTTGTTTTGTGCCGCTATAAGAAGAAACTAAGTTTCTCTCAAGATTTCCCTTTTTTAGTCCCATCCAAGTTTCCTCGTGTGACATTTCGCTTGTTTGTCGCTTGAAATATTTGTACAGTTGTTTTCTTCCCATTTTTTTGTTTTTCTAATTATTTTTTCTGTTGATCCACGTTTTTTGTCCGTATGGTTTCTGGCGGATGTAATCAGTCTTCCCCCGCGTCTTTTAAGTAGTCTTTGAGTCGTTGAATCGATGCATCAATGCTATCTTCAGTGTTGACAAGTCCTCTTCCTCCTTCTTTTCTTGACACATATAATCTGTTAATGTCATCTCTGGGATGTAAGGCATTATTATTATTATTATTATTATTATTATTATTATTATTATTTGCTTGTTATGCCTCTTTGGACATCTCCTCTTTTTTACTATCTGCTCTCATCAACATTAAAAAAGAATCTTTGCATATACGATATCAGTACAGTATCTATATTCCGATCAAATTCTATTAATTCATCCGATATTCCCAAAAATGCCCTCTTAAATTCTTTTTCTGACCATCTTTTTTTGGAAATGATCCAGTTTGATCTTAAATTTGCTGTTTTTTTTGTTTTTTTTTGAAATCTGATTAGGTAATTTGTTCCAAAATTATATTACTTAATTAGCTAAAATCTAGTTGGTTTGTAGACTTTGTTTTTGAAATCTGTTTTGACAGTAAATTTCTAGTTCAAGGAGAAATATTGAAAAAATATCTATTTATCTATCTATTAGAAATTCAATTTATTATTTTGAAAGTCTCATTCAGATCACTTTTTATTCTTCTTTCTAGTGTGACACAATGCGTTGCAATTCATTTCCGTTTGTGTTGGCGCCACTCAGACGATCTCTTTGTCTGTTTTGGTGCGAAACCCACACAAAGGACTAAGGACGAGACCTCCCACGAGACCGGAATTGGAGGAAGGAAGGAAGGTCCCAGAGAAGACGGAGAGAGCCAGTTGACAAAGCTGGGTAGAGGAGGACGGTCGGCTTCAGATAGGAGTCCAGGGGAAGGACGGCAGTGAGGGAAGACAGTCAAAGATGAGTTAGCATTCCTAGGGGCTTTGCAGAAGTTTCGCGCAAAATACACACCCGCGATAGTCTACAAATGCACGAAAAGCTGCACAAAAGTGTCACATAGACTTTTTCCTTCTTGCGCTGGGAGCTAACCCAAGCCCATGTTTGTTCGTTTGTTCTTTCTTCCACCCTCTCGGTTGTATTTTGTGTGGCCGTAAAGAAATGTGCGATACCCCTGGTCGGAAATGAGAAAAAAACCACTAGATAGATCACTGGCCATGAGTAGTTTGGTTTAACGACTTTGATATTGTCGGGGGTCGGCCGACGGGGATGTTATCACACTTGTAAAATAGTTAATCTTAATTTCTCCAATTTCTTCCTGTAACTGAATCTTTTATTCTCTTTATTATTTTTGCCACTCCTCTTTGTGTGCTCTCCAATTTCAATTCTACACTCCAATTTCTTGCTTGAGTCACAGGAGCCCAGATCTAAGTATAATATTCTATATGAGGTCTTAGAGTTTTAAATATTTTAAAAACATTTGCCGCCTTTGAAAAAAAACATTTCTGACCATCCAGCCAATCATTACAATTGCCCTCGAATCAACAGGTCATCAGCTTTAAATGTATCATCAAAGCCAACTTTGTATTCCTCATTCATTTCTTAGTTCCCTGTTGCTTAATTTACATTCAACTTTGAAATCTTTGGATCCAATGTGTAGTCCTTTTTTTCTACATTAAATTTTAATTTCCAAATATCTTCCCAATATGAAAATTTATTTAGATCCATATGTGTTATTTCTTTTGATGACTGTTTAAAATCACCAGCAAATAGTTTTATTTCTGATTTTTTATCGTAAGATAAATGCTTCATAAACATTAAAAAACAACAAAGGTTCTAGTACAGAACCCGAGTTTCAGAATAATTGTTACCAGTTTGTACTTTCATAGTTCTATCGGTTAAACATGTCTAACAATATTTACGATTATCTTTATAAATACCTAATTTTTCATTTTTACTTGTAAACGATAATGAAATACTGCATCAAATAGCTTTCTAAAATTCAAATATACAATATCCGCATCATCCTCTTCCATCAAATAATAGCAATACTTTCAAAAATATTAGATTATATTGATTTACCTTTGACGAAACTATGTTGATTACAATTCATATCTTCCCTTATAAAATTCAATATGTGATTTCTAATCAATGTTTCAAAAACCGTTGCTTTGTTTCTTTTGAACTAGCAGTACTGACAGGTTAATTCTACTTTTCTAGCCTCTAGATCTGTAATAACTTACATATTATTTTCTAATCATTTACGAATCTTTTCCTCATACAATTTAAACGGGGACTTTGTGCTAATCATTTCACGTAAGTCTATAAGATCAAACATTTCTATTTTCAGATTTTAAGCATTACCATATTTATTCACACAGTCGCCTGTCAAAAGGCAACTTTAGCATCTCTCTCTCATTTCTTGTATGGATGCACAACATGGACGCTAACTAAACGTATGGAGAAAAAGCTTGACGGCAATTACATAAGAATGCTGCGAGCAATATTAAACGAGTACTGGAGGCAGCACCCCACAAAGCATTTGCTGTACGGCCACTTACCACCCATCGCGAAAACTATCCAAGTTAGACGAACCAGATATGCAGGACTCTGCTGGAGAAGTAGGGACGAACTCATAAGCGACATACTCTTGTGGACCCCTTCACATGGACCAGCAAAGGCAGGACGACCAACTAGAACCTACATGCAACAGCTCTATGCCGATACAGAATCTAGCCTTGAAGACCTACCGGGAGCGATAGACGATAGAGAATGGTGGTGGGAGAGGGTCAGGGAGATCTGCACTGGCCGCACGACATGATGATGGTGATGATGATGATGAGAGAAACTCCAGCTTCCGACTGATTTACACTATTACAGTTTTTAAAAACAAGAGTTATTTATAAATCTAAGTTTGACATGAGGCTAGAGTTGGAGGATCCCATATTCATTTACACAGTCATCTGTCATCAGGTGACCTTGGCGTACTTTTCCCGTTTCAAAAAAATTATTAAACTAGCATCCGCATGATTTACACCGTAACTGTTTATGGAATAAAGAATGGAATATTAGCATCATTTACGTATCCAAGTTTGGCCGAGGGCCCCAATTGAGTGATTCCATAAAGAAGATCGAACTCATTACACCAAGTGACGAACAGGCTCACCCTTGTATTATGGATCTTTACACGTTACAGCTTATGAGCATCTCATTTTCTATCTGGTTCTTTCGTTGCAAACATTTTCATGTCCACCAGACTGTACAGTTTTGAACATTAGCCTTTTGTCAGACTTGACCAATTTTAATTAATATCTATCTAATGTCCGATTCGTAATACCAATCAGTCAGTCCAGTAAGAAATGTCTACTACTCACAGCATTTCTTATAAAAATAATCGATTCTTTTTGGCCTCAAGTAAGAGACAAGTACCTTCGGCTACATTCCGGATCATTGGTTTGGAAAATCACGGTTTCTATCGAAATCACAAACGATAATTTACCGGAAAAATAACATCATTGAGTTTCTACATTTTCCTTTTTCACACCTGGATTGCTATTCATGCTGTTGAATTCAGTGATCTGTATTAAAATCCGTTGGGCTTTGGGCGAGAGCAAACGATGGTGGGAATCTTTGGATAGGCGTCCAGATGACATTATTTATCAGAGTTTATAATCACAGGAAAATGTCACGAAAGAGCGATAAGCCGAGCAAAGGAATTGGCGTTAACTAAAACTTGTAACAACTGAGAATTTCGTGGATTTCTGATCATAAAATCGATATTTGATCCCACTGCAAATGGCAATTGCTGTTAGATCAATAGTTCGATATTGTTTGTGCCGACTTAGAAATTTCTCAGATTACTTTGGTGGGCTCTAAATGGTGAATCATTGGGAGAATGCAGGGAATTGTCCATTATCACAGATCTTATGCACCAATAGTTTTTTTTAAATACTACCTTGGCAGGTTGGGTTATATACAACTATGGTTATGTTTAACCATATAACTATTATTTTTTCAAAGAAGTCAAAATAGTTTAAATACAAGTTGTCCAAAAGACATTTTTGTATTTGATATATATGCATACTTTTGTTATTTATACAAGAGCCCATAATTTAAAATATATATCAATATCTATAATAATTATCGTTATTATTAGTCACTATGCATGATCAATTTTTTGATTTTGCAGAATCTACGTACCAATTGTTTTGGTTTAATTATTAGATACTTTGGATTGCCTCAAGCAATATCCTTTGTTCATTTCCAATGGAATATATTGTAAACATGAAATGAGATAATGAACGAAAAAAATTATGAAAAGAATAAACAACGTTTTTGAAAACAATAATATAAAAAAAAACGAAAAAAAAATCTTAAAATATTAAATGAATGAAAAAAAAAACACACACAAAAAATTATTGAAACGAATCCCACCCCCAAAAAACAAACCAGAATAAAAAAGATAAATTTTATGAAAAAGAAAATTGTAAAAATTGTGCTAAAAAATGGAGTGAAATCAGAAAAAGAATGAAGAAAGAAAAGTACAATGCAATGGTTTGGTTTGGTTTGGTTTTATGACATATCAACTATTGGAGGTTATCTAATGACAAATCCTCTTTATACATATATATCAAATATATATGATTTGTAAACATTTTGTTGATAACTTTAAATAAGCCTAAGCTCATTCTTTGCACACAGTTAAATGGTTTCAAGTATTTCTATCTATTACGAATAATTTTATTTACTATTAATCATTTGTTTGTGTTGTATCGTTGGTTCAATAAAGGTATTCCACAGGTACAAGCCGAAGAGTTGGCAAGTCTATCAGAGAGCGATTAACGCTTTTTCCCCTGAAGTAGTCAGACACCGTCCATTTATATCTTTACCGGTGTCATACTAAAAAGAGTCACTGAGTGTATAGTTCCGGTATAACAGTTTGCAAACAGTTAAATAGACATATATATGATTCGAAAGTGAATAGCTTATCGATAATTTCATTTTTAAATGAGTTAGAAGTAATTTGTTTGCACACGAGTATTGCCATTTTTTCTACACAGTTAATTTGGTTGAATTATTGCTATGTAACACTTATAATTCTATTCAATATTTGTAATTTGCTTGCACACAGTAAAGTGGTTACAAGTATTGCTATTTAACTCTAATTATTCTATTGAACATTATTCATTCATTTGCACAGAGTCAAATGGTTCCAAATATTGTCATGTAATTCAATTTAGGCACACATTTAAATTTATTTGGTTGAATTTATTTGGTTGAATTTTATCAACTATTGTTGGTTATTCAATGCCAAATCCTTTTTATGCATATATAATAAATATATATGATATGTGAACAGATTTTGTTGATAACATCTTTAAACGAGGCAGAGCTCTTTTTTATACGCAGTTAAATGATTTCATGTGTTGTTATCTTATAAAAATAATTCTATTCACTATTAATGATTTGTTTGCACACAGTTAAATGGTTTTAAGTATTGCTATGAAACAGTAACAATTAAACATCAGACTTTTGTTTGCACACATGTAAATAGATATAAATAATATGTAAGAGATCACATTGTCAATAATTTCATTTTTGGTTTGGTTGGGTTTAGTTTTATGAGATATCAACCGTTGTTGGTTATTTAATGCCAAATCCTGTTTTTACATACATATTAAATATATGATTTATAAACATATTTTGAAGATACACAAATGATTAAACAGTTCTATTTTTAACAATTCAATGTAGCATATGTTATTTGTTGGCACCCTGTTTAAATGTCAAACAGTTTTATTTGGCCCATAAATAGACTCTTTCAGGTGCTACCATTCCGAACTAGAGTGAACCTGGGAGCGATGGCAATCAAGGGGTATTTTGCATTTCCTTAAGCTCCAGTATTACTGGAGCCTCACCATCAGATTGTTTAATGCCATATGCAGGATACTCGTTGTGGGCGTCTTACTCCATTGCAGAGATGCAGTCGGTGTATTCTACAGCCTCAACCTATTGGGTCACTACAATAGAGGAATGAAGGGAAAAACTGACAAATGTTAGAAGAATACGCAAGAAAGAAGGAAAGAAAAAAGATGAAAGGAGAAAGAAAAGTTGAAGAAAGCAATGAAGACAACTAAAAGAAAAAAAAGGAAGATTAAAGGAAAGAAAAGCATACAGCAACTTGGGAGGGATTTTCACCATTTGACTTATGATTCATCTACAATGATGTTTTTAATGAAAATGCACCAAATTTTTTTTATTCGTAACATGTGCATAAATACCGATACTCTACTGAATCATATCATAATGGGGATTATGTGTTTGTAACCAAAACTACGTCACCACAAACGTCACAATTCCCTTAGTCATATACGTTTTATCCTCAATAATTATCAAATAATCATTATTCAATCATAATTATGATTTTATTTATTAACGATGCCTCAGTTTGAGTTTAAACGAGTTAGATTTGTCTCAAAACAGGCCATGTTATAAATACAATATATATCCGAACTCCCACCTGGTCAGATTTGACACTAAGTCATTTTTACTTTAGGAGACCACGCTCAAATCGAGACTCAAGCGCGACCCCCACAAAAAATGGTTGATCTTATCGGTATTCATTATTTTAGGGCACCTCAGGCACCAAGCGATAAACTCAGCCCTCCCAAGCCAGCATTGCCTGGGGAGAAGTCCCCGTGGCACCAGGCGATTCTGCTTAATTACACCCACTTGGCACGGACGCCAGGTAAACTTCCAGAAAACCTAGACTGGTGTAAGCCCATGTTATTAATGAGCTGGGATTTAACCGACTTCACAAAAAGCTGTTATATATCACAAAATCGTTTTATCTTGGGCAGCAGTACACACATCGAAACTCATTCAAGGCTATTTAAAAATGCTTGGTCTCTTCGGCATCCCCCATACTGGGGTTTCTCAGGCACAAAGCAGGTATTGCCTGGGGAGACAGCCCCTTTGGACCAGGTGATTCAACTTAAAACACCCACTCGGCGCGAAAACTAAGCAGACTCCCAGAAATCCAGGGGTGGGGCAAGCCCTTGTTATTAATGCGTGGCCGTCATAAAAAAAGCTTGAACCCTTCAACATTCTTCATATCGGGGCGTCTGAAGGGCAAAGGCATGAACTCAACCCTGCAAAGCAGGTATTGGCGAATATAAGGCAATCCGATGTAAAACGTTTAAAATCCTGCAACATGGGTTATATATCACTGTTAATCAAGGTTTACATAGTGTATGGTGTAGATAATTTGAATACTGGTAAAAAAAAGAAGCCTGATACAATAAATATTTATTTGCTTTTATTGTGTTCTAATATTATTGTTTTATTCTGAAACGTATCAAAATCAATCCTAGGTATGATTTTATAAAGAAATTAATCAAATCAAAATAAGGAATTAGTCTTGTTAGCTTTTCTAATTTATGGTAACATTTTATTAAATCAAAACTGACATTTTTTGCATATGGGGCTAAAGGGGATTTGTTGTTGGTCATTCGTCTGATTTGGGTTTTGGTGTTAGATATCTGACTCCGTTAGTTTCTTCTTAACTTATCTTAATTCGCTGGCGTTTTCTTGTCAGTAGAAAGCTGCAAAAGAATTCCTGAAAGAAGGATAGAAAGAAGATGATACCTTTTAAATTTTTCACTTTATTTTTTTTGGTTCAACAACCATTCTTTGGGTGAAAAAAATTCTTTCTGAATCCTAATGAAATAGTTACCTCTCCTAGACTAGTTGTTTTCGGGTAGATATGTCCATTATTCGGTGATTTTCGTCGTGGGTGATAAGTTTATTTGGTGCTTTTAATATCAGGTGCTGTTTGCGCGAACGGTTACTACTGGTGGAAAAGTGAACCAGCCAGCCTCAAAGCGGACACGTTGTTTTCCACAAGCAGCAGGAGAAAAATAGGTGTTTCCAATCCAACGGTCACTGCTGAAAGAGAACGGGTTTCTTTCTCATACTCTTAGGTTCGTTCTCAGGCATGTGTAGTTCCAATTTTCTGCCAGGGACTTCTGGGAACTTCCGCACTTTTGAACTTACTTTTATTTTATTTATCTTCTTTTTCTTTTTATTATTCACTACAGGCACATTTTTTGTTAGTATTAATAAAAAAAATTCACACACACATACACACACACACACACCGGAAGCAGGAGTTTACTCAATGAAATGTGCAACTTGTATTAAACCATACATTAGAGAAATATCCAGACCTCTCACAAAGAGGATATATAAACACAAACAAGCTGTCTTAAAAACCGACACTAGCTATGCCCTAGACAGAAATAGAGAAAAACATAATTTTGATCTAAAGGGAGCAAAAATTACAAAACATATGCACAATAAAAATAAACGATTAGCCATAGAATCGGCAGTTTTTCTTTTAACCGAAACAATAACACAAAGATCTGGAAAATTTCATTAATCACCGCCTTGAATCAATTGATCATCACAGAAAATAACATTAATAAACATTTACGTTAAATCAAACACAAACGCTTCACAAACATAACATAAAAAAATCTTTTTCACACTTACCGTTGAAAATGCTATGTAATATAGGGAAAACATGTTCGGTAAAAAATAAACACCTTTTGCCAAATTTTTTTTTCCAATTTGTCATTAATACTCCACACACACGCATATATATATATATATATATATATATATATATATATATATAAGTACAGTAAAGTTGACGACCGTAGTCGAGGGCGACCAGAAGGCTCCCTTTTCAATAGCTTCTAAACCGAGGTGTAGGGAAGGGCGCTACTTCTTTCCTCGGATTGCTCCACTTTACCCTCGATACGTACCTTATATTGCTGAGTGTTAAGCAAGGAGGTATCAATTACTACTTTAAAGTCTTTGCTATGACGCGACCTGGGATTGAACTCAGGTCTCCCGGATCATTGACGAACACTCTACCCACTAGATCAATGAGCCGGTTTATAAATATGATTTTTTAGTAATATCCAGTCAGCGTCCGAAGACAGTGGGTGGATTATTCTTGTATAGAATATATGAGTAATATCATATAAATCTATGTGAGTGCTCGATGAATGGCTATTGTTACATCACTTATTCCCTTACAAGTATATAACAAAACTCCCATTCAGAGCGTATATAGTGCAATTTTTTTTTGCTGTTCTGCAACCTCGAGTCTAACGTAAAAAGTCATCTGACGAGACGGAGAGTATAATAATATTCTCCAGCGAAATAAATTTATAATGAGAACGTAACCAGGTTTGAGTCTCCTTCTAATTGCACTATATATATATATATATATATATATATATATATATATATATATATATATATATATATATATATTGGGGGATTGTATATATGTTAGCTTCAGATTTGATATGATTCTTGTTATTATTATTTTCCTACTAGTTTAAGAAAAGTTTGTAACTGTTTGAATACCAAAGATTTTTTTGATGATGTGTGTTGTTGAATTAGATGATAAAATGGCATATCTCTGCAGTAGATTACTATTAGAAAAGTTCTTATTGGATTTGTCCGTGTAACTTTTTTTTGTGAATTTTGAAGGCTTTTATTTTAGCACGCTGTATAAAAGATCTGAGATATTGAATTTGTACAGGGAGATTTTTTAAGTAGTCAACCTCCTTATTTAAAAACTTGGGGCTACGAATTCTAAGGATTCTACACACCTAAACTTCAGATTAAAATTTAGCGGTAAAAAGCGTTTTTAATCCCTAAAATCTTTCGAGTGTTAAATGCACAAAAATTCAGAGCTCTATCACAATATATTTCAAGTATAACATAAAACCATAAAATAGGAGACAAACTCATGGGAAACCGGTCCAGGTGAAGTGGAAAACCTTTGGGATTGTTTTTCGAGAGAATCTGTGGCATATTGGTACACTATTCTTTTGTTATCAGCTCATCCAAATGTGTAGTTGATTCTACACATGCTTTCACTACGAAACAAATTATCTGTATAGGTAATTTAATGGTTCACATTTTTAACTGAACTATTGAGCCATCATATGTCGAGATCGACAGGAGAGTTCATTACATATATATATATATATATATAGAGAGAGAGAGAGGGAGAGAGGGAGAGATATGCATGAGTATCTATGTGTGTGTGTGTTTCGTATCGTCCATAAACAAGTATGCACCTAAAAATCTTTTATAAAACGCTAATTTTCTTCTAAAATGACCAGGATTTAATTATTCATAGTGAAACGACATAAAATCAAAACGAATATTAATAGGTATTATTTATTACCAATTTCTTCAATATTGAAACTCTATAACCCAAAACATTAACATGTAGCTGTCCAAAAATCAGAACACCCCTCATATATATATATATATATATATATATATAAGGAGTGTGCTTACTATTTTTTAGATCTTCAATGCTATAGAGATTGATATTGACTGAATAGTATTCCACTAAAAGTTATAAAAACCAGAAGATTGTTCTTCGGGGAATCTGTAACATACTGCTGCACCATTCTTCTGCTATCAACTCATCTAAAAAAGTGTGTCTTGGTTCTACACAAATCTTTCACCACAATAAATAGATCATTTTTGCTGTAAGCAGTCTATCAGTTCATATCTCTAACTGAACCATTGGACACGCTTACTGCATACACAGCGGAATATTTACCAAACAGAATTTTTAGAAAAACCCGGTGGGAATATATTTTAATCTATTATTCAATGGTTAATTTTTTGGTGAAATAACTAATTACTTGAATCAATCAAGCTAATATGTTTTGGGAGGCTGGGAAGTCTTCCGTGATAGTGGGTGTTTCTCTTGAAATCCAATATTTCAGACATTTTTTTTCTTCATTTATTGGCAAGATAGGAAAAGATGTTATCTCGTCGGTCTCAGGTGCAAACAAATTCTGCCATATTTTAATTCAGTGCTCCAAAAATGCTTAATAATCTAAAAGAGGTTAAATTCATTGTCCAATGCGTCGCATATTGAATTATTCAAAGCATTTTTTTTTTCAATATAAAAAAACAAAAATAACAGTGAACATGTCGGGTTTCCGTTGTAGCAGCGATTCAGAATAGTTCGATGGTTCTTTTTTTTTTAGAATCAACATTTAATCAGCATTTCGTAATTATCTCCATTATATCGAGAATTTAGGATAAATAACAAAAATAACGTTCAGCACGAATGTGTAACTACAAAAGTATGAGTCAGTTACGGATTGGACTGAAAATTGATTTATTCTTTAAGTTAGAGCTCCAAAAGAGTATTACTCTGATAAGAATTTCCCTATGAGGTGTTTTTTTTTTTTCTGGATTACGGTTACATATACACAAACATAATGATAATTTTAGTCATCTATGGAAAAACTAACCGTGAAAGGTACATACAGGGTGGAACGATAAAATTGTCGTCCTAAAGAAAACAACACTACAGCTTTATTTTAAAACTTTTATTGAAAAAATCAATTCAGGTAACTTGATTATGTAGTAGAGCTGACATCTATTCAACGTAGCTGCCTTCAGCCTCAATGACCGCCTCGATACGGATCCGGAACTGGGAGCATGCCTTTTCCACAAGCGCCGGCGAGAGCTCGGCGAATACTCGGCGGATGGCGGCGATCAGGCTGGCTTTGGTGTTGTGGGAGGTCATGTTGGTGATGTTCTCGACGTATGACCAAACGATGTAGTTCAGCGGGTTCAGGTCGGGGGAGGAGGGGGCCAGTGAGAGAAGGGCACAAAGAGTTAGCACTCCTTCTGAAGCCAAGTCTGGGTCTCTTTGGACTTGTGGGCCGGTGCCGAGTCCTGCTGCCACACCCAGGGTCTGCCACCGGCCACCTGATTGCACCAGGGGATCACCACACTCTTCAGCACATCCAGGTACACTTTGGTGTTGACTTTCAAACCGACTTCGAAGATGTGAGGTGGCATGATGTGGCCCTCATTTGAAACCACACCAAAGACCATAACCGTAGCTGGAAAGTTTGTTTTCATCACCCTAGGCACGTCCCTGTTATTCGTGGCAATCCAGATTTGCATTTTGTGGGTGCTGGCATTGGTCTTGTTATCATAACATGGATCGGTAGAGAGCATGAGTTGTACAGCGGCGCATCTCCGATCTCGCTCGTTGAATATTGTGTCACTTTCTGACATGATAGAAGGCTCCTATCGCTCTTGGTGTATTCGCCAGCGTTACTGGCGAATACACCTAACCAAGCCGAAACACAACTGCATAGTTTGGAACGAGCTATACGAGCTGTGTTATAACCAAACAGGCGACATTTCCACTCGAGACGGAACCTCTCTGAAACTAGTAGACAAATTCACCTACCGAGGAAGCAGCGTCTCATCAACCGAAAAAGAAATCGACACGCGACTAACGAAAGCATGGACAGCTATCGATAGGCTCTCGATCATATGGAAATCAGACCAGACATGACCGATAAAATGAAACGCAGTTTCTTCCAGGCAGCGGTTGTATCGATACTACTATATAGATGCACTACTTGGACGCTAACTAAACGGCTGACGAAGAAGCTAGACGGCAATTACATAAGAATGCTGCGAGCAATATTAAACGAGTACTGGAGGCAGCACCCCACAAAGCATTAGCTGTACGGCCACTTACCACCCATCGCGAAAACTATCCAAGTTAGACGAACCAGATATGCAGGATACTGCTGGAGAAGCAAGGACGAACTCATCAGTGATGTACTCTTATGGACCCCCGCATATGGCCAAGCAAAAGCAGGACGACCAGCTCGAACATACATACAGCAGCTATGTGAGGATACGGAATGTAGCCCTGAAGACCTGTCAAAAGCGATGAATGATAAGGAGAAGTGGCGAGAGAGGATCAGGGATATCCGTGCTAGCGGTACGACATGATGATAATGATGATGATTGCTCTTGGGATTTGTACACAACTGGCCAACTAGTTGATGATCTGCAACAAAAAAAGAAAACCGTTTTTCATTAAACGGAAATGGAATCATGTCTTTTCTTGGGCGACAATTTTATCGTTCGACCCTGTACTTATACACTCACGCACACACACACACACACACACATATATATATATATAAATATTTGAAACATATCCTGTCTATTCTTAACATATACTTCCTAAATAGAGAGCTCAGAGCCAGGTGTCCTGACAACAGAGATGTAAAGTTCATTTGAAGACTCTTGGTTACGAGAAAATAATTTTTATTCAACGAATGAATATAACACGTAACCAATTCATTTTATGTCGCTTCAATTATAGCGTATAAATTATTTCAAAAATATTAAAAAAATTTTTTAAAAAGCTTTTTTCGCAAAAATTTTTATCACCTGACGTTGACATAATGTCGAAACTAATTAAGAATAATAAGAAAATAAATAACACAAAAATATTTCTATTCGACTAATTACATCTGTTCATCTTACCCTTCCCCCATATAAATATATATATATAAATCTTCGATAGAATTTATGATTTTATTGATTTTGGTTTGGATGTACTCAAGTTGTTCTTTTTGGGATGTTTTAGTTACTTGTGTCTGGGTTGTCATAAATTCATGCACATTGTTGGGTTTCTTTTATTAAGTAAGGATGCTTTGACATGCTATCTCATTTGTCCCTAACTACTTTTGACTCCCAGGTAACTCTACACTTGCCTCTTAGTTTGGTTGGTATGCACTCTGCTGCTGCTTTTATGTAGGTGGTATCAAAGTTTTCATATTCGTCATTTGGAGTAATTCTTTCAGATGTCTTCTGAAGAGTATAAAACTTGTCTCTTACATTTACCGTATAAGGACTGCATTTATCACAATTGTTAAGGGAGGCCCGTCATATCATAAAGATCTTCCAGTTTGTTAATTATTTCTGCGTATACTCAAGCGAATTTTTTTCTGGTATGATTCTGTTATCAGAAGGTACGCCTTCAAATGATGGATGTGTTCAAAGCGATGTTTATCGACTTCTTGTTTAAAAATATATAATCTATCTGTGCTTCAGAGTTATTTGGGTAGGTGCTAGTGTTATATACAAGCGTATGGTTGCAAGAAAAATAAGACTGACGTGGATATCTAGTTTATTTTGTTTATTGAATAAATAAAATAAACAAGCGGATGAAATATCTGGCTCGCTGGTGGGGGGTTGTCAATTCGGCGACGAGCGGTTGATTTGATCTAGTCGGACCGTGTTATTGGATGACACTCTCTTGATGGCCGACGATTCAACGGCTGGGTGACCTCTATTTGTCCTATTTATGAGTTTCCGATTTCAAACACCGGCTCCAGAAAATGCTACTTGTGGAAAAAATATGATTGGTTGAAAAATAGACCTTTTTTTTTATAACTGACAGGACATCGAAACGAGATTAGCGAAAGCATGGACAGCTATCGATTATATGGAAATCAGACCTAACCGATAAAATGAAACGCAGTTTCTTCCAGGCAGCGGTCACATCGATACTGCTATATGGCTGCACTACATGGACGCTAACAAAACGGCTAGAGAAGAAGCTAGACGGCAATTACACAAGAATGCTACGTGCAATCTTAAACAAGTCCTGGCGGCAACACCCCACAAGACACCAACTGTACTGCCCCCTATCACGAAAACTATTCAGGTTAGACGAACCAGACATGCAGGGCACTGCTGGAGAAGCAGGGACGGACTCATAAGAGATGTACTCTTATGGACCCCCACACATGGCCGTGCAAAAGCAGGACGACCAGCACAAACATATATTCAGCAGCTATGTGAGGATACGGGATGTTGTCCTGAAGACCTACCTAGGGCGATGAACGATAGGGAGGAGTGGCGAGAGAGGGTCAGGAATATCTGTGCTACCAGTGCGATATGATGATGATGATGATGCGCAGAAGCCATGATTTTCTCAGTTTAAAACTGACCGTTGTTGGGTCAACATCTGTTAGCTGTTATTTTCTTCTACAGTGTCGATGTCTGTGTTTTGTGTGTTTTAGTAGTTAGTGGATGAATCAGAAGAGATTTGATGTATTTTACTATATCGCTAGTCCATAGTCCCCACCACCAACTTAAAAAAAGTTAGTGTTTAGGCATACAAGTCAGAAAACTCTGCAAGATATTCGCCGTTTCTGTATGAAGAATTGTGTGAATAGAATTTATTTTTATCGCATTTACCTATGTCAGCATTCAGGTCTCTTTCGATGAACAGAACGTTGTGTTTGGGAATGTGTTGGACAAAGAAAGATAGCTCATTATAGAAGGTGGTGATATCTGTTTCATTTGTGGCATTAGTTGGACTGAAGCTTGAGACGATTATTGTGCGGGAGTTGCCGTTAAATGTAGCACACATCATTCTCGGTTGGATTTTCTCTATTTAGTGAGTTTAAAGCACGTGGACTGAGAAGCAATTTTATATATTCTTATTGACTTTTTCCATGCAGATGCCCACAAAAATATCCATGCATTACTTTATTCATTGTATTTTAGTTTTAGTTCTCTCTGATAGTATACATATTTCAGTATGCATATCGTGTTTATATTCTTATCGGCTACAGACACAGTAAGCTCAAGTAGCTATTTTATTGTATCTCATGCTTTAACGTTAAAAGTTGCAATGTTGAAATCTTGCTTCTATGTAAGTTTGGTTTGGGCCTGAAGCTGATTTTTCCCACACAGTGGTCAGTGTTTGACCTCAACAGAATGTGTCCCTTGTTGACCCATGTGAAGGATGATGGGATTTGGATATATGAGTCATGGTGATTTGGATATATGTCATCTAATGCTTGGCGGAGGAACCTCAAAGGTCAAAGGACAGAATCAAATAGTTCAGTCTGGAAACTACTGTTACTCATCAATAAGAGTGGTGTCTATTGACGAGGAAAATTTTTTTCACAAAGGCATGAACCCTACTATTCCTCATTACTTTTAGCTTCATCATCTTACATCAGCAATATATATATATATATATATATGGGTGTAGAGTAAATAATGGAAATGAATCTGACAGTATGAAGAAAATAGAAAAACAAAGTAATCCGTTAGTGATGAATTTATTATAATGGAAAGTCAACGAAAAAAACGTTTCGGTTTTAGTAAACCTGCATGAGGACTTTAAGATAGAGAAAATTCTTGCTAGAATTGCGATGGATGTTTTAATAAAATAATAGGAGAAAAGAGAAAATGTATGTACAAAGAAAGATTACATAATCGTTCAATCAGCGTTCTTTTTTTGAAAAACTATCACGTGATTGGCAATAATGTTTAAATGTGTAGAACTTCTCGGAGATACAACGGATTGAAAGATGATAGAAGCAATAATTCTCAAAAGATTCCTTATAAAAGAAGAGAAGAAAGGAAAGAAATGAGAAGAAAAAGAAAAGGAGAAAAAAAAAGATACTTTCTTTTTCTGTTTCTTCTCCTTCTTCTTTTTCTTTCTTTTTCTTCTTTATTTCTTTCTTTTCTTTTCTTTCTACGCATTTAATCATCACTGCTTGTGCCAACCATCTTAAATTCCTGATGAAGGTTTACTAAAACCGAAACGTTTTAACATTGACTTCCCATTATAATAAAATCATTACTTTTGGATTACTTTGTTTTTCTATCTCCTTCGTTAATATGAGTCTAATTCAAACCGTACTTCCAAACTGCCTCACAAGATTTGCAGATGCTTTCTACTGAGGCTCGTGCTCTGGCCTCAGTGTGGGAAAAATCAGCAACAGAGTACAGAACCAAACTTACATCGATACAAATGGATTTCTTCACATGGACGCTCCAGTGTTGGCCGTTAAGCAAAAAACTTAAATGCACCAGCTCTGTGCGCGCACATATATCCGTATTCAGTATGGATCAATAAATAGATATTGTAGCCGACAGTATGCTATAAAATAAGACAGAAAAACAATTTGGTGGAATATCTAAAGATTATGTCGTTTCACTCTGTACGGACTTCATCCAATTATGATTTGATTAAAACTTTTGATTAAAAATTTGATTTAAAAATTTGATTTAAAAATTTATTAAAAAGAATTGCGGAACTTTATACCTGGAGCTGTTATAAAAACGTAATAAGGGACTCCTATCGCAATGAAACTTAAAAATTTGGAAGAAAATAAGTTCGAAATTGGTTGTTATTAAAGCTATGAATGTAAGAAATTTAAGAATATTTCTACTGCGTGCGAAGTGAAATATTGTTAGAAATGAATTATGATTCTATGAATGGTGTATTATAATTAAGATTTTGTTGTAATATATTATCATTTTAAAATGCATGAACGATCTTATTTTTTTATTTGTAAAATCACTGCTATATATTATGTGTGCTTTAAATTCAAGAAGATAAATACTGTAATTCAAAGTAACAGTTGAACTTGGTCAAGAGAAGACAATACTACTGGACTTTATTAGAAATTGAAAACCATTGTCAGAGTAAAGTTAGAATAATTCTGGGAATTATTTCGTATTAATGACAAAATATTTAGAGAAAAAGAGAAAAAAAGGAAACGAAATAACTGAATGACCCTCCCTATAGGCGCTAGATAATCCATTTATAACTGTATAAAAGAAGAAATATTTAGGAGCCTAAACATTTAGAATAGACGGACTGCGTTAAACATACTACCAAAATACTTGTCAAATCCACTCCACTTTGGGCCGAGTTCAAGTAACCGTCAGATATATATTGTCTTTTATTATATTGTCATTTCAAAATGCATGAATGATTTTAATTTTTTATTTGTAAAATCACTGTTGCATATTATGTGTGCTTTAAATGTAAAAAGATAAATACTATAATCCCAAGTAACAATTGAACCTGGTCAAGAGAAGCTAATACTACTGAAACTGAAAAACCTAAGTTAGCTTAAAATAGAATGCCTATAAGGATGCAATGAACCATAAATAAGGACTTCGATGAAATTTAAAAAAGAAAGTAATTGAGGACTTTAACTAAGTTAAAACTTAACTCAGGAAGAAGGGGAGGAAAAAATTTAAAAAATAAAGATAAATTTTTTTTCGAAAGCCATGGGAAGCAGCATGGTGGACGTAAAAGTGAGCGGACAAACCCTCTGACAATTCAATGCCATGCCTAACCAGGATCAAATAGTTCGATCGGGGAACTACTGCTGCACATCTATAAGGGTAGCTTCTATAGATGAGAATAAAAACAGTCATCAAAAGATTACCATGACCCTCGCTCAAACCACCTGTCAAAACCGCATCGTTCTTCGCTCGGGTAAAAAGGGGCGCGTCTTGCTGAGGTTGGAGCCCTGGTCTCAGTGTTCGAAAAACAAAAATTACTAAAATGCAAACGCACAATACAAATAGTGACATTCAATGTAAGAACTTCGAATAGAATAGGACAACTACCAGAGCAGACTGCATCGGCGATAGATCATAACGTAGACATAGTATGCATACAAGAACACAGGTACACTTATAACGAGGATATTAAATATCACGATACTGGCAATGCATCTGCATGGAAAAACTCTGCTCTAAAATCACTAAATAACATCGAGAAAATAGAACCGAGGGTGATGGTAGCTACTTGTAATGGCAACCCCAGCGCAACAATTATCTCCTGCTATAGCCCTATCAACGTAATTTTAGAAACTCACCTTATCACCTTCTATAATGAGCTATCCTCCTTTCTAACTAGCATCCCGAAACACGACGTTCTCGTCATTGGTGGAGAAATAAATGCCCAAATTGGTGAAAACGTAAACCACAAATTCAGCTTACACAATTCTTCCAACAGAAATGGGGAACATCTAACAGATTTCACACTAGAAAATAAAATAACATACCTCAATACTAAATTTCAGAAAAGAAAGGGAAAACTATGGACCAACAGCAACGCAAATAATACTAAAACACAGATAGATTACGTCTTTATAAAAAAGAAATGGAATAATTGTGCATTGAATTGCGAGACATATTCCTCTTTCGAAGGTGTGTCTTCCGATCACTGAATAATCACGGCAAAGATACGACTGAGCCTACGAAGGAATGCGGCCCGAACAACAACCACCGTACACTATGAATGGTCTCTGCTTTACAACAGGGATATTAGAGATAAATAAACGTTAAAGTTAAGAAACAAATTCGATGCACTTCAGGAGAAATCATAAACACATACTCCGAATGACGAATATGAGAATTTCGTCAACCCCCACTTAGATGCGACAGCAGAATCTATACTAACTAAACAAAGAGCTAAACTAAGAGTCCCATAGGAGACATTAGTGGTTAAAAAAAAGCATGCGGGCGTGAAAACTGCTTCCAAATGCAACAGGAGGAACCCAACCAATATCGATGCCCTGAAACTTAAAAAAGCACAAAATGAATTAGCTAGCATATACCTAAAAGAACAGACAGAATACATATTTACCAACCCCTCCGCTCGGACAGGATATGACACAAGGTCAATTTTTTAGCGGAGTTTAACAGGTTTGACTTCACAGTTTTTCTCCACCTAGACTAGTTGCCTCACCAAGGCTGAAGAACCCAGTCTTTCCTACTATTACCCGTAGCTGGAGGGAGAATATTTGGATTCATACCTTTCCCAAGGGTATTAGTGCTATGTGAAATGCAATCAGTCTCGTCCAGGATTTGAACTCGTGTCGCCGTGTCCATATCCTGCGACGATAATCATTACACCACGGGCCCCTCGAGGCAGACAGAATGCATACAAAATCAGATCAATGAGATTAGAAACTCGGTTAAAGATAGACAATCTAGGATAGCATGGCAAACAGTAAACGAAGTAAGCAAAAGGAAGAGCACTGCGAAAGCTAAACTGAAAGCTACCAGCCAGGAAGAACGAATACAACTATGGAAAGAACATTTCGAGAATTTACTCGGAAACACACCGTATGTTACACATAAACCAATCACAAGAATTGTTAGTAAACAATTAGACATCAAACTAGGACAGTTTACGCAAAAAGAACTCGACTCAGTACTAAAAAAAATTAAAAATAGAAAAGCAGCAGGGCTTGATAAAATACCCACTAAAATAGGGAAGACCGGGGAATTTGATGACATACTACTGCGACACTGTAATGCTTAATATAATCAAAACACAATTGACAGATAGACAAAGGGATGCATCCTCCGCTTCCCTAAGAAGGGTGACCTCGGATTAGCCAAGAACTACCGCGCTATAACCCTTACACCCATAGCGGCCAAGATCTACCATGCTCTTGTACGCAACCGCATAAAACCCAAAATTGAGAGCATACTTTGGAAGAACCAAAATGGCTTTCGGAGAAATCAATCCACAACATCACAAATGTTGACTATCCGTCGAATTCTAGAATGTGTACGGGCAAAAAACAGAGGCAACAATATTATTTGTTGACTTCTCTAAAGCCATTGACTCCATACACAGAAGGAAGATGGAGCAAATATTACTCGTCCACGGGCTACCCAAAGAAACCGTCACAGCCATAATGATGTTATATAAAAACACGAAAGTAAAAGTCCGCTCCCCGGATGGAGACACGGACTATTTCAACATTGTAGCAGGTGTGCGGCAAAGAGACACACTAGCCCCATACATATTTATAATCTGTCTAGCCTACGTGCTTAGAATGTCTAGAGATAAAATGAAAGACAACGGTTTCAAGCTGGCAAAGGAAAGAAACTAAAGATACTCCGCACAAAAAATTACTGACGCAGACTAAATGACAAAGCGCTTCTGGCAAATACACTCGCTCAAACTGAGACCCTGCTACATAGTCTGGAACGAGCAGCAGCTGACATAGGCATCTATGTCAATGCACACCAAACGGAATACATGTGTTTTAATTAAAGAAGTGACATCTCCACACTAAATGGTTGTTCTCTGAAACTAGTGGACAAGTTCACCTACCTAGGAAGCAGGGTCCCATCAACCGAGACAGACATCAACATGCGTCTGACAGAGGCATGGACAGCCATCGGTATGCTATCGGTCATATGAAAGTCAGACCAGACGAATAAAATAAAACGCAGTTTTTTGCAAGCAGCGGTCGTGTTGATACTGCTATATGGATGCATTACATGGACGCTAACTAAACGTATGGAGAAAAAGCTTGACGGCAATTACACAAGAGTGCTGCGAGTAATATTGAACAAGTCCCGGAGGCAGCACCCCACAAAGCAGCAGCTATACAGCTACTTACCACCCATCGCGAAAACTAGTTAGACGGACCAGACAGGCAGAACACTGCTGGAGAAGTAGAGACGAACTCATAAGCGATATACTCCTGTGTACCCCTTCATATTGACGAGCAAAGACAAGATGACCAGCTAGAACCTATATATAGCAGCTCTGTGCCGTAACTTTGGAGACCTGCCGGGAGGGATGGACGATTGAGAAGGGTGGCGGCAGAGGGTCAGGGAGATCCGCGCTGGCAGCGCAACATGATGATGACGATGTTCTAATAGTATATATATAGTATTTTAATAAGAAATAATTGTATATTAATAGTATTATAATTAGAAATATTTTTATATTAATAGTATTATAATTAGAAATAATTGTATATTAATAGTTTTATAATTAGAAATAATGCTAGATTCAACAATCTTTCTGTGTAGTTTATTATGTATATTAACTTGCATTTTAGAATGTTCAATATTGAAACTGTTTGCTTTCTTCATTGTGTTTCACCAATGCATTTCTGTTTTTATTTCTGAAATCTTTAATGTGTTCATAAATACGTGTTTGGTTCGATCTTGAAGTTTCTTCAATATAGATTTTCTCACACTACTCACATGTGAGGACATGTATGTCAGCTTCAGATTTATATTATTGTTATTGTTTTTGTCATTAATTATGTCGCTCATAATCTTCGAAGAGGTTGTAAGTGTCTGGACATGTAATATATCACTTTGACCTGCGATGAAGTCGGTGGATGTTGTTGACCTATATAGCTAGCCGTAGATAAAAATCAACAAAATGGTTACCAGAAACAAGTATTGTGTGGGTGTAAACTTTGACCAATAGGGAACAAACATTGCATCGATGTAAGCCATGACCGATGAAAAGCAAGCAATGCGTGGATGTAAGCCGTGCCCAATGAAAAACAAGCAATGCGTGGGTGTAAGCTGTAACTAATGGAAAATAAGCATTGCGTGTGGGTTGCGTGGCAGTTTTAAGACTATATAAGGTCTAGAATTTTGGCTCAAGTCACTTCCCACCAGCTCCGACTTCCGGCGACTCCTCCGTGTTTGCGTTCTCTATCTCCCTCCGATTGCTCTCCTGCTCCACACAAGCGTCACCGTTGACGAATAAAAGTATAGGATTATATTTTTATATATACGAGTTCCTCGTTTTTACTTGTCAAGACCCAGTGGTAGTATACAACAAAGACGCAAGGAATTTTCAGTATGATCAAGTCCATCATTTAAAAATTTGCGGGTACAAATTTTAAAAGGACTGAAGTAGAAATCTATGATTATTCCATTTTTTTATAATTGTAAAAATGAATAAGGTTATTTTTATAGAGGGATATGTACAAAACTGTATATTCACGATCCTTTTAAAGAGGTCAAAATTTTTTAGTAGCAATATTAATGATGAGGAGCCAGTGTGTTAATAAAGTTCAAAATCATTTTGAACATGGAAACTCTTCATATTTACTAGCGATATAAATGTTTTAAGAGCAAATGTATTTAGATCAAAATTTTAAACAGCATCGCTTATTTGTTAATATATCTGTTAGTCATTTTGATAAAGAAATGTATTCTTGATCATCATCCTTATTGTAATCAAGTCGTACTGATAGCGAACGGAGTTCCTTGATATTCTCCCATTATCCATTTCTTCCCTCCATCGCTCCTTGTGGGTCTTCTAGACTACGTCCAGTGTCTGTGCAGAGCTGATGAATGTAAGTTCTTTTCTGGTCGATTAACACTGTCCTTTCGATGTATAGATGTCCATAAAATAATGTTATATATGACTTCGTCCTTACTTCACCCAGTATGTCATTCGTATAAACGTGAATGGTTTGTGAGATGGAAGATAAGTGGCTGTACAGCTTAACGAAGATTAAAAAAAATGATATGAGAAAAATCGTTTCAGTGAAGACATTGATAAAGAAAAAAGCTCACATGCCGACTAGTAGAGCAGTATAAAAACAGAAGTACTGTTACCTTACAATCCCTTTGTTTTCTGTGACTGGTAGTTTCATGCGTTAAAAAACAAACCCCTCAGTCACGACCAAAACAAAAGCAAAAAGTAATACTCATTAGTCAGACGGTTTTGGCAGAGATCTTATTCACCAATCCATCCTCAAAAAAAAAAAAAAAAGGAAAAAAAAAGAAACAACTTTCTGTCTGATGATTGGGTGTTTTGAGAAATGCCTGAAACTGACATTTACTGCAGATAAATAGACGGCGAAGTAGCAATAATTCAGTGTGTGTGTTTATGTGTCAAGCTAAAGATTTTACGATGTTATAAAAGATGAAAAATCTGGATCTTTATTAATTAATTATCACTCAACAATCCCCAAAATTTATGGACTTTCTAAACTCATAAACCTAAAATTCCTTTAGGATTAATTATTTGTGAGATTGTAAGTGCCCTGTCCCATATATATATATATATATATAACAGAACGTTATCCACGGAAGCAGAATATTATCAAGAAAAAAAAAAGAAGAAAATAATAGTTATGTTGGTCTTACCAATACAACTCTTTCAAGACGGCTTACGATGCACCTTAATGATTCTAGCTCCATTGCCTTACATCTTAAAACCCATTCTATTCCCAAATCCAAATTTCGAAAAATTCTTGTTGAAAAACACCACTATAATAGCACACGAAATAAATAATCTACGACTACAAATCCTAGAAGCCTTACATATAAGAACAAAAAACGTAAAATCAATAGAATTAATTTTGAAAATAACGACAATGTTTTGAAATGCCTTTAGTTTTTATTTATTTATTCATTTTTAAATACTAAATATTTTCTTGATAATATTCTATTCCCGTTGATAGCGTTTTTTTTTAAATTCATCAACAACTCAGTTTTATCTAACTCTGCGTTTGGGTAGTTTTGTTATGTTACAAAAACTAAAAAACTTTCAAAACTCTTTAAAAACACTCTTTACACATGCAAGCAAACCCTGATGATGGCCTATGAAAGGTCCAGAAGCGCTCGAGACAATTTTGGTAAATTCATCCACCAATTCCAACCTGAAACCAAGACACTTATCAAGAAACTTGAAAGGATCTTAATAAAATTATATCGACAAAATGTGTCTTTATCATTCAATCAAGCATGCTTTTATATATATATATATATATATATATATATGTACAGTCCATTGGTATATGTATATATATACACGGTCCATTAGCCTTGCGATCTAGGGTTCAATCCCTGGTTGAGTCACACCAAAGACTCAAAAAATGGCACTTGATGAAGCCTAGCTTAATAACCAACATTATAAGGTAATGATCAAGAGGAAAGTGAAGCAATACAAGAAAAGGAGTTGCGGCCTTCCCTGCACCTCAGTGTAGTAGCTATTGAAAAGGGAGCCTTCGGGTCACCCTCGAGTATGGTCACCAACTTTATTTTACCTTTGTATATATATATATGTACACATACGCCTTGAGATTCCGAAACTGTTATCTCCCCCACCTGGTTGGCGGCTGATAAGGGTAGGGTATCGCCCGTGCTTTCACACGTTGTATGATGAAAATTTGTAGGTATATAAAAATGTATATATGTGCATATATTTATTTGTATATATAGATATATAGATATATACATATATATATATACATATGTATATATATCTATATATAAGTGTGTAGAAATATGTGTGTATGTATAAATATGTATATATATATGTATGTGTATATATATGTATATATATATGTACATACATAAACATCTATATATATATATGTACATGTATATATGAATATATATATATATATACGTATATATATGTATATATGTATATATATAAATTCATCAATATATATATATATATATATATATACATGTATGCATATATATAGATTATATATATTTTTTTTTCTCGTAAATAAATATACCTCGAACAATTTTTCTATGATCAATTAATTTTCTTCTAAAGAAAAAATTAGTAGATTTTTTTTTTTATTCTCGTTATTTCTTCTACATCATTTTATGAAAACACACACACACACAAACACACACAAACACAAACAATATATATATATATATATATATATATATATATATATATATATATATTACCAATCTCTACTGTTCTAAACTAAACATTAAAATAAGAATACCGGTTACTAATAGGTATACAATTTTATTTTTGGCAATCTTAATTCGGTTTATCCTGAAAA
>OY757914.1:86837004-86884504 GCA_963585895.1 Sepioteuthis lessoniana
TTGTTGTTGTTGTTGTTGCTGTTGATATGGTCGTTGTTGTTACTTCTGTTATACTAGGTTTTGTTTTTGTTGATGTTGTTACTTACTATCAATATAGTTCTCGTTCTTTAGATGTTATTTTCATTATATAAGCTTTCTGGTCGGATTTCTTGAAATAACAGTGTCAGTAATTTTTGTGTTACCATATTGTTTTTATAAATAATAATAATAATAATGAAGAAGCTATGGAACACGAAGATGACGGTGATACCAGTTGTAGCTGGTGCACTCGGAACGATCCCCAAATGATTGATAAAGGGATGAGAAGAAATCTGAGGACAAGTAGAGACCATCCAAACAACAGCTTTACTAAGATCGGCCAGAATACTGAGAAGAGTCCTGGAGACTTGAGGATCTTGCTGTCACTCAAACTCCAGTGAATAAACATCAGCTAACGTTTGTGTGAAAACCATCTCAAAGGAGTAGAATAATAATAATAATAATAATAATAATAATAATAATCAAGAAAACTACGCTTTGCAGAACTGCTCATCTCTTTGGGAGAATACTATCAACGTGACTGAAAAATATAACTGAAGAGGAGGGAAAAACATAAATACGTTGAATACATATAATTGCTACCTTCCTTTACCCGAGATCTTGGGTAAATAGCCGGTGAAAGATTGTGAGAAACTGAGAGGAAACCTTGAAATTTAATAAAAGAAAAAAGGATGATAGTATCTAGCCCATCTAGACTCCAGCACTTTTTTAGATCAGCTATAATATTTAGAAGAATTCCAGAGAAGTGAGAAGACTTTTTCGGACTTCAGTGAAAACCACCAGTAAAAGCTGGTGTGAAAAACGTGCAAGGATTACTACTACTACTACTACTATGACCAGAGTTTGAGGTAATTGGCCAGAAGAAAAAACTTGCCACAGATTAAAAATGAAATAAAGCGAGAAAAATTGGTAAATACCTAGATCTTGCTTGAAAACTGCAAAATTGCTGCACCTCAAGGTGAAGATGATATCAGTCAAATTTGGAGTTGTTGGAAGTCCCCCAGAACCTGGAAAGGAGACTTGGTAAAATGGAGCCCAGAGGAAGAATCAAAATCATCCAGACCATAGCATTGTATAAACCAGCCAGGGCACTTATAAGTGTCCTGGAGATCTGAGGAGACTTGCTGTCACCCAGACTTCAGGGAAAAATCCTACGTGACGTGAGAACTTGTGTCAAAAAGTCGTCATAATAATATTCTCCATATGACTTTTGTATAACATTTATGTCTGACAACATAGAAATAATATCGAAATCAAGACTAATAGTCGAAAAGGAAGTAGAAGCTAGAGAGCGTAGTCGGAGGGAATGGTGGGAAAATGGAGAATTAAATACAGGAGGGAATAGTCTTGGTTTTCATATGACCAACTTTTGAAAAAAAATGTATTTGAGAATTCGGCCGGTTAAGGGGACAGACACAGATAATGTTCAGCAGTAGAAGATGGCGCAGCAGAAAAACAAAGGCAAACACCGCCTTACTATCAATGAGAATGCTTGAAAGGGCGCGAAAAAAAAATGGTATCATAAATGAATTTTTTTAATGTCCCTGACAAAATTATCAAAATGCATTCCATGTATTCGTGTCTGACTATATAGAAATAATGTAGAAATTAAGACTAGTGTCCGAAAAGGAAGTTGAAGCTTGACGGTGTAAAGTTGGTGACCTTAGTCGAGGGTGAACCGAAGGTTCCTTTTCAATAGCTACTACACCGAGTTGCCACTTCATTCCCTGGATTGCTCCACTTTACCCTTGATACGTACCTTATAATTCTGAGTGTTAAGCACGGTGGCATCAAGTACCATTTATTGAGTTTTTGGTATGACTCGACCTTGGATTGAACCCCGGTCTCCCAGACCATTGGTGAAGACTCTATTCATTAAGTCAATGGCCCGGGGGAAAGGGAAGAATTAAACTTAGGAGGGAGATAGGATAGTCTTCGTAGTCAAGTGACTTTGTCAATCGAAATCAGTTATCTTTAGCCGGGAGCCCCTTGTTAAATTAAATTCCTAAAAGCAGATCGAAATTCACAATAACTGTATGGCACCTGATAGCTTCAGGTTGAAAGAACAAAATATCAGTAATTCGGTAAAGTAAAAAAGCCCACTGTGGGTTTTAACTAAGTTAAAACCTAATATATGTGCGAGGGAATTTTTTTTTTTTCACGACCCGCTTAAGAGTTCTTTTACTTAAAAGCTACTTGGTCGAATCCGTGACAGGTTTGCAGATAATAAACAACCCATTAATCTGGAGTAGCCATAATATACTACGCGTGAAAAAAAAAAAAAGACGAATCAAAACATAACATAACGTGGGACCTATACAAATGGTTTGGGTGTCATGATCGGCCGGTGCTCCTTTGAGAGCCGACTTAAGGGACCTGATAGACATCCTGTGAATGTTGGCTGTTCCATTTTTAGAAACACAAACGACGAACTAAGCAACTACTCAACTCAGAGACACCGACACAGAAAATGAACAGAAGAATACAACAAAGTTGCTCTTCACTGTCATTTTATAAGCAAGCATACACACACACACACACAAAAAAAAAAGAAAAAGAATGAGAGAGATTTAGGAAGAATGCACTAGATTTAAGTCAACAAACCAAAGTTTCGTTGACCAAGCTGGGACGATAATAAAGAAAGGTTGGTTTTCTCCCCTTGAAATATTAGAAGTTCACCGGAAAATAAATAAGGACTCACATCAACAAGACCCTAATACACGAAACGAGATGCTAAATACTGAAAAATAAGAACATAAGAACCCTTTAACTGAATTGAAACGCAGGGTAACAGTAATTGAAAAAACACACACCCAGACTCTGCAGATCAAAGATTTACACAAAAAGAAAAAATAAATGTAAAGATTATAAAGAGAATAATGTGTGAAAAGAAGATTACCTTACCATCTCACAGGAACCAAGACAGGAAAACAGTCAAGGCAGAAAATTGAAAAAATAAACAAATTATTAACAAATTATCTGTGGTCGCTGGTTCGATCTCCAGTGGTGGAGATCACGGTATACACTGCTGATGAGACCTAATAAGGTCGAAACAGCTGTCCAGTGTTCCCGTATATCGTGCGTGCGTGTTTGGCAGATTTTCTGGTCATGGTAATTCAATTCACAATATTAATTCCTCTACTTAGAAAAATAAAAAATATGTACAAATTATTAACAAATATCTCGACGAGCATCATCACGGAATTAAACGAACTGATCTACGTTGGAGCGAAATTAGTGATAAAATCGGTGTTCCTCAAAGAACACGAATAGAAACTCATAACCTGAATGGGAAATTAAACAAGAAACCAAGGTAAGAAATCTACGACTAACAAACAAGTGAAGACAAGAAAAACGCTGAAATATGTTGGGACGAAAAGACAAAAATAACACAACAATTAGAACAAACGATACTAGTCGATGAAAAAACTCAGTAGGTACTGGCGAAAGAAGGAAGACTAAAATGATATCGAGACAGGATGAATCAATTGAGACAACACAGGACATTCGAAAACACCGACAGAAAATTCTACCTGGGGAGGACGCACGAAGACATACCAACAACTGGATGAAAAAGAAGCAAAACAATTTTGGAGCAAAATATGGGAACGAAGTGAACATAACAGATAAGCAGAATGGATAAAAACATGAAACAAAAAGAGTTCCTAAGGCGAAAATATACCTCGATTCACTCAGAGCAACACTCAGAAAAGTACCAAATTGGAAATTTCCCGGCCATGATGATATACATGGATCCTGGTTTTAAAAATTCTTTTACATCCACTACAGACTGGCTATCGAAAGGAATAGATCCTTAGAAGGAACAAACATATCGGAGTGGATGACCGCTCCCAACAACTACAGACTCATAACGTGCCTACCGATAATGTGCCAAATACTTACGGAACAAAATAGGAATATTAACTACTCATTAATAAACCGTGAACTGTTTCCCGAAGAACAGGCAGGATGCCACAAAGGAACTAGAGGAACAGATCTGCTATACATTGCTCAAAACAAGGAGAACAAAATGAGACATCAAAATGTAACCATGGTGTGGATTAACTATAAAAGGCTTGCAATTTGGTCCCACAAAGCTGGATTATAGACAGTCTCAAAATGTACCAGATATCTGATTAAGTCAAAGTTTATCAAGGGAACTATGAAAAACTGAAGAGTGGAACTGACAGCAAGAGGAAAAAGCTTAACCGACTTGAAAATCCAGAGAAGGATCTCTCAGGGTGATGCGTTATCAATATTACTATTTGTAATAGCGATGATGCCATTCAGTCACATACTTAGGATAGCTATAAACTTTATATATCGCAAGAAAAAATCAACCACTTAATGTACAAGGACGACATCAAACTGTTTACCAAACATGGAAAAGAATTGAAAATCCTAATACAGGCATTGATAATATACAGTCAAGATATAGAGATGGAATCTGACATAGAAAAATATGTCATGCTCATAATGAGAACCGGGGAACAACACATAAAAAATCAACAAAAATTCATAACGCTCGGAGAAAAGTAAACTTCTAAGTACTTCGTTTTTAGTTTGTTTTTCACGGATATCTGAGTGACAACAAGTCTTTTGATATAATCAGTTGTAGCTGATCTTAACGGTGAAGTGATTTGGATAGTCTCGAGTTTTCTTCAGATCTCTACTTTTTCATATCACTTTTCCAGGCCATTGTGGACTGTTCCAATGGCTCCAGTTACAACTGGTATGCCATCACCCTCATATCCAACAGTTTTTCCGGCTCTCTGAAAAGATCTAGTATTGGGTATTTATCCGACTTCCCATCAAGTCAGATTTTTCATGAAGTCATTTTGTAGCAAGGAACGCACGCACGATTGGTGACTCATATATAGCCATATTTGTTTATCTTTACGTTGTCAGTTATTTTTAATAAATGCTCGGTGTTAAAGGCAAAATCATCGAGATGACAAGTTATTTCTTTCTTGTTAATTGATACTGAGTCTAGGCTTTTGGTTGGGATTGGGTAATATGTATCTTAAATCCTCAACGAACTTTATGCGTTTCATTTTCTTGAACAGATTCTGGTTTGTGAACTTACCATTTGTTAGTATGACTAAACTTCAGCATTTTGCCCAATTCCCATTAAATGACCTTTCACACCCATTCATGCATGCTTTTGAATTCCTTTCATGCTAGTTTGCTGCATTCACTTATTAAGTGATTTACTGTTTCGTCTTTATTATCACATTACAAACAATTACTATTCTCCCGAATATTATTGATTCTTACTTTGAAATGTCCCGGGACATTGGCCCAGCGGTTAGAGTGTTCGCCAATGGCCCGGGAGACCTGGGTTCAATCCCAGGTCGAGTCATACCAAAGACTCAAAAAATGGTACTTGATATCTCCTTGCTTAACACTCAGCATTATAAGGTACGGTTCAAGGGTAAAGTGGAGCAATCCAGGGAATGGAGTAGCGCCCTCCCCTACACCTTGGTGTAGTAGCTATCGAAAAGGGAGCCTTCGGGTCACCCTCGACTATGGTCGCTAACTTTACTTTACTTACTTTGAAATAATAAGTTCTTTACAGCATTATTCTGTTCTCTAATTATTATCATAATTTTGCTCCTGAATAATTTTTCACATCGGCATTAGTTAAGGGTCTTTCACTGGGGTTTAAGTTACAGCAAGTCTCCTCAAGTCTCCAGGACTCTTCTCAGTATTCTGGCCGATTACAATAATGCTGTAGTTAGGACAGTCTCCACTCTTCCCGTTATTTCCAAGTCATCCAATCCCTGTACCAATCCTTTGGTGACTGTGCCAATAGCACCAGTTACAACTGGTATAATCATTACTTCCATGTTCCACAGTTTTTTCTACTCCTTAGCAAGGTCGAGGTACTTATCCTTCTTTTCGCATTCTTTCAATTTTACTCTGTGGTTTGCTGGGACAGCAAAGTTCACAATTCTGCAAGTTCTCTCTTTTTAGCTGATTATTATGAGGTCTGGTCGTTTGGCCGAGATCAGGTGATCCATTTTGTATCTCAAAATCTCAGAGGAGTTTATGTCTCATTCTCCAGGACAGATTTGGAGTTATGCATATACCATTTGTTTGCAGGGTCAAACTTCAATATCTTGCACAATTCCCAGTGGATCACCTTGCTCACCAAGTCGTGCATAGTCTTATACTCCTTTTGTGCTAATTTGCTGCATTTGCTTATTATGTGATTGATCATTTCGTCTCTATCATCACATAATCTAAATATGCTGTTTTTATGCGTCTTATTATTATTTTTATTATCTTTAGAAGTAATAATATTTATTTTCTACCCTTCCTGCGTTTGTGATAATGATACTCATTAAAACAACATAGCTTTTTTTCCAAACTTTTTTCCAGAAGCAGATGAAAGCATTGAAGTGTGTATAACCATGACAACAGAGGTTTACATTATTTTGAAGGAAGAGCAGGTTGTTCGCAGTGACAAGTATTTAGATATATAAAGTGACATTCATAGTGTTTAATTTGGTTTTTCTCGCTTTCTTTCTCCCCCTCTTACTATTTTCGCTTTTTCCTCAGTTTCTTTCTTTCTTTCTTTCTTTCTTTCTTTCTTCACTCATAGATAAGGAAAAGGACTCAATATGCGCTTGACCTCTGATTTAAGTTGAAATAGGAGACACCCCACCGTAAATATATATATATTTTTGACAATTATTTAAGTAAAGATTAAGCAATAATTTTTGTGACTGTGCAGAATATCCCACCTATTAAATTTTTCGATGATTCTGTGGTAATGTACTGGGTGCGGAAGCAAAATTAGGAATATTCTAGTATAATAATAAACGACTCTATAATAAAACAAAATCAATTTTAATGTAAAAATTAAAAAAAAACCCAAATAAGAAGACAGACACGAAACAGTAAATTTGCTCAATATCACCACCATTTTTTTTCAATTATTATATCAACACACCTTCCAAACAATTTGCATACCTTCAAAATAAATTATCCAAATATTTTATTTCATTACTCCTCAATAGCAGTCTTTAGTGAACCAATATTTGGATAGAAAGTTGAATTTGTTTTGTTTTCTAAAACACCCCATATAGCGTAATCAAGGGGGTTATGGTCTGGGCTTGATGGAGATCATAAAGAAATTCCAATTATTTCGGAATTTTTTAAAAAGTTGGTTTCGGCGTTAAGCAAATCATAGATTCTTAGGCGTTTCTTTTCTTGCTCACTCATATTGGGCTGAATTTTAATGAAAAAGTACTTGAATATTAGAGCTGATTATGAAAATTTAGATTTATCATTTTTTTTTTCAAAATTGGACTAATCAGACAAAAAAAAAATTCCACATTTTCTTCCGCGTTTTGATCAATGAATATAAATGTGTGTGTGTGTGTGTGTGTGTGTGTTACATTCACCATCAAGATATTAATTAGTTTCAGTCTTTTATTTCATTTTTTTACTGAACAATTAAATTCCAAAATTTCGTCTTCAGCTACCAAGAATTTGGCTATCAGTCACAATTCTTTAGTCTTTCCTCCTCCAACCACTAAAAAAGACGTGTTATGGATGGTCCATATTTTATAATGTTTAGGAGATACCTGTAACTGTTCAATAAAAAATGAGGCAAATGATTGAAACTTCCTTTTATCTCATGGGTGAACGTAAGTGTAATTCATTTGGTATTAATATTTCTATAATCCAATTAAGTAATCATTAATTAATAGTAACTAATCTTCGTCGAATTCTATTTTTCAGTAACAGCTGCCTTATTTTTGGAAGTATTTTAATTATAAATGTCTATCGTGCCGACAGATATCAGTCATGATGAAATCGATGTAATTATGGATGACACAAATTGATAAGAGAAAATATTGAATTCAAAATAGTCAACAATATCGTTGGGACCTCTGTTTAAGCAAGAAAAGCTGACTCCTTTGGTAGATAGGCTTGGTTTCTTTATATAATTGCATATCAACCTTCATCAGATATCTAATTCCAAAGCAATCCTTGTAGAATAACAACAACAGTATTATTCAAATCCATAGTTGGAAGATAAGGGGTTTCAAATATTTCCTAAGGATATCAATCCGAAAATAAACGCAATGGCGCGACTGAGGTTCGAACTCGCTGACTAGAATGTCGCAGTTAAAGTGTTAAGAATAACACTTTAACACTTTAACCACTGCACCAGACGACTGGGGCTGTAGAATAACACTTTAACCACTGCACCAGACGACTGGAGCTGTAGAATAACACTTTAACACTTTAACCACTGCACCAGACGACTGGGGCAGTAGAATAACACTTTAACTACTGCACCAGATGACTGGGGCTGTAGAATAACACTTTAACCACTGCACCAGACGACTGGAGCTGTAGAATAACACTTTAACACTTTAACCACTGCACCAGACGACTGGAGCTGTAGAATAACACTTTAACTACTGCACCAGATGACTGGGGCTGTAGAATAACACTTTAACCACTGCACCAGACGACTGGAGCTGTAGAATAACACTTTAACACTTTAACCACTGCACCAGACGACTGGAGCTGTAGAATAACACTTTAACACTTTAACCACTGCACCAGACGACTGGAGCTGTAGAATAACACTTTAACTACTGCACCAGATGACTGGGGCTGTAGAATAACACTTTAACCACTGCACCAGACGACTGGAGCTGTAGAATAACACTTTAACACTTTAACCACCGCACCAGACGACTGGAGCTGTAGAATAACACTTTAACACTTTAACCACTGCACCAGACGACTGGGGCTGTAGAATAACACTTTAACCACTGCACCAGACGACTGGAGCTGTAGAATAACACTTTAACACTTTAACCACTGCACCAGACGACTGGGGCTGTAGAATAACACTTTAAGCACTGCACCAGACGACTGGGGCTGTAGAATAACACTTTAACCACTGCACCAGACGACTGGAGCTGTAGAATAACACTTTAACTACTGCACCAGATGACTGGGGCTGTAGAATAACACTTTAACCACTGCACCAGACGACTGGGGCTGTAGAATAACACTTTAACCACTGCACCAGACGACTGGAGCTGTAGAATAACACTTTAACACTTTAACCACTGCACCAGACGACTGGGGCAGTAGAATAACACTTTAACTACTGCACCAGATGACTGGGGCTGTAGAATAACACTTTAACCACTGCACCAGACGACTGGAGCTGTAGAATAACACTTTAACACTTTAACCACTGCACCAGACGACTGGGGCTGTAGAATAACACTTCAACACTTTAACCACTGCACCAGACGACTGGAGCTGTAGAATAACACTTTAACTACTGCACCAGATGACTGGGGCTGTAGAATAACACTTTAACCACTGCACCAGACGACTGGAGCTGTAGAATAACACTTTAACACTTTAACCACTGCACCAGACGACTGGGGTTGTAGAATAACACTTTAACACTTTAACCACTGCACCAGACGACTGGGGCTGTAGAATAACACTTTAACCACTGCACCAGATGACTGGGGCTGTAGAATAACACTTTAACCACTGCACCAGACGACTGGAGCTGTAGAATAACACTTTAACACTTTAACCACTTCACCAGACGACTGATTTAAGTTAAAACAGGAGACACCAGACGACTGATTTAAGTTAAGTTAACACTTTAACTGATTTAAGTTAAGTTAACTACTGCACCAGACGACTGGGGCTGTAGAATAACACTTTAACCACTGCACCAGACGACTGGAGCTGTAGAATAACACTTTAACTACTGCACCAGATGACTGGGGCTGTAGAATAACACTTTAACCACTGCACCAGACGACTGGAGCTGTAGAATAACACTTTAACACTTTAACCACTGCACCAGACGACTGATTTAAGTTAAAACAGGAGACACCAGACGACTGATTTAAGTTAAGTTAACACTTTAACTGATTTAAGTTAAGTTAACACTTTAACTACTGCACCAGATGACTGGGGCTGTAGAATAACACTTTAACCACTGCACCAGACGACTGGAGCTGTAGAATAACACTTTAACACTTTAACCACTGCACCAGACGACTGGAGCTGTAGAATAACACTTTAACTACTGCACCAGATGACTGGGGCTGTAGAATAACACTTTAACCACTGCACCAGACGACTGGAGCTGTAGAATAACACTTTAACACTTTAACCACTGCACCAGACGACTGGAGCTGTAGAATAACACTTTAACTACTGCACCAGATGACTGGGGCTGTAGAATAACACTTTAACCACTGCACCAGACGACTGGAGCTGTAGAATAACACTTTAACACTTTAACCACTGCACCAGACGACTGGAGCTGTAGAATAACACTTTAACCACTGCACCAGACGACTGGGGCAGTAGAATAACACTTTAACTACTGCACCAGATGACTGGGGCTGTAGAATAACACTTTAACCACTGCACCAGACGACTGGAGCTGTAGAATAACACTTTAACACTTTAACCACTGCACCAGACGACTGGGGCTGTAGAATAACACTTTAACACTTTAACCACTGCACCAGACGACTGGGGCTGTAGAATACAGCAACTGCATCCCTGGAGAGAGGTAATAATAATATTAATGTATATATATATATATATATATATATATATATATATATATATATATATATATTTTTACTGTGGGGTGTCTCCTGTTTTAACTTAAATCAGAGGTCAAGTGCATATTGAGTAATTAATGTCAAAATAAATTGGTGGAAATTTAACTGGATACTGATAACGAATACCAGTAGTAGTAACCTCTAAGAGGAATTGACATTTCTTTCTGTGTAATTCTCACTTTCCCTTTGTCGACTTCAGTTCTGGAGACCTAGGGGGTTAGGAGTGCTACTTCATAGTCATTACGCCCAGACTCATTTTGATCCCGAGTGGTAATACTGTTAGTGTCCCATCTATTGGTCAAATAGATCCGTTTAAAAACTATTTGTATTCAATAGGACCGTGAACGAAAAAGTTGCACACACACACACACACACACACACACATATATATATATATATATATATGTGTGTGTGTGTGTGTGTGTGTGTGTGTAAAAATGTACAAATATGAAAAACACAAGGTCTACTGTGAATGATTTAATTTTTAGATTGAATTATTTGCCAACGTTAAATGTCTTGGTTCATTTAAGCATGAAAATATTAACCCTTCATCAGGGCGTTAGAATATGTGATATATCTTCTGAATTAAATCTAAATCAATTTTATATTTCTTAAATGAAACGTAAAAAAAGTGTAAGTTTTAAACATTCTATTTCCGTTAGTGGCGTTCTGTCTTAAAACTGTGTGATGTAATTATTGTTCGAAAATCTATTTCAAGTAATGTATGTCCTTGATATATATATATATATATATATATATATATATATATATATATATATATATACATTTGATTAAACAATAAAGTCATTTTTTTGTCTCCATATTTTTGTATTTATCCTTTCAAGTTGTATAGATGTTATATCTGGTCAGAATTGGTTAATAAACCCCCGAGAAAAATTACAGATTCCCGAAGCGTTCCACATTTGAAACAAACATCCAAAACGCAATAAAATTAATTTAGATCCTGTGCTAATGTACTGAAATGCTTTTAGCTGCTGCTACTCTTTGTAGAGTCAAATTTAAAAATGAACGCTGCAACAACAAGTAAATAAAGTAAAGTTGGCGACCTTTAGTTGAGGGTGACCCTAAGGCTCCCTTTTCGATAGCTACTTCATCAAGGTGTAGGGGAGGACGCTACTCCTTCCCCTGGATTGCTCCACTTTACCCTTGATACGTACCTTATAATGCTGAGTGTTAAGCAAAAAGGTATCAAGTACCATTTTTTGAGTCTTTGGTATGACCCAACCCGGTCTCCCAGACCACTGACGGACACTTTACGCCAGTATAAACAAGAAACGCTCAATTTTTACTTAGTTGTAAAATACATGTAAATGTTATATCGCTTTTGCAATATACACCACACCTGATGACGGCCCAAGATCGGGCAGAAAGTACAAGAGAACCAATTAATTAGAGAAGGTTTATAAACCAATCCCGGTTAGATATCATAACATCGATACGGTAACTTGAAAGGATAAATACAAAATACAAAAATATGTAGGCAAAAAATGTCTATACTGTTTAATCAAATATCTATTGACGAAGAAATGCTGCCCAAACACACACACACACACATATATATATATATATATATATATATATATATATATATATATGTATATATATATATGTGTGTGTGTGTAATTAGACCATTAAATATGCTGGAAAAATAGAATATGGAATAAGTCTGCTGTGCCTACACTGAGGTATCAATTTGCTTTTTTCTGCAATTTATTTTCGGCATATTTCAGGATGCTCAATTTTTCTTCCAGACATAATCTGCAGTTATTATCACCTCCTTTATAAGCTAGGGCTCTTTTTGACAATATTCCATTTTGCTATGAGAGATTTGCCTGTTTCGTCTTTTATTTGTCGTATATGTTTGAATAATGTGCTATTATTGGCAGCCCAGACGACTGGGGCTGTAGAATACAGCGACTGCATCCCCGGAGAGAGGTAAACCCCCCCCCTGCAACGAGTGAGCTGGATATAATAGTAAACCTTCTGATGGTGAGGCTTCAGTCCTGATGCTTTGGGGAATGTGGAGTACCACTTCTTTGCCATTACTCTCAGGTCCACTCAGACCCGAAATGATAGTAGCTGTTTATGTTTCATCTATTGGTAAGATAGAACTTTGTAATCATTCACGATACTAGAAATATCTGATATACTTAATATCAGATATCATCATCATGTCACGCAGCCAGCGCGGATCTCCCTAACCCTCTCTCGCCACCCGTCTATCGTCCATCGCTACCGGTAAGTTAGTTGGTTGGTTGTTTGGGTTTTTATAGTAGATCAACCCTGGTAGGTTATTTAAAGCCAAATCCATTTTAATGAAATTAGTTCTATTTCAAACAATTCAGTTTAGGATAAGCACGGAGTTTAAATGTAAGTACAGTTTAATTGTGAAAAACATTTCTATTTCGAGCTAATTAGTTTAGTCAAGCAGTTCTAATTAAGCTAATACAGTTTAGTATAAGTACAGATTTCGTTTACACAGTTAAATGTCAAAACAGTTCTATGTTAAACAAATCAGTGTTGTGTAACAACAGTTTCAATGTCAAAAAAACAGTTCTATTTGAAATTATTCAGTTTAGAATAAGCATGCAGTTTAAATGTAAGTACGGTTTACTTATAAAAAAAAACATTTCTATTTCAAGCTATTCAGTTTAGTGAAACAATTCAGTTTAGCATAAGTATGCAGTTCGTTCTATTCAACCCATAGATAGGGCCCTATCAGGTGTTACCACTTCGGGCCAGAGTGGACCTGGGAGCAATGGCAATGAAAGGGTGCTCCGCATTCCCTAAAACCCTAGCATCATTGGAACCTCACCATCAGATTGTTTAGTGTCATATCAGGACACCCATTGGGGGGATCATCGGTGTATTCTACAGCCCCAGCCGACTGGGCTATGTACCGGTAGGTTTTCAAGGCTACATCCTGTATCAGCACAGAGCTGCTGTATATAGGTTCTAACTAGTCGTCCTGCCTTTGCTCGTCCATGTAAAGGGGTCCACAGGAGTATGACGATTATAAGTTCGTCCTTCATTCTCCAGAAGCGTCCCGTATGTCTGGTTCTTCAAACTTGGATAGTTTTCGTAATGGGTAGTAGGTGGCCGTATAGTCCTCCTGGACCTATTCAATATTGCTCGTAGCATTCTTGTGTAATTGCTGTCAAGTTTTTTCTCCATACTTTTTGTTAGCGTCCATGTCGTGCATCCATATAGCAGTATCGATACGACCATTGCTTGGAAAAAACTGCGTTTTATTTTATCGGTCAGGTCTGACTTCCACGAGACCGATAGCCTATTGAAAGCTGTCCATGCCTTTTCTAGTCGCGTGTTGATGTCTGTCTCGGTTGATGAGACACTGCTTCCAAAGTAGGTGAACTTGTCCACTAGTTTCAGAGAACTACCATTTAGTGTGGAGATGTCGCTTTCAAAGAGGCTTTAATCAAATATCAGATATACAAATGATTTACTATACTAGAAACCATTGAACTATACAAGAAACAATTTAACTATACTAGAAACCACTTTACAAATGTTTAATGTTAGATTGAAATATTAGTATTTGAAATCAATGCTTGAAACCATTTAACTATGCGCAGGCAAATGAGCTCCGGCTCGTTTAAAAATATTACCTAGCAAGTATTCATTACAAATTATATATATATATATATATATGGGGGGGGGTGAAAAATAAATGGAAAATCAGATAAACCAAGAATAGACAACGGATTCAAATTAATATTTCGTCTTTATTTCATCAAAAGACTTCTTCAAAATGAAATAAAGATGAAATATTAATTTGAATCCGTTGTCTGTGTTTGGTTTATTTACTTTTCCGTTTTTTTCACGTCTTGTCGGATTTTCCCTATCAACTATTTATCCATATATATATATATATATATATATATATATATATATATATATATATATATATACCAGGATTTAGCATTAAATAACCTACATTGGTTGATATGTCATAAAACCCAAACAACCAACCAAGCAACTGCAACTGTTTAGAAATTTTATTTTATTACTATATTTCACTAGCAAACATATGTGTCCTCTCTGCGCAATTATTTGACTCCTAATTTAATAAAATATTAAATCAAATTAAAAAGACTAACAAAACTAAATAAGAATGCATCTAAAAAGATTACACTTATTTTTATTGTATTTTGATTGATTTTTTAAAAAATTATACATAGGATTACCTGTAATACCTTTCAGAATAAAACGATAATATTGGAAATCAATAGCACCATGAAATTATTTATGAAACTCAGTTTTGTTGAAGCCAATATGCAAATCATACACACCACGTACATTTGTTAGGATTTTATTTCTGCAGGATTTTATACACATTAATAATATGGGCTGTTTTGATGCAAATCTAACTCAGCTAGATTTTAATAGCGACACTGTTAATAAATGAGATGCTAATTAAGATTAAAAAGATATTTATTCAATAATGATTGGGAATATAATATAAATAACTAAGGAAATTGTGACGTCAGTGGTGACGAAATTTCGGTTACAGACTGCCACATAATCTCCAGTATAATAAGATGTTTAAAGTCAAATTATTATGTTAAGCTTATTTGAAACAGAGGAGCTATAACCGTAGAACAGAACAGTTTAGACGCTAGCTTCTCTAATTACTCCCGGCTTTTATTGCTAGATATTCCCTAATAAACCATTTAACTCAATTAGACTGTGAAGAATAAAGTTATATTTATATCTTTTTTTAAAAGAATTCTTTTAAAGATTTATCGAGGGATTTTTTGCTCATATCTATTAAAATAAAACAAAATATTTAGAAATCAACAATAGCAAGCAAATATTTATTGAAATAGATTTTTAAGATCAATATGTAAATTAGCTCGCGGGTTCACAAAGTAAACACTGAGTTGACAATAATTGCATATTGATGATGCATCCTTGAACTTGCTGAAAATAAATCGCTGAACAAAAGAAACGAATTGATATCTTTTTTTTTTTTTCATCGAGCTTTTTTGATCAATGGTTCCCAAATTGTATTCATCTCTATACTTGGTCTGACTAACAGGTCACTCCAGCCCCACATATGCGCTGCTTTTTTAAGACGTCTTATTCTTCAATCTATTATTTTAACTGCAACCCATATGGGAAGATGGTTTCCCTTTTCTTTCCAAATATAGGTTTAGTTTCTTTGTTTAATGGCATATCAACTCTTTATAGGTTATTTAATGCCAAAGCCATCTCCTAGAAGAACAGTAGTGGTACTATTTAACCCATAGCTGGGAGGATAAGGGGGCAAATACCTTTCCCAAGGGTATTTGCCCGAAAGTGAACGTAATAGCGCGACTGGAGTACGAACTCGCGTACTTTCCAAATATAATCAGTCGGTATGACTTTCCAATTTCACTTTGACATACAGCTTTTCGATTTTCATCTAGCCTTACTTTTAGTAGCTAGCATGTCTAATCTTTGCATATATTATCATGACAGCATGAGATGGAGCATATGAAATTCTTGGTCATATGGTATTCTATTGAGAGCTTGACTGTGAAGAGATATTTTCAGAGTCATGCTAAACCTTAATATTGTTCCGATATCATATGGACTACATACCTTTTGAATCTTTTCAGCTAGGTCTTTGACACAGGGCACACAAACTGTGGTGAGTTTTCGAATGTTTTCTATCGCACTATTCATTTTTTTTTTTTTTTGGAGCCGATTTTATGCTCTATGAGTAGTTGTTGCAATGGATGTCCTCTTGATACATATCGCTGTCACTACAAATGGCTTTTGCTATGTGCCGTAGACAATGAACGATTTTTTTTCTGTGCATAATAGAGACAGTGGGAGTTAAAGTTGAGGTACTGTCTGGTGAATGTTTGCTTTTGTTTCACAGATGACCTGAATCCTTGCCCAATGCGAGTTATTAATACATCTAGGAAGGATAATCTACTGTTTTTTCTTTCTCCATCATCATCATCATATCGCGCCGCCAGCGCGGATATCCCTGACCGTCTCTCGCCATTTCTCCCTATCATTCATCGCCTCCGACAGGTCTTCAGGGTTACATCCCGTGTCCTCACATAGCTGCTGTATGTAAGTTCGTGCTGGTCGTCCCACTCTTGCACATCCATGGGTGGGGGTCCACAGGAGTACATCGCTTATGAGCTCGTCCTTGCTTCTCCAGCAGTGTCCCGCGTGTCTGGTTCGTCGAACTTTTATAGTTTTCGTGATGGGGGGCAAGTGTCCGTATAGTTGGAGTCTCGTGGGGTGTTGTCGCCAGGACTTGTTTAATACTGCTCTCAACATTCTTGTGCAATTTCCGTCCAGCCTCCTCTCCAGCCGCTTCGTAAGCGTCCATGTGGTGCATCCATATAGCAGTATCGACACAACCGCTGCCTGGAAGAAACTGCGTTTCATTTTATCAGTTAGGTCCGACTGTATTGTATATAGATGGTATGGTTGAGTTTACATGATCCAGTAGTGTTCGAACACCTTCCTGATGAGGTCTGAGAATGAATGTACCATCTACGTATCTAAGCAGCAATGATGGCTTTTGTGTTGTTGCCATTTCTCCTGAGTATTCCATGTATAAGTTAGCCAATGCTGGTGACAACAGAGATCTCAAAGTCAGTCCTCCTTTATATGCCAGACTCCATCCCTAAGTAAATCGTTTCAACAACGAAGTTCAACATTTCGATCAGGTTATCTATGGGGGTTCTGGTGATTTCTTCCCGTGATTTGTTGTATAGCCATAACGAGGGACGTACATGGATGAAGAATGACCACAACACTTGGTTATGAAGATACATATACGTCTTTTTTCGTAAAAGGTTGAAGCTTCTGTGATGTGTGAGACAGAGGTTTGGAGGGAGGGAGAGAGGGAGGGAGATTGCTATATTGACCTATAACTTCTTCTTTTGACCATAGCACGCTGTGTTATCTTCAAGATCCCACTTAACACTTCTGCTTCTCAGCGGGTGTAGGCCACAGGAAACAAGTGACTGTAAGCTGGCTCTGACTCTGTCCTCACTGTATCCAACTGACTCAACTGTCGCGGGCATCTGCGTATATCTTTTTATAACGCCCACAACTTCCGTGACTGCTTCCGCTTATTTATACAGGTGCGTCTCTGATTGACGGCTCGGTCAAGGTCAATATACAGCAGATTGATCTGCTGCAAACTTATCCTGTACCACTGTTAGTATCTCATCAGTGGGTATCCTTGTGAACAGACTTACAATATCTAGACTCACTATCTGGTTAGAATAAATAGAAGCATTACTGATTTTTTTCACGAAGTGAGCAGAGATCTTAACATATGATGAGGACTTACCCGTTAGTGGGCTATATATATAGGAAGTGGCTCAATGGGTGGTATGCTGAATCTTCGTTGCTGACGATTGTTATTAATGGAATATCATCTTTATGAATCCTACAAAGGTCATATATGTGAAATAGCTGGCTGTGGTCTTGCGTTAGCTGTCTGTATTTCGTTTGTGGTATGAGATCTTTGTTCTTGCTAATGATCTGTGACAGCTTCCTTTCCTTTTTCAGAGTCGGGCGCTTTTTTACTATACAATAGCCATCATTGCCTCTCAAGTCTGCCGATTTGTTGGAGTAGTCAACCTTATCTATCACTACACTAGCATTGATCTTGTCTGCAGGTAGGATTATGATGTTTTCATCACTCTGTCACAATTTTTAGATGTTTGGTTTCAGAGGCTTTGATTTCTATTGAGTTTGTCTCACTTTCCATCACAGCTCATAAACAAAACTATTGATATCTAACTGTAGATATGTTAACAAATTTCTCCAATGTCATAAACCACTTGAATCAAACTCATCGCATAATTTATTCTTCTTTATTTAGACGGCTTTAAATAATATAGGTTCATTTTTGTGTGTGTGTGAATGTCACATGCACTAATATATACTCATATGACCATACCTCACGCTATATAGAGGCTTGATTAACCACTTTCCTCATATTTCCGTTTGAAGATTGTGCAAACCACATGAAGTTTTAAATAACGGACATCAAATGTTCATAAATCTAATAATCTAAGTTCTATACCTGTTCTGCCATTATAGCATCGAGTACTTTTTATGCAAAAACTTCTCTTATTTGCATTGATTTTTTATTATATTACAGACTTTTTTTAAACAATTCTCCTTCAACTGGAAATCTACTGCCAAGACAAATTTCAAAAACTAAGTCTTCTAACCAATTTGATTTTTTTTGTCAATAGAGTAATATATTTTTTTAATAAATTGCTTTATCCGATGGAAAACATTAATAGTGCAAAAATGTTGATATTAAATTGGCTGTTTTCAAAAATAATGGAAGGAAAAAGAAATTAAGGGAGTATTTGTGGGAACAATTGCATAAATTACACAACAGAATTTAATCTGTGTATAGATATTGTATTAATAGCGTATACGATCCGTGCAAAGATTTTTCTTTAAAGGTTAATGTGAGAATATAGTATAAAGCAGAGATGCCCAACAAAGCATAATACAAGAAAGAAAGAAAGAAAGAAAGAAAGAAAGAATAAATAAATAAATAATAAGTGAATGCAGTAAGTCAGTGCAAAAAGAGTAGAAAACTAGACACGACTGGATCGGGGAGATGATCAATCACATAATAAGCGACTTCTGTAAATTAGCGCAATATAGGACAAGGCATGACTGGGTGGGCAAAAGGATCCACTGGGAATTGTGCAAGAAGTTTAAATTCGACCATACGAACAAATGGTATATGCACAACACAGAATCGGTTCTGGAGTATGAGATGCATAAACTTCTCCGGGATTTTGTGATACAAACAGATCACGTAATATCGCCTAGACGACCAGACCTAGTGATAATTAACAACGAAAAAAAAAAAAAAAGTAAAAAAAGAGAACCTGCCGAAAAGTGGACGTTGGTGTTCCGGCTGATCACAGGATAAAACTTAAAGAAAACAAAAACAGATATCAGTACCTTGACCTTGCTAAAGAACTGAAAAAAAAAACCTTACACTGTGGGACATGAAAGTGACGATGATATCAATAGTAATTGGCACATTCGATACAATTACATAATAATTGATACAGGGACTGGAGGACTTGGAAATAAGAGGGTGAGTCGAGATCATCCAAGCATTATTAAAATTGGCCAGAATATTGAGAAGAGTCCTGGAGACTTGGGTAAACTTGCTGTCTCGCAAACTCGAGTGGAAGACCAATAGTTAACGCCCGTGTGAAAAACTCTCAAAGGAGTAAAAAAAAAAAAAATAATAATTGAAGACCAGACCAAGTGTTATCTAAGAACTTGTCATCTGGTGGATTTTGTGGTTCCAACGGATCACAGAGCGATAATGAAGGAAAGCGAAAAAATTATCAAATATGTGAACCTTGCCAGAAAACTAGAAAAAAACAAACTGTGCTATCAATTGTAACTGGTGTGCTTGAGACGGTTCCAAAAAGTCTGGAAAAAAGGTTGGAGGAATTGGAAATCAGACGAAGAATCGAAACTATCTTGAACGCAGGACCGTTAAGATTGGCTAGAAAACTAAGAAGACTCAAGGAGATCGGAGGAAACTTTCTGTCACTCAGACGCTGGGGTGAAAAACTCGCAATGAGTGAAATAATAATAATAATCCTATTTACCAACCCCTCCGCTCGGGCAGGATATGACACAAGATCAATTTTTAAGCGGAGTTTAACAGGTTTGAATTCACAGTTTTCCTTCTCCTAGACTAGTTGCCTCACCAAGGCTGAAGAACCCAGTCTGTCCTACTATTTACCCATAGCTGGAGGAAGAATAATTGGATTCATACCTTTCCCGAGGGTATTAGTGCTATGTGAAATGCAATCATTCTCGTCTAGGATTTGAACTCGAGTCGCTGTGTCCATTTCCTACGACGATAACCATTACACCGCGGGCACCTCCACAGTTACACCACGGGCACCTTCACAATTACACCACGGGCAGTGAAATAATAATAATAATAATGGGCAATAATGAAATAATAATAATAATAATAATAATAATATGCAATTGTAGTAAATTAGCACAAAGAGAGTATAAAACTAGACACGAGTGGGTGAGTTAGGTGATCCAGCGGGAATTGTGCAAGAAGTTTAAATTTGAGCATACGAACAAATGGTATATGCATAGCCAAGAATCCGCCTCGGAAAATGAGACGCACAGACAAAAAATTATCTTGGATTTTGAGATACAAACGGATCACCTAATCTCGGCCTGACGACCAGACCTGACGAAAGTCAACATAACAAAAAAAAGGAAAAAAGAGGAGAACCAACCAAATAGTAGAATTTGCAGTTCCAGCTGACGTCAAAGTAAAACTCAAGGATGGCGAAAAGAGAGATAAATACCTGGACCTTGCTAGAGAACTGAAAAAAACTATGGAACATGAAAGTGACGATGATACCAGTTGTAACTGGCACTCTCGGTACGATCACCAAAGGATTGGTAGTGGGATTGGCGGACTTAGAAATAAGAGGACGAGTCGAGACCATCCAAACTACAGCATTGTTGAGATCGGCCAGAATACTAAGAAGAGTCCTGGAGACTTGAGGAAACTTGCTGTCACTCAGACTTCAGTGGAAAACCATCAACTAACGTTGTTATAAAAAACTCTCAAATGAGAAAAATAAAAATAATGATACTATTAGCCAAAAAAGAATAAGAACTGGAGATCCATATACAAACAATAAGAATATACATCCAGAGTAAAGGAATGAAATTTGGTATTAAGAACTGTGCCATACTGATAATGGAAAGTTGTAAAAGAGAATCAACAGAAGAAATAGAACTATAAAAGCTAGGAAAGCTTAAAGAACAGGAAATTAGAGACGGAGATTAACAGTTAATCTTATTGTAAGCAAATGCAAGAAAGTTGCTCAGAAGAAGTACAAAATGAAGTACGACAGAGTAGGAAAGATGATCCTCTCAGGATTATGCAAGAGATTAAAGTTTGACCATACTATTCAAATGGTATATGCATAAACCAGGATGTGAAAAACTTGCAAGAAGTAAAATAAGAAAATGATAATAAATTACAAACGGATTACCTAATCTGGGCCAGACGACCAGACCTTGTAATAATGAACGAAACCCCCCCCCAAAAAAAAGGACTTGCCGAACCGTGGACTTGGCTGTCTCGGCTGACCACTGAGTTAAATGGAAAGAAAGCCAAAATAAGGATAAGTACCTGGACCTTGTTAGGGAATTGAAAAACACTTTTGAATATGAAAGTGACGATTATACCAATGGTATTTGGTGCTCTCGGTACAGACACCAAAGGATTGGTACAGGAACTGAAGGTCTTGGAAATAGGAGGACGAGTCGAGACCATCCAAACTACTGCATTATTGAGATCGGCCAGAATACTAAGAAGACTCCCGGTGACTTGAGAAGACTTGCTGTCACATAAACTCCAGTGAGAAACCATCGTTAATAATAATAATAGGTTAAGTTAGGTTATTTGATTTAAAAGCATATCAACCTTTGTGCTTATTCAATGTTCCCAAAATTTACTATGCCACACTGATTTTTGTAGTTGCCTCTGTTAAATGGTTTCCTGTATTGCAATGTAATACCAACTATTCAATTCAATATAAACAATTCCTTTGCACAGAGTTAAATGGTTTTTAGTATAGTAAAAGTTTACAAAGTTCTATTTGACCCATTGATAGGACCGTAACAGGTACTACCACTTTGGATCAGAGTGAAACTGGTTTGATGAGAACGAAGGGATATTCTTCAAAGCCCCAGAACTGTACCCTCACTATCAGATGCAGTTTAGTGTCATATCGAATACACTCGTTGGTAGGAGGTATCTTACCTTTTTGCTAAGATGCAGTGGCCTTATTCTACGATCTCAGCCGAGTGGGTTCTAATTACCGGGCCATTGGCCTATCGGGTAGGGTGTTCGTCAATGGTCCGCAAAACGGGAGTTCAATCCCAGGTGGAGTCATACCAAAGACTCAAAAAATGGAACTTGAGGTCGCCTTGCTTAACACAGCATTATAAGGTACGGGTAAACTGAAGCAATTTAGAGAATGGATTAGCGCCCTCCACTACACCACGGTGTAGTAGCTATTGAAAAGGGAGCCTTTGAGATGCCCTCAACTAGGGTCATCAACTTATATATATATATATATATCAGCGATAGAAAGACTCAAGGTTTTATTTATAATAAGAATAAAAGCTTGTCATTTTTTAAAGCTTTTATTTTCATTCTCATTATAAATAAAACTTTGGGTCTTTTTATCACAATTACTGAATGTTGTACCGCAAAACACACACACACACACACACACACATATATATATATATATATATATATATATAATGAAGCTATTAAAGGACGGTTTTTGGTATATATCACTTTATTGTGTTTGTAATATGTTTTGCGCTAACCCGATTGATTTGGTTGGTTGTTTGGGTTTATGGCATATCAACCTTTGTAGGTCATTTATTGCCAAATCCATTTTATACAAATAATCAGTTCTATGTCAAACAATTCAGTTTAATGGGAGCGATGGCAATGAAGGAGTGCTTTGCATTCCCCAAAGGTCCTGCATTACTGGAAACTCACCATCAGATTGTTTAGTGCCATACCAGGATACTCGTTGCAGAGAAGCAGTCAGTGTATTCTACAGCCCCAGCCGACAGGGCAAGAAACCCGATCGAACATCTGACTTAACGCCATACTACACATTATTTCTGAGTTGCAAAACACTGGACACCTATGTGCCGATTATTCATAAAAAGATCTGGTGTTTTTGGCAGCAGTGTAAATAACTTCAAGTCTCCGAAAATTTGTTTTATTTTTTCCTACACCAATCTTCTCAATGTGTCGATTTTTTTCTGGTACTATTTATATTTTCTGCTTTTCTTCGGATTCCTATTAATACCAAACTTCCTGTGAGAAATCTTGAGACCGTTCCTAATACCGCTTGTGACTATGGATACAAATGTCTCTCTCATAGACGTCTATTTCCGAAACTCATATATACATTTGTTTATATATTTATATATTCATTAAACTCAGACAAATATATATATATATAAATGGATATATGCACCCAAATACACACACATATGAATATATATATATATATATATATATATATATATATATATATGCGTGTGTGTGTGTGTGTGTGTGTCTGTGAAATTGTATAAATATAAAAAAAACACCATCTTTTCAGAGAATGCTTTTATTTATAGTTAAAGACCTTGTGATTTTGTTTATCCCATTTGTATATTTTCATAATGTTGGATTACTTCCATTTCCCTTATATATATATATATATATATATATATAGGATAATATCCGAAACATTCAGTCACAAGCGTTGGGATTATCCATGGCGTAATGGCTAAACTGCTGAACTGCGGCCTCTGAGTGAGTTCAAAATCAAGTCACACTGTTACATCCATTTTCGTTTGCTGATAGTTTTCCAATGGAGTCTGAGCGGCAGTAAGTCTCCTCAAGTCTCTAGGACTCTTCTTAGTATTCTGGCTGATCTCAACTATGCTGTAGTTTGGATGGTCTCAACCGGTCCTCCTATTTCCAAGTCCTCCATTCCTTGTACCAATCCTTGGGTGACTGTACCGAGTGCGCCGGTTACAACTGGTATCACAGTCACTTTCATGCTTCATAGTTTTTGTCAATTCTTTAGCAAGGTCTAGGTACTTATCTCTCTTTTCCCTTTCTCTTATTATTATTTGTATTATCATATGTAAGTTATTCACACATTGAAATCTTGATAACCGCAAGTCTCCTTGGGTCTCCCGGAATTTTTTTTAGTATTCTAATTGATCTTGATAGTGCTGTGGTCTGAATAGTTTCGATTCTTTCTATGAACTACAGTTCCTCTTGTTTCTTTTCAAGGATTTAAAAACAGTTTCAAGGACTTCAACAACAATTGATGTCACAGTCACCCTCATGTTCCATAATTTTTTCATTTCTCTAGGAAGGTTCAGATTTTTTTTTCCCAGTTTTTCACATTTTTTTCACATTCAGAAAAATATTTGCAGGAACGGTAAAATCCACTAGATAATAAGTTTTTTTAATCATTAGGAGTTTTTGGACTATTGTCTTCATCTTTATTGTTATTTCCACAATGTTTCGGCCGCTATGTCCTCCGGCCTTTTTCAGGTGTTTGTCAAACTCGGTAACCTTTACGGAACTTCGAACTACGTTCAATAAAGGACGTAGTTCGAAGTTCCGTGAAGATTCCCAAGTCCGATAAACACCTGAAAAAGGCTGGTGGACATATCGGCCGAAACGTTGTAGAAATAACAATAAAGATGAAGATAATATTCCGAAAATTCTTAACGATAAAATTCATCAATCTTCGTCTCAGGAATGAGGACAACTAGATAATAAGGATTTAGTCATCCATTCGTATCTCACAGTCCCAAAGAATTTTACGTGTTTTATTTTCTAGTACAAATTCCGGTTTATGTATATATAATTTTTCAGTAAGTTCAAACTTCAGTCTCTTGCACAATTCCCATTTGATAACCTTCTCTACCCAATCATTCCTACCTTTGTATTCCTTTTGTGTCAGTTTGCTGCATTCGGTTATTATGTGATTGTCTCATCTCTTTCTATTCTTCCGCATATTATCAATTTTTGCTTTGGCATGTTAATTTTATTTTTAAACGAGAACTAATTTGTTTGCACACTAGTATTGCTATTGGTTCGACACATTGCTTTCTAACACTCATAGTATTGCTCTTTTTTCAATTATTGCTATTTAACTCTTCCAATTCTATTCAATATCAATTATTTGTTTGCAGGCAGTGAAGTGGTTACAAGTATTGCTATTCAACACTAATATTTCTATTCAATATTACTCATTTGTTTGCACACAGTTAAATGGTTCCAAATATTGTAATGTATCACTGGCAATTCAATTAATCATAGGTCATTTGTTTACACACAGATGATCAAAAAGTTATATTTCAAACAATTCAATTTAGCATAAATTATTTATTTGCACTTAGTTAAAATGCCAAAAAGTTGTAATTGACCCATAGATAGGACCCTATCAGATGCTACCACTCTGGGTCAGAGTGGACCTGGGAGCAATGGAAATGAAGGGGTACTTCACGTCCTTCAAAGCTCCAGAGCTGGAGACTCAACATCTGATGGTTCAATGTCATATCCAGGACACTTGTTGGGAGAGTCTTACATCTCTGTAAAATACTGTCGGTGTGTTCTACAGCACCAGCCGACTAGGCTCGTTCCCCAATGAGTGTCCTGTATATGACTATATATATGTATAAACTGCATATGATGGTGAGGCTTTAGTTTTGTGATTTTGGGGAATGTGGGGTACTCCTTCATCACCATTACTCCCAGGTCCTCTCAGACGCCAATTTAAGTACCTATTTAAGGACCTATCTATGGGTCGAAGAGATCTGTTTAACTATTTAACTGTCTGATGTCAAAATGAATTGTTAGTATTACATAGCAGTACTTGAAACAATTTAACTGCGTGTAAACATATGATTATCACCGAATAGAATTATTTGAGTGTGATAGGGATACTTGAAGCCATTTACATATGTGCAGACTAATGTTTAATATGAAAAAGAATTATTCATCTGATATAGGAATACTGTGGGCCAGAAAATGAGCTCTGACTTGTTTAAAAGTTACCAACAAAATATTCGTTTAAAAATCATATATATCTAATATATATTTATATATTGGATTTGGCATTAAATAACATAGAAAGGTTGATATGCTATAAAACCCAAATAAGCCAAACAAAACAAATCATACATATTTGACACACACACACACACACACACACACACACATATATATATATATATATATACATCAGATTTGGCCTTAAATAACCTAGAAAGGTTGATATACCATAAAACCCAAATAAGCCAAACCAAACAAATCATACATATTTGATATATATATACATATATAAGATTTGGCATTGAATAACCTAGAAAGGTTGATATGCCATAAAACCCAAATAAGCTAAACCAAACAAATCATGCATATTTGATATATATATATATATATATATATATATATATATATATATAAGATTTGGTATTAAACAATCTACAAAGGTTGATATGCCATAAAACCTAACTAACTAACCAACCAAGCACTACGTCGGAAAAAAAATGAAATTGTTAGAGTGTTTCCATAATTAGGCTTTTTGTTTTGTAGATATTAAAGTTACTTATTGTTTTTTTTCTCTCAGTTTGGGCTGAACAATAACATATTTTCGTCTCGATTATCATGCATTATACAAAGGAAACTAAAAATAATGAATTGGTAAATATAGAATTTTATTAGAGTTGGCGAAAATCGATGAATAAACAACAGGATATACAGAATCCCCACCACCGTAAAATACGAAGACGAATGAAAATTAGTCATCACAAAAGTAGACGTGCTGACAACATATGTAAATGTTACAAAAGTTTATATGAATTCATGTGTGCATGTGTGGGTGAGTTCATCTACTCAGATGTTGACACTGTCAAGCACACTTACACATGTACGTATTTATTTTTTTCAGTTAATCGTCCATAACAGCTGTTTAACGGTTAACACAGGCATTAAAACTTGTATTTGAATAATTGTGTTCAATTCAAAAATAGTTATGAACAGTTAAGAGCTATTAGATAAATCAATAATATATATATATATATATATATATATTACAACAATGTATGGTTGTCACTATCTCATTTCGTGGGTTTGTGGCAGACCAAATGTAGTATAATTTGAACAGTGCTCAGTATCATTGATAGAGCAATTACATGATATAACAAAAAAGTTTATATATATATATATCAATATATTAATATATATTAGTTTTTATATATATTTAATAGCATGTGTGTTTATCTTCGACCACTGGTTTCATGCCGTCTTTATACGATAAACACCAATCATTTCGGTCAGATGATTGTCGTATAAAGACAGCATGAAACCAGTGGTTGCAGATAAGCATTCATGCTATTAGGTATATATATATACAAACTGATATATATATATATATATGATTCAGTCGTAAGCAATTTCCGGTTTTTAAAAGGAAGTTGTAACAACGCATGTTTTAAACACAATTGCAAATTACTAGATAAAAGAGTCCCTTCATTAGTCACGCTTATTTTAATAGTACCATAATGTGCAGCATAATCTAATCTTTGATCTTACGCCTCTAAAACGAAGACGTCGATAGTGCATATTCGACATGTAATGTTGTGGAAGTTTAACAATAGCAACAACGCTACAGAAACAGCTAAGAAAATTTATTCTATTTTTGGCCAACATGTTATTACTAATCACCTAATCCGAAACTAGTTTTCAAAGTTTCGTTCCGGCGATATATAATTCAGAGATGAACTCTATCAGGATGCTCAGCAGACTTGATCAAGATGCTTTAAAAGATGGAAATCAGAGCTGACCGATAAAATGAAACGTAGTTTCTTCCAGGCAGCGGTTGTATCGATACTGCTGTATGGATGCACTACTTGGACGCTAACTAAACGGCTGGAGAAGAAGCTAGACGGCAATTACACAAGAATACTGCGAGCAATATTGAACAAGTCCTGGTTGCAACACCCCACAAGACACCAACTATACGGCCATCTGCCTCCCATCACGAAAACTATCCAAGTTAGACAAACCAGATATGCGGGACACTGCTGGAGAAGCAGGGACGAGCTCATAAGTGATGTACTCCTATAGATCCCCACATCTAGCCAGGCAAAAGCAGGACGACCAGCTCGAACATACATACAGCAGCTATGTGAGGATACGGGATGTAGCCCTGAAGACCTGCCAGAGGCGATGAACAATAGGGAGAAGTGGCGAGAGAGGGTCAGAGATATCCGTGCTTGCGGCACAACATCATGAGGATGATCTGTGCAAAAGTACTTGAGTATTAGCACTTGACCTCAACACATCTCTATCAACTATCTGTCGCTCCTTTGAAAAGATAGAAGTGAGCAAGCAGGACGTTTGGCTTCCTCGCACTCTCAGGGAGAAGAATAAGAAAGATTGCATATCCATATCAACAAGTATTCTTTAAAAGCATAGAAATGACCCGTTATTCAAGAATATCATTGCTGATGACAAAAAATGGGTCTTATATAACCATGCTCAATGCAAAAGTTAGTAAATTTAAATGGATGATTCTCTGCAGCCAACCCTAAAGGCGGAACTTAGAGAAAAAAAAAAAAAAGGTATGGAGTGTATATGGTGGGATCATCGCGGTATTATTCATATTGATTTTTGAAACAGCAATCTGACTCTCAATGCTGACTTATATTCTCAACAGCTGCAATATGTGTGTGAAAATCTTTGAAGAAAATGCCTTGCACTTATTAATGGGAGAAGTGCTGTATTCCACCATGATAACGCAAGACCAGAAATATTGAATTCCGCTCACCATATTCACCAGACTTTGCACCAACTGATTTCTATCTTTTTCGCTCTCAACAAAATACTCTGAATGACAAAAAATTTTCTTTAAAAAAACAAACAAAAACAGGCAAAAAAAATCGTGTAAAACTTCTTGAGCTCGAAACCAGGTTTATTTTACTTGAGAGGAATCAACAGGCAACCTGATAAATGAGAGTGGAGATTCAAAATAATCGCATAGATACTATTGATTCAAATTATTTCATCCTTAAATTATTCATGAATAAATTTTATTTTACTAAAATGGAAACAATTTATAACTTAAACCAATATATACATATTCATTAAGAAAAGCAACAAACCGGTCACATTAGGATTATAAATTTATTTCCATCCTGTTATGTGTTTTTGAAAAATTCAAAAACACGAAAAAAAATTAACAGGACTTCTTCAGATCCTATGGATAAAATAAATCCATTTATTTTATCCATAGGATCTGAAGAAGTCCTGTTAATTTTTTTTCGTGTTTTTGAATTTTTCAAAAACACATAACAGGATGGAAATAAATTTATAATCCTAATGTGACCGGTTTGTGTTTTTTCTTAATGAAATTATTGCTCTGTAAAGTCTGTTACATTGAGCTCTTTACCAGGAAAATTTAAATGTTCACTTTTTAATAGTTTTCTTGCCTTGATGGAATTACTCCCAACTCCGATTTAACTGGACCAAATAACACACACACACACACACATATATATATATATAACAACACTGTATGGTTCTCACTATCCCATTTGGTGGGTTTGTGGCAGACTAAATGCAGTATAATTTGAAGAGTGCTTATTATCTGTGATAGGGCAATTATATGATATAATAAAAAAGTTAATATATATATATATATATATATATATATATATATATATATTTCATAGATGGAAAAACTGCTGCTCTCACTTTATATGAGACCCGCAAATTGAGTATGTGAGGCCCTCAACTTAATTTTTAAAATTCTAAGATATACCTACAAAGGTATACCTTTATCCTTTATAGAAAAAAATATTACTCTTATTTCTATCGTTTCAATTCATATATATTCAATAATCTGATTAAATCGCAAATGAAGGCGTTATGGATACTGGAAGCTTGAAATACTAGAGTCTTGACGCGTCTGGTTGGTTATCAGGTTTGGTATGGTAATTTACTAAGCTTTTTGCTTAGATGTGGCACAAGGCCATATGAAAGGGGCACCCAATGAGACTCGAACTCACTCGTTTAGGTTTGCTAGTCGAACTTGCTAACCATTACACCACCAAAGGCGCCTATCAGGTTTGGTATGATTGATTTTATATGCCGTCTAGAATTCGCATTCACATTTTATTAAAAAAATTCCCGGTTATAATCGTTGTTTTTATAACTATCTTATTTTTTAATAAGCTAATTTTACAACTTTCATTTGAACACATCTATGCTTCGTACTAGAATGGAATAATATCATTAACTTTAACAACGATTACGAACGTTTAGGTAAATTGTTTACCAACAGTTAAATGTCAAAACAGTTCTATTTCAAACTATTCAGGCTCCCTTTGACCCATAGATGGGACCCTATTCTTATTTTTTACTATCTATCTATCTAGCTATCTATCTATTTCAAACAATTCAACATAAGTACACTGTTCTTTTTGACCCATTGGTAGGACCCTATCAGGTGCTATCACATTTTACTATATATATATATATATATATGCTCCCCCATGAGGGTTGAGCTCTCTGGCGAAGCACTCTGGTAGCCAATAGGGTATAAAAAATGTAAACAAAGGCTGCTGCTGCTGCTGTTGCTAAAATGAATACCTTAAAATTCCCTTAGCCAACGTGGTCCGCTTGGTGGCCAAAAGGTCTGAAACTTAGTCTAACGTAAAGTTAGACGGGTTTCGATCCCGGCTTCGAGCGTCCTGCGTGTCTAGCCACACTGAAGAGTTCTGATAGAACGAAACAGTCTGTCTGTGGATGACTATATATATATATATAAGCTAAGATAGCATGGGCATAGATTCAGTGGAGTTTAGTAACTGTTACTTTCTCACCTATGTGATTGTCGGACCAAGTAGACATAATATATTCTTCAGTATGCTTCCCATCGGTTCGCTGATCGTGTAGACAAGAAACTATCAGTTACCTAGCTCGATTGACTTGATGTCTACGCTATCCCGATTTAGATATACAGAAGGATTGAAAAATAACTCACCATTTTTAAATTTTTATAATTTTTTTCTAAAGTTTAGTTTGGTTTGCTTTTATAGGATATCAACCATTGAAGGTTATTTCATGTAATTTTTAAACACATTTTGGTGATAACATTCATAAATGAGCCTGAGCTCTTTTTTGCACTCAGTTTAATATTTTTATATAACAATAACAATTTAACATCAGTTATTTGTTTGCACACATAAATAAAAGTAAAGTTAGCGACCGTTGTCGAGAGTGACCTGATAGCTCCCTTTTCATAAGCTACTGCACCGAGGTAAAGGGAAAGGTGCTACACCTTTCCCTTGGGTTGCTTCACTTTACTCTTGATCCGTACCTTTCAATGCTGAGTGTTAAGCAAGGCTTCCCTAATTACCATTTTTGAAATCTTTGGTATAACTTGACCTGGGATTGAACCATGGTCTCCCGAGCCATTGGCAAACACTCTACTCCCTAGACCAATGGGTCGAGATCCATTTGAAGACTAGTGTCCTGAATATAACACTGAACTATCTGATTGTGAGGCTCCAGTAGGGGAGCTTTGGGAATTATTGAGGCACACTAGCCGGAGTGGTAGCACCTGATAGGGTCCTATCTATGGGTCAAATAGAACTGTTTGAGCATTCAACTGTCTAAATAAATGATTGATGTTTAATTAGATTGTCAGTTATACATAACAATACTTGGAACCATTTAACGGTGTGCAAGCAATTAATTGTAAATAGAAGCAATTAATTGTAAATAGAATTATTCGTATTATATAGAAATACTTGAAACCATTTAACTTAATTTAAACTAGATATTACATTAATAACCTACAATGTTTGATATGTCATAAAACCCAACCCAACCAAACCCAACCAAACCAAACTAAACTAATAACCATCTCAACATCTTGGAAGCTGTTATGATTAATACACAAAGTGTATTAACCAAAGCTAAAGAACCCAAACTGCCCTACTATTCACTTTAAGCAGGAAGGAGAATTAATGGATTCATATCTTTCCCAAGGGTGTGAGTGCTGTGTGGAATGAAGTCCGCCTCGTCCAGGTTTTGAACACTGTGTCCATTTCCAACGACGATAACCACGGCGCTCCGGGCATCACGCATGATTATAAATAACTGATTTTAATTCTTCGTAAAAATTATAGATTCAAGTAACTATTCATAATACAAATAATTTGGATATAGTAAACAGGTTTCAAACATTCATATCTAACATTATTAATTCTATTTAATAATAATCATCTATTTGCAGACAGTTATATATTCCAATCTAATATTTTCCCAACAGATCTAGTTAACCCGTATATGGGGCTTTAACAGGTACTGCCACACCAAATTCGAGTAGACCTGAGAATAATGTCAATAAAAGGGCACTCTATATTCAGTAGAACTCAAGAATTGGAGCCTCACTATCTGATAAATTTGTTGTTATTCTCAGAACACACACTTCTTTAGACGGGGTCTTATCTCTTCGCAATGATTACAGACTGTGTATTCAGATGACTGTTCTGATTTATGCATTACAAAAAATCATATTTTTCACCAGTCTTTTATTTCTTCATAGCTGCGCTTCCGATTTTTCACTGTCTTATGTTAATTTTACGACGCCGTTGAAATAAAACACCGCACAATTAATGCAAACTTAGAGACAAGAACTGTTTACAAATATTACAATAAATAATCTTATAACTAATATTATAGCCGGTGATTATCATATTTAGTCATCTATATTAGCAACTGGGGAGGTACTTGTAGTGTAATGGCTATTGTCGAAGGAAATGGACAAGGCGACCTGAGTTCAAATCCTGGATGAGGTTGCTTGCATTTCATATAGGGCTAATACGATAAGAAAATGCATAACTTCCATCATTCGATCTTCTGCTTGGATTATATAGAAGGATAGACTTTAACTTTGCGGCGACAACCAGTATAGAAGAAGGAAAACACTGGATGCAAACCTGTTAAAACCCCACTTAAAATTGACCTTGTATTGCATCTTGCGATTGCAGAAGGGGCTTTAATGGCATATTAACCTCTGTTGGTTATTTGATACCAAATCCTATTTATGCATATATATTTAATATATATAATTTGTAAACAAATTTTTAGATAAAATTCGTAAGCAGGCAAGAGCTCTCTTACTTGCACGCAGGCGCCTCTGGTGATGTAATGGTTAGCAAGCTCGACTAGCAAACCTACACGAGTGAGTTCGAGTCTCATTGGGTGCCTCTTTCATATGGCCTTGTGCCACATCTAAGCAAAAAGCTTAGTAAATTTCTCTTACTTGCACACAGTTAAATTGTTTGTACGTAATCTTATCCTTAAAAAAGTTAGAAGTCATTTGTTTGCATTCAAGTATGGCTATTGTTTGCACACAAACGGTTTAAAGTATTGCTATATAATACTAATAATTTTATTTAATGTTAATAACTTTTTGCACTCCGTGAAGACAATTTAAGGATTACTCACTCTAACAGTTTTATTTGCACACAGTTGATTGTTTTCAAGTATTTCTATGTAATAATGATAATTCAGTTTTTACTCAGTTAAAGGGTTTCAAGTCTTACTATATAGTACTAATAATTCTGTTTAATATTAATTATTTGTTTGCACACCGTGAAGAGATTTGAAGCATTACCCATACGAATAGTTTTATTTGCATACAGTTAAATGGTTTTAAATCTTTTTTTCTGGGACGAATATTTCTACTTTGTGTTAACCATTCGTTTATACACACTTAAATGGCTTACAGTATTGCTATCTATTACCAATAGTTTTATTTGCATACAGTTAAATGGTTTCAAGTATCGCTAATTTAACATCAGTCTTTTGTTTGCACACAGTTAAACGGTTAAATAGTTCTATTTGACCGATAGATGTGACCTTAAAAGGTATTGCCCCTCCGAGTCAAAGTGGACCTGAGAGTAATACCAATGAAAGTGTAATCCACATTCCCAGAGCATCAAAGCTTCAGCCTCACCATTAGAAAGTTTGGTGTTATATTCAGGACCCACGGTAGTGTAACGGAGGTCTTATTCCTCTACAGAGGTACAGTCAGCGTATTCTATTGCAGAAAATTTTGTAGCGGCTTAAAGATCAATGTTGATATAAGATAAGTAAGAGGGATAAAGTCTTTTGACAAGAATGACTTTCAAGAAAACACATGGAATTTGACAAACTTTCTAACGCACGAAAACCAAACATACAAAGAGAGGAGAAAAAGTAACAATACACAAAAAGATGTGTGTAAGAAACTTCTTTTATGGCAAGTACGTGTGTGTGAAATTACTAAAAAGACAGGAAACTTCTTGTAAGGTACGTACGTGTGTGTGAAATTACTAAAAAGACAGGAAACTTCTTTTATGGTACGTACGTGTGTGTGAAATTACTAAAAAGACAGGAAACTTCTTTTATGGTAGGTACGTGTGTGTGAAATTACAAAAAGACAGGAAACTTCTTTCATGGTACGCACGTATGTGTCAAATTACAAAAAGACAGGAAACTTCCTTTATGGTACGTACGAGTGTATGTGAAATTACAAAAAGACAGGAAACTTCTTTTATGGTACGTACGTGTGTGTGAAATTACTAAAAAAAAACAGGAATCTTCTTTTATGGTACGTACGTGTGTGTGAAATTACTAAAAAGACAGGAAACTTCTTTCATGGTACGCACGTGTGTGTGAAATTACATAAAGACAGGAAACTTCTTTTATGGTACGTACGTGTGTGTGAAATTACTAAAAAGACAGGAAACTTCTTTTATGGTACGTACGTGTGTGTGAAATTACTAAAAAAACAGGAAACTTCTTTTATGGTACGTACGTGTGTGTGAAATTACAAAAAGACAGGAAACTTCTTTCATGATACGCACGTGTGTGTGAAATTACAAAAAGACAGGAAACTTCTTTGATGGTACGCACGTGTGTGTGAAATTACAAAAAGACAGGAAACTTCTTTTATGGAACGTACGTGTGTGGGAAATTACAAAAAGACAGGAAACTTCTTTCATGGTACGCACGTGTGTGTGAAATTACAAAAAGACAGGAAACTTCTTTTATGGTACGTACGTGTGTGTGAAATTACAAAAAGACAGGAAACTTCTTTTATGGTACGTACGTGTGTGTGAAATTACAAAAAGACAGGAAACTTCTTTTATGGTACATACGTGTGTGTGAAATTACTAAAAAGACAGGAAACTTCTTTTATGGTACGTACGTGTGTGTGAAATTACTAAAAAGACAGGAAACTTCTTTTATGGTACGTACGTGTGTGTGAAATTACAAAAATACAGGAAACTTCTTTTATGGTACGTACGTGTGTTTGAAATTACTAAAAAAACAGGAAACTTCTTTCATGGTACGCATGTGTGTGTGAAATTACAAAAAGACAGGAAACTTCTTTTATGGTACGTACGTGTGTGTGAAATTACTAAAAAGACAGGAAACTTCTTTTATGGTACGTACGTGTGTGTGAAATTACAAAAAGACAGGAAACTTCTTTTATGGTACGTACGTGTGTGTGAAATTACAAAAAGACAGGAAACTTCTTTTATGGTACGTACGTGTGTGGGAAATTACAAAAAGACAGGAAACCTCTTTTATGGTACGTACGTGTGTGTGAAATTACTAAAAAAACAGGAAACTTCTTTTATGGTACGTACGTGTGTGTGAAATTACTAAAAAGACAGGAAACTTCTTTTATGGTACGTACGTGTGTGTGAAATTACAAAAATACAGGAAACTTCTTTTATGGTTTCGTACGTGTGTGTGAAATTACTAAAAAAACAGGAAACTTCTTTCATGGTACGCATGTGTGTGTGAAATTACAAAAAGACAGGAAACTTCTTTTATGGTACGTACGTGTGTGTGAAATTACTAAAAAGACAGGAAACTTCTTTTATGGTACGTACGTGTGTGTGAAATTACAAAAAGACAGGAAACTTCTTTTATGGTACGTACGTGTGTGTGAAATTACAAAAAGACAGGAAACTTCTTTTATGGTACGTACGTGTGTGTGAAATTACAAAAAGACAGGAAACTTCTTTTATGGTACGTACGTGTGTGTGAAATTACAAAAAGACAGGAAACTTCTTTTATGGTACGTACGTGTGTGTGAAATTACAAAAAGACAGGAAACTTCTTTTATGGTACGCACGTGTGTGTGAAATTACAAAAAGACAGGAAACTTCTTTTATGGTACGTACGTGTATGTGAAATTATATTTATAATAGCAGTGTCAACTTGAGGGGGTGAGTCTCTGTGGAGTAATTGCTAAACTACTGGACTAAGACATCGTAGTAAGCAAGTTCGAACTCCAGTCACGCTATTACGTTCACTTTCGGATTAATACACTTGGAAAAGGCATGAATCTTCTCATCCTCGATATTGATCTAATATCACCCCTAATATTCTTCTTCGAGGATGGCTTTGGCATTTAATAACCCACGAATTTGATATGCCACTAAGCAACGAAACCAAAACAGAACCTATGTGAGAAGAGTAATGTTGGTTCTTGGTTGTGTCCGGTTTTTAGAGATCAGTCTCTAAGGAATGTAAACTTTGTTATGCAAGTGGCAGAATGCCACGACTTTGGTCAGTGGCTTCGTGGAGGAGACAGGAACAGGTGTTGCTGCAATTAAATGCTTTTTGAAAGAGGAAGAATCACATTCATACCTTCACTTTGTCACGTCCGCCCTAGGTATATATATATATATATATATATATATATATATATATATATATATATATATATATAATCCTTCTCAGCGTAGTTGTATGATAATATATAATCATCGTGCCCTGCGTAGGTTATATGATCTATAATAATTAACCATATCAAGAAAAATAAATAAATAAATAAAAACCTAAAATCAAATTACGCACTAAGGTTCTCAGTGTTCTGGGACCACCCGCTGTTCGGATTAACTTCGTTCAACTCTGATGAACCCTCTGTGATCCCTAAGCAGAAATCCTTGATATTATATCCTTACCGTATATTTTGTTCTCAAAGCCCATTTCCATCACTGATTTAGAAGCATTCAGTTAATTCCAAAAGATATCAATCAGTTTCTTTTTTTAACGGCCAAATCATGGGATCATATTAATCACTAATCTGTTTAAACCTCTGAGTGTGTGTGTGTGTGTGTGTGTCTCTCTCTCTCTCTCTCTCTCTCTCTCTCTCGCTCTCTGTCTCTCTCTTTATCTCTAATTGGCTGTCTTTCTGTACTCTTGGTAACTAGATAAGGAAATCGAATATCATTGGAACTCAAACGTCCCACTCTTTGCCTTTGTGTTAAAGATTTACCAGCAACGTACCGTAATCCTGTGAAAACGGACACTTGTAAAAGAGGTAGTATCATAAGTTTTGTCTTTCATTCAAGTAGAGCGTTCGGGCACTAATTAGGAGTACATCCTAAAACCCTAATTAATAATGACCAACATCTTTAAAAAATAGAATTTTGAGTTAATTAAAAAGAAAAGAGAAAGCAAAACAAAACAGAAAAAAAAACAACAAAAAGTAAATATCTAATCGTATTTCTCTGGATAAAATTTCTAGACACTACCGAATTTATCACAACAAAATCAATATATGTAATACATCAACATGTGTGTAGTTTTAAATGATGGAAGCACACGTGGTGAAACAATTATCGTCCTAGGAAATGGAGACAAGTTCAAAACCTGGACGATGCCGTTTGCTTGCTTAATGGCATATCGACCTTCTTGGGTTATCTAATACCAAATTCATCCCTCTATAAGGACTGTAGTGGTACTATATAACCAATAGATGAGACAATGAAGGGTTCATACCTTTCCCGAGTATATTTATCCGAAAGTGAATGTAATAGTGCGACTAGAGTTCGAACTCGAGTCCTACGGTGCTGTAGTCCAGCGTTTTAACCGTTACACCACGAAGACACCCCAAAGACTCTTTGCATTATATATAGTACTAATATTCTTCAGAAAGGTATGCATCCAACTATTCTCTCTCCAGCTATGGGTAAATAGTTAGGCAGACTGTGTTCTTTAACCTTGGTACAGCAACCGGTCTAAGAGAAGGAAAGCTCTGAATTCAAATCTGTTGAACTTCATTTAAAATGGACCTTTTATTGCATCCTGCTCATGTGGAGAGGTTGGGTAAATGCACATATTTAAAATACGTTAGCCGTATCTCCTGCCATGATTGTGATCCTTAATTTAGAATTTATCAAATAAAATAGTTACTGAAAACTATGTAATACTTGCAAAATTAAGAAAAAAAGTCTGATTTCGTCATTAAGTGACCCAAGCGTCGACATGTTGTTAAAAGAAGCAAGCAACCAACAATTCCACGGGGATTGATGACTTCTTTTTTCTAGCTATACGTGATCAGCTATGCCTGATTTCATCGTCCCTCTCAGGATAATTGCTTTCTGACGTTTCTTCGGTCTTTAGAAGCTAGTTTCATCTTTATATTTCCCATGACAGCAGCATGAAATTCGTACAGTTCTTGGTCATATTCTCTTCTGAGGGAGACGTAGTTCAGAAAAGAAGTCAGTTTTGAACAACCGTTTTTTACCTTTTACTAAACGAACCTTGTATATTCGTGTATGGATCACAGTTTGAAGTGCTAATTTTCAGGCTCCAAAGATTGATACCGTTTTCCTTTGCTGAGTCAACAGGAAAGTTGTTAGAGACAAAGAAAAGATAAAGAGATAGCTAGTTCATAGAAAAAGAAGTCAGAGATGTGGTCTAAAAAAAAAAAAAAAAATACCACTCATTTTAGTCTTGTCTTTCAGCCTTCCTTTCAGTCTCAAACCAGAAAAATGTATAGCACTATTTTAGTTTTAGTTGATAAAGGAAAAGTATTATTGGGCTGACGTGTACCATAGCCAGATATCCGCATATGTAAAACGTACATAAAATGTTCATAATATATATACATAGAACATAGGAATCCCGAAACACGAAAAACACGTAACGACTTCTTAGTTCAGGTACGAAACCTTTTATTACCTTTGAGTTAAAGGTTTCGACATAAGGAAGAGAGATGCACAATCTTTCTATGATGACTTTTCCATCTGCCCGCATCACGTGTGCACCCGCCATAAGGCCTCGGCGAGCAAGCGAAAGTCACTCTTCTTCTTCGGACCGCAAGAATCAACTCAACTGACTTTTTCAAAATCCCAAAAATCCTCTGCGCGCGCTTCCGGTGCATGACGTCATTCACATCCACTGGTCAACCTCTTTCTGGGATTTTTATTTTGACATCTTTGAACGACACATCCTCCCCGCGCGCGCGTCAACACCTGTGCTCAAGCTTGCACCTAACTAACCCATGTGCTGAGCCGAAAGGTTCTCAGCCTAACTAAACCCAAAGGCAAGATATATAAAACGAAATCCCTCGGCCATTATATTACAGACTTCGCTAGCTCTGGAATTTAAGCTTCTTACTTGTCGGTCACAAATTGACTGATTTACCGACTCTTTTAAAAATCCTCACTTTTAGGTAACCGTTTCTCACGCCTACTGCGAGAATTATCGTGGTTGACCTCCTTGTTGTTGTTGCTTTAACAGACGATTACTAGGTTTTGTGGGTGTTGGAAAGAAGCCTTGTGCATGAAAAATAATTTTAATAGGTTGAAACTCAAACATTATAGAAAGACTTGGTTTGTAAAAACTAATTTCAAATATAAATGATGTCTGTTTTATAAATCAAAAGTGGGCCAATACATGAGGTTTGCCCAGTCGTCTAGCTCTGTAGAATACACCGACTACTTCCCTGCTAAGGGATAAGACCTCTCCCCCGCATAACAAGTGTCCTGGATATGACTAAACTAAATTATTTGAAATAGAACTGTTTATAAGTATAAAAATGGATTTGACATTAAATAACCTACAATAGTTGATATGCCATAAAACCAAACCAAAGGTAAACAAAATATACACGAGGTAAAAATATCGTCGAATATACGTATATATGTATATATATATATATATATATATATATTCCTACACATGGACGCACCAGGATTGGCCGACCAGCAAGGACTTACTTATTGTGCGAGCATTGGATGCAGTCTAGAAGCAATGGATAATAGAGACGGATAGTAAATGAGAGTTGGGAAACTTTGTGCTGTCAGCAAGACTTGATGATTATATATATATATATATATATATATATATATATATATATATATATAACTCGTTTAATCTTTTTCAGATGCTTTCCTAATCTCTCTCAAACTAGTCTTTTTTTATATTCTTTGTAATAAATGAACTTAATAAATAAAATGAATAGCCAACCAACATTACTTAATATTCATGTGTCGTTTGCTTATAAGTATTCACATAAATTTCTATTTTTCTTAGCTTCTTTTATCGACTTTAACTTGGTAGCAGGCTTATTGTTGGTGTTATTGTTGGTGAAATAACATAAGGTGCAATTATTTAAACATTTTTATCGACGTTGTTGTATAAATGCATATGTTTGAATTTTCTTTTTTTTTGTTGTTGAAATTTACGAGCGAGGGGAGATTTTGAATTATATTTCATAGAAAAGATTTATCTTAAAATTGATAAAATTTTGTTGGGAGACAAGCCACCTGGTTAGAGGCAGGTTTCTGTAATAATCATCTTCTTGTGACTTATAGATAAATTATTCTTAAAGAACTTGTACCAGCCGATTCTCTGAAATTACGTTGCATTAAGTCTCTTGTAAGAAGAGTGACCATTTAGAAACATAAGGTCTCGTTGTCTAAATTTCTGCGATGAATCTTGATGATTTTTATCAGTAAAAGTTTTCGGACTATTGTCTTCATCTTTATTGTTTTTCCACAACGTTTCGGCCGCTGTATCCTCCGGCCTTCCTCAAGCGTCCCCAGTTTATCTGGGAATAGAAATGATTCAACCAGGGAAATCATTTTTTAAAGTTTTACTGTTGATCAAACAAGGCGTTCAAGAACTGTGAAGATCTTTCGTAAATAATGACGTCATTGTTTTTCACGCTTATCCGAGAAGCACTACAAGAAGTTTTATGAGATGATGTTTATCAGTATGAGTTTTCGGACTATTGTCTTCATCTTTATTGTAATTTTTTTATCTAACCTTTTTAATTATCGGTTCCCATATTGTATTCATCTCTAAACTTGGTCTACTCAGAAGGTCATTTCAGCTCACCATACAACAAATTTTCCTACTGATTATTTTATTGAGGCTATTGAACCCATTAACTGGGCCATTGGCCTAATGAGTAGAGAGTTTGCCAAAGGTCCGGGAGACTGGGGTTCAATGCCAGGTCGAGTCATACCAAAGACTCAAAAAAATGGTACATTTTGAGATAATTAAGTGTTTACTAGTTTAAAATGATTGTGAATATACACTTTTGTTCCGTATATAATTAAAGACCATAATTGCTAAATTGTCTTTGGTATAAGATAAACCCCACAAAGAGTTGATATACCATTAGCCATAAAATCCACCTGTCAACAGACCTTCCCTTAGTTATCAGATAAAGAAAACTGATCCTGTAACCTGCTTTGGTCGTGGGATACCACTTTCTGTAGCATGTCTTAAGCAGAAATAGCCAGGTGTTGCTCATCCCTTTCTAGGTCTGGTTTGAAGTCAGAGTTTTCCTTCGCTTAGACTGATTGCCAAACCAAGGTTAAAGAACCCAGTCTGTTCCAGTATTTACCCATAGTTGTGGGGAGAACTGTTTAATTCATACCATTTCTCAGGAGTATTAGAGCAGAGTGAAATGTCTTCAGCATCTTCCCAAGACGATAACCGTTTCGTCACAAGTGCCTCCATATCTGATGACTGATAAAAAAGACATATTTGAGGAATTATAATAAGGTTGTAAACTTAAAAAGTTTCGGCTTCTTTGTTTAATGGATCATCAACCAAACTTGATAAAGATTCTTTTCTCAGAATTATTCTTTCTGTTTTCTAAAAATCCCCGTATTCTTTCTTTCTTTCTTTATTTCTTTTAAATTTTCTTTCTTTCTTTCTTTCTTTTAAATTCACAAAAAATGCATTCTTTCTTTCTTTCTTTCTTTCTTTCTTTTAAATTGACAAAAATTGCATTCTTTCTTTCTTTCTTTCTTTCTTTCTTTCTTTCTTTCTTTTAAATTGACAAAAATTGTATCCTTTCTTTCTTTTAGATTTACAAAATTGTATCCTTTCTTTCTTTCTTTCTTTCTTTCTTTCTTTCTTTCTTTCTTTTAAATTGACAAAAAGTGTATTCTTTCTTTAAAGTGACAAAAAGTGTATTCTTTCTTTCTTTCTTTCTTTCTTTCTTTCTTTTAATTATACATACTTCTTTTCTTTTATATTAGCATTCCTTTTTTCTTTTTTTCTGTGTTTTAAAATAGTCAAAAATTATATTTTTTATCGTTTCTTTTTTCTTTATTTATTTCTTTTAAATATTTCATAATTTGTATTTTCTTTCTTTCTTTCTTTCTTTCTTTCTTTCTTTCTTTCTTATATTCTTCGTGTTTTTTTTAATTCAAAATATCTTTTTTCAGTATTCACAGTTATATTTCTTTCCTCTACCTACTCCAATTTTCGCTTTTCTTCTTCTTCTTCTTCTTCTTCTTCTTCTTCTTCTTCTTCTTCTTCTTCTTCTTCTTCTTCTTCTTCTTCTTCTAGCCTTTCACTTTCTTTCTTACCCTCTTTTTTCCAACTCCATCTTCCTCTCCTATTTAGTTTTTCTTAATTTCTCTTTCACACTCCCACTCGTTAATTTTCTTTTATTTTCAATTTTTTATTTCCTCAGATATCTGACTGCTTGCAACGGACAATAACCAAACGTAGTACAGATGTCTCGGCGACCTTTATTACTTAACATTGAAAAAGAGAGGCAGAATAAATAAATAAAAAAATGAATAAATAAATAAGCTATATGCCACCAACACTTGTAAAATTTCTTCCTTTTGAATAAGATAAACCAAAACCCCAACATTGGTGAATCAAACAGCTTTGTATCATTACAAATTCATAAGAAGTTATGTTTGTCTCAGAATAATAAAACATTTATAGAAAAATGTTCAATCGTTTTCCCGAAAAACGATCTTGTGTCTCTAATGATTCATGATCTTGAGTTTTTTGGCTGTTATTTATTATAATCATTGCATAATTTCGGACAGATTTTTTGACGTGAGGATCAAAGAGAAGTATCTGCGCTTGACCGAAAATAAAATTGTCGTTTAGTTTCGTTTCGTTGTTTAATGGTAGAACCACTGTTGGAGATGATTTTATGTCAAAACCTTACATTTTTAACCCATGGCCCAGTGATAAGGGACTCCGTACTTTCCCAAGCGTACTTATCCAAAAGTGACTCAATAGCGCGTCTGGAGTTCGAACGTACTTTCTACTATATCGCAGTCCATCAAGTTAGCTACTCCACCAAGAGGATTCCCCTTAATGTGTCGGCAATTTAGCTTAGATCTAGATTATAGTATCCGTATCCATTAACCCCCCGACATTTTGGGGATCAGTGTGCATTATCAATATGCGTGAGAATCCCGGCACTTGTGAATAGACAGAATATTATCAATTTATTCATCATTAGTTTATCATCGAAGTCAAAGTGACAACAAGCTTTCTAAAGTCTCCAGAATTATATTAAGTGTTCTGTCAGATTTTAACAGTGCTATGGTCTGGATAGTCTGAATTACTCCAGCTCCCCCAGTATCTTTTAATGCTTTTGTGGACTGTTGTCAGTGTTCCAACTACAATTGGTATCACAGTCACCATCATGTACTCTATCTTTCTCAGGTCTCTGGCTACGTAGTTTGGGTTGGTTTAGTTTTATGGCATATCAACCATTGTAAGTGAGTAAATGCCAAATCCTTTTTATACATATATATTAGGTATATGATTTTAAAACTCATTTTGTTGATACCATTTTTAAAAGAGCCTAAGCTCATTTTTTTCACGCATTTAAATGGTTTCCCTTATTTCTATCTTGTACGAATAATTCTATTGGCAATAAATCATTTGTTTGTAAACCGTTTAATGTTTTTAAGTACCGTTATGTATCACTAACAATTCAGTCAAACATCAGTCATTTGTTTACAAGAAGTTAAATGTTCAAACAGTTCAATTTCCAACAATTCAGTTTAGCATATATACACAGATTTTTGTTTACACTCGGTTAAATGTAAAAACTCATGTATTTCAAGCAATTCAATTTAGCATAAGTACACAGTTTTTTTTTCACATGGTTAAATGTAAAACAGTTCAATTTCAACCAATTCATTTTAGCATGAATGCACAATTTTTTGTTTACACACAGTGAAATGTACAAACAGTTTTATTTCAAGTAATTCAGTATGGCATAAGAACACAGTTTAAATGTCAAACAGTTCTATTCAACACATTGATAGGGTCCTATCAGGTGCAACCACTCTGGGCCAGAGTGGAACTGGGAGCGATGGCAAGAAAGGGTTATCCCACATTTTCCAAAGCTCAAGCATTACTGAAGCCTCACCATCAGATTGTTTAGTGTCATATCAAAGACACTTATTGTCGGAGTCTTATTGGCCTAATGACTAGAGTGTTCGCCAAAAGTCCGGAAGACCGGGGTTCAGTTCCAGGTGGAGTCATAACAAAGACTCAAAAATGATACTTGATGCCACCTTGCTTAACGCTCAGCATTATAAGGCATGAATCAAGGGTAAAATGGAGCAATCCAGGGAATGGAGTAGCGCCATCCCCAACACCTCGGTGTAGTAGCTAATGAAAAGGGTGCATTCGGTCACCCTCGATTACGGTCACCAACTTTAATTACCCCTCAGCAGAGATGCAGTCGGTTGATTCTACAGCCCCGACTAGGGCATCTATAGCTAGATGTAGATATTTGTCTTTATTTTTGCTTTCTATATAACTAGTATATCACTCCTTCCACGTTTTTCATACCAGTGTTTCCTGGTAGCCTTTCACCGGAGTCTGAGTGACAGCAAGTTTCCTCTGGTCTTCAGGACTCTTCTCACGATTCTAGCCAATCTCAACAATTCAGTGGTCTGGATTGTCTCGATTCTTCTGCTTTCCAGTTCTTCAAAACTTTTCTTCAAAGTCTTTGGGAACCATTACGCACCAACTTCAATTCGTGTCACTGTCACTCTAATCTTCCAAAGTTTTTTTTATTAGTTCTACGAAAATATCCATTTATTTGCTCATCTTTTCGATTTTCTTCATTTTCAATCGGTTGCCCGCCCGAACGGTAAAATCCATTAGACGGTAAGCCTTTTTTTTTTAAATTTTATTTTTTTTATTGTTAATCAAAACTAGATCTGATCATCTGACAGGATTAATTGATCCGTTTCTGCCTAAAATTCCTAGAGAATTTCATGAATCTCGTTCCCTGCTACGGATTCAAATTTGTGCATATTAGTAGTAGTAATTTAGTAAGCTTTTTTTGCTTAGATGCGGCACGAGACCATATGAATGGGGTACCCAATGAGACTCAAACTCACTTATGAAGGTTTGTTAGTCTAGCCAGCTCACCATTACACCATTATACCATTTAGTAGAATAGTCAAATTTTCATCTCTTGCACAGTTCCCAGAGGATCAACTTTCCACCTAGTCGTGTCTTCTCTTAAACATTTTATGCAAGTTTGCTAAATTCACTCATGATGTGAATAACTATTTCATCTTCGTTTCCACATAACCTAAACTTGCTGTTCTTGGTTTTGTTTTGTTTCGTTGTTTAATGGCATATCAACTTTCGTGGACTATTTGATGCCAAAGCCATCCTTGTAGAAGAACAGTCGCGCTATTTAACTCAGATCTAGAGGAATGTTGGAGTTTATAACTTTTTCAAGGGCATTAATCCGAAAGTGAACCTAATAGCTCCACTGGAGTTCGAACTCGTTTACAACGATGTTGCTGTTCAGCTCGTTAGCTACTTTGCCACGGAAACTCCTCATACGAAGAAGAAGAAGAAGAGAACGAAGAAGTGACACACAGACAGTCTTTATAGTTAAAGTTTTGTCACTCGTACATTTACCAGTACAAGCTTCTTCTTCTTCTTCTTCTTCTTCTTCTTCTTCTTCTTCTTCTTCTTCTTCTTCTTCTTCTTCTTCTTCTTCTTCTTCTTCTTCTTCTTCTTCTTCTTCTTCTTCTTCTTCTTCTTCTTCTTCAGCAGAAATGGTTTTGGCTTTGAATAACCCACGAATGTTGATATGTCAATAAACAAAGTAATCAGACCAAGTACTATATTTTCTTCTTCTTCTTCTTCTTCTTCTTCTTCTTCTTCTTCTTCTTCTTCTTCTTCTTCTTCTTCTTCTTCTTCTTCGTCGCGGCATAGTGGCTAAACGCGCTGGAATGCGACATTATAGTAAGCGAATTCGATCTCCAGTTCTTCAAGGCTCCAGGACTCTTCCAAATATTCTAACTGTGGCCTGAATGGCCTCGATTCTTCCTCTATTTTTTAGCCCCCCACCAAGTCTCTTGTCCAGACCTTTGAGGATCATTCCAAGTGCACCAACTACAATTGGTATCACCATCACTTTCATGTTCCACTGCCTTTTCAGGGAAAACGTATACCTTTGTCTATCTTTTCGCTTTATTTTATTTTCACTGTATGGTCTGCTAGAACGACAAGATCCACTAGTTGACAAATTTCTCTCTACTTTGCTTTTATTACAATTATGTTTATTCGTATCATATTATATTGAAATTATATTCAACCAATCAATCAAATTTTATAATATGACCCGAACATTTTTCTTATTCATCATTTTCACTCTTTTTTTTAAAATACCAATAACAGCGTGAATAACGTGACAAAATTTTAACATAAATACCCGACATCAGTGTACAGTGGTTATTTTTATTTTAGACTTTCTATTGAAAATAAATGTCAAAAGAAATGCGAATGTCGGCGAAAACGGAAATAAGGCAGGAAAGATAGAAATTTGAACAAGCAAAAAAAAAAAACAACAAAAAAACAAAAAAAAAAACAACAAAAAAAAAACAACAAAAAAACAAAAACAAAACCCCGAAACAAAACAAAACAATAACAAAAGCAAAAAAACAAAAAACGAAAACCGGCAAACTTACAAAGAAGCAAAGAAAAGCAATAATCCTTGCTCGTTTTAAAGCAAACCCCAAAATGGATTATGAAAGAA
>OY757914.1:86889504-86932004 GCA_963585895.1 Sepioteuthis lessoniana
ATTGAACCCAGATCACCCGGACTATTGGCGAACACTCTATCCACTATATATATTGTGTACTTAGGCATCAAGTCCTTATTTAAGCATATTCGTTTTAAGACCACGGAGTATTTTCTTGTTAGGATGTGAAGATGTTCAAGTCTTATTATTCTCTTTATATCTGGGTCGAGATGGAGAAGAAAGTGCCCCATACTCGCCCAAGCGCTTTCCACTATTTCGCCGATCGTCCTCAGGGGTTGTGTTTGATTGTTGCTGCGAGTTTATTTTTTTATTTGGAATAGGTTTTTTATAATATATAGTTGGCTCATTCAGTTAAAAGAGGTGCTGGGTGTCGTTATTGAAAATGTTTAATATGATAATACCTGTATTGAATGCTATTTTATTTACAGCAGTTTTTTTTCTAATACTTAGTGCTTCAAAGATTTGTCGGCGATTTTTATTGTTTTTATATATGATTTTTGCATTATTCATGAGGATATTTCTTATATCAAAGGATATATAGTGGAGGCAGTGCTACCTGAAGACTAGCAACATTATTTCCAGGAGTACGAACCACATCTTCGTCTGTGTGAAGCTTCCCAACGGAACTATTTTCATAAGAACAAAGTTGATTGGCAATTAAGATGATAATAAGTTTTTTTATATATTTTATATATGTATTGTTTCATGAAAAGGACGAATATCTAATTGCTCAGTCGACTGGGGCTGTAGAATACACCAACTGCACCTCTGCAGAGGAGTAAGGCCCACTCAAAAAGTGTCCTGGATATGACACCAAACAATCTGTTGGTGAGGTTCCAATAATATTGGAGCTTTGGGGAATGCAGAGTACCCCTTCATTGCAATCGCTCCCATGTCTACTCAAGCCCGGAGTGCTCGCACATGATAGGTCCTATCTATGGGTCAAATAGAACTAAACTGCGTACTTATACTAAATTGAATTACTTGAAATAGAACTGTTTAGACATGTAAACTGTGTACTTATGCAAAACTGTTTTGTTTGAAATAGAACTGTTTTGTACTTACACTAAACTGAATTATTTGAAATAGAACTGATTATTTGTATAAAAATGGATTTGGCATTAAATAACATACAAAGGTTGCCAAAAAAACTCAAACAACTAACCAACCAACTAACCAACTGAATATCTAGAACTGAGAAGGTTTGGCGATGAGAATGAAAAGAGATTAATTGATCAGTTGATTTTTAATCACTGTTGCCAGCCTGAAAAATAAAATGAAAAATTTGTCTCATTACATTTCTAATAAGAATTTTTTTTAAATTGATACACTCTCTGGTAACGAGGTTTTGGGAACCAAAATGATCCCTGTAGAAACCCAACCCTACTTACTTCTCTAATCGAAGTCCTTGTGACAATTTTCTGGTCCCAGAAATCCAAACTCAGCTCTGTGCCTGCTATTTTTGAACTGTTATGCAATGTGCAACGAAATGAATGCAACACTGATCTCAGGAGCATGAACATATACTTCGTTGTTATCTGGCTTCTTAAAGGAACTATTTGGGGATGGCCTGTATACTATGCAAAGTGTACCTCATTTTAGTCATTTCGTGAAATAAGGAAAATCAATGGTTGACGATAAGGATGATTGATGATGAGAATATATTATGATGGACTGTAGATTGCTTTATTCTATTTTGGTCAAAATAATGCATCAAATACTCTATGTGTATATATAACATAACAAAAATACAAGATAACAATAAAAAAATGAATCCATATCAATGTTAAAAGTAATAAAGAGGATATATATGCGAGACATTGCTCAAAAGTCTAGAAAATCTGAACAGCGTACCTAAACCGAATATAATTGGGATTTGTGACGAACACAACCTTTCTTTCCTACGCCAGTTTTGGAAGGATCCGAGATAGATATTCCGTTTTTAATGCAATTAATTTTACAAGCAAAAGTCTCCTGGGTATGATACAAAACTTCATCTGATTGTGAGGTTCCAGTCCTAGTACTTCGTGGAATGTTGAATATCTCTTAATTATTAATACTCTCGGGTTCATTTTGAGCAAGATTGGTAGTACCTGGTAGGATCTCATCAAGTGGTCAAATATAACACTTTATCAATTTAATTGTGCCCAAACAAATGATTGATGCTAAATTGAATTATTAGTGTTTCATAGCAATACTTGAAACCATTTAAATGTGTGCAAACAAATGAGCTCTGGCTTGTTTAAAATGTTAATTCGTTAACAAATTTTATATATATATATATGTATATATATATATATATATTGTTTAAAAAACAATATATATATATGTATGTATATATATATTGTTTAAAAAACAATATATATATATATATATATATATATATATATTGTTTAAAAAACAAAAAAATTTATAAAGAGTTTTCCATAATAAATTTATTTCGCTTATGAAAACTCGCCAGATGAATTTCAAATCTCTCTCTCTCTCTCTCTCTCTCTATATATATATATATATATATATATATATATATATATATATATATCAATTCGAAAAATACAAATCTCTCCGTGGACCATCTTATTTTATATATATATATATATATATATAAACAAGATTTGGCAATAAATAACCTACAAGGGTTGATATCCATAAATCAAATAACAATGACAACTAAGAATATGCACCTACTGCTGGGCACAAGCATTTTAGTTTTAATGTCATAAAATATCATATTAGATTAGAAAGACTATAGAAACTAAATTAGAACGCATATAAAAAGATTACACTGGTTTTATTTTGTTTTTTATTGATTTCGATGAAAAAAATTATACATAGGATTACTTTTAATACGTTTCAGTATAAAACGATAATATTATAAATCAATATCTTCCAAATCACTATCTAATCAACCTGGTTTTGTTAAAACAAGCATGAAAATTTTCATCACCATAAACTGTCAACCTTTATTTCTTTGTGATATATAACATACAGTGGTTGGACAAAATAATAGAAACATCCAGAATCTTTGTATCATTATTTTGAAACTCCTATAAAACCATCAGACGTTTGTTATTTAAAATTTTTTTTTACTTATTAATTTTTTTTTCTTATTTCACTAAAATTGTTGTTTTTTTATAGATATCATCAGTTGAAATTAATGAAATTTCATTAAAATAGCAGATCTATCATATTTACCCAATCCCTCCGCTCGGGGCAGTATATGACACAAGGTCAATTTTTAAGCGGAGTTTTTAGCAGGTTTGAATTCAGAGTTTTCCTTCTCCTAGACCAGTTACCTCACCAAAGCTGAAGAACCAAGTCTGCCCTAATATTTACCCATAGCTGGAGGGAGAATAATTAGATTCATATCTTTCATAAGGGTATTAGTGCTATGTGAAATGTAATCACTTTCGTCCAGTATTTGAACTCGTGTTGCCGAGTCCATTTCCTACGACGATAACCATTACACCACGGGCACCTCACAAAAATAGCAGATCTATCAGACTTTAAAAGAGGTCAAATTGTTGGTGCTCGTATGGTAGACGCTAGTGTAACAAAAATCGCAGAATCACTTGGTATTAGAAGGAGTAGTTTCGAAAGAAATAACAGCATTTGAGAAAGAAGGAAAAACCTCATCTCTGAAGCAAAACTCAGGAAATAAGCGAAAGCTGCCCGATTGGGACCGTCGAACTCTTATGCAGATTGTTAGGAAGGATTACAAAAATACAGCCCCGAAAATTACAGCAGAGCATAATGGCCATCTCGAGAACCCAGTTTTCTAAAAAAAAAAAAACTGTAAGGGAGCTGCACTAAGTCGGATTTCACGGGAGTGCTGCAATCACAAAGCCATATTAAAATGAATTTCTATAAGATTTCCTGGTGTTTCAATTATTTTGTTCAATCCCAGTACATTAAAGGATTTTCAAGAGCTTACTGGGTTGATCGCTTGGTCCCAGAGGTTATTCCCGCAGGCAATACCTGCTTGGTAATTTTATCGTGTGGCGCCAGAGGTACTCCAAAACGGGGAATTCCGTGGGAATCAGGTATTTTTTGTGAGGGTCTTGCATGAATCTCGACTCGTGCATGTCTTCCCTCACAGGGTATTAAATGACTTATGGAGGGGGTAAGTTGTAGAAATAACATGTAATCCCAACCTCGACCACTAGGTTTCTCTAGTGGCTATCTTGCGTTCACATCTGATGGGTATTACTGAGTTGGTTGCCTGGTCCCAGGGATCCTTCACCTCAGGCTTTCCTACATAGGAAATCTAAGTTTATCGTTTGGCGCCTGAGGCGCCCCTAAGAAGGAATGCCGAGGGATACAAGATTTTTTGTGACAGTCACATGAGTTTCGATTAGTGCGTGGCTCATCACATTGAAATGACCCAAGAACAAATCTAACCTGGATGGAGGGACGATAAATCCTCTAATAACATGAGCTGTTTGGGGGCAAATCTAACTCATCTAGACTTTAATAGAGACATCTTTCATAAATAAGAAGCTAATTAAGATTAAATTAGGATTATTCAATGATCATTGAAGATATAAGGTAAATAACTAAGGGAATTTTGATGTCGGTGGTGACGTGGTTTCGGTGGCAGACAGACAGACAGACAGATACGCAGACAATCTCCATTATAATAAGATCTGATATTTAAAATTAAATTATGTTAAAGCTTTCCGAAATCGAAAACGAGAACAGATAGGACTCTGGTTCTTTACCATTATTCCCAGTTTTTATAGCCAAATTTTCCAGATTTAACTCATCAACAAAATTAGACAGTAAAAATTAAAATTACCGATAAAAGGGAACTCAACTGATTTCCCTTCTTAAAAAAAGTGTTAATTTTTGTGCCAAAAATTAGTCTCGAAAAGTTGTGATTTTTGTATCTGTAATTTTGCATGGTTTGGTTTCTTTCTTTAATGGCATATCAACCTTTGTAGGTTATTTAAACGCCAAAGCCATTCTCCAAGAAGAACAGTAGTGGTACTATTTAACCCATAACTGGGAGGATAAGGGGGTTCATACCTTTCCCGAGGGTATTTGCCCGAAAATGAACGTAATAGCACGACTGGAGTACGAACTCGCTTACTACGATTCCTCAGTCCATTGCTTTAAGCATTACACCACGAGGACACCCCCTGTAATTTTGCATTTATTAACCAACCGGTGCATTCTCGTTCGTTTTTAACTCTTTGAATCCGAATGGCAAAAATTCTACAACGTCTCCATGTTATGGGAAAGTACTGGAATAGTGGTACTTTCGGGTTCCAAGCGTTAGCTTTCGATATATTTCGCGGATCACAAAAGAATTTGAAGGATCAAAGCCCAAAATAATTTTAGAAATGTTTTCCCTCCAAAAATATTAACAATAAAATTTCTTAGCCAATAAGACTCATTGATAAATCATCAACTTTTTTGGCTAATTTCGAGCCAATCAAAATAGTACAAATAAGCAATGGAATATTTATTTCTTCAGTAAGAATGAAACATTCAATACTTTTTCAACAAATTGTAAATAATGAATTATTACTTATTCAAATACTGTTTGGTTTATTTCTTTTGTGTGAAAATCTACTTTCTTTTCTTTAAAGAATGCATTTCATTTCAACTGGTTTAATTTTTCTTAAATCAAATGAATATTTGTTGACATTTATATTTGCGTTAAAAATATTTATCTGTCCCTTGATGAATATAATATCGATGGCAGTTCACATACATTTACGTTAAGCTAGAAGTACATTTTCTCTCTCACATAGTGATAAATTGATACAAAGTGTTTTACACACAAAATATTTCCCGCTAGGAAGCAGCGTCTCAACAACCGAAAAAGACATCGACACACGGCTAACGAAGGCATGGACAGCTATCGATAGGCTTTCGATCATATGGAAATCAGACCTGACCGGTAAAATGAAACGCAGTTTCTTTCAGGCAGCGGTCGTGTCGATACTGCTATATGGATGCACTACTTGGACGCTAACTAAACAGCTGGAGAAGAAGCTAGACGGCAATTACACAAGAATGCTGTGAGCAATATTGAACAAGTCCTGGCGGCAACACCCCACAAAGCATCAACTATACGGCCACCTGCCTCCCATCACGAAAACCATCCAAGCTAGACAAACCAGACATGCAGGACAATGCTGGAGAAGCAAGGACGAGCTCATAAGTGATATACACCTATGGATCCCCGCATATAGCCAAGCAAAAGCAAGACGACCAGCTCGAACATACATACAGCAGCTATGTGAGGGTACGGGATGTAGCCCTGAAGACCTGCCAGAGGCGATTAACAATAGGGAGAAGTGGCGAGAGAGGATCAGGGATATCCGTGCTAGCGGTACGACATGATGATGATGATGATGATTTGAAGCTAATAATGACTGATATATTTGATTGCACGAATCTGAACTATATCTATTAAAATATCTTTGCTCTGTCTAATCTTATCTTTGCTTACTAGAAAAGATTTTCTACTTTTATTTTTCAGCAAACTTTTCGCTCACTTTAAAGAAATAAAAATTATAAGTATTTTGATCAGATTTTATTCATTAATTTACTCCTTTATTCTCTAAAGATTTCTTTTTTTTTTTAAATCAATTTTAAAAGATATTTATCAATGGACTGTGGCTCATAAAAAAATGAAACCAATTAGAAATAATACTATCATTCAAATATTTATCAAAATAAAATTTTTAAAACGCTTAATCTCTTTTATAATACGATGATAAAAACTGAAAATAGACAGTGTATAGATTCTACACTCGTCCATCGTCGATGTCCAGGAAGCTACACACTGGTCCTTGAATGCACAGATTCTACTTCGATTCTATGGGACTCAAGCAGCGTAACTCAGTGACCCGAATTCAAATCCTAGATTTGTGTTTCACTTCACGCTATTATCCTGTGGGTAAAATAGTAAGGTTGACTGAGCTTTATAGCTTTGGTTCGGCAACCTATCTAAGAGAAGGAAATCTCTGAATTCAAACCCGCAAATATTTGGCAGTGGGTTGAAGAATGACTCTTCGGTCTTAGGCAGAACGCATAGTTACTACACTGATCTGAACAAGTAGAAAAGCTAATTCCCGACCCCCATAAAAAAATACAAAAAAAAAAAAAAATACAAACAAACAAAAAAACTGCAGAATTTTGCTGAAGAAGTGAAGAAGTTGATGAACATGAAGGTTAAGATCTTGCTTATAATTATTACTGCACTTGGAATGATGCCAAAGATTCTATGAAATTGAGAGGAGGAATTTGTTTTGCAGAAAGGTTGAGAATGTCCAGACTACATAGCCCTCGAGCGACTAGAATATTGAAGAACTTGGTTGTAATCTGAAGAATCTTGCCGTCATTCGATATTCGGCGATATCCAGCAGACGTTTGGTGTAAATATGTAAATGCATTGAAAATAACAATAATAGGAAGTAAAAATGAGTGTCAGGGAGATGATATTCTCCACTCCCTCACATACCATCCAAAAAAAAAAAAAAAAAAAAAGAAAAAAGAAAAAAAAGAAGAAAGTTGCATTCATACCTTTCCCAAAAGTTTTAGCGCTCCGTGAAATCCAAACAGCCTAGTCCAGAATTTGAACTTGGGCCGCCATGACTATTTCCGATAATGTAAGCCATTAGAGTACGGACTCTCCCCCCTCTCTCTCAATATATATATATATATATATATATATATATTGAACTGCGATATTGTAGTTAATGAGTTCGAACTCCAGTCGTGCTTTTACTTCGCTTTTGAATTGATAATTTCGGAAAAAGTATGAACATCTGTCTCCTCTCCAAGAACCGTTAAATGGTACCCCGATTGACATTAAATAACCCACGACGATTGATATGCCATTAAAACAAAGAAACCAAAATGAACATATATTTATCTTTATGCCTATATCTTTATTGATATCTACATACATTTGTAATATTTAAATCCAGTGAAACTTTTATTTTTAAATATCTAGCGTAGTATTTGCACAGGGAGTGGAGAGAATATTTTGCACTTTTTCTACATCATCTTGTTACATTCGTGATTTTAAATTTACACTGTCACGTATTCTTGACGCAGAAAACGTTGGAGCCAGTATAAGCTGCTAACGGAAGTACGAAATTTTCAAGTTATATATATATATATATATATATATATATATATATATTACTCCCCTACCCCCGTGGGGTTGAGTTCTCTGGCGAAGAAGTAATCGTGTTGCCATTAGCGTCTATTGCAAGCCTCTTCGTAGTTGAATTGAGGTCTCGGCTACCGTCGAACGGATGTATGTAAACAATAGTAACTGTGATTCATAACCGTTTAAAATTTAGTTCGCAGCTAATATCTCCTCGTAGCTGAATGGTTAGAAGCTTTGGTTTGACGTTTGAGTCAACCGGGTTTCGATCCCAGCATACGGGAAGATACAGTCTGGCCACACTGATGAGTTCCGATAGAACGAAACAGATCTGTCTGTGGATGACTATATATATATTGTCCTAAAGTAGATTATTTTTTTTAGTCTTTGTTGGTTTTTCACACCATTAGTAAATGATGACTAACACTGAAGTCCGAATGCAAGCAAATCTCCTTTGCTCCTCAGGATTTTTCTTTATGTTTTAGCCGATATCAACAGTGCTGAGGTCTGCACAGCCCAAATTCTTCTGCGAATCTTCAGCTCCCATCGTCTCTTTTCCCGTTTCTCTACGATTGTTCCGAGAACCTAACCGTCAACTTCATGTTCCACAGGTTTTTTTCAGTTCTCTGGCAATGTCTAGGAACTTGTCTTGCTTTTTGCCTTTCTTCATTTACACACTTAATCTCGAGCAATAGAATGCTCCTGCCTGTTTGATGCAGAGTGTCCCCTTTATTGCTCACTGTCACGTGGTGTCCCACTGAGACGATAGAAATAAGATTAATACTATCCTCCCGTTTGAATGAACAGTAGCAAGCCGTCAAAGAGTGACCGTTAAGAAAGAATGTAGGTCATAGAGGGGATACCAACAGATGTTGGTACTTGGTAACCTCACTCAGGTCGCCGGACACCAGGGGGAAGGAGAGAGAAGCCAAATGATTGGCTGGGACCCTAAAACGGAAGTGGGGACTCCTTCCCGTCAGCGGAAATAGAAAGTAAAAAAGTGAGTTCTTGGACATGGTTCGTGGTGGACGGAACCAAAAGCCAAGTACTCCGGGTAAACGAAGACGAACAAAAAAATATCTCGGACACGAATGACCAAAGTTCTTCAAGCCAGTATTGAAAATAAGAAAAGGTTTGTCAGCCCGTAAAAGAAGAAAGATTCTCCAGTGGAACCCCGTCGAAAAATAAGATAAGTACCCTTGGGACTGTTTCTCCTTATACCAAATTTTGTATACCCTCTCTCTCTCTCTCACAATTTGAAGGAAAACGAAAGAACAGAAAAGAAGAAAGACATTTATGTTCATGGACTGTTCAATTATTATATATTTTGACACTTTGAAGGTGTATATAATTGTAGTAAAAGATTCATGTATTTTAATGTTACCACGTGGTCTAAGTTGTTATTTGCAGTGTCTTCTACGAGTTTGTTACTTCATGCTTCCTTTTCAGCTTCTGTTCGCCTTATGTTATCTTGCTTAAAATTGTCCTATAAATTCCTTTAAAATATCACACGGGAAACCGGAGTTGCCGACTACTACAATATAATATTATTACGACTAAACCTATAGGTCCATATCTTCCATTGTCTAGGGGAGGAAGTCTAGTGGCCTTGGTGGGTGTGTGTATAGTGTGAAATTTTGAACCCCTTGCCAGCGGTGGTCAGTCTGGACATAAATTAATCCCCCACATAATATGCCAGTTCTAATATGCCTGAGAAAAAAAACTTTGAACGAGGACTTATTCTACAAGGGATCAAGTGCCAACCTGCCCCGTCTTCACACGTGCAAAAATAAAGTTTCGTTTTGGGATTTTAAAGAATTTGCCGTCACACTCACTGTTTTGATTGTGGCTTGCTCGAGTCCCTTAAAAATGCAAAATTATTGCACGACCGTTCCACTTTTCTTTTCACTCACATTTTTTCTGGGGCTTCATGCCGCGAAAACATTTTTTGTAATGTTTTTAAATATAACTTACACACTGTAGTATGCTGGTTTGACAGAATCTAAGAGATGGAAAGTCCTTTTCTTTTTGTTAGTTAAATCTAGGTCGGGTTTTCTAGTCGGGATTGGGTGATCGATTTGTACTCCAAAATTTCAGATAATTTTCTGCCTTTCATTTCAAGGACAGATCCTGTTTTTGTGCATATATCGTTAGTCAGCAATGTCTAAATGCTAGTCTCTTGCACAATCGTTATTATTTTTTATTATTAGCATTATTATTATTGGACATAAATCTGCTAATAAGAAATTTAATTTATATACAATATTGGTCCTATCTAATACAGATTTGTGAGACCCATTATTTATTAATAACTATAAAACAAACATTAATTGATAACGGCTTTAATGTTTTTATGCTACAGAAGTTCTTTGTTTGTTTATGTATTCTCTGCAGAAATAAGGTAAACTGTATAAGATTTTTTTTCATGATGGCTGTTTTGTGCTGATGCAGGGCATTAATTGTTAGTTATTCCTACAGAATTCGAGACTTTACCTACATACATTTGCTGGTTCAGATACAGTCGGCGCTAACACTATGTCGTGATTCATAGATTATTATTGCTTTAGTTTTCTCCCACTCTCCAAATGTTCTCTGTCATTATTCATGTAATCGAGGGAGCGAACGGAGGTTATGACGTATCTAATGAATCATATCTATGATCTCGAAGAGTGAACGAACAAATAATAATAATAATAATAATAAGCGAATGCATCAAACTAGCTTCGAAAGAGTATCAGACTTGACTCGGTTGGGTGGGGAAGGTGATTCACAAGGAATTGTACAAGAAATTGAAATTTGAACGTACGAACAAATATACACCATCCAGAATCCATCATGAAAAATGAGAAACACAAAATTTCCAGGGATTTTGAAATACAAACAGATCAGGTAATCTCAACCAGAAGACCAGACTTTAAAAAACAGACAACATAAAAAGAGAACTTGCCATATTACGGATTTTGCCGTCTCAGCGGACCACAGAATGAAAATCAAAGAAAACGAAAAGAAAGACATGTACTTGGAACTTGTAAGAGTACTAAAAACTATGGCACATGAAGATGACGTCGCCTAGTCGGATGGGTAAGACCCCCCCCCCCAACGAATGTCCTGCATATGACACAAACAATATGACGGTGAGTTTCCAGTAATGCTACATCTTTGAGGAATGAGGGGGCCCCTTCATTGCCATGGCTCCCCGGTCTACTCCGTCCCGGAGTAGTAGAAACTCATAGGGTCATATCTAAGTGTCAAATAGAACTAAACTCTGTACTTATGCTAAACTGAATCATTCGAAATAGAACTGTTTTTTTTACATTGAAACTGTGTACTTATGCTAAACTGAATTGTTTGAAATAGAGCTGTTTTGACATCGAAACTGAATCATTTGAAAGAGAATTTTTTTTACATTGAAACAGTGTAGTTTTGTTAAACTGAATTATTTGAAATAGAGCTGTTTATATGTATAAAAACGGATTTGGCATTAATAACCAACAATGTTTGATGAGTCATAAAACCAAACCAAACATAACCATGAAGATGACAGGGATACCAATTATAATTAGTACGTTCGGAACGGTCCCCAAAGGCTTGATTAAGGGGCTGGAAGAGTTGGAAATCGGAGGACGAGCCGGGATTATCCTATTCACCAACCCCTTCGCTCGGGCAGGATACGACACAAGGTCAATTTTTAAGCGGAGTTTAACAGGTTTTAATTCAGAGTTTTCCTTCTCCTAGACTAGTTGCCTCACCAAGGCTGAAGAACCTAGTCTGTACTACTATTTATCCATAGCTGGAGGGAGAATAATTGGATTCATACCTTTCCCAAGGGTATTAGTGCTATGTGAAATGCAATCAGTCTCGTCCAGGATTTGAACTCGTGTCGCCGTGTTCATTTCCTACGACGATAACAATTACACCACGGGCACCGGGATTATCCAAATAACTGTATTGTTAAGATCGTGTAATGTTTTGACCTTCGACCCGGCCCAAAAATGCTATTCCAAGGTGATGCACCGGAAGGAAGTGACACAATCCAATGGACCGTAATCGAAAGAGATCGTGTGGGCGGATTAAGGCTGATAATATGGGACAAGGTGAAGGTCCCACTGTGCTACTACAGAGTGATGCACCGGAAGAGAGTGACATCTGAACTGCATGACAGTTATTTCCGCTTGATGACGATTAAACATTCGATTTCAAAGATCGAGTGGACGTCGAATGATTATATAACTCAGTTGAGTTCAAGAGCCAGTGGAGTTGAAGATCGGACGGAGTTTCCAGTAGAGTTCCTGACAGTTGGAGAGAGATGTGGTAGGGAAAGCCACATCCGGCCGAAGGGGCCTTTGGGCCCTGATGAGTTGAGGTCCGGAGAAGATGCTGATAAGATGCCGTAAAGAAAGCCATCACCCAGCAGAGTGGCCTCTGGACCTCCGGTTGAGCATCTGAGAACGAGAAAGACCCAACGTTGACGGCCATAAGTTTGGGGTCAAAATATTGGAGTTATGTTCGATCTCCAACTCCCTCTCACACGCAAACCCTGAATAACCCTTTCGAACCCTTGCAATAAAGTGAGAGGTAAATATTGTTAAAGAAGTCTTCCTGCGTCTTCCTTCCTGTGTCTGTCTTTATTATTGTGTAGTTATGATGCTGAAGATGACGATATAACAATCGGCCAGAATACCGAGAAGAGTCCTGGTCACCTGATGAGATTTGTTGTCTCTCAGACTTTGGTGAAAGATCATCAGCTAACACTGGTGTGAAAAACTCGTAAGGAGTAATAATAATAAAAAATGACCAGACAAAGCGTCAACCCATTGGTTTCCCGTTGAAACAACGGTTCACGAAAGTATCGATACGTTTATTTAAAAAGAAGTGAATAATTCTGACTACATTTTCACAGTTAACGTTGATATATCATTAATTTAGATGATTAAAAAAGACGACAAGCGAGAACGCACGCCTCACAAAAGCAATATTTTGTTGCAAATTATACTAGAAATTACTTTATTTTCCAAATTAGAGGATTTTACATGTTACTCTTATAAAAACTGCGCTATGATGTGCCATTTTTACTCTGTCCTATTTGCAGTCAAAAATATACAGAATTTTGAATTTTAACGGCAGTTATCTTGTGAAAAGCGGATTAGGGAATCACGTTCATGATACGTTCATATTTTTTTTTTGTTTTTCATAAGAGTTTTTATTTATGTATGTAAAAGAGTTTTTATTTATGTAGGGTAAAAGATTAAAAAAATTAATCTTTTATATACGATCCAATCAAATAAAGGGGAATTGAAAATCTGTGGGAGAATCGAGAACATTCAAACTGCAGCATTGTTGAGAACGACTAAAATACTCAGAGAAGTCCTGGAGAACTGGGGAGACTTAATATCACTCAGACTGCCGTGGAAGACCACCAGTAAACGCTGATGTGAAAAACTCGCCAAGAATGAAATAATAATGAAGAAGAAGAAGAAGAAGAAGAAGAAGAAGAAGAAGAAGAAGAAGAAGAAGAAGACCAACAAATGCAGTGTTCTATGCCATTCTTTTGTCAAGAAAGCGAAGCACTTAACTGGCTTCCTAACCCCTATCAATTTTTTTCAGGTCCCCTAAATACCCTAATGATAGTTGACGAAGTATCGAAGGCCCCCAAAAGATGCCGACATCTTTTTCTCTCGCTGGAATCCGACATTTGACAACGGGGAAACACTTGAAAGGATTAAGTATTAATTCAATCATATAATCTATTTTGCCATCGTCGTCATCGTCGCTATTTTTTTAAAATTTTTATTCATTTATTTATTTATTTTTTGTCAAGTCGATTAGTTCTTCTTTCCCGCCATCACCTGTCTTTTGCTGGTGCTGGTGCTGCTGTTGACTTATTTATACCACCTTAACTACATTATCCTCCACTTAGACGCATAGACACCTTACCGCTACCGTCGCCTGAGAATTCTTAAAACAAGGGATGCGGACAGACAGTACTTCTTTTCTGATTGGATTTAGACCATTTTCTTAATCTAAAAAATCGTTTATTACACGTAAGTTCTGTCTTTGATGGAATTCTACGTGCTTTTTTTATCAACCACCACATCTGATTTTTTTTTTGTTTTCTCATAGAAAAGTATATAATTCCTTTTTAACACACACACACACACACACACACACATATATATATATATATATACACAGACACATATAAATACACACACACACACACACACGCACATATATATATATATATATATATATATATAAATACTGACCTCGAATAAAGGGAGTTTACCATAGATTTTTGGTTATCAAGAAAACATTTCTATTTCAAGCAATTCAGTTTAGTCCAAAAATTCTCATTCAAACAATTCAGTTTAGTATAAACATAGATTTTTCCTTCCACACAGCTAAATGTCAAAAACAGTTCTATTTCGTACAGTTCAGTTTAGCATAAGTACATAGTTTAAATGTCAAATCAGTTTTATTTTAAGCAATTCAGTTAAACATAACTTTGCAGTTTAGTGCTATTTAACCCATAGATAGGGCCCAATCAGGTGCAACCACTCCGGGTCCGAGTGGACCTGGGAGAGACGGCAATGAAGGGTTACTTCGCCTTCTCTAAAACTCCAGCATTACTTGAGCCTCACTATCAGATTGTTTAGTATCATAATTCAGGACGCTCGTTGGGGGGCGGGTTTCCTACCCCTTTGTAGAAAAGCAGTTGGTGTATTTTACAGTCTCAGCCGACTGGGCATGTTGGTTAAAGTACTGTTATTATACATAGACACTCGTTTAATACTGATCGGGCTTACTCGCTGCTTAACATCAGTGATTTAACGGGCACCGGTATTCTCAACGTAACTTAACCAGAAATACTGTTGAAGTTGTTTTCTTAGTATTGTTTAGTTTGGTATTCGGATTTCGGGGATTCGCGTTTAGCATCAGTGTCATCGACCATCTGAATTCAAATGCTGGACGAGGTTGTTGCGTGAATGCCAATGAATCGACCTGTTCTCCTCGCCAATTATGATTAAATAGTAGAGTAGCCTGGGGTTTTTTGCCTTTGTAAGGCAACCAATCTAGGAGAAAGAAAACTCCAAATTCAAACCAGCTTTAATTCGCTTAGGTTTTGTTTAGGTTCGGTTTGGTTTTATAGCATATCAACCATTGTAGGTTATTAATGCTAAATCCATTTTTATACATATCAACAGTTCTATTTCAAAAGCAGTTCTGTTTCAAACTATTCAGTTTAATACACGTACACAGTTTAAATCTAAAACGCAGTTCTATTTCAAACAATTCATTTTAGCATAAGCACACAGTTTAGTTCTATTTGCATTCCACAAAGCTCCAGTATTACTGGAACCTCACCATCAGATTTTTTAGTGTCATATACAGTAGAACGTTGTGGTGGGGAAGGGTCTTACCTCTCTGCAGAGGAGCAGTTGGTGTATTCTATATCCCCAGCCGACAGGACAAAATTTGCTACGGAAAAAAACTGACCCTGTGTCAAATCCTTCTCGTAACAAGGGGTTGGTTTGATTGATTGATTTTAAAATCATGTCAACTCGTCTATGGTTATTTGAACTTTACATGGACCCATAACAGCTTCTATTACTCCGGGGGTGGGGAGATTACGTAAAAGTAACGGCAATGAAGCGGTACTCTGCACAGCTCAAGAACTGGAGCCACAACATCAGATGCAGATTAGTGTCATACTCAGCACAACCTTATTCTTTTTTTGGGGGGTACCCCTCTCTAAAGGATACTGTTTGCAAATTTTAAGTCTCGTCGACAGCTAGTATGGGATTGATTAAATACGTACACAGGATTCAGGTCACCTATATTTATTGTTAACCGGTTCATTGGCCCAGTGGGTAGAATGTTCACCAATAGTCCGGGACACCTGTGTTTAATCCTAGGTCGCGTAATATCAAAGACCTTAAAAATGGTACTTGATACCTCCTTGCTTAACACTCAGCAATATAAGGTACGTATCAAGGGTAAAGTGGAGCAATTAAGGGAAAGGAGTAGCGCCTTCTTCTACACCTCGGTGTAGTAGCTTTTGAAAAGGGAGCCTTCTAGTCGCCCTCGATTACGGTCACCAACTTTACTTTATATTTATTGTTTGTCTCTCAGTTGTCACCCATTTCAGATTTTAACATGCTCATTGCTACTTAACTTCAATGATTTGACTTGAACGGCTGCTTTCAGAGTGATTTTATCGTAAATCTTCTATATTCCAAGTTGGTGTGTCTTTCATTCAAGTAAAATGTGATACTTTTTTTTCCGTAACAGAAACGTCAGTGAGCTTTTTTTTACTCTCCCTACCTAAGCAATTAGTATTCAAGCAGAGATAAAATACTGCTTCCCAATACTGATACTTAAAGCTGATAAGTTTATCTTCAAGTAATCAGTGCAGCACAGTTATTCGTTGTGCAGAGAGCAATGAGGCATTTTTTTTAAGACTGAATTAAATAAAATAATAAAAAAAAAGGCAATTGGAACGTAACACATTCTGAGACGTCGTGGGTTCAAAAAGTATCGCTACTGAACCTGTATTTACAAAGACAGAAATGAACAATGAACGAAACGTTAATGTTATTCGAATACTCAACTTGCTTTTAATGTCCTCAAATCTTACTTGTGGGATCTATTTACATCTTTAGAGACAAGAAAAAGTTGTTGAGTGCTAGGTCTGGTCAAGTACGGAGAGTACCATTCTTGCACAATCCTGCGTTTGCTCAAAAACTCATGCTCCCAAAGTATCTGGACTATATATATATATATATATATATGTGTTGGCTGAACGTCGTCGAAAGTGACCCAAAGGCTTCCTTTTTAATAGTTACTACACCAGAGTGGAGGGAAGGTCGCAGCACCTTTCCCTGGATTGCTCCTCTTACTCTTGATCAATACCTTATAATGTTAAGGGATAAGTAAGGAGTCATCAAATAACATTTTTGAGTCTCTAGTATGACTCAACGTGGGATTGAATATATATATGCGTTCGCCAATGGTCCGGGAGACCTGGGTTCAATTCCAGGTCGAGTCATACCAAAGACTTACGTATCGGGGGTAAAGTGGAACAATCCCAGAAAGGAGTAGCGTCCTCCCCTTCACCTCGACGTTGTAGCTATTGAAAAGGGAGCCATCGGGTCACCCTCGACCATGGTCGCCAAATTTTATATATAGTGGGGTGAAATAATCATTCGTACATATGAAAATTTTTATTTTTTATCTTTCAAACATAGCCAGAAAAAAATTTTGTCTACATTTATTGTATAAGGATATATTTTACTGGAACATTCTAGAAGGCTAACTATGGGTACTGATAGCATTATTAGAACAATTTTGAAAAATATTGCAACAATGTTGTAATGTACGATTACTTTTTTCATTCATGAAAATGAATAAATGGCATTAATTTCGGTAAAATTAGTTGTAACCTAAGTTTATATACATATATAAGTAGGATATATCCTTATATAGTAAATGTACATAAAAATTTTTTTTAGGGTATGTTTGAAAGATAAGAAAAAAAATTTTCATATGTACGAATATTTATTTCACCCCACTGTATATTATTTATATCGATTCATTCTTGAGATGTTTTCTTTGCATAATAACATAGCAAAGGTTTCTAAACTGTTCAAGATCCAACCAAGAATAGAATAACTCTGAGTTGGAAATGTATATACAATTCCACTATTTAATCCCGCAGATTAAATATATATTTTGCGCTTCTATTTTCCTGTTTGACACGCAAGAACGATAAAAAACAGTATATAGAGAATGCTTTCTGGACAAATAAATTTGATTTTCCCAATATTTGTACATTACTTCCGATTTCTTTTCTTTTTTTCCCTTTCTTTTTGATTAAATCAAGAAAAAACTTTTAAAAATCTTGCATTACTTACAGTACAAGTAAATTCTTGTAAAATCTATGATACTCAACGTATACATGTGTTTAATTGTGTTCATTGCAAGAGGCCAACTCTCAGTTTTTTCTATTATCAACTTTAAGGCATGAAATGTCTGATTGAATTAAGGCACTGGAGGTAAAAACTCGTAATCATATACCGAATGTATTACAGCATCCTCACCCCACAAAAAATACTCTTCGCCCAGCGGCTGAAAAGTTCAGCGGGAACAAAAAGGTAATGACATGAAATCTTGTTAAAGAATGATGCTTTGCAAATGTATCCGAAGGTGGAATATTATGTAGCTTTTCCGCATTTTCTAACAAAATCTCTGTCCCATAATAAGCATTACATTTAGTGTGAAAAATATACATGCAAATGTAACAATGTTAATTGGACGGGCTCTATCTCTGTCCCATAAGAAATGTTACATTAAATATGAATTATTTATATGCAAATGTAACAATGCTTATTGGAGTGGATCAGGGTATGTTTGAAAGATGGCAGACTTGGGGCCTTTAATTAGGCACCTAGTTTCGACTAGGCTACCTTCGGGTGGGCGAGCTGCATTTTTGTCTCCTTTGTCACCCATGTACGGCACTAGACCAAGCGTCTAGTTTAAGCCGTAAACTGGCATACGTGCCCGGACCCACATTTGGTTTCGTGAAACTGCTTGCCTCATCAGGCTCACATTGCACTAAGTGAGCCGATGAGCAGAATTGACCAGCAGGGTTCGAGCCTCGGCTCGTTCCCGACCTCCCCTCCCCTTTATCCCCACTTTAATCGGCCTTTGGGCTTTTGACCTTGTGTCAAGTCGTGTCTGGTGGGAGGCAGCGACAAATAAACGGAGCGTGGCTCTGCAAAAGGAACAATGGCAGACTTGGGGCCTTTTAGGCACCTAGTTTCGACTAGGCTACCCTGGGGTGGGCGAGCTGCACTTTTATCTCCTTTGTAACCCATGTAAGGCACTAGACCGAGCGTCTAGTTTAAACCGTAAACTGGCATACGTGCACGGACCCACATTTGGTTTCGTGAAACTGCTTGCCTCATAAGGCTCACATTGCACTTAGTGGGCCGATCAGCAGCACAGACCAGCAGGGTTCGAGTCTCGGCTCGTTCCCGTTCTCCCCTCCCCTTTATCCTCACTTTAATCGGCCTTCGGGCTTTTGACCTTGTGTCTAGTCGTGTCTGGTGGGAGGCAGCGACAAATATACGAATATTTATTTCACCCCACTGTATATCATTTATATCGATTCATTCATGTGCTGTTTTCTTTGCATAATAACATAGCAAAGGTTTCTTTTATTTCTTGTAATGAATACAAGAAGGCACGAGGCCTTGTGGTACATAGCAAAGGTTTCTAAACAGTTCAAGATCCAACCAAGAAGTGAATAACTCTGAGTTGGAAATGTATATACAATGTATCCGAAGGTGGATGATTATGTAGCTTTTCTGCATTTTCTAACAAAATCTCTGTCCCATAATAAGCATTACATTTAGTGTGAAAAATATACATGCAAATGTAACAATGTTAATTGGACGGGCTCTGTCTCTGTCCCATATGAAGTGTTACATTAAATATGAGTTATTTATATGCAAATGTAACAATACTGTTACATTCTCTCTTTTTTTCTTTAGCGACCATAGTCGAGGGTGACCCGAAGGCTCCCTTTTCGATAGCTACTACACCAAGGTGTAGGGGAGGGCGCTACTCCATTCCCAGGATTGCTCCACTTTACCCTTGAACCGTACCTTATGATGCTGAGTGTTAAGCAAGGTGGTATCAAGTTCCATTTTTAAAGTCTTTGGTATGACTCGGCCTGGGATTGAACCCAGGTCTCCCGGGCCATTGGCGAACACTCTAACCGCTGGGCCAATAAAATGAGAAATTTATATGCAAATATAACAATGGTCATTGGACAGGTTCCGTCTCTGTCCCATAATAAGTGTTACATTACATGTGAGAAAATATATATGAAAATGTAACAATGCTAATTGGACAGGCTCTGTCTCTGTCCCATAATAAGTGTTACATTAAATGTAAGTTATTTATATGCAAATGTAACAATTCTTATTGGACAGGATCTATATCTATCTCATAATGAGTGTTACATAAAATATGAGAAATTTATATGCCCATGTAACAATGGTTATTGGACAGGATCTTTCTCTAACCCATTGTGTTACATTTACAGTAAGAAATCTATATGCAAATGTAACAATGGTTATTGGACAGGCACCCTTTCTGTCCCATAATAAGTGTTACATTAAATGTAAGTTATTTATATGCAAATGTAACAATTCTTATTGGACAGGATCTATCTCTGCCTCATAATAAGTGATACATAAAATATTAGAAATTTATAAGAAAATGTAACAATAATTATTGGACAGGATTTTTCTCAATTATTCTCTATCACTTATTATGTGTTACAGTTAAATTGAGAAAATATATTGGACAGGCTCTCTCTCTCTCTCTCTTTCTCTCTCTCTCTCTCTCTCTGTCCCATAAGAAGTGCTTCATTAAATGTGAGAAATTCATATACAAATGTAATATTGGTTATTGGACAGGATCTATCTCTATCCCATAGTGAGTGTTACATTTACTGTAAGAAATTTATTTGCAAATGTAACTGGTTATTAGACAGGATGTATGTATCTCAGGTACATTTACCGTGAAAAATTCAGCTGCAAATGTAACAATGGTTATTGGACAGGTTCTATCTCTGTCCCATAATAAGTGTTCCATTTAGTGTTAGAAATAAATACGCAAATATAACAGTGGTTATTGGACAGGTTCTATCTCTGTCCCATAATAAGTGTTCCATTTAGTGTTAGAAATAAATACGCAAATATAACAGTGGTTATTGGACAGGTTCTATCTCTGTCCCATAATAAGTGTTCCATTTAGTGTTAGAAATAAATACGCAAATATAACAGTGGTTATTGGACAGGTTCTATCTCTGTCCCATAATAAGTGTTCCATTTAGTGTTAGAAATAAATACGCAAATATAACAGTGGTTATTGGACAGGTTCTATCTCTGTCCCATAATTAGTGTTCCATTTAGTGTTAGAAATAAATACGCAAATATAACAGTGGTTATTGGACAGGCTCTATCACTGTCCCATAATAAGGGCAGACTAGGTTCTTCAGCCTTGGTTAGGCAACTAGTCTAGGAGAAGGAAAACTCTGAATTCAAACCTGTTAAACACCGCTTAAAAATTTACCTTGTGTCATATCCTGCCCGAGCAGAGGGGTTGGTAAATAGGATAATAAGTGTTCCATTTAGTGTTAGAAATAAATACGCAAATATAACAGTGGTTATTGGACAGTTTCTATCTCTGTCCCATAATAAGTTTTTCCAGTTATTGTTAGAAATTTTCCTCTACATATATAACCATTAATTTGGTACATGTGGAGTATCTAAAAAATTTTCACGTAAACTTGATCAACCATATAAAAGTTATCGATAAAATTCGGTGAACAATTGATCACTGCAAACTCAGTTTAACTTTCTTAAACTGAAAATTTATTACAAGACTTGAGGATATGCAGTACATAACAGGAAATACATATCCAAAGAGGAAATGTCAAAATATCAGAGGAAAACTTGCTGAAATAATTGCGTTGAATGCTAAAGGAACTATCCGAAAGAAATGTCAATTAACTTTTAATTCATTTGATTTGATAAATTCCAGTTCAGTTTCGGTACTTTTTGAAAACATTGTGTATATGGTAAACTATTGAAAGTTCTTATCTTAAACAGTTCACCTTTCGGTGAATGGCCTCGGTTTGGAGTCTCTTGAGAAAACCTAGAATTCCAAAAGATCTCTCCGATACAGATCCACTTGCATAATCAGCAACGAAAATCCATTCCGGATAAAGAAAATCATGGTTTTGTATACAACCAAAAAGCAGCAGTCAATTGTAATTGTAAAATATTGTTTAGGGGTCGGCAACCGTTTTCAACCTGATGAGCCATTTTTGTTAAAAAAAAAAAAAAAAAAAACAACTACAAAAAAACAAAACAAAGAAAACCCCAAATGAAACAACCCCCCCCCCAAAAAAACAAACAAAACAAAAAACAAAACAAAAACAAAACAAAACAAAACAAACAAAAAAAAAAAAGCATTAAAAACCAAAATTGAGACTGTTGGAGCCGCATAAATTTTATGAACAAAAATGCATAAATGAAAATATAAATTAAATTCTTTTTTTTTGCCTTAATGTATTTTATGAATCCTCATGACAACATAATAAAAACTAGAACAGAACAAACACACAAAACAAAACAGATTATTTTTTTCTATATTCGTCTGCTTATTGGGGAACTAAATTTTCGTTAAAAGTTTCTTCGCTTTTTGTTTTTTTTTAAGATATTATCCAGTTATTTGTTAGTTATTCCATCTTGGGCATCTCTACTTTTTATTATATTCTCACATCAACCTTAAAATGAAATAAGTAAGTAAAGTTGGTGACTGTAGTCGAGGGTGACCCGAAGGCTCCATTCTCAATAGCTACTACACGGAGGTGTAGTGGAGGGCGCTACTCATTTCCCAGGATTGCTCCACTTTACCCTTGATCCATACCTTTTAATGCTGAGTGTTAATCAAAGAAGTATCAAGTACCATTTTTTGAGTCTTTGGTATAACTCGACCTGGGATTGAACCCCAGACTTCCCTCCCATTGTCGAACACAAAAGAATATTTTCGCAGAAAGTCTACACAATTAATACAATATATACAAGTCGAATTCCATTTAGTAGTTTATCTGATAGCTCCTAAAAATGCCCTCCTAATTTCTTTTTCTTACCATTTCTTTCTGGCCGGTCGGCTAGTGCTGTTGAGCAAGTCGACTGCATTTCTGTAGAGGGGTAAGCCCCCACTTTAATGAACGTCCTGATATTACACTAAACTGTATCTGGTGGTGAGGCTTCAGTTCCGGAGCTTTGAAGATTGTGGAGTAACTCTTCATTGCCATTACTCCTAGGTCAACTCTAGTACCTAGTAGTTCCCATTTATGAGTCAAAAAGAAATATGTAATCATTTTCTAAATTTGAAATCATTTAACTCTGGGCCAACAAATCAGCTCTTGCTCGCTTAAAATAATATTATTGACAAACCATTCGTTTACGAACCATTTAATGTGTATATATATATGTTGCGATCTTGAGGGCCAGAAATGAATAACACAAAGGGATGTAAGGCTTACAGCAGTACATACTTACAGAAATACAGACAGTAACGGTTACCAGTAACGGACTAGACCCGCTTAACTTGTTTATCGAGTCAGTCTCTATTTATTTATAGTGTCGATGAGGATACATGCAATGAAGTCATTGGGTATATAACAATATATAAACAAGATTTAGCATTAAATAACATAAAACATAACAAACCAACCTCAACATTTTTTTCAGAAATTATCTAATTTAATCTTAATTTTTTTCAAATTATTAGGTTTACTCAACGTTTATATATACATATATATGTGTGTGTGAGTGTCCATTGTTATTGATGACAACCATTTGTTTAATTGTAGAGAAGAACAACAACGCTGATGTATAAAAGTATGACCTGCTTCTTTTCTTTTACTTTTATAGCCCGTATGCTCAGAGAGAGAGAGAGAGAGAGAGAGAGAGAGAGAGAGAGAGTTGGAGACGGTCGAAACGCACACACAGGGGCTGTGGCGCAGTTCTTCTGTGAAACCTCTCTGCCTTTCTGCTTCATTCTTCTACTTTAGCAAGACTGGTACAAGGCCACGTAAAGGAGTCGAATCATCTTAGTTTCACCTTGCTTCTCTACTTTCGCGAGTCTCGAACAGAACCATCTCAAGGCGTCTAATCATCTTAGTTTCTCTTCGCTTTTCTACTTTCGCGAGTCTCGTATAGAGCCACCTCAAGACATCGAATCATTTCAGTTTCTCTTCGCTTCTCTACTGTCGGGAGTCTGGCATTATCCCAGGCTTTTCTGTACCAATCGGCCCTGAGTAGTCTGGCACAAGACCAGAGCCCAGACGGACATGACGCCTAGTAGTTGTCTTCTGCAGTCTTCTTTTCTGCGGTCTTCGCTCATCTCTGCTGGTTATATTGTATTCCGGATTCTCACGCAGTTTTTGTGTTCACACCTCCCACCAGCACATAGTACGTGGTACTACTGCTGGGAAATAACCTGTGTCCTGTTTACTTCAGAAGACAGGTACACTTCCTGTTATGTTATCCATGCAACTTATACGGCATTTCCGCTGGAGAATAATCAGCGTCCTGTTTACTTTTGGATATAGGTGCACTTCCTGTCATGCCACCCACGCAACTTAAGCGGCTCGTCAAAAGGATCTTCCAGTTAATGTCTAACACATTAACCAATGTTAAACAAATGGTTTACATTAGTAATTTGTTTATAGTGGCGAAGGTTTGTGTAAAGCCAATCATACCTTTTGGATGCTATGATTACTGTAGAATGGTGTAACAGAGATTCTTCACCTGAAGGCAATTCAACAGCGTATTGAATAAAAAAAAGTCAGTTTAAAAATAGGCGTGTTCTAGATTTTACAAATTTCTGGAAGTCATATAAATGGTTCTCAACCTACTTACCTACTTAAGCGAAATTTTACAGGTTTGATTTCAGAGTTTTTCCTTCTCTTAGATTGGTTGCCGTTATCAAGGTTCTAGAGCCCAGTCTGCCTTACTATTTGCAAATTACTGGAAGGAGAATAGTTGGATACATACTTTTTCCAAGTCAATTAGTATCATTTGAAATGCTCACTGCGCATATATATATATATATATATATAAGTATTTTGTAATTTGCTTGAAGCATGACGTTCTAACACCCCACGTGACACTATATTTACAACGTTCAAAAAAATTTGAACCTCCATCATCGTGTTCATTTATAAAAAAAGTCTCTGACGATGAAGTTTTACTTTGAAATTAATTAGACTCAAATACTTATTATTTCGCATTATAATAGCCCTCTAAATTAATTCAATGCAATGTATATATATATATATATATATATATATATATATATATATGTGTGTGTGTGTGTGTGTGTGTGTGTGTGTGTGTGTGTGTGTGTGCGCGCGCAAATAAAATTTTTAATATTTATTGAATGAAACGTCGTCAAACATTATGATTTTTTTCTATTTGCTTTTTTTAATCGTGAGAAGCTGGGATTTTTTTTTAATGGGTAATTTTAAGGTTTCATCCTTTTTAAAGATATTTGACAACAAAAAAAAAAGAAAGATAAAAATAAAAGAAACAAAAAAAAGCGCGTGCACATACACCAACTTTAAAATACTCGACCCCTTTTGCGAGAGATTCCCACCTGATATTAATCTATGGCGCTCCCAGCTTCGTCTCTTCGTACATACAACGTGTTATTTTCTTTTCTTTTTTCTCTCTGATGAAATAAGATTAATGATTCACATTTTCAGTTTTTGAGGTGAATCTCTTTTCCACACACTCGTCCACACATTAACCCAATGAGCTAGAATAGAGAGATAAGATGACTTTAAAAGGAACTTGTAAATCATGAGTGGAAAAAAGTTTTAGGAAGATAGAGAGAGACAGACAGAAAAAAAAGTTATCTCTGGGCTGGGGGCAATTTGACTTTGCTCTTTGGAAGGAATTTAAAAAAGGATACTCAAAGAGTTTTTTTCTTTTTGGTTAATGAGGTGTCCATTTCACGAAAGCGTATGGATTGGCCGTTAAAGAGATCGAAAGACTCCCAATATTGGTTGTTAATCGGATTAAGGAGTTGAAAGAAACGCTTGCCACTTTCAAATTGACTTAACTGTTTATCCCGAAATAATAACAGCGAAGATGTCGATAACAACGTTACAAGTATCAATACTAGCAGCGATAGGCACTATATATATAAACTTAGTTTAGTTTGGCACAAAGCCAGAAGTGTGAGTTCATTTGTGAGAATCGAACTGCTTGTCAAGCTCGTTAACCATTACATCATACAAAGCTCACGAAGGCAGTCAGAGTAGGTGGGTTTATTGCTTTCTAGACTACTCGTGATTGCATTGAGTTTCAGTATTAACTGCGTTCCATACTGATATTCATGCTTCTATTTAGGTACAAATGAAGGATTCTGATTAGAATTTTAAAGACATTATTTAATAAGCTTTGCCTTATTTGGCATACAAACGTCAGATTGCTTACAATACCAACTATTACATAGTGGCTACTCATCTAAGTACTGAACAAGATAATCGATGCTTAACTTAGGTTATCTTCTTATCATATTTACCAACCCTTCCGCTCGGGCAATATATAACACAAGGTCAATTTTTAGCGGAGTTTACCAGGTTTGAATCCAGAATTTTCCTTCTCCTAGACTAGTTGCCTCACCAAGGCTGAAGAACCTAGTCTGCCCTACTATTTACCTATAGCTGGAGGGAGAATAATTGAATTTATACCTTTCCCAAGGGTATTAGTTCTATGTGAAATGCAATCAGTCTCGTCCAGGATTTGAACTCGTGTCGTCGTGTCCATTTCCTGCGACGATAACCATTACACCACGGGCACTTCTTATAAGTGTTATTTTGTTTGCCTGGTTTGACACACCGGATTGAGTTTGCCTGCAGTGCTAACTATTCTTTAGTGGTAAAAGATTCAACCAGGAGTTATTTCGTGGATAACACCCCGTTTCTTATAATACGTTAGGTTATCCCAAAGAGTGTAACCCAAACGCAGAATATTAGGCAGGAAACAGAACAAGTCAATTAATATAAGTAATTTAATTGCACACAACACAACTCGGGAACACAGTTTCCATTCGTAGGCTAGATAGAGTCACAACCGTTCAAAGAACAAACAGATAAAAAAGGGGAAACCATTATCTCCTTTCTCAGGTCTTGAATCTAAAGTAAGAAAGCTCAATGAGCTCATTGCTGGGGAGCGAGACACCATGTCTGCTTAACTTCGTGAAAGAGGTGGATTCCCTGGTTCACCTTGTCATGTGACCAAAAAGGACTCGTGACGTAGGAGAGTTCCTCAAACACAGCGACAAGAGGGACTATTCCATTTAGTCTACCAACAGACACAACCCATCTAAGTACTGAACAAGCTAATCGATGTTTAATTTAGGTGAGCACCTTATAAGAATTATCCTTCATTGAGTTTTGCTTAATCTGACGGACAGGCTTCAAATAGCTCACAGTACCTCATGTTACTAAATGGTGAGCCGCGTATGTACAGAACAGTCTCGTCGCTGCTTAACTTCGGTGAGCGAAGAATAACTAGTGCTTTCAATGCGACTTGACCGTAATTCAGTTAGTATTTCATAGTTATTTGGTACATATTGCGAATCAGGATAATTCATTCTGCGTGACTGCAGACCCCGACCAGCCAAATTATTGTTCTATGGGAAATCGTGTTTTGGAAATTTCTTTATTCCCTAAGAAAGAACATTTTAAATGGTTTTCTCAAACAGAAATCTGGCTATGATATGCAATTTTCTTCAGTTTGAAGGTTTTTTGTTTTTTGTTTTATGGCTTATCAACCTTTTTAAGTTATTTAATGCCAAAGCCATCCTTCTTGAAAAACAGTAGTGGCACTATTTAACCCATAGTTGGGAGGATGAGAAGGGTTCATACCTTTCTCAAGGGTACTTGTCTGTACATTTTTTCAGGGTTTAGGTTTGATATATACAAACATAATGCGAATTTTAGAAACATGCAAGTGTAATATAATTGCGGAGGCATTTCGTTTTGTATATCTTGCCTTTCGGTTTAGTTAGGATGAGAACCTTTCGTTGAGTGCATGGGTTAGTTAGGTACAACATTAACGCAGGTTTTCACGCGCGCGCGGAGAGGATGTGTCATTCAGAGATGTCAAAATAAAAATCCCAGAGGGAATTGGGACCAGAGGATGTGGGTGACGTCACGCACCGGAAGCGTGGGGTGAAATTTGAGAAAAAGCAGTTAGTTGAGTTCCTGCCTCCGAACGAAAGAGTCGAGATTCAGACCTGGGCGAGGCCAGACGAATTTGTGTGCTACGGACGCCGCGCGTTGGTTGGGTTGAGAGCTGACGATGTAAAAGCAGTCAGCATAGAAAGATTGTGTCTCTCTCTCCTCATGTCGAAAAACCTTTAAACTCAAAAAGGCGAATAAAAGTTTCGTACCTGAAGCAATTTCGTGTTTTCGGGTTCCTATATATGAGTATGAACATTCTATATACGTTTCACGTATTCGTATCAGTGGTCGTATTTTTGGACCCGGTAATATTACACAAGAAGAACTATGAATATTTTGGGTTCTCTTGGCTACTGCGGTCCATGAAGATATTGATATGTCTATTTAAGTAGGAGTGAAACATTCTAATTGGTATTTTATCGTTATTTCTATTATTTTGACAATTTGGATAGATAAAGTTTCAACCTGGATGAAGAACCCACAAAATTATCATTCAGTTTCAAATTAGACTAAAAATTGCTTTATTCTCTTGGTGCATTTTAAGTATATTGCTCTAATAAAAATCTCACCAGGATGTATCGTTTTTTGCTGGATTTCGGTTATTCACAGACAAAGAATAATAATTTTTTTTAGTTATATACGAGGTGCATACGATCAGTTTCCAGACTTTTTTCGGATGGACACTTTTATTGATAGTACACACATGAAACTCTAGTCCCCTTCGAAGTAAGCTCCTCCAGTTGCAATGCACTTGTTCTACCGTTCCAACAACTTCTGCAAGGCCCCATGGAAGTCCTCTTATGTGAGCGTGTCAATGACCTTCGTCACAGCCTCTTTCATCTCCTCAATTGTTTCATAACAACAGCCTCTGAGCTTAGGGAGTGACCAAAAGTCACAGGGATCAAGGTCTGGACTATAGGGCAGCTGGGGAACTGTCTTGATACCCATATTGGTCAAATAGTCTGTGACAAGGATGGGGTTAAGGACTGGTGCACTGTCCTGGTGGAAATGCCACAGACCCGATTTGAAGAGTGCTAGTCTCTTCCGACGGAATATCTCGCTGAACTCCCTTAAAACCTCAATACAGTAACCCTAACCCTTTGGCCAATCAACTCTGGTCTATTGACTTCCTTACTCCTCCCATACCTTTCATCAACCCTCACAGACTCCCTGCCATCCTTGAATCTCTTATGCCACTCAAAAACTGATGCTCGATTCATACAAGATGGTCTAAAAGCAATCTGAAGCACTCCATACATTTCTGTGGCATTTTGTCCAAGTTTTAAACAGAATTTTATTTCATATCGTTCTTCTAAAGTGTCAGATTGCATTTTTGAAACTCACCAGCTGTGACAATCAGGCTTTAGTAGGGTGTATTCCAATTGCTGCTGTAGCTGTTCATGTGAACCTGAAATCATAAAGATTGGTTAGTCGTCTCATAAGATATATAACATACTGACTTATCAAGAGTCTACTACAATTTTAAATACTCATACGAAAAAAGTCTGGAAACTTATCGTATGCTCCTCGTATCAATTACTATCAGACTCCTTGGTAACTGAAATAATTCTGGTTTCCAGAACTGCTAAAAGTAATAATAATAATAACAACAACAATTATAATACTACTGCAACTAGTATGGGGAGTTTGTGGCTAGATTGCTTGATTGCAACATCGCAGTGAGCGAGTTCGAATTCCAGCCACTCTTTTACGTTCATTCTCGGACTAATGCCCTTGGGAAAAGAATAAACTTGCTTATCCCCTACGACAATGAGTTACAAAGTACCACTACTTTTCTTCTACAAGGATAGCTTTTGCATTAAATAACCTACGAAGGTTGATATGCCACTAAACAAAGAAAGCAAACTCCTACTACTTGTACAGTTGCTGCTGTTGCTGCTGATGCTGCTGCTGATGATGATGATTACATTATACTTCACTAAATGTCCATCCAATTCGGACATCATTTAGTACATCTTCCTTGAGATGAAACAACTTAGGCCAATAAAACGTTAAATGATTCAAAATTTTAACACCATGACTTGCAATGAGACGTTTGACAATTCAAAGAAAATTTAATCATTTTCAAAACCCTAAGCTAAACATTAAAAATTAAGATAAAACAAAGTCATATTTCATTTATCTGGAAGTTCCAACTACAAAATCTAAGTTCAGCACATTAACCACTGCACCACGGAAACTCCTCATATCTATTTTTAATTTAGGGGTTCTAAAGACCTCGAAATTGAGTTCCAGGTCGCAAATAAATAGAAAATGCAATTTTTGTTGTTTTTTGTTGTTGTTGTTGTTGTTGTTGTTGTTGTTGTTGTTGTTGTTCTTCTTCTTCTTCTTCTTCTTCTTCTTCTTCTTCTTCTTCTTCTTCTTCTTCTTTTTAAGCTTCAGTCTTATCATGAAAACAACACTGTTAAAATCATAGAGAACACTTAGAAAGTCCTAAAGACCTGAGGGTGATTCCTATCACTCGGACTTTAGTGAAAAACCACCAAATAAAACTGATGTGAAAAATTCATGAGAGATAATATCAATAAACTATATTACAGTCATTCAAAACTAGAATACTGGCCCAGTCGTTTGGGGCTGCAGAATACACCGACCGCATCTCAGCAGAGGGGTAAGACTCTCCCAACAAGCGTCTTGGATATGAAACGAAACAATCTGATGGTTAGGTTTCAGTAATTGTGGAGCTTTGGGGAATGTGGAGAACCCCTTCATTGGCATCACTCCCAGCATCACTCTGGCTCGGAACGGTAGCATTTGGTAGGGTCCTGTCTATGGTTCAAATAGAATTAAACTACGTACTGGTACTAAACTGAATTGCTTGAAATAGAAATGTTTTGGGATTTAAATTGCGTATATATACTAAACTGAACTGTTTGAAATAGAACTGTTTTACATTTAACTGTGTAAATAAATGACTGATGTTTAATTGAATTGTTAGTGATACATTGCAATAATTGGAACCATTTAACTTTGTTGGTTAAACTGAATAGCTTGAAATAGAAAAGTTTTTGACATTTAATGTGTACTTTTGCGAAACTGAATTGTTTAAAATAGAACTGTTTATATGTACAAAAGTGGATTCGGCGTTAAATAACCTACAATGTTTTATATGCCATAAAACCAAACCAAATCAAAACAAAGCTAAAATAGTACCTTCTGGCGAGATATTGGTCAGCACCATAGCATAAAAATGCTATCGCGTAAAAAATCCAGCAATTTCCAGTAGTACCTTTTGGCGCAATTTTTGTCATTGCAATAGAATAAAAAAGCCATATAGTAATAAAATTAAGCATTTTCCAACAGTACCTTCTGACGTAATTTTTGTCATCGCAATAGAATAAAAAAAGCTATATAGTAAAAAATCAAGCAATTTCCAGTAGTACCTTCTGACGCAATTTTTGTCATAGCAATAGAATAAAAAAGCGATATAGTAATAAAATCAAGCAATTTCCAGTAGTACCTTCTGACGCAAATTTTCTCATCGCAATAGAATAAGAAAGCTATACAGTAAAAAAATCAAGCAATTTCCAGTAGTACCTATGGGCGCAATTTTTATCGTTGCAATCGAATAAAAAAGCTATATAGTAAAAAATCAACCAATTTCTAGGAGTACCTTCCGACGCAATTTTTGTCATCGCAATAGAATAAAAAAGCTGAGGTAAAAAAAATCAAATAATTTCCAATATAATTTGCTAATTAGTAATAAGCGTGTCTGCTTTGGTTCATTACAATTTTTGCCGGAAAAAAGCTACTAAATTCTAAAGATAGAGTTCTTCCTCTCATTAATCTATATATTTACAATCAATTACAATATAAATTCGATAAACAATATGCACGTAGACGTCAAGGTTAATGGCTACCATCAGCTGTCTTTTACTTTGGTTTATTTGCTTTTTTTAAAGGCATATCAACCTTTCTGTCTTATTTCATGCCAAAGCCATCCTTGTAGAACTGTAGTGTCACTATTTAACCTTTTACTGGGATGATAAGTTAGTTCATACCTTTCTCATGAATATTAGTCCGAAAGTGAATATATTAGCGCGACTGGAGTTGCTTACTTCGAGGCCGCAATCCAACACTAACTCCATTTCTTCTTCTTCTTCTTCTTCTTGATAATAATAATAATAATAATATCTGTGGAACATGAGGGTGACGGTAATATCACGTGTGACTGGTGCATTTGGAATGATACCCAAAGCTTGAAAAGAGGACGGGAAGTCTTGGAAATCAAAGGACGAATCGAGACTATCCAGAATACAGCATTGTTAAGAGCAGATTGAATACCCAGAAGAGTCCCAGAGACGTGAGAAGATGTAAGGACACTCGGTGTCGCTCAGACTCCAGGGAAAAATCTCCAACTAATGTTGGTGTGAAGAAGTGAAATAATAATAATAATAATGAATTAAAAAAACAGAACGTGTAGAATTGTGGATTTTACTGTCCCGGCTGACCACAAAGTAAAACTGAAAGAACGTAAAAAGAAAGATAAGTACCCCGACCGTGCTAGGGAATTGAAAAAGCTGTGGAACATGAAAGTGACGATTATACCCATTGTAATTGGTGCTCTTGGTACAGTCACATGAGGATTCATACAAGGACTAGAGGACTTGGAAGTAACAGGATAGGTGGAGACCATCCAAACTACTGCATTATTGAGATCGGCCAGAATACTGAGAAGAATCCTTGAAACTTGAGAAGACTTGCTGTCGCTCAAACTCCAGTGAAAGACCATCAGCTAACGATAATGTGAAAAACTTTAAGTTTAAAATTTGACCATACCTTCAAATATTGGTTGTTTCAGTATCCATGGGATCGATGTAACTGCTAATAACTCTACTAATAATACTGTGGTGTTATTTTTGTTTCAGGTTTGAAAATAGTATACTATAACAACTATTAATACCCCACCACCATGCTTCGGACAAGAGAGGAGAAAAATTTGTGTCACTTATTTGGAGACAAAATCATTTAAAACTGTGCAAAAAAAATTTCGTAGAAAGTTTGACAATTATCCTCAGGAAAGCCAGATTGATCGTTGGGTACACAAATTTCAAGCCATAGGATCAGTAAGCAACCTCAACTGGAAGGCAGAAAATCCCAGATCCCACAAGAAGTTGAATGCAAGATGTCCTGATAATGTGGATGCGGTAAGAGATTCTGTCGGAAGGAGTCCGAAAAAGTTCCTCCGAAGACGTTCCTAAAAACTTCGTCTTTCACGTTTATTGTTGCAAAGACTCTTAAAGATCTTCAGCTGTACCCATACGGAATCCAAATCAAGCATAAACTCACACCAGCTGACACGGAGTTTTTTTTTTGTCTCAGTAATTAATCATTATCATAATTATAGGTTGCATTTATTTTGAGACACTCCTCGAAAATGAGACTCATAAAATTCTCTGAAACCTTGAGATATATAAGTAAAGTAAGTGAAGTTGGCTCTTTTCAATAGCTACTACACCGAGGTGTAGGGGAGGGCACTACCCCTTTCCCTGGATTGCTCCACTTTGCCCTTGATACATACCTTATAATGCTGAGTGTTAAGCGGGTAGGTATCAAGTACCATTTTTAAGGTCTTTGGTATGACCCGACCTGGGATTGAACCCAGGTTTCCCGGACCATCGGTAAACCCTCTATCCACTAGGCCAATGATACGCATTACTTAATCCAGCCTAGAAGAGGCCAAACCTCGGATAAATTAACCAGAAGAAAAGAACTTGTCATCAAATGAATTATACTATTTAAGCAGACAACGGATTGAAAATAAAGCGAAAAGAAAGACAAATATTTTGATCTTGCTAGAGAGCCAAAAAAGCTGTTACTTATGAAAGTGACGATCATATAATTGGAGCCAACAGAACGGTCCCCAAACGCCTGGAAAAGAGACTTTTGGAAGAATCAAAACCGTCAAGACGACATCACTTTTAAAATCCTTTAGAATACTTACAAGAGTCCTGGAGACCAGAGGAAACTTGCTGTCACTGAGGCTACAATAAAAAACCATTATTAAAATTGGTAAGAGGTAGCTAGACGAGAAAAGGATAATAGCAATGATTTTAAAAAGAATATTTAGATTCCGCATCTGATTGGGTGCAACGATTTGTTAACATAAATGAGAAAATTCTAAACTTTACTCTATAAGTTAATAAAGGAATTCAGTTTTCCTACGAAGGAAATCCTCAGCATAAAAATGCATCTAAGATCATAAAAGGTGGTAGAAAAAGTGCAAGGATTAAAAACCTGTTAACAGAAACACTTGGAAAACCAATATTCACACTAGTTTGTGTCATGTAATGTTCGACGCACTGAACTGAATTTTTGCCTATAAAAATGAGTAAAGTCAAATTTGACGTAGACCAAAATTGCATTGACCAAAATTATGTAGTGTGGAGTATTACTATATATATATATATATATATATATATATATATATATATATATATATATATATACATGATTTTGTTCTTTTTGTTGGTCCAACGAGAGAAAAGTAAATATCATAAATTGAATTGGTCCCAAGTGAATTTGGTCGTTTAGATTTTATTTTTATAACTTTGCTCAACATGTGTTTTCAACTTCATAGAAGTCTTCAGAAGGCTAATTAGCAAAGTTATAAAAAATGAAATCTAAAATACCAAATCAACTTACGGACCTATTCATTTTATTATATATATATATATATATATATATATATATATATATATATATATATAAAGAAGGATAGATAGATATAAAGTGTACACACAAAAATCAATACAGTATAACGAGTGTCAGTTTGCTTGTTCTTTAGATAATGTGTCAAAATCATTTCTTAAAAAATGGATGATAGAACTAAAAGATCAAACAATCCTGCGAATAGAAACCCCTAGAAAGCCAATATTCATTCTGATATAAATAAATGTAAAACATATCAATCCCAGAAGTGTTAGAAGCTAAACACACACACACATACACAAAGAGTGAGAGAAAGAGGTATTTATCATCACCTCATAGGATCAAAGCCTAATCCCCAGGAATTACCAGGCAAACATTATAGAAAAATGGTTCTGAGCCAATGCGTAGATTATGAGAACAGTATGCTGAGACTATTGACCGTTTAGTATCTGGTTGTTCAATTCGACACCGAAGGAATACAAAGATCGACATAACAAGGCTGCACAGCGTATTCAGTAGAAAATATATAAATATTACTGTGCGCCATATGCTGAAAAATGGAATAGAATAGCATCCTATTTTCGGTAGGACTCACTTGGCATTCATGATAAGTGGGTGATATTAAGTTGATCGCCTGGTTCCAGGGAACCTTTTCCACCAGCAGTGCCTGTTTAGCAGAGTTCAACGCTAATTGCCTGAGGCGCCGGTGAAAAGAGGAATGCCAAGAGAATGAAGAATTAGCCGTGTATGAAACTTGATTTATGCGTTGTCCCCCACATTAAAATGATCTTGTGTCAAATCAGGCCAGGTACTATTTACCAACCCCTCCGCTCGGGCAGGATATGACACGAGGTCAATTTTTAAGCGGAGTTTAACAGGTTTGAATTCAGAGTTTTCCTTCTCCTAGACTAGTTGCCTCACCAAGGCTGAAGAACCTAGTCCGTCCTACTATTTACCCATAGCTGGAGGGAGAATAAGGGGGTTCATACCTTTCCCAAGGGTATTTGCCCGAAAGTGAACGCAATAGCGCGACTGGAGTACGAACTCGCGTACTACGATTCCGCAGTTCATCGCTTTAACCATTACACCACGAGCCAGGTAGGAGGTTGGATAAATCTTTCATCCTGAACTCGTCATAGAAGGTCATGAACTCCCTATTATTTGGGATTTTACCATTCATACTGATAGGCGTACAAAAGCTAACAGACCAGACCAAGGGAATAAAAACTACAAGGAGGAGTATCTGAGGCGTAGTGGCTAACGTGCTGGACTGTAACATCGTATTAATCAAGTTCGAATTCGAATTGAAGACGGAAATCATCCGAGAACTAAAGAAAAAAGTGTGGAATATAGAGTGAGGGGGATACAAATTTTGTTGGTGCTCTGGGAATTTTTTCAAAGGCTTTGGAAAAAAGAGTGGCGGAATTAAAAATCAGAGAAAGAGTTGAGACCATCCAAGTCTCAGCATTGTTAAGATCGGTGAGATTACCAAGAGAAGTCTTGGGGAACTGAGGAGACTTGCTGTCAGACTCTAGTGAAAGACCACCAGCTAATGCTGGTGTGAAAAATATATAATGAGTAGAAATCTCATCAAAGAGATAAACACCTTGGCTGTCCCTCTTGTAAGATACTCGGGACTATTCTTGAAGTGGACGAGGAAAGAACTTCAATAAATGGACCAAATATGGCAATACCCACAAGCCGGGAGGGCCGATCGATCGTCCAGGGAGGTTTTGTCGTAGTGAGATCTTACAAACTGGCTGAGGAGGCATTCACATGTTGAATGGAAAAAATAACAACAAAGAAACAAGGGGAGGAAGGAAATAAAAGACCAAACAACAGATATGAGACAGCAAAACAAAAAAAAAAATCGTGCCACTACGTTCACGTTTGGACTAATACCTGTGGGAAAAATAAGTATCTCCTTATTCCTCCTTGCTATGGGTTAAATAATACCACTATTGTTCTTCTGAAGGATTTATTTGGTATTAAAAACCCATGAGAGTTGATATGTCATTAAACAAAGTTGATCTGTCATTAAACAAAGAAACCAAACTAAACCATTGATTGCTTATCTTCGACTCGACTTCTACTTCCTCCTGCGTTAATTGGACATTTTTTTTAAGTATTGAAACAGTTTTTATAATTATTTAAATTGACTCTGACTGATCTAGACATCTCTATTTTATGTCATTTGCTCTGCCGTCTATGTCTTCATTTAAATTTAAAGTAAAAAAACAAACAAACAATTGAAACTCTACAGACAGGACGAGTTAGATAAGAGTAATTACGCATTGTATTAAATATGATCTATTGTTTATAAATATTGCTTTCGACTATATTACTAATGAAACAGTGACTACTATTCCTACCACTATGACAGGGGGTTGTCTCTGTGGTGTAGTGGCTAATGTTCTGGATGTCGACATCATTGTGAGTTCGAACTCCAGTCGAGCTATAACGTTCCCTTTTAGACAAACACCTTTGGGAACAGCCCAATCAACTGGGACTGTACAATACATCGACGGCATTTCTGCAGAGACGTAAAACACGCCTCACCAGCAAGTGTTCTTGATATGACAGTGGTGAGGCTCCTAACCTGGAGCTTTAGGGAATGCCGAGTACCCCTTCATTACCATTACTCTCAGGTCCACTCTGAGTGGTTGTAACTAATAGGGTCCAATATATGGGCTAAGTAAAACTGTTTGACCAAGAACTCTTCAACTATTCAACTGTGTTCAAACAAATGACTGATGTTAAATTGAATTGTTATTTAAATAGCTTCAAATATTGCTACGTATGAGGATCATTAAATAAGTTTCCAGACTTTTTTCGTATGGGCACTTTTATTGATAGTACACACATAAAACTCTAGTCCCCTTTGAAGTAATCTCCTCCGGCTACAATGCACTTGTACCGTTCCAACAACTTCTGGAAGGCCGCATGGAAGTCCTCTTGTGTGAGCATGTCAATGACCTTCGTCACAGCCTCTTTCATCTCCTCAACTGTCTCATAACGACAGCCTCTGAGCTTAGGGAGCAAGGTCTGGACGATAGTGAGGCTGAGGAACTGTCTTGATACCCATCTTGGTCAAAAAGCCTGTGACAAGGATGAAGTTGAGGACTGGTGCATTGTCCTGGTGGAAATGCCACTAATCCGATCTGAAGAGTTCTGGCCTCTTCCGACAGAATCTCTTCCTGAACATTTGAAGCTGAAATCATAAAAATTGGTCAGTCAGATGTATAGCAATAACAGAGTGAATTTTCAACAGTCTACGACAATTCTAAATGCCTGTACAAAAAGTCTGGAAACTTATTGATGGCTCCAGGTATACATATTGGTGTCGATAAAACTATGACTACTTCCTGAATCTATAAGTGCGGTGAGTTGTTTTTTTCGTTTCGTTTAAGAAGCATTTTACAATGGCTTTTAAAATTCCGTCTTGTCCAGCAGTTACCGTGGTTATGACGAGTAATACAGCTAAAAACCTATAAGTTATCAAATGATGGACCTTAGCTCAGAGCCTCTGAAAAAAAGCACTTTTTAAAAAAAATGGGACTTGTTGATATCCAAGAGTCCTCCTTCTGATTTTCCTCTTGCAGAGAAGTAAAGTCCGGGATTCTGATATACACACTGCTTGATAACTTGTTTTGGTATCTGTAGAAAAGGCTTGAGAATTTAGAATAGCCCTATCTACACTTCGTGTTTAAGGAATAAGAGGCGCAGATAACATTGAAGTAAAAACATCTCTAATATCTTCCTCTTTGTAAACTTGAACGGTAACATCTCTGAATCTACAGCCCTTCGTCAAAACGTGCAATGTTTGAAGATATAAATCCAAGGTATCTCAAGCCTATTGAGTTCTGGTGCCAAGTACATGCCTGGCGTATATATAAATTTTTACTTGGTTTGGTTTGGTTTGGTTTGGTTTTATGGCATATCAACATTTGTAGGTTATATAACGCTAAATCCATTTTTATGTAAATAATTAGTTCTATTTCAAACAATTCAGTTTAGCATGAGTACACAGTTTGTAAAAAACATTTCTATTTCAAACTATTCAGTTTATTCAAGCAGTTATATATATAACAATTCAGTTTAGTGTAAGTAAAGTTTCGATGTCAAAAACAGTTCAATTTCAAATTATTCAGTTTAGCATTAGCATGCAGTTTTAATAGTATAGTTTAATTATAAAAAACATTTCTATTTCGAGCTATTCAGTTTAGTCAAGCAGTTCTAAACCAGCTGATTCAGTTTAGTATAAGTACAGATTTTATTTACACACAGTTACATGTCAAAACAGTTCTATGTTAAACAATTCAGTTTAGTGTAGATACTGTTTCAATGTCAAAAACAGTTCTATTTGAAATAATTCAGTTTATCATAAGCACGCAGTTTAAATGTAAGTACGGTTTAATTGTAGAAGACATTCCTATTTCAAGCTATTCAGTTTAATCAAACAATTCAGTTTAGCATAAGTATGCCGTTAGTTATATTTAACCCATAGACAGGGCCCTATCAGTTGCTACCTCGCCGGGACAGAGTAGACCTGGGAGCAATGGCAATGAAGGGATGCTCCATATTCCCCAAGACCCCAGCATTACTGGGACCTCACCATCAGACTGTTTAGTGTCATATCCAGGACGCTCATTGGGGGGGGTGTCTTACCCATCTGCAGAGATGCAGTCAGTGTATTCTACAGCCCTAGCCGACTGGGCAAATTTTTAATTGGATAAAAACTTTCTTTAGAATGTTTTTAGCTTCTTCAAAGTCTTCACTATCACAGAACAATTCGTATTTATTAGATGACACGTAATTTACAAGATTATCTTAATGGATTCCCTTTAATATGCTTGAAGAAGTTTTTAAATATTCGGTACTAATGATTCCATATTTTCTCTGCTTCGGGGTTGGGGTCTTACTATTTAAAACCAGAAAATTAAGTTTTAGTACCTTGTCTATTTTTATACACCCAAACCAAAAATAGTCGCAAATAGAACGTTGTAAACTACAATTAGTTGAAAGTATTCACTACTATTTCTCGATAAGTTTCATCTTCAAGCTACGAGGAAAAAATCGATGACTTCGTCTTGTCATCTGACTATAAAGAATTTTGTTTATGATGGTGGTAAGAAGCATTGGTTATGGCGACACAGATTTTTGTAAAATTTAGACTCGTATAAACAAACCAGCTAGTTGACAAACCATATATATCGTTCAAAATATACATCTCACACTCAGTATATATATATATATATATATATATATATATATATATATATATATATATATATATATATTATTGGGCAAGATTTTCGTCACTTTAGACAAGAAAATTTCAATTAATTTTTTCGCATTTTTACCAATGAAATAATATCTCTGTTTGGGTCATTTCTATACCTAATCATTATATATTTTTGTAGTGGCTCTGAATGAGAGGGGAGGATGCGGGATTACTCCGAAATCGCCGTGCAAAAGTTTCTACCCACCTCATATAAACCAATCAAGATACAGTGTTTTAAAATAGAAAAATGTCGCTTATGAAAATTCCTTAATTAATTTTCCTTTCAAGAAATTGTTGTACATCCTTAGTATTTCGTGCGGCTTCCTTTAGCTTGAATAATTGTTTCAAAGCGCCAAGAAAGAAACGCGAACGAATCCTTTATCATTTTCCAAGCAATGAGATTCCATTATCCGAGGGTAAGCTTTCTACAAACCTTCAAGATGGCGTGGATTCTTCTTACAGAATCTTCTTTTTAATTCTGTCCACATTTGCTCGATGATTTACAAGTCAGAACTCTTAGCTGACCAATCTTCATCAGCCAAACTCTGTTGTGTTACACGCGATTTATGGCATAACGCTTCGTCATGCTGAAAAATCTCACCTTCATCCAAGTCTCATATCAAAATGTCCTTTAGCAATCGGATATATTTGGCACTGTTCAAATTAGCGTCAATTTTAACCAATTTTCTTGAACCATTGCTTTTTATGTATATCCAAAGCACCCGACTTGTGCCTACAAGCTTCACTGTTTTCAACGTGTAACTCGTGCCATTTCACTGTCCTGCAGGTCTAACAAACCCTCACAAATTAGAATGCAGCTCCATCCCTGTTTCAACGCTGAATATTATCTTATTCCAAACATCTGCATCCCATAGTTCATACGTCTTTAACCAAATTAATCTTGTTTTCAAATGCTTTTTGGTTAATGCGAGTTTCTTAGCAGCAATGCATCCCTACAGTTCATGTTCTCGAAGGAAATGCTTAGCGCTATCTGCGGATCCTAAATTGGACATGTCGAACTCATCCGTCACTTGTCTTGTAGTCCTCTCAGACTGAGCTTTTGCTATCCTGATCAATTTCCTACCATCCTGTGCTGCAGCTTTCGAAAGCAACCACATCTTGGTCGATCATAAATAAATGTCATGCCTTGAAACTTAGAGAAGATTTCTGAAATGTCACTTCCAAAAATTCTGAGTTCCTTAGCTATATTCTTGGTCATTCTTATTATTCTATCTCCATTCTTATTCATTTGGAAATTTTCGCCATGATTTTGGATGTCAGAATTTTTACTATATTAAAGAAAAAATTGGTGCTATTGTCGAAAAATATTTGCATTTTAATAGTGAAACATTTTTCAGTTTTTAAACTCTGCATCTTGAGTGCTTTATATGAGATGGTCGAAAACATTTGCATGGCGATTTTCGGTGGTGGTCACGCATCTTCTCCTCTTGCTCAGAACCACAACTACAAAATATGATGATTAGGTATGAAAATGATTCCAAAAGGATGAATAAAAAATACCATGCGAAATATCCACTTTTAAGTTGGCACCTCGTAGAAATTAACTATGGTTTAAATTAGCTGAAGACTTTTGCACGGTACTATATATATGTATATATATTGGAATTGTACTATTATTTCTAAGACCGGTTTCGCTTTAGTTTCTTATGATATAATAGAAAACTCAATGCCAAAATCATTATTGTAGAAGAACAGTGATGGTACTATCTAACCCATAGCTGTGGCGGGAGGGAGTTCATACTCTCCCAAGAGTATTAGTCCAAAAGTGAACGTAATAGAGCTACTGGAGTTCGAACTCGCTTACTACGACGTTGTTGTCTAGGACGCTAGCCACTATAACACGGGGAGTTTCCCTGTTATTACTAAGAGTAATATAAGATATTGATTAAAAATAAATGACAGTAAAGTAAATGAATTGATAAATAGCGAGTTGCAAAGTAGTTACGAAAAGAAAAAATGAGTTGGAGAGGGTAAGAAGCAGTTGTTTTGACGACTCCGTTTTACATAAAACCAGACAGAGATTAACCTGACAAACAGACTGACAAAGAAATCAGCATTATATATAGATGTATTACATGATACATTCTTTGACCCTGGGTTTCATGCATTCAACAATCGACGGACAGAGTAAAGATTTTCAACAGCAAAAAAAAAACAAAAACAAAAAAAAAAAAACCCCGATTAATATGTTTAATTTTTTGTTCGAAAAGTGGGGGTTATTTGTGTGTATATGTACCTAAGTTTGTGTGTAGCAGAATGTTAGTATGTTTGTTTATGTGTTGTTGCTCGCACGTACTTATATACGTATTTTTGCGTACGTACTGACATGCATCTTTACGTACTTACACATATTTCCACTGTCTGTGGGTGGGAAGGAGTTGCACGAAGGAAGAGAGTGTGAGAGAGGAAGAGTGGATGAGCGAGGTGAAAATGGATTGTTGCAATCAGAATTTCTTTTCCTTTCTAACTTTATGGTAGCTAAAGGTTTACTTTGATTTGAATATATGTCTGTTTTGTGGGGAATTTCATTGATGGTGATGATGATGATTAAAATTAAAATCATCATCGGGTTAGCATTTTTTTTT
>OY757914.1:86934504-86947004 GCA_963585895.1 Sepioteuthis lessoniana
ACACACACACACACACACACACACGCACACATACACATACATTTATTTATCTATTTATTTATTTACAAGGGTTATTCAGTCAATAAGGTGAATCGTGCATTAAAAAATTGTCACAAGGAAGTACTGTTTATAGTACTGTTTATAGTAAAGTTCCATATTTATAGTACTGTTTATAGTACTGTTTATATTAAAGTTCCATATTTTTCAAGGAAATCAATAGTCATTGGTTCTTTAATGTCTTAGAAGACTGGTAGCATTACTTTTACTGACTGCTGCGCCCAAACCTTTTTTTACCCGACTGATGTGGTCCTGGGTTGGGATCACTAAAAGACGACTCGGAACACGGTATAAGGTTAAAGATATATTGAAGTAAAAGATACAGAGAATAGTGGTGGCGTAAGCTAGGCTTACTTGTCAGTCAAATATCGGTAGAGTATCCAATATTTTCGAGAGTACTTGGCTCTCGAGTAATACAGAATTTGGAAGAGTCCATGAATGGGTAGGTAACGGTCCCATAACACCGACTCTTAGTGTGTTTCCACTCTATGCACTGTTTCTTTTCGACTCATAATCCTAATGGCAAACCTATGTTTAGCCTATTTGTAAAAGCTTTTTGCGCTAAAACAGGTTTCTCCGTACATATCACACATTCTCCTGTAAATTTCACAGACTTTGCACTTTTCAGCCACCAAACATTTTATGACACACCTCTGTTTAACCCTGAAATGCTCTCTTTAATTTGCCACTATTTCGAATAGCTCAAGTCATATATCTTTGTTTGGGATAAATATTCGTAAGCCTGAGGGAAAATGGAACAAATTCCACTAGCATACGGTATACCAAAAGAGACCGTCGCAGCCATAATGATTCTCTATAGAAACACTCTGGATGGAGACACAGACTATTTCGACATTGTAGCAAGAGTACTGCAAGGGGACACACTAGCCCCATACCTCTTTATCATCTGTCTAGACTGCTTGTTTAGAACATCAACTGATAAAATCAAAGAAAACGGTTTCGAGCTGGCAAAGAAGGAGAAGGTACGCCGCAAAAAACAATTACCGTCGCCGACTACGCCGATGATATAGCGATTCTGGCAACCCCAGTTGAAACACTACTACATAGTCTGGAACGAGCCGCCGCAGGCATTGGCCTCCATTTCAATGCACACAAAGCGGAATACATGTGCTTTAATCAAACAGGCGATATTTCAACACTAGGTGGTACCTCTCTGAAACTAGTTGACAAGTTCACCTACCTACGAAGTAGAGTCTCATCAAACGAGGCAGACATCCACACGCGACTAGTAAAAGCATAGACAGCTATCGATAGACTATCGGCCATATGGAAGTCAGACCTGACCAATAAAAGGAAACGCAGTTTCTTCCAAGCAGTGGTCGTGTTGATACTGCTATATGGGTGCACTACATGGACGCTGACAAAACGAATGGAGAAAAAGCTTGACGGCAACTACACAACAATGCTGCGAGCAATTTTGAACAAGACCTGGAGGCAAACCCTCAAAAAGCAGCAGCCACCTACCTCACATCACGAAAACTATCAAAGTTAGAAGAACCAGACATGCAGGACACTGCTGAAGACGAGCTCATAAGTGATGTTCTCCAATGGACCCCTTCACATGGCCGAGAAAAAGCAGGGCGACCAGCTCGAACATACATACATACATCAGCTCAGTGGGGATACAGGATGTAGCCCTGAGGACCTGCCAGAAGCGATGAACGATAGGGAGCAGTGGCGAGAGAGGGTCAGGGATATCCGTGCTGGTGGCACGACAAGATAATGATGATGATGACATAGAGGTTGTTTTTTAAACATCCATCGTTGACTTAACATCGCTAATATTACCCCTCATGGTCCTGATGATGGTTCAGTGGTGTCGACTTCTCAATAAATCTCTCCTTCCACTTGGATTACCTTGTTATCAATTTTTCTACATATTGTCGGATTACAATCTTTTATTTACTTTCGACATAGAGGTTGTAAGATGGCTGTTATTAAAAATAAAGAACATTGAGTCGCTTTTATTAAAGTTTAGGATAATCGTATTTATTTGTTTAAACCGAGACTGTCGTACGGAAGATGGGTTAGAGTTTGTTCGGAAATTTCGGAGATTTTAGAAATCCCCTGAAAATTAATGAATATTTCTCAGTGATACGTCATCTTATTATTTTACAAACTCTTAATTTTAAGAAAATTAGGTTCCTAAGCATTTTTTAAAGCCGATCGATCGTTATGATAAAATGGATTCACTCCAAGCGCGACACCTCGTCACAACAAGTCTGAGTGCATGTGGGAAAGGAAAAAGCCATTCGCCTCTCGCAGCGATCATCGAGAGAGTTGGTTACCGAATATTTTATATAGCAACGTGGACAGAAAGATGAAGACTTAGAGACGGATCTTATCGAAAAAATACTCTGTGCTAGATCTTTTTAGAAAAATTAAAAGTCTCCCGAGGTATGATTCCTCCTGCAATAGATTAAATCTAGTTATTCTTTAACTTGAAGTTATTAAGGAGAGTGGTTTCCCATGGTGTAGTGGCTAAAGTACTGGATTACGGTCTCGAAGTAAGCAATTTCGATCTCCAGTTTCCTATTAGCTATTACGAGGATCGTTAAATAAGTTTCCAGACTTTTTTCGTATGGACACTTTTATTGATAGTACACACATGAAACTCTAGTCCCCTTCGAAGTAATCTCCTCCGGCTGCAATGCACTTGTATCGTTCCAACAACTTCTGCAAGGCCCCATGGAAGTCCTCTTGTGTGAGCGTGTCAATGACCTCTTTCATTTCCTCAATTGTCTTATGACTGCCTCTGAGCTTAGGGAATAAGCAAAAGTCCCAGGGAGCAAGGTCTGGACTAGAGGGAGGCTGAGGAACTGTCTTGATGCCTATCTTGCTCAAATAGTCTGTGACAAGGATAAAGTTGTGGACAGGTGCATTGTCCTGCTGGAAATGCCACTGACCCGATTTGAAGTGTGCTGGCCTCTTCCGCCGGAATCTTTTCCTGAACTCCCATAAAACCTCAACATAGTAAACCTAACCCTAACCCTTTCGCCAATCAACTCTGGTGCATTGACTTCCTTACTCCTCCCACACCTCTCATCATCCCTCATAGACTCCCTGCCTCCCTTGAATCTCTTATGCCACTCAAAAACTGATGCTCGATTCGTGCAAGATGATCGAAAAGCAGTCTGAAGTATTCCATACGTTTCTGTGGCATTTTTTCCAAGTTTAAAACAGAATTTTATTGCATATCGTTCTTCTAAAGTGTCGTCACGTCCACATTGCATTTTTGAAATTCACAAGCTGTGACAATCAGGCTTTAGTAGGGTGTATTCCAATTGCTGCTGTAGCTGTTTATTTGAAGCTGAAATCATAAAAATTGGTCAGTCATCTCATAAGATGTATAGAAATAACATACTGAATTTTCAAGAGTCTATGACAGTTTTAAATTCCTGTACAAAAAAAAGTCTGGAAACTTATTGAAAGCACCCCGTACGTTCTCTTTCGTTTTATTACTCTTGAGGGTGTTGTAAAACCCCTTATTCCTACATATATGGGTTGAATAGTATCACTGCTTTTCTTCTACAACAATGAAATTAAATAAACCACGAAGGTTGATATGCCGTTAAGCAAAGAAACCAAACCAAACCAAACCAAACCAAACCTGGCATGATTTAAACAATTCTAGAAAATTTGGTTGAAATCGGGCCAAAAAATGGTGGAGCTTAAGCAGCACAGACAGAAATGTACAAAGGTGAATTATAATAAGATCACGGAATGGGATAGAGAAAAAAATTAAAAGCTAAATAAAACAACAAAACCTAATGAATATAAATGTAGGTTTTAAGTTAAGACAGTAAACGATATGACAAACCCTGTACGCAGATATTCAAACACAACAAAACGCGACAAATGAATGTAGACAATAATCCCACTTCGGCATCTTGTAGACCCGCTCAACAATGAGGACTGAGTGGGAAGTAAATTAGTTTTCCGCCATATTGGACACGCGTTTGCGCGCGAATGCAGGTGCTTCGGAAAATGACGCAGAGACGATATTGGCATTACGCCACCTAGCGGCTGTTTCGTTCTTGCTAACAGTCGATAAAAAGGAGCGTTCTACTATCATGTCCGCCTTTATAGAAGACAAGCCTGTTTTCACACCATCATATGATGTTGAATTAGCATTTGCTTGGGTCTGATGTTCTAGTACAATAGAAAAAAAGGTTCTTTAAACAACTGTTTCTGTTTAGAATATAGAGACGGGCGCCATTTTGACTCCCCACTGTCTGTGACTGTCAGATTTAGTGTTACACCGATTCAACTACTTGGAAATAATTTGTACCATGCTCTTAGAGATACAAACTTTATCTATGTATAAACACAAGTTAACCCTCACACAGACATAGACTTAGGCAGGGAAACACCACTACAGTGTGACTACAGAAATGTATATACTATTTAAGAACAGATGCACGTATATACTTATTACCCCCACTGGCATGGTGTGACACAAGGCCAATTTTTAAGCGGATTAAAGTTGGTTTGAATTAAGGGTTTTCTTCTCCTAGACTGGTTGCCTAACAAAGACTAGAGAATCCAGTCTGCCCAACTTAAAGGATGTTGAAGAAATAGCTCTCACAACTCATAGCAGTATCGATTTTCTATCCGGAGCAGTATCATTTCAACATAGCATGAAATGGGCACGGAAATCTCTCTGTGTAGCAAATACAGATAAATTAGTCTTAAAAAACATTTCAACAGCAACCGTGCAGTGTGCACAGGTCCAACCCATGATCGTAGCTGGTCGTATTTGAAAAGGAAAATAGCAAGATATTAAAATAAATGGTGTGCCATTTCCAATTGTAGTTTAAAATGTGCGAGATATTTCAGCAGCATTTTGTATTTACCCGTAGCGGCGGCGCGGAAGAACAGATGGATTCATGCCTTTCCCAAGGAAATAAGCGCGAAGTGAAACGCAAGCAGCTTCTTCCAGGATTTGAACTTGGGTCACCGGGTCTATTTCCAACAACGATTTGTGAATCTCCAGATGCTCGTAATTCTAGTAACTAAATCAATATGCAATGATAGGGGAGGTCATTGATTCATAAGATAAAATACACACACACACACACACACACAAACACTCACACACACAGGTGCACCCATTCACACACAGATAAATGCACACTCACTCACTTATACACACATATATATGATTAGAAGAAAAATCAAACCAACTGTCATTTGGCTATAATAAATTTATTTCTGCTGGTCACTCCATATGAAAAACCAATCTCTTCAGATAGCCATCACATAATGGAGAGAAAAATTCAAGTATTCTCTTAATGGATTTTAACTCGTTAATACACACATATACATATATATATATCAATAAATAAATAAAGAGAGAGAGAGGGGTCACCTCGATAAATAACCATAACATAATTGAGAGATGAAATAAATCTATAATAACCAAATGACGGTCTATTGAGTTTTTCTTCCAATATATATATATATATATATATGAATAAATAAATAAAGGTAGAGAGGGATCACCTCGAAGCCCACCTCTATAAATAACCATAGCATAATTGAGAGATGAAATAAATCTATAATAACCAAATGACGGTCTATTGAGTTTTTCTTCCAATATATATATATATATATATATATATATATATATATATATATATATATATATATATGAATAAATAAATAAAGGTAGAGAGGGAACACCTCGAAGCCCACCTCTATAAATAACCATAGCATAATTGAGAGATGAAATAAATCTATAATAACCAAATGACGGTCTCTTGAGTTTTTCTTCCAAGTATGTGAATTTGCTCTGTATAAATTTATTTATTATTAATTACACATTGAGCACTCCTGGAGATTTATATGAATCCTCATATACATTCTCAATTTGAATCATTCCCGACTCATCTTCTTTGAATATATATATATATATATTTAAACAAGATATTAAGATATTTAAAATTAGTTTCTCTCCATTGAAGCAAGTTTCTTTTATACAGTTGCCTGCTGAAATAAATTCATAATAGCAAACGATGGTTGGTAGTTTTTTTCAATTTTATGGAAATTTGTACGGCAAGAAATTTATATATTAATTATCATAGATTGAGAAGTCTTGGAGATTTATAAGAATCCTCTTAGATATTCTCAAATAGAATCAGTCCTGACTCATCTTCTTTGGATATTATATCTATCTATCTATCTATATATATATATATATATATATATATATATGTGTGTGTGTGTTTGTGTGTGTGTGTGTGTATTGTCGTTCACTTATTTAAAACAATGAATGACCATAAATACAAGAGGCGATCTAACATATTAGTTGACCTCAAGATATGCGTGTGATTGTTTATGCCCGTGCGTACAAGTGCGTGTGTGTATTCAAATATGTATGTGCATATGTGTGTTTATATTCAGACTTTCGTGTAGCGGAGTCCACTTGGCCTAATAGCTAAGACGCTAAACTTGAAGATCAGGGTATGCAAGTTCGAACTCCAGTTGCTCTATTACGTTCACATTCGGAACAATGCTCTTGGAAAATACGAGAACCCCACTTAACCCTCGTCAACTATAGATTAAATAGTACTATTCTTCTACAAGGATGGATTTGACATTAGGTATCCCACGAAGCTTGATAGGTCATCGAAGAAGAGGCGACACTTTTGTGAACATGGTGAGTTGATATGCTTTAGCAAACTGATAACAATAGATTAAGAATATAACATATTATACGTGAATAGAAATTCCAAAAGCAATTTCTTACGCGATCAGTTTTTATTTTATTGAGAACAAATCTTGATACTTGTCTTCTTTGTCCAATCTAAAATCCTACAACTCGACATAGAACGTCTTTTGTAATTTAAAAATTTCACCAGAGGAACGTTAAAAAAACGAAATATATCAGGTTGAAAAGAATGTAATATCCAATTTTCTAGACAACATTTATTAAAGTATTGACTCTTGTTATCGTTTAGGAATGATACAATGAGTATTTTCTATCTTTTTCTTTCAGATTATAAGAATATTGTTCGTAATCTTCTGTGATATTCACCCCTATGCTCTTTCCAACCAAAGAACGCATTCCACATGTTTTAGTCTTTGCGTTACATAAACGTGTCAATGCAAGCACGGCAGCAAAATTCATTTAGAGCACTTAGGGAGATGATACATTGAATGAAGGAAATTGCAGGAGGTGGTTTTCCTGTTTTTCAAGAGAGGATTTCATTCTAAAGCACGAGCCTCATTAGTCAGCAGAAAGGGATTCATTCTTCATCACAGTAATGCCCGTCCCTACACAACTCGATTGATCAAATATATCTAATAGGAGCTCGCTAAAGAAAAATTGCATCATCTTCCATATTCTACACTGCCCAGTCAGCTGGGGCTTCAGAATACATCAACTGCATCTCTGTAGAGGAGTATGACTCCCCCAACGTGTGTCCCAAATATGACACTAAGCAATACGATGGGGAAGTTCCAGTAATGCTGGAGCTTTGGGGAATGCGGAGTACCCCTTCATTGCCATCGCTCCCAGGTCCACTCTGGCCCGGAATAGTTGCACCTGATAGGGTCCTATCTATGGGTCAAAGAGAACTAAGCTATGTAATTACGCGAAAGTGAATTGCTTGAAATAGAACTGTTTTAGATTTAACAGTCTGTAAACAAAAAAAACTGTACTTATGGTAAACTGAATTATTGAAATAGAACTGTTTTATATTTAAAAATAACTGATGGCCCAGTCAGCTGCGGCTACAGAATACACTGACTGCATCTCTGCAGAGGGTTAGGACGAGTTTCCTGAATATGACACTAAACTATCTCATAGTGAGGCTTCCGTAATTGTTTGAAATGTTTGACATTTAAACTGCGTACTCATGATAAAATGAATTGTTTGAAATAAAACTGTTTTTAAATTTAATTCTGTGTAAACAAAAAGCTATACTTATGCTAAACTGAATCGTTTGAAACTTTTATCGATATGACCTGATTCAGCGCAAAATGACCGGAAAGGTATGAACCCCTTTATCCTCCCAGCTGTGGTTTAAATAGTACTACTACTGTTCTTCCAGAAATATAGATTTGGTATCAAATAACTTAAGAAGGTTGATATGCCATTAAACAACAAAATAAACAAACTTGTTAATGTTATTACCAAATCATTTGGATTATCTCAGGTAGACATCATATTTTGCATTAAAACCTAAAGAATGTTTCAAGTGTGGCATCTCTATGCTTGTTAACAGACAGAATGAGGTTGTCGGAAGTATTGAAGGTTATCTTAATGATTACATATTTCCATTGGCATAATTCTTTTTCATCGATATTATATTCTCTAATATCGAAAATTTGGACATTCGTCCAAATATATATTCACTAACAGAAACTCTTGTCTAAGATTGGTAGGATTGTTGTATTTTGACTTTCGACCCGGCCAAAAATGCCATTCAAGGTGATGCACCGGAAGGAAGTGACACATTCTAACGGCAGTTAGGAGAGGAAATCGCGTGGGCGGAGATTGGCTAACAAAATGGGACAAGCTAAAAAATCCCATGGTACACTCATAAACTGATGCACCGGAAGAGAATAACCTGTGAACTGCATGACAGTTATTTCCGCTTGATGACGATCCAACATGCGATTCCAAAGATTGAGTGGGCGATCGAGTGGGCGTTGAACTATTATATAACTCAGTCAAGACAGAAGTCAGACAGTTAGAAATCGGACGGAGTTATAGTCGAGATGTGGTTGGGAAAGCCACACCAGGCTGAAGGGATTGAGTTAGGGTCCAGAGAAGTTGCTGATAAGATGCAGTAAAGAAAGCCATCACCCAGCAGAGTGGGCCCCAGGGCCTCCGGTTGAGCATCAGGAGAACGAGAAAGACACAACGCTGACGGCCATAAGAGTGGGGGTCAAAATATTGCAGTTTCTGTTCGGTCTCCAGCTCCCTCTTACACGCAAACCTTGAGTAACCCTTTTCGAACCTTACACTAAAGTGAGAGGTACATATATTCATAAAGAAGTCTTCGCTCGTCCTTTATCATTTTGTCGTTGTGAATTATTCTGCATGTATATGCATGTGTATATAAGCATATTTATTATGTGAGAATACAACAATTGGTTTGGTTTGGTTTGTTGGGTTTTATGGTATATCAACCCTTGTAGGTTATTTAACGCCAAATCCATTTTTATGTAAATAATCTGTTCTATTTAAAACAATTAAGTTTAGCATCAGTACACAGTATAATTGTCAAAAACATTTCTATTTCAAACTATTCAAGCAGTTATATATAAAAATTCAGTTTAGTGTAAGTACAGTTTCAATGTCAAAAACAGTTCAATTTCAAATAATTCAGTTTAGCATTAATTGTCAAAAACTTTTCTATCTCAGGCTATTCAGTTTAATCAAACAATTCAGTTTAGCACCAGTATCCCATTAGTTCTATTTAATCCATAGATAGGGCCCTATCAGGTGCTACCACGCCAGGACAGAGTGGACCTGGGAGCAATGGCAATGAAGTGGTGCTCCGTATTCCCCAAGGCTCCAGCATTACTGGGACCTCACCATCAGACTGTTTAGTGTCATATCTAGGACACTCATTGGGAAGGGGTCTTACCCCTCTGCAGAGGTGCAGTTAGTGTATTCTACAGTCCCAGCCGACAGGGCAAAAGATTGGTAAGAGATGAAGACTTTGATCACTATTAGTTACAATGAAAATTAATAGTTTCCCCGAGTACTAATTTTCTATTGGAAAGGGTAAATTCCGTCGGAGTTAAGTGAGTTAGGTCAGACGAAACTGCTCTAAGTCCCAGTGACGTCAATATTATTCAATGAATTGGAGGTGCCCGTGGTGTAATGGTTATCGTCGTAGGAAATGGACATGGCGACACGAGTTCAAATCCTGGACAAGACTGATTGCATTTCACATAGCACTAATACCCTTGAGAAAGGTATGAATCCAATTTTTCTCCCTCCGGCTATGGGTAAATAGTAGGGCAGACTATTCTTCTGCCTTGGTGAGGCAACTAATGTTGGAGAAGAAAACTCTGAATTCAAACCTGTTAAACTCCGCTTAAAAATTGACCTTATGTCATATCCTGACCGAGCGGGAAGGTTGGTAAATATGATATTATTCAATGAAAAATTTAACACACTTTTCTGGTGAAATATTTTTTCTTTGATTTTATGGATTATTAAAAGATTATTAAAAGATTTATCGATTTAAACATTTTTCTGTTTGGTTCTTGTTACTTTGTTTAAAGGCATATAAACTATCATGGAATATTTAATGCCAAAAGCATACTTTTAAAAGAAGAGTAATGGTAATTTTTACCAATAGTTGGCAGGAATAAGAAAGCTTATAGCTTTCCCAAGTGTATGAGTCCGAACGTGAAAGTAATTGCGTGACGAGGGTTCGAACTTCCTTACTGTAATATAGTTAGTTTTAGTTGTTTTTGCTGATTAAATGATTGATTTTAAGGGCTTGTGAACCCATCTTGGATTATTTTATGCCTAAAGGTAAGGGAATCCCGTTCATTGAATGATCAGATTAACATTTTTTGTGTAAGGGTTTCTCAAGAGTTTTGTATTTTTTTGCACACATTCCAATCGAATATGGATAATTTTTAAACTTATCAATCTATCAATAGAGAGAGAGAGAGAGAGAGAGAGAGAGAGAGAGAGAGAGAGAGAGAGGATCGTCATTGGAGGATTAGTAACGTGAAAGTTTTTAGTCTTGAGTTTATATCACATTTTTCTTGTTATTCTCTTTTGCCGTTGAAAATATTGTGATAATGTTCTGCATCGTTCTCTACTGCTCACTATAAAGATAATGCTGATTAAAAATATTTTTGGCGTTTAATGATTTTACACACACACACACACACACACACACACACACACACACACACACACACACACACACACATATATATATATATATATATATAACAGTATTCGTTGTTACAAAATCACTTTGTGGCTTTGTGGCGAACCAGGTGCAATATAATATGGAAAGTGCTCAATATCTAGGATAGAGCTATTATATAATAATAATAATAATAATAATAATAATAATAATAATAATAATAAACTCCTATGGGACTTTGACATACACACGGATCACCTAATCTCGGCCAGAAGACCAAACCTTATAATAATCAACCACAAAAAAGAGAACTTGCAAAATTGTAAACTTTGCTGTCCCGGCTGACCACAGAATAAAACTGAAAGAATGTGAAAAGATGGATAAATACCGCGACCTTGCTGAAGAAACTATGGAACATGAAAGTGTTGGTGGTACCAATTGTGATTGGTGCTTTTGGCACAGTGGCTGAAGGATTATTTAAGGGCCTGGAGGATTTGGAAGTTGGCGGACGTGTGGAGACCACCCAAATGACAGCATTATTGAAGACGGCCAGAATGCTGAGAAGTGTCCTGGAGACTTGAGGAGACTTGCTGTCACTCAAACTCCAGTGAAAAACCATTAGCTAACGCTAATGTGAAAAATTCTAAAAGAGTAAATTATGATTATAATAGTAATAATAATAATAATAATGATAATAATAATAAATGAATAAATAAATAAATAAATAGAGCTATTATATAATAATAATAATAGATAAATATATATTAGATTTATATATTTAATGCCATGGCATTGAATATATAAATCTAATATATATAGCATTAAATATATAAATCTAATATATATAATTCTAATATATATAAATCTAATATATATATATATATATATATATATATATATATATATATATATTCTCATTTAATTGATGGATATGTCATGTTACTGATTCATTTTTCGTCGCTTCTTTTGTGGTAGATAAACTCTGAAAAACTCTTTAAAACCTAAAAAAAATCCTTTTCTTTTGATGATAACCTAAGCTCATAATTAATTGAGAACAGTTCAAAGGAGAGAAATCAAAAATTAAGAAGTAAGTAATTAAAAGAAATATTCTTCCTCTTTGTCTTAACTCTTAGGTGTAATAAAGTATCTAGATATCGTATTTAAATTTCTCTCGTTTAAAATTTTTTTAAAATTCATATGTAGATGTGTGCACGATTGAGCAACTTATGTAATAAAGTGATGATGTCTAGATGTCTAGACAGCGGTCTTTATCAAGTTTACGAGTCAAGACCATTTAGTGATAACTTCCGATATTTTTTGATGAAGTGTCTTGATACTTTTTAATTGGCTGTTTTTGATGAAATTGCATTGTTGGATTATACAGATGCAACTCTCGAGGTATCTACGACTTTTTCTCTGAGGTTCTTCGATCAATGTAAAACTTGCTGGAATACGTAAGTTGAATATCAAAGAGTGTATTTAGAAAAATAAAATTAATGTTTCATGTATTGTTATTTTCTGTTTTACACCGTCTTGTATTTGGCCAAGTATTTGTTGATAAAAAGCAGT
>OY757914.1:86952004-87001030 GCA_963585895.1 Sepioteuthis lessoniana
CTGAAAAACTGGATATTGACTTGGGATATTGGACAGCCATTTTTGAGACAGGAAACTTCGTGTTATCAATACGACTTGAAGATGATGGTAATGATAATATATATATATAAATCATGGATTTTGTAAAGTTTATTCTCTCTGTTGCCATATAATATACCAAACCCTTTCATAGAAACAGCGGTCTCTGATTTTTCTTTTCATTTTTGTTGTTGTTGTTATTTCTCACCATATTATCAAAGTGCGGAATTCTTTAAGAAGAAAAAACGTCCGGCGTGACTCATGAAACGCAATAAAGCATAACAGAATAAGTGATTTATTAATCTGTAGCAATTCTTCGAAATTTTGGGTTTCATCTAATATGTAATCATATTTATCCAACCCCTCTACTCGGGCAGGGCATGACACAAGGTCAATTTTTTAAAAAAATTACTAATAATTGGATCTTGCAAGAGAGCTAAAAAGACAAAAGCTGTGGAACATGAAGTTGACAGTGGTACCAATTGGCGCTTTCGACGGTCCCCAAGAACTTAAAAGAAAAAGAATGGAGGAATTGGAAATCAGTAGAAGAATCTAGATCATCTAGACCACTGCCTTGGAGACTTACCATATTTACCCAACCCCTCCGTCTGGACAGGATATGACACAAGGTCAATTTTTAAGCGGAGGGGTTGGTAAATATGGATATGAATGATATAGCATCCTTGAAACGCTGAACAAAGATCATAACAAACGGATGTCACGAATTGCAGAATACTGTAGAATACACTGACTTCATCTCTGCCGAGGGGTAAGACCCCCCCCCAACGAGTGTCCCGGATATGACACTAAACAATCTGATGGTGAGGTTCCAATAATGCTGGAGCTTTGGGTAATGCGGAGTACCCCTTCATTGCCATCGCTCCCAAGTTCACTCTAAGCCGGAGTGGTAGCACCTGATAGGTTCCTATCTATGGGTAAAAAAAAAAATAAACTGCGTACTTATACTAAATCAATTGCTTGAAATAGAACTGTTTTTGACATTTAAACTGCGTACTTATGCAAAACTGAACTATTTGAAATAGAACTGTTTTTGACATTGAAACTGTCTGTAAAATTAAAGTTGGCGACTGTAGTCGAGGGTGGGGGGGCTACCAGAAGGCTCCTTTTTCATTAGCTACGACACCGAAGTGTAGGGGATGGCGCTACTCTTTTCCCTGGATTGCTCCACTTTACCCTTGATACGTACCTTATATAGCTGAGTGTTAAGCAAGGAGGTATCAAGTACCATTCTCAAAGTCTTTGGTATGGCACGACGTGGGAAACTGTACTTACTCTAAACTGAATTGTTTGAAACCGAACTGTTTATTTGTATAAAAATGAAATTGGCATTAAATAATCAACAAAGGTTGATATGCCATAAAACCCAAACAAACAAACAGAATGCCACAAAATTGCTCGGGGCTTAAACAAGTAAATGATGAGTTATAATTCAATATAAGCACTATATAATTGTTTAAATAACAAATGAAGATATAAAACCGAATTATTTTTTAAGTTAACTGTTGAACTTTAACGAAGTTAAAACTAAGCAAATTTAGAACTTTTTTATTTCTTTAATTTTTAATTTTTTAATTTACTTTTAAGAGTAGTTGGTAACATCTATGGCAAGAGCACCAATAATAAACAACCTCTGAGTCTGGTATAGCGACATTAAACTACACATGATACGAATCCAAACTTAATTCAACGTTGGATCAAGATAACAGGTCTGAGTGTAATGATCGGCAGGTGCTCCCTGGATAATCAACATAGTAGATTTTAGGAATCCTACAAAATGTTGGCAGTTCTAATTTCAGTTACACAAACAACAAAAAAAGCATCAACTCAACTCAGAGATACCAACAGAAGAAATGGACAAGGGAAGACAACAAAAGTGATCTTCACGGTTACCTTAAGAGCGATCCTACACAAATAGGGTAAATAAGAAGAATTATAGAAATTTGAGCAGAATATGGAAGACTTAATATAATACGCCATAGACTTGCTGAGCAAGCTTGAATGCTATAAATGAAAGGTTGGTTTTCTGACTCTGACCTTAAGATATTAGAAATATACCAACAAATAAATAAGGAAGAATATAAACAAGACCCCACTACTTGAACCGAAACGCAAAATACTAGAAAGTAAGAACCCTTTAACCGAATTAAAAGGCAAAATAATGAAAATCGAAATACCACACGACCTAACGCCACAAAACAAATGTTATCACAAGAAGACAAAATAAATGTTGAGTTAATAAAGAAAATCGTGGCCAATAAGAAGACTACATTACCATCTCTCAAGAACCAAGACTGGAATAAAAGTCATTGAAACTGAAAAGATAAACAAATTATTAACAAATATCCTAGCGGAAATATAACTGAATTAAGCAAGCTAATTTAAGCTGAAGCGAAAATAGGCTGTGATAAAATCAGTGTCTCGTTGAGGGACCAAAACAGAAATGTAAAAACCTGGATGGTAAATTTGTCCAGTAGGACCAGTGAAAAAATTAGTCTAGCAGGACCAGTAAAAAAATTAGTCTAGTTGGACAAATAAAAAAATTAGTCGTGTAGGACAAGTAAAAAAATTAGTCTAGCAGGACCAGTAAAAAAATTAATCTAGTAGTGGCCGAGTGGGTAGAGTCTTCGCTAAAAGTCCGGGACACACGGGTTCAATCCCAGGTCGCGTCATACCAAAGACTTTAAAAATGGTACTTGATACCTCCTTGCTTAACACTCAGCAATATTAGGTACGTATCAAGGGTAAAGTGAAGCAAGCCAGGGAAAGGAGTTGCGCCCTCCCCTACACCTTGGTGTAGTAGCTATTGAAAAGGGAGCTTTCTGGTCGCCCCCGACTACGGTTGCTAACTGTACTTAATTAGGACCAGTAAAAAATTAGTCTAGTAGGACAAGTAAAAAAAATTAGTCTAGTAGGACAAGTAAAAAAAATCAGTCTAGTAGGACAGGTAAAAAAATTAGTTTAGTAGGACAAGTAAAAAAATTAGTCTAGTAGAACAAGTAAAAAAATTAGTCTAGTAGGACAAGTAAAAAAAAAATCAGTCTGGTAGAACTAGTAAAAAAAATTGCGGCAAGTGAAAATGCTAAAGAAGAAAAAAAACACGATGATGGGTGGAAAAGACCAAAACAAAACAGCAGACAAGTCTGAAAATTCAACTTGAAGTGATAAATTAAAAGATAAATCAAATGATAAATTAAAAGATAATCCATAAAAAAGAGGGAATTAAAAGATAACGAGACGGTGTAATTCGAAACAGGACATTCTGAAGTATCGAAAGAAAATCCTACCAACAACGGAGAATGCACGAAAACATACCAACAACCGAATGAAAACAAAATAAAACAAATTTGGTGAAAATATGGGAACGAAAAGAACATAACAGAAAGGCCGAATGGGTAACTAACATGGAAAAATGATTACAAGGACTCAAAGAAGGCACTAAGGCAATAATATATATGGAATCGCTCTGAGCACTATTGAAAAAAGTACTGAATAGAAAAACGTATGACGGCATGCATGGATTTTGTTTTTCAAGATTCACGTCACATACACGACAGACTGGTTCTTGAACTGAGTCAAGGCTATGCATAAACAAATATACCTGAATGGATGACTAAAGGAAAGATTATAGGAACATTAAACCGGTGCCATGCACTTGCAAAATTAAAATAGAAACCCACGTTTTTTTTTCTTGCTGGCTCTCTGCAAGTTGAGTCGAGATACATGAGTCTCAGATGGTTCTTCCTGGAAAGAGTTAGAAGAAAACGAAAAGTTGAATAAAGTTTTAGAGGAAGAAGCTCGTGTGACACGATTCAATGGTTAGTGGCGTCTTCACTTTTTGCTATGTAGTTCCCATAATTAAAAAATAAGAACTGCTAGATTTTTGGCTCTCTGTGTCTCTCACCTTTTCTTCTTTGTCTCTCTCTCTCTCTCTCTCTCTCTCTCGCTCTCTCTCTGTAGCGGACTAATTCCCTCTTCCTGACTTGTTCGTCCCGCTGGCGTGTTCCTTCTGACCATAGCAGCAGCCTCACTCACATTATGTCCAGTTGAGGAGATTCCTATTTCCGGATTTTCGGCCACCCAGGTTTTGAACATAAAATAACTCACCCAACGTGTCTTTAAGGGATTCTTAAAGGTGTGATCATAAATTATTTAAGTCGATGAACCATTTTTATACGTTTTTTACTAACAGGTGAAAATTAGTGATCACATGAAAACATGTCTCGCTCCCTATACACACATATACGCATATGTATACTGAAGTTTAACTCATAACCACACACACACACACACACACACACACACACAAGCACTTACGCCCACCTGTATCGAGCTAGTCTGTGTACCACCATCAACAGTGTCACAAGACCACTCAGATCCAAAAAGACTTCCCAAATACTTCAGCCGCCAAAAACTATAGACTGATACCTGTCAACCTATAATATATAAAATACCAACAGTTCAGATTAGGGAGGAAATCTATAACCCGCTAGTAAGCTGCAGATTGTTTCTGTAAGAACAGAAAGAATGTTACAAGGAAACAAGAGTAATTGGTGATATACAGTATACTGACTAACACTTCCTAAAGAAGAGCAAACCGAAGGGGGAAAATGCAGCTTTGGCGTTGATCAACAGCAAAAAGGTCAATGACATGGTCCTGGAAAGATAAATAATAGATTGTCTAAAATGTACAAGATACGTGACAAAGTCAAAAGATTCACCACAGAAGCCGTGAAAAACTGGAAAGGGGAATTGACAGCAGGAGAAAACATCATTAGCTGGGGTGAAAATCCTGAGCGGCATCTTCCAGGGAGATGCATTTTCACCATTACTATTAGTAATAGCAACGATACTACACTATCACATATTTAGAAAATGTACTGGAGGTTACAAATTTTCTAAATCGAAAGAAAAGCTTTATCCCTTAATGTACATGGACAACAAGAATAAAGTATACGCGAATGGATGACGTAGCCAAAAACTACCTATGAGGACTCCCCCTCCAAAAAAAAAAACGCCATCCCAAACAACTATAGGCCGATAACATGTTTACCTATTATGTGGAAATTTCAGTCTGCACATACAAGTGAATAAATCTGTCATTCGTTTGTTAGCTTCAGACTATTTCTGGAAAAACAAAAGAGTATGCCACAAGAGAGCAAGAGGAACAAATGATGAACCATATAAAGACAAGCATATCTTTAAAGAGCCAAGTCGTGGCAGAAAAAATGTAACCATTGCAGAGAATGACTACAAAAAAGACTTTAATATGGTCCTGCAAATGTGGATAACAGTTTGAAAATGTATAAAATATCTGACAAAATCATTAACTTCATCACGAATGCCATAGAAAACTGGTGGCGGGAGTTGACAGCAGGAGGTCAAACCCTAGCAAAGATAAAAATCTAAAGAGGCATCTTCCAAAGATATTCGCTGTCGCCACTGGTATTCATATTTACCAACCCCTCCACTCGGGCAGGATATGACACAAGGTCAATTTCTAAGCGAAGTTTAACTGGTTTGAATTCAGAGTTTTCCTTCTCCTAGACTAGTTGCCTCCCCAAGGCTGAAGAATCGAGTCTGCCCTACTATTCATCCATAGCTAGAGGGAGAATAATTGGATTCATACCTTTCCCAGGGGTATTAGTGCTATATGAAATGAAATTAGCCTGGTCCAGGATTTGAACTCGTGTCGCCGTGTCCATTTCCTACGACGATAATCATTACACCACTGGTATTCGATATAACAACAATGCCACTCAACCACGTGCTTAGGAAATGTACGGGGGGGGCGACAAATTTCCCAAATCACAGGAAAAGATTAATCACCTTATGTATAAGGACGACATAAAGGAATTCGCAAAACAATGAAAAAGAACCAGAGACGCTGATACAAACTAAGAATATACAGCCAAAATATAGGAGTGAAATTGAAAATGAAAAGTGGGAAAAGTGAATAAGCGGAAGGAATAGAACTATCAAATCAATAATGCATTCGGAAGCTTGGAGAGAAAGAAAACTGCAAAGTACTTGGGGATATTGGAAGCGGACATCATCAAACAAGCGGAGAAGAAAACCTTAATAAAAAAAAAAGTATATCATAAGAATGAGAGTGCTTCTCGAAACCAAACTCTGCGGCAGAAATTTCATCTATGGAATAAACCCTTACCAGTCTTCCTAGTAAGATATTCGAGAACATTCTAAAAATTGGCAACGGAGGAACTCAGACAAATGGACCAAAGGACAAGGAAATTTATGACTATGCGTTAAGGCGTTACACCCGAGAGAAGTCAAGAAAAAAGAGAATTGGATTCGCTTGCATTGATGATTGCATAGTAGTATCAATACAAAAGCCCGAAGACTATATTAAGAAGATTAATAACAGCAGGCAATTGCAGAATTAGTGACATAAATACAGATAGAAAAATAATAAAAAACAGACGTGAGAAGAAAAACAACTGTATGGATATTTCAAGCCATAAAATGGTCAGATTACACACAAGAAGACGTGGATATGGCTACAAAAGGGAAACCTCAAGAGAGATACTGAACCTCTTCAATTAGCAACTCAAAACAACACAATAAGAACCAATTATATTAAAGCGAAAATTGATTGGACGCAACAGAATTGCTAGCACAGGTTATGCGGAGAAAGAGATGAAACGATTAATCACATAGTAAGCGAATGCAGCAAACTAGCTCAGGAGGATTCAAAGAACAGATATGACTGGGTGGAGAAGCTGATCCACTGGGAATTGTGCAAGAAATTGAAATTTGACCATACTTCCAAAAGATATATGTAAAAACCAGAATTCGCTTTGGAAAATGAGATACATAAAATTCTCTGGAATTTTAAGATACAAATCCCTAATCTCGGTCAGAAGACCAGAATAGTGCTAATTAAAAAAGGAGCTTTTCTAGAGGGTTTTGAGGTCCCAGCAGACCACAGATTGAAAATTAAAGAAAGCGAAAAGAAGGACCAGTACTTCGACCTTCTCAGATAATAAAGAAATGTGGAACATGAGGGTGATGGTGATACCAATTAGAGTCGGTGCGTTTTAAACAGTCTCTAAAGGACTGGAAAGGGGATTGTTAAAGTTAAAAATCGGAGTTAGAATTGAAAGCATTGTTAAGATCGGTCAGAATACTGAGAAGTACCCTGGAGACTTGAGAAAATTAGATGTTAGGCTTTCACTGGAGTGAAAGCCTGACTTCTAACGAAGGCGTGAAAGATTCGCAAAGAGTAACATAACGATTATAAAAACAGCCATTTTTATCGTGGTAAAGCCACTAAATTGTATTCTAAGAAAATACAAAGATTTACTGGGTTGCAAGAATACAGAGAGAATAGAAAACTACGCAAAGCAAAAAGTACTTGGTGTAATGGTTAGCAAGGTAGACTAGCAAACCTACACAAGTGAGTTCGATTCTCATTGGGTGCCCCATTCATGCGGCCTTGTGCTACATCTAAGCAAAAAGCTTAGTAAATTAAGGCGCCTCTGGTGGTGTAATGGTTAGCAAGCACGACTAGCAAACCTTCACGAGTGAGTTCGAGTCTCATTGGGTGCCCCATTCATGCGGCCTTATGCTACATCTAAGCAAAAAGCTTAGTAAATTAAGGCGCCTCTGGTGGTGTAATGGTTAGCAAGCACGACTAGCAAACCTACACGAGTGAGTTCGAGTCTCATTGGGTGCCCCTTCCATATGGCCTTGTGCCACATCTAAGCAAAAAGCTTAGTAAATTTCCAAAGCAAAAAGTACTTGATCAGTTTCCTTTCAACATATTCCGTGTCTTTCTTTAGCTGGACGAGAGGAGCTCAGAAATATGGGTCACAGAATAAGGAAATTGATTACTATGCACGAAGTCACGCATCCCTTTATTACCATTACTCCCAGGTTCACTCAGGTCCGAAGTGGTAACACCTGTTAGGGTCCTATAGATCAAATAGATATTAGAAAATTACTGTAATTAGTATAGAAGAATACTTGAAACCATATCACTGAATGCAAACAAATTATTATCATTATTATTATTATTAAATAGGAATAGTAACTTGAAAGCATATAATTGTAAAACCTGTTTGTATGAGATAGGAGCAATTGAAACCTTATAACTGTCAAAATCATTTGTATTAAATTGAAATCATCATCTTGTCGTGCCACCAGCACGGATATCTCTGAGCCTCTCTCACCACTCCTCCCTATCATTCATCACTTCTGGCTGGTCTTCAGGTCTACATCCCGTATCCTCACAGAGCTGCTGTATGTATATTCGAGCTGGTCGCCCTGCTTTTGCTCAGCCATGTCAGGGAGTCCGTAGGAGAACATTACTTATGAATTCTTCCCTACTTCTCCAGGAACTCGATATCATATAACTGTGTGAAAACAAATTATTGTTATATGAATAGAAATAGAAACTTTCAACCATGTCATTTTGCTTAGATTATTAATATTAGATACTTGAAAACATATTACTGTGAACAAATTATTTGTAATAGATAAAAATACTTGATGCCATGTAACTGTGTATAAACGAATGATTATGGTAGATAAATAAATAAATAAATAAGATTTCAAAAAACGATTGTAATTGAACGTTAAAAATATAGTTATCATCATAATCAGACATTAACAAAGGAATCAGATTTTGGCATTAAATAACCCATATGTGGTTGATATGACGTTAAATAAACCAAATTAAACCAAATCAAAGACATGATTTTAATTATTGATTTTTAGGGTACGTCAACTTTTCTAAGGTTATTTTATGTCAAAAGGTTAGGGAATAGAGTTCATTGTACGTTCATATTTACACGGTGTAGTTGTTTGCATATCATTTTTTACACGGTTCTATCGTATATGAAATGTTTTTACAGATCTATTTTGGACCTTAACAAGTACTACCTTTCTGAGTCAGAATGGACCAAGGATTAACGGCAATGAATGCAGTCTAAAGGAACTACCTGGAGTGTTGAACAATAGGGACGGATGGCAGGAGACAACTTCAGGGTACTCCGTACTATCAACATCACTTGATGATGTAAAAATAGTATTGAGTTACCAGTACATACAGCGAGGGAAACCCCGTGGCATCGTGGTGAACTTGCTGAACTGTGACATCATAGGAGCCGAGTTCGAACTCCAGTCGCGCTATTACGTTCTCGAAGAAGTAAGGACGAAGTCATTAGTGACATTCTTTTTTGGACTCCTACACATGGACGTGCCAGTGTTGAGCGACCAAGAATAACTCATATACATCATCTATTTGTGGACACTGTATGCCGTCTAGAGGACCAGTCAGAAACGATGGACGATAGAAAGAGAGTCAGGAAATTCAATACTATCATGATGATGATTATATATATATTATGGATTTCGTAATTCGGGCTCTCTTTTTTCGCTTTTGGGGACTGAGGTTCGAGGAAACAAGCGTACACCGTGAGCGAAGAGGAAGGAGCAAAGTTGGGAAATACCCGAGGGAGAAGTATCAAACTTTTTCCACGGGTATTAGTCCGGAAGTGAACGTTATATCTAAACCCCTTGCCATGGATGAAATAGTGTCACTGCTGTCCTTCTGCACTTTGACATTGAATAATTGAATAGGGTTGATATACCATTTAACAAAGAAAGACAACCAAATTTTCGTATACGCTGTAGTTTCTGTGGAAATTCGTAGAAGGGTTTATTTATGGAACACCGTTGTAGAAAGTAGATTTAAGTGCAGACAAGTTGGTGACTTTGATTAAGTCTTGACTTCAGATAGACTAACTTTCGATTATCCAGCGTTAAGGCTTCTTTGAAGGACTTTACAGATTTCTAATTGAAATCAATTAGTTTTCTTAAGTGGTGCTCGCATTTTTAATAGTCGCCAGACAGGCCAGATTATTTGTTGTTCCCTTTCCAAATCAAGGAGATCGTCTTTCGTCTTGCAAATAAGAAGAGACTGGCTTTCAGAAGAAGTCAGCATTCGACGCAAGTTGGGATGTCTGAGTTTTGACACGGATGAACACGAAAGATCAAATTTCACCGCAGGGTACCCAACCCGCAACTCACGGCCCACATGCAGCTCTCGAGACACATCCGTTCGACCCTACTCGTAACTTTTAAAATTATCTCTTATTCTCTCATTTTCTTTTTCTCATAAATTACTACAAGTGTGAAAAAAAAAAAGAAAAAGAAAAAGAAGAAAAACTATGGCTCTAAGAATAAAATAAAGGATAAGTGCAGCATAGTCACCAAATAAATGTCCGTGGCGTATGTTTGTCTCTTTGCACCTAAGCCACCAAAAAGCGAAAAAAAAAAAAAAGAGACGAAATCCATGATATATATATATATATATATATAATTGTCATCATCATCTTCAAATCGTGCTGACTGCACGGATTTCCCGGAATCTCTCTTGCCATCCGTCCTAATCGTTAATTGCTCCTCCTAAGTCCTCTAGACGGCATCCTGCGTCCACAGAGAGCTGATGTGTGTGAATTCTTCTTGGTCGGCCAGCACGACTAGAAGAGGATAATGATAATTTTATATATATCATGGATTTTGTAATTCGGTCTCTGTTTTTTTTTTTTTTTTGTTTTCGTTTTTGGTGGCAGAGGTACAAAGAGACAAACGTACGCTGTGTGGGGAGAGAACTGAGCAAAAATGTTTCTAGAATAACGAAGGATCTAAAAGAAAACCTCACTAATGAATTCGTCTTTACTTCTTAGAGAATGGGAATAAGATTATCAGAATAAGAATATAAGAATGAGAATATAATAATGAAAATGAGAGATTACAAGAATGTTAGAGTGAATGAACCAGAGAAAGAGAATGAAAATGAGAATGTGGGAGAGAAAGAAAATGTAAGAAGAAGAAGCAATTAAGAGAGAGAGAGAGAGAGAGAGAGAGAGAGAGAGAAAGCGAGTGAGAGAGAAAAAAGGAGAGTGAGAATGAAAAAGAATGAGTATAAAAATAAAAGAGGGAATATGTGAATAAAAGTCAAATAGAAAAAAGAAAGAAAGAAAGAGAGAAAGAAAGAAAGAACAAGAGAGTGAGAGAGAGAGAGAGAAAGAGAGAGAAGGAGAGTGATGAAATATGAAAATAAAAGAGATAGTACCCGAATAAATATCAAATTGAAAAGAAAGAAAGAAAGAAAGAAAGAACAAGAGAGTGAGAGAGAGAGAGAGAAAGAGAGAGAGAAAGACAAAGAGTGTGAAGATGAGAGAAAATGGGTATAAAAATAAAAGTGAGAGTATGCGAATAAAAGTCAAATTGAAATGAAAGAAAGAAAGAAAGAAAGAAAGAACAAGAGAGTGAGAGAGAGAGAGAAAGAGAGAGAGAAAGAGAAAGAGAGTGAGGATGAGAGAAATGGGTATAAAATAAAAGTGAGAGTGTGCGAATAAAAGTCAAATTGAAATGAAAGAAAGAAAGAAAGAAAGAAAGAGAGAGAGAGAGAGAGAGAGTAAGAGAGAAAGAGAGAGAGAGGGATATAGAGAGATAAGCGAGGTATGAGAATTAGAATGAAAGAAAGATTGAAAATGTGAATGAGCATAAAAATAAAAATAGTGATCGCAAGAGTAGGAGAATGGGGTGAGGGAAATAGAATGACAGAATGAGAATGACAGAATGAGAATGGAGAGAAAATGAGATTATGATGATAAGAATAATGAAAGAGAGAGAATGAGCGAGAGACAGAGAGAGAGAGAGAGAGAGAGAGAGAGAGACAGAGAGAGAGAGTATGCTTTTGGGAGAGAGAGAAAGAGAGAGAGAGAGAATGTGTTTGTGATAGAGACAGAGAGACAGAGAGAACGATTATGAGAATAACGATGTAAACAAGAAAAGAGAGCATGAGGGAGAAAATGAGATTATGATGATAAGAATAATGGAAGAGAGAGAATGAGAGAGAGGCAGAGAGAGAGAGGGAGAGAAAGAGAGAGAGTATGTGTTTGAGAGAGAGAGAGAGAGGAAAGAAAGAGAGAGAGAGAGAGAGAATGTGTTTGAGAGAGAGAGAGAGAGAGAGAGAGAGAACGATTATGAGAATAAGGAACGATGTAAACAAGAAAAGAGAGCATGAGGGAGAAAATGAGAGAGAAAACGAAGGAGAGTTGGCAAGAAAGAGAAGAAAAAAAGAAACAAAACGACAGAAGGAGAATATGAGAGAGGGGGACTGTGGGACAGAATGACAGACTGAATGAGAAGAAACCATTGTTGACATTTGAAGTTGTCGCTTCTGGATTATCGCAAATATTAAGTTTCTCAACTTCAAGCTGAAATTTATCAAATGTTCGCTCAAGTGATATATTCACTTCTGCCCAGGTCAATTATTTTTGCCTCTCGTCATGAGAACTTATTTCCCGCTATTTCTTGACTGGTTATCCCGAGACTAAGACTATTCAGTTTATTGTCAGTGCTCCAGAGAGGCATTGTGATAGTAATGTTGCTTCAGGCTATCACGTTTGTTGTTCAAATCCATCTATAGTTTTAAATTGAAAAAGTTTATTCCATCCACTTTCAGATCATAGATTTTTTTCTACATAAAAGTACACTAGCGTGCAAAAATTGCCTACATATAAAACTTATAACATGAGGGCAGATAACATTAACATTTAAACATAAATGGCAGTTGAGGTTGTAGAGTTCTGTTGCCTCTTGTTATATTAAAAGAAAGAAGATAAATAATGAAGGCGTTGACGAAGATATTGATAGTTTTCTTCAAAAGGGGAAGTTTTGATAACAGCTTGAAACGAAGTTTTCCTTTGTGCTGTGAGTCGCACGGTTTTAGTACTGCGCCAGAAGCTTCGTGGTCCATTTGATTTAGGAGAGAGAAATAGTTGAAAAGGAATGGTCTCCTAAAAGAAGCAGAGGAACAAATGTTGAAATGTGTTCTCTCGAGATGAAAAGTCCCTCGTAGTTTCGTCCCGGATAGGGAGAGAATGTTCGCTCTCGTGTCGGCTGGTCTTGTTATATAATTGCGGAAGGATTTTTTATTTATATTATCATTTTTCGTTGGTTATATCTTATAATTCGGGTTTGTTAGGTGCACACATTAAGTGTCGGTGTTCACGCTCGCGCGGGGGAGGATGTGACAATCATAGATGTTATAATAAAAAACCCGGATAGAAAATGAGACTGGGGATTTGAATGACGTCTGCCTGGAAGCGATGGGCTGGGATTCTTGGGTATTTTGAAAAAAAAAAGCAGTTGTGATTCGGACTCCGGGCCGGGCAGTCCAGAAGAGTTGAGATTTGAACTTAGACGGGGCGAGTTGATTTTCGGAGCTCGGCGAGGCCAGTCCATTTGGATCTAGGGGGTAGGCTGCGCGTTGTCGGGTCAAATGGAACAGTCAGCATAGTAAAAATTGTGGCTCTCTCTCTCCTCGTGTCAAAAACCTAAAAGTCAAGAAGGTAATAAAAGTTTCGTACCTGAACCAAGGGAGTCGTCAGTGTTTCGCGTGTTTTTTTTTTATTCCTATGCATGTGAACGTTTTTAACACATCCGTATATATGCATTATGTATATTTCACGTATCCGTATCATGGCTATATTACAGTCTGACCTTGCTGCTAGCAAGGAGGAAAAGAAAAGAGGTGGCGAGTATGGTTAGCACTGCCTTTTATGTTTTTATAAAATATATATTATTTTTATATAAAAATTCATCCAATGATGAATTAGCATGATTAGCATCAGTCATTCTCATTGGATGAAATATATAACCTCGAACTCTAGCGGTCAAAGCAATGCCCGCACTAAATAATGATTTGGAATTCTTTCTGCTACAAACTCATAGGGGGAGTTCCCGTGACATGATCGTTAACGTGCTTGATTACAATAATGTTGTAAGCAAGTTCAAACTCCAGTCGCCCTATTACGTTCATTCTCGGAATAATATCCTTGGTAAAGGCATTAACCTTCTTATTCCTTAGAGGCTCATCTGGCGTTCGCGCTAGGTAGGTGATATTAAGTCGAACGCGTGGTCTCAGAGAGCCTTCCCACAAAGCACTACTTGCTTAGTAGAGTCAAGTTTATCTCTTGTTACCTGAGGTGCCCATAAAGGTGAATACGGATAAATCTAGAAATCTTTATTCCCCACTTTTAAATGATTCCATATCAAATCTGACTTGATGGGAAATCGGATAAATCATTCCTCTTCATTTCCTCTCCCCACCAGCTATAGGTTAGTACTATCATTGTTCTATAAAGATAGCATAATATGAAATAATCCACGAAGGAAAGAACAAAGACACCAAGCAAGTCTTTTACACTCTAGTCTCAAAGAAAACTGATCTTCAAGCCCTAAAATCTTCGATCCTTTCCTATACAGCGAGATTAAAAATATGTTAACACCATTATAAAAGGTTGTTATATATGATATATTATGATATAAGGGTGTAATATATGATATATATGCTATACATGATATATTATGATATTTGAGTGTTGTATACAATATAATATACATGTTATATTCAATATAAGGGATTATATGACATATTAAAAGTGTTATATATGATATATTATTTCGTGTGGGCACTTTTAGTGATAGTACACACATGAAACTCTAGTCCCCTTCAAAGTAATCTCCTCCAGCTGCAATGCACTTCTTGTACCGTTCAAACAACTTCTGGAAAGCCCCATGGAAGTCCTCTTGTGGGAACGTGTCAATGACCTTCGTCACAGCCTCTTTCATCTCCTCATTTGTCTCATAACGACAGCCTCTGAGCGTAGGGAATAACCAAAAGTCACAGAGAACAAGGTCTGGACTATAGGGACGGTGAGGAACTGTCTTGATGCCCATCTTGGTCAAATAGTCTGTGACAAGGATGGAGTTGTAGACTGGTGCATTGTCCTGCTGGAAATGCCACAGACCCGATTTGAAGAGTGCTGACCTCTTCCGACGGAATCTCTTGCTGAACTCTCTTAAAACCTCAACATAGTAACCCTAACCCTAACCCTAATCCTTTGGCCAATCAACTCTGGTCTATTGACGTCCTTACTCCTCCCACACCTCTCATCATCCCTCACAGACTCCCTGCCTTCATTGAATCTCTTATGCCACTCAAAAACTGATACTCTATTCATGCAAGATGCTCCAAAAGCAGTGTGAAGCATTCCATACGTTTCTGTGGCATTTATTCCAAGTTTAAAACACAATTTTATTGCATATCGGTCTTCTAAAGTATCAGATTGCATTTTTGAACTTCTCCAGCTATGACAATCAGGCTTTAGTAGGGTGTATTCCAATTGCTGCTGTGGCTGTTCATTTGATCCTGAAATCATAAAAATTGGTTTGTCATCTCATAAGATGTATAGCAATAACATACTGGAATTCTAAGAGTTTACAACAATTTTAAATGCCTGTACAAAAATGTCTGGAAACTTATTGAAGGCACCACATATATTATGATATCAGTGTTTTATACATGATACATATGATATATGATATGTTATGTAATAATTTAATAATTTATAGATGACATGCTATAATTTCAAAAAGTTAACATGTTTACCATTCCTGTCAACACAAAAATGGAATCTTCGACAAGTGATTGAAAAAAATGTCATCGTTTCTAATCGGAGTATCTTTATTCGAAAAACAGAACTGATATTAAGAGAACACCGGAGGAAGATTCCAGTTATGTATTGACGGTGATGGGGAATAGATGGTGACTTTAAAACCATTATATCATGAAGGAGCTCTCATAGAAATATAAACATTTCTTCGAAACACCCCGTATGATGGAGATACGGCAGCAAAACATTATATGTAACATACAGGTCTAAGTAGCGTTTCTGTTCGAGTCCATCAAGAAGAAAATCAATATTTGATCACTCCAGAAAGAGAATACGAACAACTTTTCGTCTGGTCGTCTGGCCAAGATTACGTGATCCGTTTGTATCACAAAATGCCAGAGAAGTTTGTACGTCTCATTTTCTTGGGTTGTACTATACCACTTATTCGTATGGTCAAATTTAAATATTTTGCACACTTTACAGCGGATTAACTTTCCCACCCAGTTGTATCTTGTCTAATATTCTTTTTGTTCTAATTTATTGCACTCGCTTATTATATGATTGATCATTTCGTCTCTATCACCACATAACGTACACTTGCTATTTTGCTGCGCCTTATCTATTTTTGCTTTAACTTAGTTTGTCCTTATGGTATTGTTTTGTGCTGCTATTAGATGAAAATCAGTCTCTCTCTTAAGGTTTCCCTTTATTAGCCATGTCCAAGTCTTCTCTTGTGAGATTTCACTTGTTTATCTCTTGTAATGTTAATCTTGTTGTCTTTCTTGACATTTTTGTTTTCTAGTTATTTTTGTTCTTTTGATCCTTGTATCGTTTCTCTCGTTTCTGGTCGCTTTAATTAGACTTTCTTTGCTCTGTGCAAAAATTAATTGATAGAAATACTTGAAACCATCTTACTATATGCAAATTGTATCTGGTTGGAAAAACACTTTGAAGAAACAAATACGTAAAATATGTAAATATAGAAGTATAATGAACTCGATTTCCGAACCTCTTGGTAGATAATGACCATACTCGGTTGACATGCCGTTAAAATCAATCAGCAAACCAACCAATCAACTAACTAAACTTCAAAGAAAACTGAACCCAAGCTCTTAAGGCGGGGGTACTCGTGGTGTAATGGTTAAACCGATGGACTGCGGAATCGTAGTACGCGAGTTCACTATTACGTTCACTTTCGGGCAAATACCATTGGGAAATGTATGAACCCCCTTATCCTCCCAGCTATGGGTTAAATAGTACCACCACTGTTCTTCTAGGAGAATAGCTTTGGCATTAAATAACCTACAAAGGTTGATATGCCATTAAACAAAAGAAACCAAACCAAGCTCTTAAATCTTTCACGCTTTACTCAATCATATAATAAATATACAGCAACCAAACGTCGATTGGGTCTTCGTAACATTTCTGAGTAGATCCTTTGAGAGAGAGAGAGAGAGAGAGAGAGAGATCGAACTCTTGTTCAGTTAGAGGTCAGATCCAGGTTGTTGGTTTGTTGGATATCTGCAAGTGGGTTTAGTTGTGGGTAATTTAATACCAAAGCCATCTATATAGAATAGCAATGGTACAATTTAAACAAAAACTGTGGGGGATAAGAGGGTTCATGCCCTTCCAAGGGTATTACTCCGAAAGTGAACGTAATAGCACGACTAGAACTCGAACTCGCTTACTCCGATGTCGCGGTCCAGCATGTTGGCCACTGCACCATAAGGAACCCCCAACAAATGGGAGTATCGGGGTAAAACATTTTATATAACAAAAGGGCCTCAGTCGCGTTTCTTATCGGGTCCTTGAAGAGGAAAATCAATATTTGGTCAGTCCAGAAAGAGAACATAAAATTTTTTTTTTGTTTTCTAAGTTACGGAATTAAATTTCATTTCCGATATTAGTCTCTATACTACAGGGATCTTACTCTTCAGGAGACATCTGTCAAAATATCAGGTGTTTGACCTTTTCCTTCTAACTTTATTACTTTGGAGAGTCCAAAGTTTTGCTATATTTTTGTACGTAGTAATGTATTCCATCTATATGTCCCTCTACCTTCTGGTTTGCTTAAGTGACACCGGCCACAATTACCAAAAATGAGTTAGTCACGTCTGCAATAAGGTCAGGCTTCGAATTTTATTTGATCTATCTATCTATTTATCTATCTATTTTACTCAGTTTTGCCGAGGTTACAGCGACCACAATTACCAAAAAACGTGTTAGTCACGTCTGCAATAAGGTCAGGCTTCGAATTTTATTTGATCTATCTATCTATTTATCTATCTATTTTACTCAGTATTGCCGAGGTTACAGCGACCACAATTACCAAAAAACGTGTTAGTCACGTCTGCAATAAGGTCAGGCTTCAAATTTTATTTCATCTATCTATCTATCTATCTATCTACCTATTTTACTCTGTTTTACCGGGGTAACACCGACCACAAAAGACAAAAAACAAAAACAAAACATGTCAATCAAACTAGCAATAATGCTTCGAATTCTATCTATCTATCTATCTATCTATCTATCTCCTTTCAATCGGGTCGACGAAAATATGGAAACTGCAACTGCTAACCGACGAAAAAAATCGCGTCTCAGTTAATCCATTTGAATAAATCGAGCTGATTAAAGATGGATTAGGCAGGTAGCGTTTTCCTGAAAACGACATCTTCATTGTTGCTGTGAAAAACAGCGTTTTATAGCTGAAAACCTCCTCTATCCATCGGTTTCATGGTGTTTCCTCTATCAGTTGTATGTATTTACTAAACACACCTCCACCATAGGCAAGGTGTGACACAAGGTTGTTTTTTAAATGGAGTTCTGCGGATATAAATTTAAACTTTTCCTTCTCCAAAACTGGTTGCCTAACCAAGGCTAAGGAGCTGAGTCTGCTCTACTAATAACCCAAAACTGGGAGGTAGGAATGATAGATAGATTCCGACCTTCTTTAAAGACATTAGTGTGAAGAGAAAAGCAAAAAGCCTCCTTCAGGATTATAACAATAAGAGGTGCATGTATTTATCGAATTCCTCCGCCACGGACAGAATGTAATGCAAGGACAATCTTTAAGTGGAGTACTGCTGATTTGAATTCAGTATTTTCCTTCTCCTAGACTAATGAAGTCTAAAGAACCCAGTCTGCCCTATTATTTACCTACAACTAGCGGGGACAGGAGAATTCATGCCTTTTTCAATGGCATTAGTTCAGTTAAAACTGAGAACAATTGCACTTCAAACAATAGATGATTTTTTTAATAGAGATGTGAGCTTGTATCGGTGAAGCAACATTTTTTGGATAAACTGGTTGCAGTAAAAAAAGGTGCACCAATTTACCACAGCTTATTCTGAATAACACTCCTCAATTATAAACAAAGAATTTCCTTCTCCTAAACCGGTTGCCTCATTAAAACAGGGAATCTGTAGGAACACAACACTACAACTACCAATGACAAAATTTGAACCTTCCCGTGACCAATGTCCTGAAGGTGTCAGACAGCTCCAGCGCTCATTTTTAGTGCAATGGAGAGATGTGTATTAAGTATCCCTTTTGTTACTGACAGGATATGACACAAGGTCAATTTTTTAAAGAGGAGTATAGCTGGGTTGAATTCAGAGTTTCAAACTCCTTGACCAGTTAACTTACCAAAGCTAAAGAACCCAGTCTGGTCAATTATTTACCTGTATCTGGGAGGAGAGAAGGAGTTCTCATGGTGTAGTGGCTATAGTACTGGACTGTGATATCAGAGTAAGCGAATTCGAATTCCAATAGCACTATGACGTTCACTTTTGGACTAATATGCTCGGGAAACGTATGAACCCCTTATACCCTTCAGATATAGGCTAAATAACCCAACTACTGTTCTGCAATGATAGCTTTGGCATTAAATTACCCACGTAGGTTGAGATGCAGGAAAACCTGCAGGAAGAAGAGGACGATTTACGCCTTTACTATCCGCGAAGCTAAACGTAAACAGTATCGTCTAAAATTTGCATTTGGTTCACCGAGACCATTTCACACGACAATAACCGTTACGTTGAGTGTGCCTTCCCTGTATTTCTTGTAGTTTCCGTGAAAATAAATAGCAGTCATTAGTTTCGAAACTATTCTAATAAATATTTTCATATATATATATATATATACATGTGTGAGTGTGTGTTGCATTTTTATATTCTTTTGTCTTTTATTCTATAACGTGATACTTATGTTTCTATCACCAATTTTCTGTATAAAAGCTATGATTTCACAGAACAATAGTTCTTTGTAAATGAAGAATCCCAAGAATTTTTTTCATGGTTTTCGTTAGATCTTCGATTATTTGTAATCAGAGGACAAAAAAAAGCAACCTAGCATGTTCGTCAAACATAATTCCATTGTTTGCCTTTTTCTTTTCTTTTCTTTTTTTTTATCATGCCGACTTCTTCGCCATTGTTGCTCTTTTGATGAAACAGCTCAGTCACAAAATGGCGGGAATTCGATCAGTTTTCCCTTTCTTCTCATTCGTCGTACAAATGCCTTTAAATTGTATCTAAGGTTCATCGACGCCATTATCTAAAGAAGCATTATAGTTTTCTGCATTTCCGTTGTTTTTTTCTTTATTCTTCTTTACTATCGTTTATTCTCATCGTCATTTGTAACTCGAAATTTTCACCACTCCACCTCTTTCTTTCTTTCTTTCTTTCTTATTATCTTTTCCCTTTTACGTCACTTTCTTTCTTTCTTTCTTTCTTTCTTATTATCTTTTCCCTTTTACGTCACTTTCTTTCTTTCTTTCTTTCTTTTTTTCTTTCTTTCTTTCTTTTACGTCATTTTCTTTCTTTCTTTTACGTCATTTTCTTTCTTTCTTTTCATCTTTTCCCATTTAATACTCTTTCTATCTATCTTTCTTTCTTTCTTTCATTCTTTCTTATCATCTTTCCCCTTTTACGTCCTTTTCTTTCTTTCTTTCTTTCTTTTATGTCACTTTCTTTCTTCCTTTCTTTCTTTCTTTCTTTTCATCTTTCCTCTTTTACGTCCCTTTCTTTCTTTCTTTTACGTCACTTCCTTTCTTCCTTTCTTTCTTTCATTCTTTCTTTCTCCTTTTACGACACTTTCTTTCTTTATTTATTTATTTCTTTCTTATCATCTTTCTCCTTTCCTTTCTTTCTTTCTTTCTTTCTTTCTTTCTTTTCATCTTTCCTCTTTTACGTCACTTTCTTTCTTTCTTTTACGTCACTTTCTTTCTTTCTTTCTTTCTTTCTTTCTCCTTTTACGACACTTTCTTTCTTTATTTATTTCTTTCTTTCTTATCATCTTTCCCCTTTTACGTCCCTTTCTTTCTTTCTTTTACGTCACTTTCTTTCTTCCTTTTTTCCTTTCTTTCTTTCTTTCTTTTTTATCATCTTTCCCCTTTTACGTCACTTTCTTTCTTTCTTTTACGTCACTTTCTTTCTTTCTGTCTTTCTTTCTTTCTTCTTTCTTTCTTTCTCCTTTTACGACACTTTCTTTCTTTCTTTATTTCTTTCTTTCTTTTCAACTTTCCCTTTTACGTCCCTTTCTTTCTTTCTTTCTTTCTTTCTTATCATCTTTCCCCTTTTACGTCACTTTCTTTCTTTCTTTCTTTCTTTCTTTCTTTTACGTCACTTTCGTTCGTTCTTTCTTTCTTTCTTTCTCCTTTTACGCAAGTTTCTTTCTTTCTTTCTTTTCAACTTTCTCTTTTACGCCCCTTTCTTTCTTTTCATTTTTTCCCATTTACAGCACTTTCTTTCTTTCTTTCTTTCTTTTACTTTGTAATTCTATTTATTTTTCTTTCGTTTTCTATGTAATTTTGTTTTTCTTTTTCACTTGAATTTTTACTTTTTCTTAAGTCAAGGGATCAATTTTTGTTTTACTTTTCCGTTCATATCGTTAAAAGTTTTCTTCTATTTTCTCTTTTTTTTTTTTTGTAAATCTTTTTCTTTTTACCTTGAATTATTTTCTTCATCCTTTCTTTTGTTTTTATATCTTCACCGAGACTAGAAAACTTATTCAATTTTTTTACATATTTTTTCTGCGTTTTCTCTAATTTCTTTCTTTCTTTTATCAGTCCTTCGTTTGCAGTTGTCATTTTCTCTCTCTCTCTCTCTCTCTATATATATATATACATATATATATATATATCTTTTTTCTTCTTGGCTTTTAGTTGCTGTGAACTTTTTCATTTGTTTCTTCACATGATCACCAATCCAAGTCTTTCCACTTTCATCTGTCTTTACTTTCATTTTTTTTAATTTCCTTTCATGTTTTTTTTTCTTTCAATCTTTTTCTTTTTCTTCCCGCTTTTTTTTTCTTTTAAATTATTTTAAAATTCTTTAATGGTATTTTTTTCATTCCTCTCAACATTTTATTTTATCCCACTCCAAATCTTCCGGAATGAATTGAAGGAATAACCATAAACCGTTATATGCGATTCTCTTTTCTTTTAAACAATCCCCCTTCTTTTAAATAATCCCCCTTCTTTTAAACATAAGCTAGTTGAACCCGTGGAGATTAGAATCTTAAAATAAAATTTGAAAACATGAAAATAATTCTTGGAATGTGATCAACTGGACACATGAGGGCGTGTAAATAAGTCATGATATTTATCAACTGTCACTGCATTCTAACATCTTTAACTGCATCTGATATGATATCGGGTCGTGGAAATCTTATGTATACACGTGTGATTTTCAAGTATTTATTTATCTGGTAATATTTTCCCGACAACGAGACCTTTGTTGCTCCTGGGAAAGTCCCCGTGGCCAGCTGGCTTAAGTGTTGGATTGCGGCCACGAAGTAAGCCAGTCACGCTATTACAATCACTTTCGGCCTAATGCCCTTAGGAAAAGAACGAATCCCCTTATCCTTCCAGCTACGGTTTAAGTAGCATCACAGCTGTATCTCTGCAAGAATGATTTTGGCGTTAAATAACCTACGAAGGTTGGTATGTCATTAAACAGAGAAACCTAATTTAAATTTTGACGCTGCCGTGAAAAAGTGAGTCACCTCTTCTAGTTTAGATTTTGACAGGCATGGGTTGAGAGCTCTAGTTCATCGTTGACTAAAATGCATAGTCAATGGTGGTAATAGTGCAGGAAAACAGGGTTTTAATACTAAAAACCTGCTCTATCCATCGGTTTCATGGTATTTCCTGTATCAGTTGTATGTATTTACCAAACACACCCGACCATAGACAGAGTGTGACACAAGGTTGTTTTTTAAATGGAGTTCTGCTGGTATGAATTTAGACTTTTCCTTCTCCAAAACTGGTTGCCTAATCAAGGCTAAGGAGCTGAGTCTGCTCTACTATTAACCCAAAACTGGGAGGTAGGAATAATAGATGGATTCCTACCTTCTTTAAAGGCATTAGTGTGAAGAGAAAAGCAAAAAGCCTCGTTCAGGATTATAACAATAAGAGGTGCATGTATTTATTGAATTCCTCCGCTATCGACAGAACGTGATACAAAGACAATCTTTAAGTAGAATACCGCTGGTTTGAATTCAGAATTTTCCTTCTCTTAGACTGGTTGCTTTATCTAAGATAAAGATCTTGGTTTGCTCTCGCATTTATTCATTACTGGACGTGTGTGCTAGGAGCGGGTATATATTCATGTCTTTCCTTTTTTGAAGGGTGCGGAAGCAAAATTAGGAATATTTTAGTATAGTAATAAACGACTCTATAATAAAACAAGATCAATTTTAATTTTAAATGATAAACAACAAAACAAGAAGATGGACATAAAACAGTAAATTTACTCAATATGGTCACGATTTTAAAAAATTATTGCATCAACACACCTTCCAAACTTATTGTATGCCTTCAAAATAAATACTTTAGACATTTTATTCCATTCCTCCTCAATAGCAGTCTTAAGCGAACCAATATTTGGATGGGAAGTTGCATTTGTTTTGTTTTGTAAAACACCCCATATAGCGTAATCGGGGTGGGGTTAATGACTGGGCTTAAATATGTTTCATAGCTGTCTTCACAGTTTTCTCTTGGACTTTCAATTCATTAGCGTGCTTTCTAATTGACATGGTGGGGTCTTTCTTAATCACCATAACGAGAGCAGCTAAAAAGCCTTTTTCCCCCCGTTTTTTTTTTGTCCAATCCTCCACTCCCCCTTTTCCTTAAAAACCTCTTTTTCTGTAAAAAAATAAAAAAAGAATTCTTTGCTTTGTATACGGTAGACAAAGAAACTTTGGCTTGGTTTCGGCGTTAAGCAAATATCGATATATCCCTTGTCTTTTCTTTTCTTGCTCACTCATATTGGGCTAAATTGTTATGAAAAAATGCTGGAATAATAGAGCACATCATGAAAATTTAAATTTTTGCGTTTTTAATTTTCAAAAGTTGGACTAATCAGACTAAAAATAAAAACATTTAAAAAATTATTCCATATTTTGCTTCCACACCTTTTAGATATAATTAATTTTTCCCAGAATTAAAAATAAAGTAGTTAATAATAAGAATTCCAAATACTGCTGTATTTTCAAAAAAGCGACATCGCGTCATAGAGTGAGATGTGTTAGGACAGGTGTCTCGGCTAAGTCTTTAAAGGGAGAGCTGGACAGCTAAGAATTACCACAACTATTTTGTTGATTCGTGTTGTAAAAATATACTTTCGTAGGTTCTGAGGTGCTTATATTTTATTCAGCTTAATCTCTTCTTTCTTTCTTTCTTTCTTTCTTTCTTTCTTTCTTTCTTTCTTTCTTTCACGTGACACATGCCAAATACGGGGAACGGAAGTAAGGAGGTAATTATAACATTATTAATATAGAGACAAATAGCGTAGGAATTGAAGGAATATCTTTCAAGATATACCTTCAATTTTTTTTATTTTTCAATCATCAATATTTTTTTAAAATAGTCTTCTTTCCTTTAAGTTATTTTATTTCTTTAAATAATCGCCATTTTTTTTTTTTTTTTGGATAATCGCTGTTCCCTTAATTTAGTTGATATTTTCGTATTTAATATTTTCTTTTCTCATTCAACGCAACTCCTCCTTAAAGATCTTTCTTTTAAAAAATTGTTTTTCATATTTTAGTTCGTGGTTAGTCATTTTTTTTTTCTTTTTTACTGTGCAGTTGTTTTTTTCTTCATTTTTTTTTATTTTGTTCTTTTTTCGTGAGCAGGTTTTGCTCCCGAATTTATTCTCTCTCTTCTTTCATTCTTCTTTTCACCTACACGTTATTATCCCTCCTTTTCCCCCTTCTATTTGATCTTTTTCTTTCTTTTTCTTTTTTTTTTTTTCTTTTAAGTTCCTTTACTTCCTCAATTTGAGTTCTCCTTACTTCAACTCTGAATTTATCTGTCGACCCCACCATTTTATTATTTTATTTTTTCATTTGAGTTCAACTCATCCTAATTTTTTAAAATATAATTTCCTTTTAGCATTTTGCTCCTCTTTCTTTTATTTCTCTTCAGTATTCTGTTTTCCTCCTTGGACCGATCGTGTCTCTTCTTCTTCTTCTTCTTCTTCTTCTTCTTCTTCTTCTTCTTCTTCTTCTTCTTCTTCTTCTCCGATTATATTTCCCTTATTCTCATTCACCCGTGATTTTCATTTAATCCTCTCCTGCTCCTTCCGTCTTTCCCGCCAAAATCGTTCCATTGCAACAACAACAACCCTCTTTTATCATTTCGTCTCCGTCACTCAATCGACTTGCGTCCTTCCTTCTCTCTGTTTTTGCTCTTCTCTGTCCAACCGACTCTCCCTGTTCCCCCCAGTCTCTTTCTCGTCGTCTTCTCCTTCCTCGTTTATTCAATTACAAAATATTTGTGCTTTCCAAATTCACGCAAGCAATCTAAAATTTCCTCTTGTTCTATTCCCGCCATGGAAATGACTTAGTGCAATCATTACGTTTTTGTTTTCGTTTACTTTTCTTTTCATTAAATTTTTTTTTCTTTAGCATCGGGTTCAGGGCTTCTTTTTAAAATTGGGCTTCGCTACCGTAAATGATTTGGATGCATCTTGTAATCTTAAACCTAATATTTTTAGAATTTGCCACGTAATGACAATTCCATGTATTGTGTCACCAGTAGCGCTCTTATCAGGTCGCCGGTCTGACGACATAAGGGCATTGAAATGCTGCAGATCCGAACAACTGCCTTTGATGATAAGATTAAGAAGGATTTTCCGTTTTTTTATCTATTTCTTTACTTAATTTATTTGTTCTACGGTGGTTTTTATGGTTTTCTTATCAAACATACATTTCGTACAGATCGATATTCAATCAGCTACCAATATATATATATATATATATATATATATATATATATATATATATATATATACCTGTTGGTTGTGTGTATGTGTATGTGTTTTGAATGTGTGTGTGTGTGTTGTGAGTGTGTGTTGTGAGTGTGTGTCTGTGTGGGTGGGTGAATGTGGGTATGCGTGTTGTGTGTGGTTGTGTGTGTGTGTCTGGGCATCCGTACATGAAATAGTCATATTTTAAGAACTGTATCTTCGTCGCTGGTAGTTGTCTGGGGAATTTTATACACACACACACACACACACACACACACACACACACACATATATATATATATACTAGTGTATAAGTCGATCTTGACAGATGGAGTAGATATTTGTGTTTTCTAAATTTGTGTCATATAGTGATATTTTAAGAAGTGCATCTTCGTTGCTGGTAACTCATGGGAGAATTTTGGTATATACATATTAGTTTTGCTCGAAAGTTCCCAACGCTTTCTATTTTTGAAAATTGAAAAATAGATTTTTAAAAAATGAAACAAACACACACATATATTTATGCATATATTAATGCATACATAATAAAGTAGTGCAAAAGTTCTCGGCGCCCTATTGATAAACAAACAAATAAGAGACACAATAGGAAATTGTTTTTAACGTAGAAACCTTGTAAACTTCTGCACACATCTAATGTGAACATATATATATGTAACCCATATATATATATGTAACCTAAGGAGGTGCACGTGGAGTAAAGGAGGTGCCCGTGGTGTAAATGAGGTGCCCGTTGTGTAATGGTTAACGTCCTAGGAAATGGATACGGCGACACGAGTTCAAATCCTGGACGAGACTGATTGCATTTCACATAGCACTAATATCCTTGGGAAAGGTATGAATCCAATTATTCTTCCTCCAGCTATGGGTAAATAATAGGGCAGACTTGGTTCTTCAGCCTTGGCAACTAGTCTAGGAGAAAGAAAACTCTGAATTCAAACCTGTTAAACTCCGCTTAAAAATTGACCTTGTGTCATATCCTGCCCGAGCGGAGGGGTTGGTAAATATGTATATATATATGTAACCCAGTCGAATATATGCAGAGGGATAAGACCCCCTCCTCTAACGAATATCCTGGATATGACACTAAACAATCTGAGGTCGAGGCGCCAGTAATGCAAGAGCTTTTGGGAATACGATGTACCCATTTCATTGACATCGCTCCCGGTCCATTCTGGCCCTGAATAGTAGCAACTGATAGGGTCCTATCAATGGGTTAAATAGAACTGTTTGATCATTTAACTGTGAGTAAACAAATAACAGATGTTTACTTCAGTTATTAGTCATACATAGCAATACTTGGAACGATTTATCTTTGACTTATGCTAAATTGAATTGTTTGAAACTGAACAGTTTGGTCACTTAACTGTGTGTAAACAAATGACTGATGTTCAATTGAATTGTTAGTGATAAATAGCAATACTTGGAACCATTCAACTGTGTGAAAGTGGGTGAATAATGTTCAATTGAATAATTGGTGTTAAACAGCATTACTTGAAACAATTCAACTCTGTGCCTAAAAATGAGCCCAGGCTCGTTTAAAAATGTTATCAACAGATTGTGTTGACAAATGATATATATTTAATATATGTATATAAAGAGAATTTAGTATTAAATAAGCTATAATAGTTGATATGCTATAAACCCAATTAAATCAAATGATATATATTTAATATATATGTATGAAGAATATTTGGCATTAAATAACCAACAATGGTTAATATGCCATAAAACCCAACTAAACCAAATCATATACATTAAATATAGACGAGGATCATTAAATAAGTTTCCAGATTTTTTTTCGTATGGGCACTTTTATTGAGAGTACATACATGAAACTCAAGCCCCCTTCGAAGTAATCTCCTCCGGCTGCAATGCACTTCTTGTACCGTTCAAACAGCTTCTGGAAGACCCCATGGAAGTCCTTTTTTGTGAGCGTGTCAATGACCTTCGTCACAGCCTCTTTCATCTCCTCAATTGTCTCATAACAACAGCCTCTGAGCTTAGGGAATAACCAAAAGTCACAGGGAGCACGGTCTGGACTATAGGGAGGCTGAGAAACTGTCTTGATGCTCATCTTGGTCAAATAGTCTGTGACAACAATGGAGTAGTGGACTGGTGCGTTGTCCTAGTGAAAATGCCACTGACCCGATTTGAAGAGTGCTGGCCTATTCCCAAGGAATCTCTTCCTGAACTCCCTTAAAACCTCAACATAGTAACCCTAACCCTAATCCTTTGGCCAATCAACTCTGGTCTATTGACTTCATTACTCCTCCCACACCTCTCATCATCCCTCACAGAACCCCTGCCTTCCTTGAATCTCTTATGCCACTCAAAAACCGATGCTCTATTCATGCAAGATGGTCGAAAAGCAGTGTGAAGCATTCCATACGTTTCTGTGGCATTTTTTAAGTTTAAAACAAAATTGCATATCGTTCTTCTAAAGTGTTCTTACGTCCAGATTACATTTTTGAAAATCACCAGCTGTGACAATCAGACTTTAGTAGGGTGTATTCAAATTGCTGCTGTAGCTGTTCATTTGAAGCTGAAATCATAAAAATTGGTCAGTCATCTCATAAGATGTATAGCAATAAGATACTGAATTTTCAAGATTCTACGACAATTTCAAATGCACATACAAAAAAAGTCTGGAAACCTATTGAAGGCACCACGCATATATAAAGAGGATTCGGAATGAAATCAACTACAAACCAAACCAAACGTTATATGTGTGCGTACGTGTTGTGTATATGCACACACACACACGTTAGTGTGTGAACGCTGATGTCTGTGAGTGTGCTTATGTACAGGATCCTGAATATAGTTACATTTTTTAGAACTGAATTTTCGTTGCGGTTAACAATCAGAAATATTTAACATACATACATATTTGATGTCTGCAAAAGTTTCCAGCGTTTAAAAAAAGAAAACAAAATTAGCAAATACTAAATAATATGAAAACCTGGAAACGTTGAACGCAACGAATGCATGGATTTTCTAGTTGTAACCGGGCCTTTGGCCTAATGAGTCTAGTGTTCGCCAATGGTCAGGGAGACCTGGGTTCAATCGCAGGTCAAGTCAAACCAAAGACTCAAAAAATGATACTTGATGCCGCCTTGCTTAACACTCAGCATTCTAATGTAAAGATCAAGGGTAAAGTGGTGCAATCCAGGGAATGGAGTAGTATCCTCCCCAACAGCACGATGTAGTAGCTATTAAAAAGGGAGCCTTCGGGTCACCCTCGACCATGATCGCCAACTTTACTTTAGGATAGAACATTATAAAGCTAAAAGGGATACTATAAGGTATATTTTTTTTAATTATCAAACTGTCCAATATCACGTAGATACATACATATTAGTCTTGTACAATAGTTTGGATATAAATTACACCTAATAATATCTGTTTGGATTTTATAATGTTCTACCAGAAATATGTCCAAAAATAGTTATAACTAGAGGAAGAGCAAGCTGAAAAAAATTAATTACTTCAGCGAATGATTTCGTGAACATAGAATAAGTGGTGACCTAGATATGAGATAAGATGGATGTATAAATAGCTTGTGCTAGAAGATAGTGTTAAGTCCCCCAGCTCGTTTAACCTCACTCACACACACTCACAAACAGATGCTCATGTATAAGTCGATCTTTTATATATATATATATATATATATATACCCACATACACGCACACTCACATATATATTATTATATATGTATGTATGTATGTATATATATATATATATATATGTGTGTGTGTGTGTGTGTGTGTGTGTGTGTGTGTATTAATAATGTACTTTGCAATATTTATAAATAGTGCTCAAAATCTCAGAAACACACACACACACACACACACACACATATATATATATATATACATATATATATATATATATATATATATATATATATATATTGAATTTAGGATAGTGTAAACTTAAATGGTGCTTAGTAATTGTCAGTTTCTCGCCTGACTGTCAGAGCAGGTCTGTGTCTACACAGTCTCAAATTATATATATATATATATATACCCACATACACGCACACTCACATATATATTATTATATATGTATGTATGTATGTATATATATATATATATATGTGTGTGTGTGTGTGTGTGTGTGTGTGTGTATTAATAATGTACTTTGCAATATTTATAAATAGTGCTCAAAATCTCAGAAACACACACACACACACACACACACACACATATATATATATATATACATATACATATATATATATATATATATATATATATATATATTGAATTTAGGATAGTGTAAACTTAAATGGTGCTTAGTAATTGTCAATTTCTCGCCTGACTGTCAGAGCAGGTCTGTGTCTACACAGTCTCAAATTATATATATATATATATATATATATATATATATATATAAGTTTGACATATATGAGTCTCTCTCTCTCTCACCCTCTCTCTCTATCTATCTCTCTCACACAGCATATATATATATATATATGTCAGATCGATTTATACATGTGGCCCTTTCTCCTTCTCGACATATATATATATATATATATGTATATATTCAAGATCGACCTACATACAAGTATATATCGTAAAAGAAACGACTACATACTTAATTGATCTATCATCTGAATAACTTATTCAAAAGATATTCAACGTACAAATATTATTCCTTGTCATTTTTACGCACTGTAACAAGATGTTTTAATTTTATTTTTGTCATTGCTGCCGCTTCTGCCGCTGCCGCTTTTGCTGCTGCTGCTGCTGCTGCCGCTGCTGTTGCTGCTGCCGTTGCCGCCGTTGCTTTTATTAAATGTCGTTCTAAACTTCAGCGAAAATACCAATAGTAACGAAGCCTTTGAAGAATAAAAATTGCCACTCGACTGCCAAGAGAAAGTACATAAGCTTTTTTTTTTTTTTTGCAGTTGTAGATAGAACTTAATGATATATTTAACATGTAGACTAAGTTAAATACTTTACGTCATTCATTCGCATATTCTACTGTCCTCCCATATTTCTTTTACGGCAATCAAACGAGTAGTTTTCAGAAAAGACAAAGATTTAAAATTTATACGAAGTAAATGGAAAATAAATGAATAAATAGAAATGATGAAATAAAATAATGATAATAAAATAATAATAATAGTATATATATATATATATATATATATATACGATCTGATTTGAATAGGATAGTGTAGTGATTACATCCCTTGTCTTCTAAATAGTACCGATGGCTACAAGGTGGGGTGACCAAAATAGCAAATAAAAGAGCGCAACGAAGTTAAACATTTTTTGGACTTGTCCGGCACCTTGGTGAGCAGCAGGTGAATGGATTGTATTAGCTTCGTTCCAGGGGGCTTTACCCCCACGCTGTACCTTCTTGACAGGGCTGAGTTTATTGCTTGGCGCCTGAGGCATCTCAAAATGGGAATGTCCACGGAATCAAGCATTTTTTTTTCGGGGGGATAGACACGCATGAGTTTCGATTCATGCGTGGCTTACATCCGGACTTGGTGAGAAAATACTTTTTCTCCTCGGTCCTACTTCAACAACTAGAAGTACATGCAAGTTTATGCTTTTCCTCAACATTGAAACTTTTGGCGCAACAGACCCCTGCATCGCACTGAGCACGATATGATGTTTAGACTTAAGACTTCATACATCAACTTCTATTCTATTCATCATCATCATCATCATCATGTCGTGCCGCCAGCATGGATATCCTTGACCATCTCTCGCCACTTCTCCCTATCATTCATCGCCTCCGGCAGGTCTTATGGGTTACATCCTGTGTCCTCACATAGCTGCTGTATGTAAGTTCGGGCTGGTCGTCCTGCTTTTGCTTGGCCATATGTGGGGGTCCATAGGAGTACGTCACTTACGAGCTCGTCCCTGCTTCTCCAGCAGTGTCCGGCAAAGACTCTTAATTATACCAAAGGGCTCTTCAATTACAGTAGGGGTCAGCAACCCCAGCTCGCAAGCCACATCCGGCCTTCGAGTGATTTTTGTGCGGCCCGCCATCTTTCACTGGATTGACATTAGATTATATTTTAAATGATTTACAATGTGACGAATCTTTGAAATCGAAATTTCAGTTGGAATCCACTGCTGACTTCCTCAAGAAATATATATTGCCAAGCGGGAAATATAAAAACATCTTGACAAATACGAAACTGATGATATCCTTATTTGGAAGTACATATGCTTGGGAACAACTGTTGTATACACACGATTTACGAAATTCAATGAACGAACGAAACACACTTCTTTACTAAAATATATCTCTCATTTTATTCTCGAAAGGTGCCCACAGTTTGTTGTTAGTTGAGAGATAGATGGAGAGACATATACTCAGAGAGGGGACTTCTTCTTGTCCCTTATCTTCTTCCAGGAGCCAGGGGGTGCCAACGCCTGCACCCCCGTGCAAGCCGTATCGTCAGAGACGACCTAACCCTGTGATCGGCTGCGTGTCTCTGCTCGACACTCGATTCTCTGCACTCTGTCTAAATCTGACCACGTGGTTATCACGTGGTCTCCTTCCGATTACACACCTTTTGACCTGCCTACCCCGACCACTGCCATTGCCCTGTTTACTAATCACAACGTGACAGCCTGTCAAAGCACACGTGGTCATTAGGAACGAACCGAAAATCCATGTCATATGTTATATAACACAAGCTTTTTCCTAAATGAAATATGCTAAAAGTCATTTAGGAACAAAGTTGCATGACGACCATTTGGATGATATTTTGCTCCTGTCATCGACAAATATTTCACCTGACGTGGAGAAGTTTTCGCACAATCAGCAGAAACAAGTATCTCAATAAATCATTTGCTATTTCTATTTGAATTTCATCTGTAGCTAGGAATTTGGTTCTTTTTGTTGTTGATTGTGATCGTAGTTATTTTTTTGTTATTCCTGCACTTTCTTTCTTTTCTTTTTCTTTTGATATTCCAGCAGTAAATTAAGAAGCCTTGTTAAAATAAATTATATAGAATTCCTTGTTTCGCTTTAAACCTTTGATTGACATATCTGATAACATGGCCCTCCTCCATGACAATGCATAGCTGTTTGGCCCTCTCTCTACAAAAGGTTGCTGACCCTTGAACTACACGATAGGACTTTTGTCTATTATGCAATTTTTGTATACATTCTATTAAGCTTACTCAGGCAGTAAATATGATGTTGATGCACACAAAACGAAATACATGTGCTTTAATCAAACAGGCGAGATTTCCTCATTAGGCGGTAGCTCTCTAAAACTAGTAGACAAGTTCACCTACCTAGGAAGCAGTGTCTCATCAACCGAAAAAGACATAGACACGCGGCTAACGAAGGCATGGACACCTATCGATAAGCTATCGGTCATATGGAAGTCAGACCTAACCGATAAAATGAAACGCAATTTCTTCCAAGCAGCGGTCGTCTCGATACTGCTATATGGATGCACTACATGGACGTTAACTAAACGGCTGGAGAAAAAGCTACACGGCAACTACACTAGAATGCTGCGAGCAATATTGAACAAGTCCTGGAGGCAACACCCAACAAAGCACCAACTGCACGGCCACCTACCTCCCATAACGAAAACTATCCAAGTTAGCCGAACCAGACACGCAAACATTGCTGGAGAAGCAGTGACGAGTTCATAAGTGATTAACTCCTATGGACCTCCTCATATGGCCGAGCAAAAGCAGGACAACCAGCTCGAACATATATTCAGCAGCTCTGTGAGGATACGGGATGTAGACCTTAGGACCTGCCAGAAGCGATGAACAATAGGGAGGAGTGGCGAGAAAGGGTCAGGGATATCCATGCTGGCGGCGCGACATGATGATGATGATGATGATGATATTTAGCACGAGGAAATATTAAACCATAATACATTTCGTCTGCTTCAAAAATCGGAATTGTTTTTCTATCATACTCAAATAATTGTAGCAGTGAGTTAGAGTACTAAGGTACGACAATCATAGGAAGACAACCTTCAAGTCGTCATTCCGTCACAATTGGTTGGGTTTTCCAGAAAACTTCAACGAGCACAGAATTTACGATTCGAACCTTCAATATTTTCATTGGCGAAGTGGGTAGAGTGTTCGCCAATGGTCCGGGAGACCGGGGTTCAATCTCAGGTCGCGTCATACCAAAGACTTTAAAAATCAAGGGTAAAGTGGAGCAATCCAGGGAAAGGAGTTGCGCCCTCCACTACACCTCGATGTAGTAGCTACTGAAAAGGGAGCCCTTTGGTCGCCCTCGACTACGGTCGCCAACTTTACTTTACTTACTATTCTACGTAAAATAATTTTAACCATGTACGCTTTGAAAGCCACTGTTATTTTAATCTCTTCAAGATTCTACGACTACCTTTTTTTTTTCTTATTTTACACTGCGTCATATTCTTAGGTTTATTACTATGTGTTATGATGTTAATTTCGGGTTTGTAAAGACAAACACTAAATAAGATGTAACAATAAAAAGGGTTTATCAGGCTGGTAATAAAAAGGTACTAAAGTCGCCTAAGTAGTAAGACTAGCTCAGCGTACGGCCCTATGTCAATTGATAGGCTTCTACTTAAAGCCTTCATTCATCAACTCCACGAGCAGAATTAATTTGTCACCCAGTTTTTGGTTTGTCCTGTTTTGTCTGTATTGTTTCATCCTGGTTTGAGTGTGGGTCATGGTCATCTTTCATAAGCGACATACTTCTGTGGACCCCTTCACATGGACAAGCAAAGGCACGACGACCAGCTAGAACCTCTATACAACAGTTCTGTGCCGATACAGGATGTAGCATTGGAGACCAACCGGGAGCGATAAACGAGAGAGACCGGTGGCGGGAAAGGATCACATAAGTACCCAGTTTAGTTTTATTTGACCCATAGATAGGACCCAATCCGGTGCTACCACTCTGGGTCAAAGTAGGAGCGATGGTAATGAAAGGGTACTCCGCATTCCCCAAAGCTCCTTCATCACAAGAACCTCAACATCATATTGTTTAATGTCATTACCAGGACACTCGTTGGGAGGGTCTTACCCCTCTCTAGAAGAGCAGTCGGTGTATTCTACAGCCCCAGTCGACTGGGCAACAATGGGTAAAGTATTATTACTGCTGTTCTTCTTCAAGGATGGTTTGGTATTAAATTACACATGAAGGTTGATATGCCATTAATCGAAGAAATGGGGGTGTCTTCGTGGAGTAATGATTAAAGCGATGGACTGCGGAATCGTATTAAGCGAGTTCGAACTCCAGTCGCGCTATTACGTTTACTTTAGGACAAATACCCTTGGAAAAGGTATGAACCCCCTTATCCTCCCAGCTATGGGTTAAATAGTATCACTACTGTTCTTCAGGGAGAATAACTTTAGCATTAAATAATCTACAAAGGTTGATATGCCATTAAACAAAGAAACTAAACCAAACGAAGAAACCAAACCAAACCAAACCAAAAAAAGTCTCAAGAAACAACTACACGAAAAATGTTGTGAATGTACAATGAACGTGATTCTTTAAACTCTAAGCATACAATACGGGTTGATATGCCGTTAAAATTATTCAGTTCATAAATCAGAAGATAAAGTGACTGTAATTCTTTTCAAATTTTCAGCATTTTTTGTCAGTATTCTTGATAACTGTAGCAATGTCATCGTTCCGGCAGTCTTAGTCTAACTTCGAATCTCGTTGCGAAAGTTTTTATTTTTATTTCTACATTTCTACGTTTGTATGTTATCTCATGGTTATTGATCATGTTTATTGATAATTAATCAAGTTTATTGATTATTGATCATGTTGTTTGTAAATTACTGAATTTGAAGTTTCACGTTTCGCAATTTCATCTCGCAAGTGGGTATCAGTTATTTTCTTGAATTTTTGTTTTCTTTCATCTTCAGCCTATGGTCAGCTGCTGCAGTCATATCTCCCGTTTCTAGTAAACATTCTTTTACTATTTCACAAGAAAAATGCATGGTCTTTGGCTTTGGCTTCTTTGTTTAATGGCAAATCAACCTTCGTGGGTTATTTAATACCGAAGCCAACCTTCGAGAAGAACAGCAGTGATGCTATTTAACCCATAGCTGGGAGGATAAGGGGGTTCATACCTTTTCCAAGGAAAGTGAACGTAATAGCACGACTGGAGTTCGAACTCGCCTACAACGATTTCGCTGCCCAGTGCTTTAACAATTACACCCCGAGGACCCCCGCCAAAAAAAAACACGGTCTGTTTGAAGTGACTTGTGTAAACCAGTGTATGTACGTATGTATTTACCAACCCCTCCGCTCGTGCAGGATGTGACACAGTATCAATTCTTAAGCTGAGTTTAGATTCAGAGTTTTCTTTCTCCTATACTGGCTGTATAACCAAGACTGAAGAGCCCAACCCACCAGGATTTGAACTCTAGTCGCCGTGACTATTTCCTGGCGCGCTCCTGGCGAGCGCCCCGGGGCCTGTTCTGGACTTCGGTCCGGAGCGTGGCCCTGGAAAAGGAACAATGGCAGACTTGGGGCCTTTAATTAGGGACCTAGTTTCGACTAGGCTACCTTCGAGTGGGCGAGCTGCATTTTTGTCTCCTTTGTCCCCCTTGGACGGCACTAGACCATGCGTCTAGTTTAAGCCGTTAACTGGCATACGTGCCCGGACCCACATTTGGGTTCGTGAAACTGCCTGCCTCATCAGGCTCACATTGCACTAAGTGAGCCTATGAGCAGCACAGACAAGCAGGGTTCGAGTCTCGGCTCGTTCCCGACCTCCCCTTCCCCTTTATCCCCACTCTAATTGGCCTTCGGGCTTTTGACCTTGTGTCAAGTCGTGTCTGGTGGGAGGCAGCGACAAATACTCGCCGTGACTATTTCCTACGACGATAACCATTACACCACGGGAACCTCCAACCATTGTCGGTCTCAAAGATTATTTCATTTTTTTTTATTAGTTACGACAAATTCTGATTTGTGTTCATACAGTGTGTTTACAAGGTTAAAACAAAACAGGATAGATCCTTAAGCTTTGGTTAGGCAACCAGGGAGACTGAATTCAAAACAGCCGTACTCTGCTTAAAAATTGGATTTGTGTCATATCCTACCGATGTTGATGGGATTGGGTAAATACATCCTACACCGGTGGTTATATGATTTCCGAAGATATCTTGTGTAGTGTTATGATTAACGAGCTGGGCTCGCGAGGCGTTACTAGTGAGTTCAAGTCTCGTCATTCTTCTTGCCTTGTTGGTAAATTTTACAAATATTTATTGTATATTTACAGAATATCTAAGCTAAACGCCGCTATATCTTTTTCACCTCCAAATGAATTAGCCGACGACATCTTATATAAAATTTATCTCACAAAAGAAATCTTAATATTTATTTTTATTTTTTGTTTGTAGCATCATTTTAAAACCTCATTCAAACTTATATCTACGTTTTGGTAATTTTAGAAAAATAACTTAATATGATTAACTGAAAGAGTATTAAATTTGAAAACCTTTTCGTGACTATTGAGATATTTTCTATCAGTCTAAACAATTCTATCCAATTATAATCTATATCTGTGTAAACACATATAATTAAATAGGTCTGGAAAGTTTGATTTTTTTTTCTTATCACGCAATTTGCAATCATGTTGTCTTTCTATGCACCAACCTGGCAACAGAAGCTGTTTATACTTACGAGAAGGCTAATTAATATTTCATGAATTATTCGAAATTTTGAAAAAATTAAATCTCTTTCTGTTTTTGCTGTTTCGACTTGTACATTTACCAGCTTTCTTCAGATGTAACAGTCTCCAGGGTATGACACTAAACTCTATCTGGTGGTGAGGCTTCAGTCCTCGAGTTTGGGGAATGTGAAGAATCTCTTCATTACTCTTATGGAGGTTCCCGTGGCGTAGGAAATGGACACGGCGACACGAGTTCGAATTTTGGACGAGAATGATTGCATTTCACATAGCACAAATACCCTTGGGAAAGGTATGAATCCAATTAATCTCCCTCCAGCTATGGGTAAATAGTAGGACAGACTGATTTCTTCAGCCTTGGTACTATTTACCTACCCCTCCGCTCGGGCAGGATATGACACAAGGTCAATTTTTAAGCGGAGTTTAACAGGTTTTAATTAAGGTACCTGCTGCCAGGATCCTCTAGTATACAGTTTGACTCAAACTGTTTCAGAAATTGACTTGCTTGAAAGTCACCAAACGGTTTCTGATTGGTCAGACAGTTTATTTATTTACCTAAATATTTTTTCTCGCATTCATCTTGGAAGTGGATGCATGAAACCGTTCAAAATTTCAGTTCATCTATGCCATATGAGCGATGGCTGGCAAAGAGAACACTTCCGGTTGGGTCATTAAAATACGTACTTTCGTAAGAAAAGCAATCTTTTTCTTTGGTAGTACTAAGCAAAATAGTATTTCCTGTTAAAATATCTCTATTTATAACGTTTTACTTTATGCTACCGAAGAAAAGATAAAAATAAGCGACTCTATTTTAGGGTGTTATGAGGTAGTTGCGGTGAAAGCACCGATTCTCACCAGGTCATCTACGTTAAGAACAGATGAACTACCTCTGTGTTTGGACGGGTGATCGCTTATGAAAAGTGGGTAGCTGTTTGCCAGATTGAGCAAAGCTCTGTAAATTCTGAAAGCTACTTTTCTTATGACGGTGCAGATTGCACTTTGTGAGAATTGGAGAATTAATTATTGCCCAATCAGTTGGGGCTGTTGAATACACCGACTGCTTCTCTGCAGAGGGGTAACCCCCAACCAACGAGTGTTCTGCATATGACTCTAACAAATCTGATGCAGTGGTTCCAGTAATGCTGGAGCTTTGGGGAATGTGGAGTACCCCTACATTGCCATCGCTCCCAGGTCCACTTTGTTTCGGAGCCGTAGCACCTGATACGGTCCTATCTATAGATCAAATAGAATTAAATTATTTATCATTAAGGGTTTTCGGACTATTGTCTTCATCTCTATTGTTATTTCCACAACGTTTCGGCCGATATGTCCTCCGGCCTTCTTCAGGTGTTTGTCGAACTCGGGAACCTGCACTGAACTTCGAACTACGTCCTTTATTGAATCCACGGGGGTCGCCTGTTCTGATCCCGTTAAGCATAACCGGGTACAAGTGTTAAGCATTCCTGTATTGTTACTCGCCTGCAGTCAGGATTGAACCTGCAACCTCCAGATGATTGTCTCCTCAGAAGCTTAGGGAACCAACGCCTATAACCGTTACACTATGTGTCCTGCTGGAAATTTAGATAATTAAGATCTAAAATACGTACTTATGCTAAACTGAGTTGTTTGAAATAGAATTGTTTTGACATTTAAACTACGTACTTATGCTAAACTAAATTGTTTCAAATGAAACTGTTTTTGACATTAAAACTAAATTGTTTGAAATAGAACTGTTTTGACAAAAACTATACTTATACTAAACTGAATTTTTTCGAAATAGAATTGTTTGACAAAACTGAATAGCTTGAAATAGAACTGTTTTTGCCAGACAATGTACTTATGCTAAACTGAATTGTTTGCAATAGAAGTGCTTATTTGTATAAAATGGATTTGGCACTAAATAACCAACAAAGGTTGATATGCCATAAAAACCAACCAACCAAACGAACAAAAGTTAACTACTTGAAGACATTTAAGTATTAGTTTATTTGGGCACCTCTGGTGGTGTAACGGTTAGCAAGCTGGACTAGCAAACCTACATGAGTGAGTTCGAGTCACATTGGGCGCCCCATTCATTCGACCTTGTGCCACATCGAAGCAAAGAGCTTTGTAAATTACTTAGTATTAGTTTACTTGAATCCATACAACTGTGTGCAAATTATTTGTACGAGGAATATGTTATATTGTATAACTGCGAACAAAAGAAAACTATTAAGAAACAATTGCACAAAAATGTAAATATAATAACTTCTAGACGAGTTGACATGCCGTTAAAATCCATCAATCAACCAATCAGTCTTTTCGGAGGCGTTGAGATGCAGCCAACAGGGTGCGCGACTAGTTACTATGGTGAATTAGCCCGAAAATATTGTGTTTAAGGTGATAACAGATAAATGTTATCCACAGAAAGAACATGAAATACAACTTGGAAGTTTTAAAGAATATTATGTCACAGTCATATATAAAGAAAATACAGTTTGTATCAATATTTTCAGTTGCAAACATGTTCTTCTGTTTGCGGCAATATTGTATAAAAATAAAACATATATAAGTCCACTTATCTGAAATCCATTGTGAAGTTGTTGAATTTATTATTGTTTTACGTACTTTCATACAGTTCTCCACGTTTTCGCTGCTGATATAATAAGTAAGTTGGCGACCGTGGTCGAGGGTGACCCGAAAGCTCCCTTTTCGATGGCTGTTACACCAAGGTGTAGGTGAGGGCGCTACTACTTTCCCTGGATTGCTCCACTTTACCCTTGATCCTTACCTTATAATGCTGATGGTTAAGCAAGGTAGCATCGAGTACCATTTTTTGAATCTTTGGTATGACTCGACCTGGGAGTGAACCCAGGTCCCCCGGGCCATTGGCGAACATAGCGGAGACAATTTTAAGGTCCGCTTCCGTACAGATATTGATTGAAAGAGAGCTATACATATTTTTATTTATTTATTTTTTGATCTGGCGCCAACTATACGGACCAGAGGTTAGTTGGTTTGAAAGATGTATCGACCAATTAAATATGTTATGCGTGGCCTTTAGAGAGTGACATCGACGGACGGAGACAACTCACCTACCTTAGATATATTTTTACATTACTTTAAACAGCAAAAAACGTAATAATGACATGTACAAAAGTCACGTAGCTTTTTACGAATATTGCCGTCACCGACTGAATTTGTAATTGATGAATAAATTTGCTATTTTTCTTCTTTAATCTCTCTATTCTCCTCCTCCTCCTCCTCCTTCTCCTCCGTTTCTTTCTTTCTTCCATTTTTTTCCACAATTTTTCCATAATCTTCTGTCATTTCCATTTCTTTTTATTTTTTCATCTCGTTCTCCTTTTCCTTATTTCAACAAGTACTGCTCTCACATTTTTCTTCACCTCTCATTTATTCAAAAGTTTTATTTCTTTTTTTGTTTTTGTTTTTTAAATCTCTTTTTTCCTTTCGTTTTTCACATACTCTCGTGGCTAAAATGCTGGAATACGACATTGTAGTAAGTGATTGGTTTCTTTGGTTTAATGGCATATCAACTCTTTTTAGGTTATTTAATGCCAAAGCTAGTCTCCTAGAAGAACAGTACTGGTACTATTTAACCCATAGCTGGGAGGATAAGGGGGTTCATACCTTTCCCAAGGGTATTTGTCAGAAAGTGAACGTAATAGCGCGACTGTATCACGAACTCGCGGTCCATCGTTTTAACCATTACACCACGAGGACACCCCCACCGTAGTTAGTGTGTTTGAACTATTATGCTCACTTTCGGACTAATACCCTTTAAAAAGCTATGAACTTCCCCATTCTCTCCAGCAATGGGTTTAATAGTACCACTATTGTTGATATGTCAGTAAACAAAGAAATCAAACCAAGTACTATATCTTTATTTTCACTTCGTCACAAGTTTCTTCTTCTTCTTCTTCTTCTTCTTCTTCAACAGAAATGGTTTTGGCTTTGAATAATCCATAAATGTTGACGTGTCGATAAACAAAGAAATCAAACCAAGTACTATACCTTTTTTTTCACTTCGTCACAAGTTTTCTTCTTCTTCTTCTTCTTCTTCTTCTTCTTCTTCTTCTTCTTGAACAGAAATGGTTTTGGCTTTGAATAACCCATAAATGTTGATATGTCGATAAACAAAGAAATCAAACCTAGTACTATACCTTTATTTTCACTTCGTCACGAGCTTCTTCTTCTTCTTCGTCTTCTTCTTCTTCAACAGGGGTGTCTTTGGCTCTGAATAACCCACGAATGTTGATATATCGATAAACAAAGAAATAAAACCAAGTACTATACTTTTTTTTCACTTTGTCCCTAGCTTCTTCTTCTTCTTCTTCTTCTTCTTCTTCTTCTTCTTCTTCTTCTTCTTCTTCTTCACTCTAATCTCTATTTACTGCATAGAACGCTATCCCCTCTTTCCTGTCGCTGTAAGTATTTCAGCATAATCAATTTATCCCATGCGCTCATCATTCTTTTTCTTGACAACGCTGTCTTCGTACGATGCTAAATATATTCATTATGAGCTATAGAAGAATCTTACATTTGACTTTTTGTTTTCTTTTGGGCCTTTTTTTTTAAGGAAAAATCTTTTTTTACTTTTAAATTTCAAAATAATTCAGCATTTTACGTACGTGTTCATCATTTATTTTCATGTATTTCAATCGCAAGCAGGAATTATGTATAAGGGTGGAAGGAGGTGGCAACCCCCGAACCAAAAAAACAAAAAAAAAAAACAAACAAACTTATAAATAAATAAATAGAAAAATGGAATAATAAAAATAGATAAATGAATGAATAAATAAATAAATGAATAAATAAATAAATAAAATGAAATCATTCCTATCTCTCCTGAATTATATTTTAATATATATAATTTGAACGCTTTTTTATTGTTATTATTTCATTTCTAAATTCTTCTTTTTTTCACATTTTTAAAAATTTTTTATATTTTTTTTTTTAATTCTGCCTCTTGCTGTTCATTATCAGATTCACCTTCCCCTCTATCCATATGTTCTTTTTATGCTTTCCTTCTCTTCATCTTCTCTTTTTTCTTTCCTTCTTTCTTTGTTCATTACATTTTTTCTCTTTTTACTTTATTTATTTATGGAGTACTAGGCGTTCGTTCTTTCTTTCTTTCTTATTTGAGATATATGTTTTTTTTTCTTCTTTTTTTTTATAATAGATATATCAGACTTCTTTCGTTCGTTCGTTCGTTCGTTCTTTCTTTCTTTCTTTCTTTTTTCTTTTATCTTCTCTTTCTAAGTTTTCTTTTTGCTTCTTTTTTCGCTTTTATCCTGAAATTTTTCTTTCTTTCTTTCTTTTTTTCTTTCTTTCTTTCTTTCTTTCTTATTTGTGATATTTTTTTTCTTTTTTCTTTCTTTTTTATAATAGATATATCAGACATTCTTTCTTTCTTTCTTTCTTTCTTTCTTTCTCTGCCTTTTTTATCAGACAAAAATCAGTCTTTCTTTCTTTCTTTCTTTCTTTCTTTCTTTCTTTCAAAGTTTTCTTTTTGCTTCTTTTTTGCTTTTGTCCTTAAAGTTTTCTTTCTTTCTTTCTTTCTTTCTTTCTTTCTTTCTTTCCTTTACTTTTTCTTTCTTTATTCGAGGAATATTAGACCTTTTTATACTCTTCCTTTCCTTCTTTTCCTCAGTTTTTCTTTCTATTCACCAACGCCTTTCTTTCATTTGTTTTTCTTTTGTCACTTCATACTTTCCCCTTTTCTTTCTTTATTTCTAATGTATTTGCCCCTTTTCCTTCTTTCTTTATTTATTTCTTTCTTTCTTTTATATCTCATTACTTTACTTCTTTCCCATTGTCTTTCCCCCACTTTTTATCATTGACCATTTTGGTAATTGAAATGATTCCATTACTTGTTCATTTTCCTCCGATGTAATTTTTCCCCCACTAATCTTTCTTCGCGATTCGTGTACCCGACACCTCTATCCAATTTGTATTTACCCGTTCACATGCCGATGACTTGCAGTTCCATAACTGCCCTTTTTTTGTATCTCTATACCTCTTCCGCCAAGGTCTAAGGATAGGGGATCTGAAACCAGTTTTAATTCGATTTTTAGAATAGCCACCCTTTTTCTTATCATTAAATGCATGAAATGAAACTTTAAATGAAAACACGTCTTTTTTTTTTCAGCCATGCCGTTGACGGAAGAAAGTATTTCGCAAAGATGCGAACGTGTGAAGTATTGAATGAATTGATTCTTTCATCTTATGCACTCGCATAAAGAAATAAAGGGGTGAAAAATGGTTGCAGTTATTTAGGAACAAAATAACCGAATAATTTTTTTCTCCTTAAGTTCTCAGAACGGGTTTATATTTTTAAGACTATACAATGCTGATGGATTGTGTTTTTTAAGGGTTGATTGGGTTTTATGGCATATAAATCCTTGCAGGATATCTAATACCAAAGCTTATTAAATATATTAAATACATATGCATATTTACCAACCCTTCCGCTCGGGCAGGATATGACACAAGGTCAATTTTTAAGCGGAATTTAACAGGTTTCAATTCAGAGTAGTCCTTCTCCTAGACTAGTTGCCTCACCAAGGCTGAAGAAATCAGTCTGTTCTACTATTTACCCATAGCTGGAGGTAGAATTATTGGATTCATACCTTTCCCAAGGGTATTAGGGCTATATGAAATGCAATCAGTCTCGTCTAGGATTTGAACCCGTGTTGTCGTGTCCATTTCCTACGACGATAACCATTACACCATTACATCATTAAATATATATGATTTGAAAACGCATATTTTGTAGAAAACATTTCTAAACGAACCAGACATCATTTGTTTGCACACAGTTAAATAGGTTTAAGTTTTACTATCTAAAGCTAACAAGTTTAGTTGTCTAAATTTCTGAGAGGAAGCTTGATGATTTTTATCATTAAGGGTTTTCGGACTACACTGAACTTCGAACTACGTCCTTTATTGAAATAATTTGCTCACAGATACATCACTCACATATAGATCGTTTCAAGTATTTCTACTTCTCAGAGTGGACACAGCAGTAATGGTAATGGGGTACTTTACATTCCACAGAGTTCCAGAACTGGAGCCTCTTCATCAAATGCAGTTTGTTTGTTTTGGTTTCATGGCACATCAACCTTTGTAGTTTATTCAATGCCAAATCCATTTTTATACAAATAAACAGTTCTATTTCAAACAATTCAATTTTGTATAAGTACAATGTTTAATTGTAAAAAAACATTACTATTTCAAGCCCGTCAAACAGTTCTATTAAAAACAATTCAGTATAACTTAAGTACAGTTTCAATGTCAAAAACAGTTCTATTTCAATTCAGTTTAGTATTCAAAAACAAATTCATTTACAGCAATTCGCTTTATCATAAGTACACAGTTTAGTTCTATTTGACCCATAGATAGGACCCAATCCGGTGTTACCACTCCGGACCAAAGTGGACCTGGGAGCAATGGCAATGAAGGGGTACTCCGCATTCCCCAAATCTCCAGCATTACTGGAACTTCAACATCAGATTTGTTAGTGTCATAGCCAGGACACTCGTTGGGGGTGTCTTACTCCTCGGCAGAGAAGCAGTCGGTGTATTCTACAGCCCTAGTCGACTAGGCAACATTAGATGCAGATTTTAGACATACTCTGTATGTATATATATATATATATATATATATATATATATATATATATATATATATATATAACATTCTATTATACACATACACGGATATATATTAGAAACAAGAAGCTTAGGACACTGAAAATTAAATAAAACTTTAAGCGTTTCATTTTCTAATTTTTGCTAATGCAATTTATCAGTAGAGTTACACTTTACTATCTTGCACAATTTCCTATGGAACACTTTTCCAACCCCCTCATGTTGTTGTATTCTTTTTGTACCAGTTTCCTGCATTAACTTATTATTATTTTACTTCTAGCAAGTTTTCACACCAGTGTTCGTATGGTCAAGTTATTATTTTTATTATTTTACTCATTTACGCAGTGCGAGTAACAGCAAGTCTCCTCAGGTCTCCAAAACTCTCCTCAGTATTTTGGTCGATCTCAATAATGCTGTAGTCTGAATGGTATCGATTCTTTATCTGATTTCCAATTCTTCCAGTCCCCTTCCCATTCGTTGGAGACCGTTCTAAGCGCACCGACTATAATCGTTATCGCGGTCACCCACATGTTCCACAATATTTTTTAGTTCTCTGGCAAGATCCAAGTACTTGTCTATCGTTTCGCTTTCTTTCATTCTCACTCTATGGTCTACTGGAACGACAAAATCCACTAGACGCCAATTTCTCTTTACACGCACTCATCTTTTTACAGTATCAAGGACATGTGTCTATTTTAATAGATAGCATGATGAGATTTATGCTAATAAGTAAGTTATGTTCCTTGATATGGTTATTGATTATTGATTAGATTACTTTATATTTGCAATGTAAGTTGTAGATGTTTTAACTATATGTCCCTATTGTATTACTAAATTAAAAGCAGTATACATGACGTCTAGTCGTTATCAACGAAGGAACGAGGGGCGGTACCGTTGTTAAGCTGCAATTTTTATGAAATCGAGTGATTTTAATATTTTCCTATATCCCGGTGTAACTTAAAGTTACAAAACCTGTTCTATGCCTAAATGATAAGATAAGATGGCTTGATATATATATATATATATATATATATATATATATATATATATATGTGTGTGTGTGTGTGTGTGTGTGTGAGTGAGAGAGAGAGAGAAAGAAAGAGAGAGAGAGAGTGTGTCAAAGCTATCGTCGTAGGAAGTGGACACGGATAGACGAGTTCTAATCCTGGATGAAGCTGATAGTACTTCTCATAACACTAATACCCATGGGAAAGGTATGAATCCAATTATTATCCATCTAGCTATGGGTTGATACTAGGGTAGACTAGGTTCTTTAGGCTAGGTTTGGCAACCAGTCTAGGAGAAGGAAAACTCTGAATTCAAACCTGTTAAACTCCACTTAGAAAACTGAACTTGTGTCAAATCCTCCCTGTACGGAGTGATTGATAAATGCACACACACACACACACACACACACACACACATATATATATATATATATATATAATGATTAAAAAAATCTTTCTGTGGCTTTTTTCCTAATCGGAAGATGCCACATTTATAGATGAGCAGCTGTAGTTTCCTATTGGATCTTGGATGTTCACACATGAGTTTCCCCTGCCCAGCATATGATGAAGTGCACTGTTGACCTTAGAATTCATTCACTTTACTTCACATTCACCAAGCTGCATCCCAAAATTTTCATATCCACAAGTTTCATATGATTGGCACAATCATCAAACGGAAGATCATATATATATGTGTGTGTGTGTGTTGCTTTATTTCAGTCATTAGTGAAAAAGTCGACCAATACACGAGACAAATTTTTAAAAAACCGATTCCTTGTTTTCAAAATCAAACAAGCCCAAAGTATAGCTAATCCACAAGACTGACTTCTACACGGTAATCTTTGCGATTTAATCCTTTAGAAATTTTTAAAAACTCAACATCATGGAATCTTTAGGCGATAATGTAAGTATACGAAAAGCTGAGATATAGTTTATCAGATATATGCTTAAAACGGCCCAACTTTAGAATATCACTTGAGAATGATAAGTAAAATAATTAAGTTGATAATTATTCAATTAACTCGTTGATTGATACGAAGAAGAATTTTGAAGGATTTGCCACAAAAAGAAAAAAAGTCCCAGAAAAATTTCACGACGTTAGAAAAATCAAAGCAATATTTTAAGATTTTTCACGATAAGAATTCTCAAACAAATCAGCTGAAGTAAAAAGATAAAAAAATTACTTCATTTATTTATTTTATCAAATTATATTTATATATCTATTTATTTATTTGTTTTAAATTTGAAAGGTTTATTATCATTTTTTTTTTGTTTTTGCTTTTATTTTTGATAACCCGGGAGGCAAAGGCCAAAACTAGGCAATGTAATTAGGTTTAATAAATTGGAAAATCAAAATAACAATACAACCATACTAATATATATATATATATATATATATATATATATATATATATATATATATATATATATATATATATATATATATAACTTTTACTTATATATTAAACAAAGTTAGTCATTTAGTGCTTTCCTATTTTTATTTTTTACTTCTTTTTCTCGCTTTCATTCTTCTTCTTCTTCTTCTTCTTCTTCTTCTTCTTCTTCTTCTTATTTTTATAACCAACGGCAAAAATATCCAAAGTGATTACGATTTGTATAAAATGATTTTGTTAATACAAAAAGAACAAAACAGAATACTCCAACTAATAATCACCTTGTCAGTTGTGTTTAAAATACGCTGACTGTATCCCCTGTAGATGACTTAGACCCTTCCCCACAGGTCCAAAAAATCTGATGGTGAGACTCCAGTCCTGAAGATCTGGCGGGGAGTGTGAAGTCATTTTATTGTCATTCACTACCAGGTCTGTTTTAACATGTGAGAGAAACCTGTTGTGGCCCCATCTATGGGTCAAATAGAACTGTTTAATCAGTTTCTATACTTAAAACCATTAAACTGTTAAAGCAATTTCTATACATGAAACCCTTCAAATGAGACGAATAAAACTATTAGTATTTGATAGCAATACTTGAAACCATTTAACTGTGTGCAAACAATAAATTACAATGCTTGAAACTATTTAATTTTGTGCAAACGAATGAATCTTATCTTGTTAAAAATGTTACCTACAAAGTGTTCCCTGAAAAATCATATGAAATATATATAAACAAACAGAATTTGGCATGAAATAACCTTGAAGGGTTTGGTTTAGTTTCTTTTGTTTAATGGCATATCAACCTTTGTAGGTTATTAATGCCAAAGCTGCACTTCTCTAAAAACAGTCGTGGTACTATTTAATCCTTAACTGGGAGGATAACGGGGTTCATAACTTTCCCAAGGGTGTTTGTCCGAGAGTGAACGTAATAGAGCGGCTGGAGTTCGAACTCGCTTACTATAATTCCGTAGTGTAATTGTTATCGTCGTAGGAAATGAATACAGCGACACGAGTTCAAATCCTGGACGAGACTGATTGCATTTCACATAGCACTAATACCCTTGGGAAAGGTATGAATCCAGTTATTCTCCCTCCAGCTATGGGTAAATAGTAGGGCAGACTAGGTTCTTCAGCCTTGGTGAGGCAACTAGTCTAGGAGAAGGAAAACTCTGAATTCAAACCTGTTAAACTCCGCTTAAAAATTGACCTTGTGTCATATCCTGCCCGAGCGGAGGGGTTGGGTAAATAGGATAATTCCGTAGTCAATCGTTGTAACCAATGCACTCCGAGGACACCCCATTATTTTCTGACAGGAATACTTTAAAATATAGAACTTTGCAAGAGATACAAATAGTTGATACCATAAGACTGCAAAAACCCCAAAAGAAACAAAAACACAAAAATTGTATACGTAAATGTACTATTAACGCACTTCCCGATCCTCTAGGCATAAAATAACCCTAGACGGGTTGTCATGCGGTTAAAAATGGGCAGGAAAATTAAATATAAAAATGCAACAAAGTT
>OY757914.1:87001230-87183730 GCA_963585895.1 Sepioteuthis lessoniana
AGCTCCTGTGAAAAAAGAAGAAGAAGAAAAAGAAGAAGCAAGGCTTCGAAATGTGGGTTAAGAAGATATCGCGTCAATCATAGCATCCGACTCTAAATCTCTCTCACATGCAACATACGAAATTTCGAATACAAGAGTTTATATCTTTATAAACAAGTATTACTGGCTATACAACACACACATACACTCACACACATATACATGAGGTGCATACGATAAGTTTCCAGACTTTTTTCGTATAGGCACTTTTATTGATAGTACACACATGAAACTCTCGTCCCCTTCAAAGTAATCTCCTCCGGCTGCAATGCACTTGCACTTGTTGTACCGTTCTAACAACTTCTGGAAGGCTCCATGGAAGTCCTCTTGCGTGAGCATGTCAGTGACCTTCGTCACAGCCTCTTTCATCTCCTCAATTGTCTCATAACAGCCTCTGAGCTTAAAGAATAACCAAAAGTCACAGGGAGCAAGGTCTGGACTATAGGGACGGTGAGGAACTGTGTTGATGCCCATCTTGGTCAAATAGTCTGTAAGAAGGATGGAGTTGTAGACTGGTGCATTGTCCTGATGGAAATGCCACTGACCCGATTTGAAGAGTGCTGGCCTCTTCCCAAGGAATCACTTCCTGAACTCCCTTAAAACCTCAACATAGTAACCCTAACCCTAACCCTTTGGCCAATCAACTCAGGTGTATTGACTTCCTTACTCCTCCCACACCTCTCATCCCTCACAGACTCCCTGCCTTCCTTGAATCTCTTATGCCACTCAAAGACTGATGCTCGTTTCATGCCAGATTGTCGAAATGCAGTCTGAAGTATTCCATACGTTTCTGTGGCGGCATTTTTTCCAAGTTTAAAACAGAATTTTATTGCATATCGTTCTTCTTAAGTGTCAGATTTCATTTTTGAAATTCACCAGCTGTGACAATCTGGCTTTACTAGGGTGTATTCCAATTCCTGCTGTAGCTGTTCCTTTGAACCTGAAATCATAAAAATTGGTCTGTCATCTTATAAGATGTATAGCAATAACATAGCGAATTTTCAAGAGTCTATCACAATTTTAAATGCCCATACGAAAAAAGTTTGGAAACTTATCGTATGCACCTCGTATATATATATATATATATATATATGCATGTATATAAATTGATAACAAGGAAATCCAAGTCAAAGAAGAGATTTATTTATGGCCTTTTTACTTGGATTACCTTGCTATCAATTTTTCTCTATATATTGTTGGCTTACACTCCATTATTTACTTTCATATATATATATATATACGAAGGTCATTAAATAAATAAGATGAATTTTGTCCAAGGATTAGGCAGTTGGAGGAACTGTACACAGTTGCACTTTTTTCAAGGAAATCAATACTGACGGGTCCTTTTATGTCCAAGAACAATATCAGCATAACCTTCTTTACTGACTGCGCACCCGGAACTTTTTCTTTTCCGGAAAGTCAGCATATTTCCATTCCATGGACTGTCTTTCTTACTCAGGTTGGTTGTGGCAAACCCATATTTACCCCATTTGTAAACATTTTCCAACAAAAACAGGCGTTTCCATTCACATTACACATTCTCTCAGTAATTTTCACTCAGCTTGCATTTCTCAGCCACAAAAAAGGATACACCTCTGTTGAAACCTGAAGTTTGATTTGCCGTCATTTTGAATAGCCTCTTAACAAATATTTTTGTTTGATTAAAAAAACTTTATAAAAATTAAGTAAGAAAATTTTTTGACATCCATCTATTTGTCTCACTACAGTTGTCTCTCTGCAGAGACACGTGTTGAACTGTTCCTCTGTACTGATAATTCAATTTTCGATTTTCTTCATGAATTCTAAACGTCCTCTGTATCTTGGTCATGAAAAAATAACATGCATCGTTTTAAGGCTAAGAGTGACTGCAAAAATGTTTGATTGAAATTCTAGTGTATGTATTAGTTTGTTTGTTTGTTTGTTTGTGTTTTATGGCATATCAACCTTTTTAGGTTATTTAATGCCAAATCGATTTCATTCAAATAAACAGTTATATTTCAAACAATTCAGTTTAGCACAAGTACACTGTTTAACTGTCAAAAACATTTCAATTTCAAACAATTCAGTTTAGCATACAAAAACATTTCATTTTCAAACAATTCAAGTTAGCATAAGTAGGCAGTTTAAATGTCAAAACAGTACTATTTCAAGCAATTCAGTATAGCACAAGTACACAGTTTAGTTCTGTTTGACCCGTATATAGGACCCAATGAAGTGCTACCACTCAAGGCTTGAGTGGACCAGGGAGCGACGACAATGAAGGGGTACTCTGCATTCTCCTAATGCTCCAGAATTACTGGAAACTCACCATCAGATTGTTTAGTGACATAGCCAGGACACTCGTTGGGAGGGTCTCTTACCCCTTCTGCATAGATGCAGTCAGTGTATTCTACAGCTCCAACTGACTGGGAAATGAGTGTGAATTTAGCATCGCCCATAAATAAGTATACGCAGCACATATTTTCTCTGCAGAGGGATATGACTCTCCACTCACCAAAAATGGTGTCCTGGTATGGCATTAATTTGCCCTATTTACCAACCCCCTCCGCTCGGGCAGGATATGGCACAAGGTCAATTTTTAAGCGAAGTTTAACAGGTTTGAATTCAGAGTTTTCCTTCTCCTAGACTAGTCGCCTCACCAAGGCTGAAGAACCTAGTCTGTCCTACTATTTACCCATAGCTGGAGGGAGAATAATTGGATTATGGCATTAATTTGCATATGGTGTTAAGGCTCCAGTTTTAGAGATCTGATGAGAATAGAGAATAACTGATATTTATCGAGCGCCTCCCGTACGCGCGTATGGCACATTGTAATATACTCATATACATATTCCAACACAACAGTGATACACAAATGCAAATACAGGGAAATACTGGCGTATGCAAATACAGGCGTATGCAAATACAGGCGGGCTCTGTTGTTCAGGTACGAACGGTTTATTAACTTCTTGACTTCAATTCTTCGATACGAAGTAAAAAACACAATTCTTACACTACCCATCTTGTGGTGTTTAAGATCTCAATTCATCTCTGCCAGTAGAGACCTGAAAAACTCAACTCTTCGATTCAATGGCCGAATCCCCAACTCTCAACGCCATGGAAGAGAACTCAACCCTCTGCCTACATGGTCCAATTTCAGCTTTCAACTAACCCTTTTTTCAAAATCCTCAAATTCTCAGGACCATCTATTCGGGGCATGACGTCATCCACATCCCACCCCCATTTCCTGTCTGTGGTTTATTATGACAATGGTGATTGTCATATCCTTTGCGCGCGAGCATAAACTGCACCAATTGACTATGCACCTGGACTGACACTCGAATGGTTCAAAGCCCTACCAAACTAAATGATAAAATATAATTAACGAAAAATGATTAATATAAAAAAATCATTCCCTAATTCTATAACAACATGACCTATTTTATTGAGGGAACTAGGCGCAGGAACGGAGCTAACACACGCCCGGCGGTTCAAGAAAAAGCCTTGAGCCCCGTCTGCATTTTCCTAAAAAGCAGCGCTGTTGGCACCAGGGGATAAACCTAGCTCCTCCGCAGAGGGTTAGAGACCGAAGGGATGGATCCCTGAGGCTCAAGGAATGCCGATAATAGCGCCTGCTTCTCCGAATCCACGTCAGACGGCCTCGACCGACTTCCACAGGAACCAAGACCGACCGAAGTGTGTTCAAGCCCAGATACATTCATGGGACGTGATCAAATGAGGTGTGAAGTATACCTTCATTGCCATTACTTTTAGGTTCACTGTGAACCGGTATGATAGTACTAACCAGGGTCCCAGCCATTGGTCAAACTGATCTGGGTAAAAATTATTTGTATTATATTCGAATAATTGATACCATATAACTGTAAGTTTTTTTTATATCAAGTAAAAGTGTAGTTGGCGACCATAGTCGAGGGTAACCCGAAGGCTCCCTTTTTAATAGCTACTTCACCGAGGTGATTGCTCCACTTTACCCTTGATCCATACCTTATAATGCTGAGTGTTAAGCAAGGAGGCATCAAGTACCATTTTTTAAGTCTTTGGTATGACTCGACCTGAGGTTGAATCTCGGTCTTTCGGGCCATTGGCAAACACTCTATTAGGCCAATGGACTGGTTTTTATATTAAGAAGAGCTATATGAATCTTTATTTACTAAAGATCACTATTAGTTACTTGAAACCATATAAATGAGTGCAAACAAATGATTATTACTAAATAGAAATAAGTAGTTGAAACCATATAATTATTAGTATAAGATACGAATATTTGATATCGTATTACTGTACAAAAAATTTTAAAGAAATGACTGTATAAAAATGTACATATAAATGTACAATAACTTCAGTTCCCTAATCGCTACACATAAAACAATCCTCGACGAGTTGACATGAATCAGTCATTAAAGTTCTAGGATTTTTCGTGAGTATCTGATATTACCCATTAATAAATATATCCTTAAACTTTTTTTAATAAACTATATATACCATTAGTTTCCTATTTCTAGGAGATCATTACACAGCCAAAACGGATACTATTAGGAATTATTCAAAACCAAACTCTACAGCATTGAACATTTGTAACCGAAAATATGAATATGTAAAAGTCCCAAAATAGGTACACTGCTTTGAAAGAAGCTTTTTCAAATTAACATTTGATGTAGCCGATTTAATTTTTAGTTTTTTAGCCATGCTAATATTGTTGATAAGACTTGCCTTACTTGATCAGGAGAAATAGTTTAATTATAAATAATACCTAATAATATCTGTTTTCATTGTATAATGTTCTGCTTGAAATACTAATATTCTAGAATTTCAAGTCTGGAAGAAAATGAACGTTTTCTGGGAAAAGAAAAAAAACTAGCAAAAATCGTTAGGCATACATTTTGTATATTTAGTCCCGACACGCCTGGCGGCTCCAAAAATGCCTCGGGCCCCGTCGGCATTCTTCTAAAAAGAGGCGCCTCGGGCACCAGGCAATATACCTAGCCTTTCCGAGGGAGGTTAGAGTCAGAGGGTCAGCCCCTTAAAGCTCAAGCAGGTTTGGCCGCATGACGAACGTTGCGCTTCCTCGGCACCCACGTCAAGTAACTTCGACCGAATGAAACACCACCGCTAAAGGCAGATAGTATATTTTCACCCCCACCACAATAGTGTCCCACGTATTTATGAGGAATATGATATACACTTTAATAGTTATAGTTAGTTAGGGCAGATAACAGCGGGAAAGGTAATTTAGTTTGAACTGTGCAAATTGGTAAAATTTTACCTTGCTGACAAATGTTATACTCAAAAATTAGAAAACCAGCCAGGTCAATGAGAAGCGCAGATTAATCTGGGATTTGTGATACAAACAGATCACCGAATCCAATTCAGAGGACTAGGTATAATTTTCAGTTAATAAAAAAAGTATTTGTGCCTCCAGCAGATCACAAAATAAAAATAAAAAAGGCAAAAAGCTGAAGAAATATCAGGATACTAGTAGAGATCTAAAAAAAAGGGAAACATGCAAATGACTACGAAATCCATGACTGTTGAACCCCTCGGAAAAACTCTGAAGAATCAGGAAAAAAATTAGGAAACTGAAAATCGGTTGAAGAAATAAAACTGACCAGGTCACTGCACAGTTGAGATTGGCTAAGAAAATCCTGGAAAGCAAAGAAGATTTGCAGTTATTTGGATTTCATTAAAAACATTGTAATATTGGATTGTGAAAAATGGTATCAACATCAATCAAAATCAATATCAGAAGCAAAAGAAATGACTATTTTCAGGAACTTTGCAATCCAAACTAATAGAAAATTAAAGAACTACAGACCAGATACAGCGGTTAAGGACTATAAAAGAAAAACATGCCTTTCAGCTGATATGCCAGTCCTAACAGGTAATAACATATCAGTCAAAGAATATAATAATATCATCATCATCATCATGTCGCGCTGGTAGCACGGATATCCCTGACCCTCTCTCGCCACTCCTCCCTGTCGTTCATCGCCCCAGGCAGGTCTTCAGGACAACATCCCGTATCTTCACATAGCTACTGAATGTATGTTCGTGCTGGTCGTCCTGTTTTTGCACAGCCATGTGTGGGGGTCCATAAGAGTACATCTCTTATGAGTTCGTCCCTGCTTCTCCAGCAGTGTCCTGCATGTCTGGTTCGTCTAACTTGAATAGTTTTCGTGATAGGAGTCAGGTGGCCGTATAGTTGGTGTCTTGTGGGGTGTTGCCGCCAGGACTTGTTCAAAATTGCATGCAGCATTCTCGTGTAATTGCCGTCTAGCTTCTTCTCCAGCCATTTTGTTAGCGTCCATGTAGTGCATCCATATAGCAGTATCGATGTGACCGCTGCCTGGAAGAAACTGCGTTTCATTTTATCGGTTAGGTCTGATTTCCATATAATCGATAGCCTATTGATAGCTGTCCATGCTTTCGTTAACCTCGTTTCGATGTCCTTTTCGGTTGATTCGACGTTGCTTCCTAGGTAAGTGAATTTGTCAACTAGTTTAAGAGGGGTTCCTTCTAGAGTGGAGACATCCCCCGTTTGATTATAGCACATATATTCCGTTTTGTGTGCATTAACATAGAGGCCTATGCCTGCGGCTGCTCGTTCCAAACTATGCAGTAGTGTTTCGGCTTGGTCGAGTGTATTTGCCAGTATCGCTATGACATCGGCGTAGTCGGCGTCGTTAATTGTTTTTGCGGGGTACCTTCTGCTTCTTTTCTTCGTCAGCTCGAAGCCATTCTCTTTGATTTTGTCAATCGATGTTCTAAGTACGTAGTCTAGACAAATGATAAAGAGGTACGGAGCCAGCATGTCCCCTTGTAGTACTCCTGCTACAATGTCGAAGTATTCTGTGTGTCCATCTGGTGATCGTACTTTTACTTTGGTGTTTCTATAGAGAATCGTAATTGCTGCTACGGTTTCTTTAGGTATGCCGTACGCTAGTAGGATTTGTTCCATCTTTCCTCTGTGAATGGAATCGAAGGCCTTGGTAAAGTCGACAAATATTAATGTCGCTTGTAGGTTTTTTACCCGTACACCTTCAAGGATTCTACGGAGGGTTAATATTTGTGAGGTCGTGGATCTAATTCTTCGGAAGCCATTTTGGTTTTTCCTAAGTATGTTGTCGATTTTGGGTTCTATGCGGTTTCGTAGTAGGGCAAGGAAATACAAAGACCTGAAAATAGAAATTGAGAAAATATGACACCTTAAAACAACCACCGTGACAGTAATAGTGGGAGCACTGGGCATGATCAACAAAAAGATAGATGAATATGTTCACAGGATACCTGGCAATCTCAGCCTATGTGAAATACAAAAAATTATCCTTTGCAGAACTGTTCATCTCTGTAGGAGAGTGATATAAATGTGATTGAAAAATATCTAAAAAAAAAAAACCCACAAAAAAAGCAGCAAAAACATAATTCCCTTAGAATATAAATAATCACTCCCTTGTCTCACGCTAGGTCTTGGGTAAAGACCCGGTGAAGGATTGTAAGCAAACGAAAGTAAAAAAAAAAAATGACGATTAAATAATAATAATTATAAACACCTATTGTACATGGACGTCAAGATTAACCACCGTGTCCGTGATGTAATGGTTATCGTTCTCGGAAAAGGACACTGCGACACGAGTTCAAATCCTGTGGAGGCTGTTTGTATTTCATTGGGAAAGGTATGAACCCTATTATTCTCTTTTTAGCTATGGATAAATAGTAACCTGGGTTAGGCAACCAGTCTAGGAGAAGGAAAACTCTGAATTCAAACTTGTTAAACTCCGCTTAAAACTAACCACGTGTCATATCCTGCCCGCACGGAAGGATTGGTAAATACAGACAAGATTAAACGCCTAATGTACATGGATGACATCAAACTGTTAACAAAAAATATGATAAAGAATGAAGGCTCTCACACAAACAATAAGAATATACAGTCAGGAATAGAAATTGAATTTGCTATAGAAAAATGAGAAGAGGGGAAAGACAAATAATGGAAAGAATAAAACTGACAAATCAAGAAAAAATCAGAACGCTGGGAAAAAAGGAAACTTACAAGTACTGGGGAATATTGTAAGTAGACACCATCAAACAAGGGAAGATGAAAGAAGAATAAAATAAGAGTATTTCAAACAAACGAAAAAAATTCTTGAAACTAAGCTCTGCAGTAGGAATCTCACCAAAGCTATGAACACCTGGACTGCCAATCTTTGTAAGATACTCGGGACCATTCCTAAAATGGACAAGGGAAGAACTTAGAAAAATGGAACAGTGGACAAGAAAGCTAATGACGATACATAACGCCTTTACATCCGAAAGATGACATAGACTGACAAGATAACGTGGATGCATCAATAAGAGGACTCAAAAACTACATAAAAAGTAGCAAAGAAAAACTAATGAAAGCGACCAGAAACAGTGCAGACACCATTAAGATAAACAGAACAACGAGGAAACAGAAATGGGAAGAAAAACAACTATATGGATATTTCTAGCTACAAACTGATGAAATCTCACATGAGAAGACCTGGACGTGGCTAAGAAAAGGAAACTTTAGGAGAGAACGTGAATCTCTCCAAATGGCAACACAAAACAACACCATTAGGACCAACTATGTAAAAGCGAAAATAGATAAGACGTAACAGAATAGCAGGTGTAGGTTATGTGGCGAAACGAAACGAAACGAAACGATTAATCACATAATAAACTAAACTAGCACAATTAGGTGGGGAAGATCATCCACTGGGAATAATGCAAGAAATTGATATTTGACCATACTACCAAATGCACAAACCAGAATCTCTCCAGGAGAATGGGACAAAAAATTCTCAAGGATTTTGAGATAAAAATAAATCGCCTAATCCGAACCAGAAGACCAGACTTAATTACAGTTAATTAAAAAAAATTGGAATTTACGAGAAAGTGGACTTTGCTGTTCCGGCGGAACTCAAAGAGAAAACTAAAGAAAACGAAAAGAGAGGCAAGTACTAAGAGCTTGCCAGAGAACCGAAAGAATTGGAAAAGTGACTGAAAGAGTCGAAAATCGGAGGACGAATCGAGATCATCCAAAGTACAGTATTAATTAGATCAGCCAGAATAATGAGAATAGTTCTGGAGACCTAAGGAGACTTGCTGTCACTAAGTCATTAGTGAAAGCCCATCAGCAAACGCTTGAGTGAAGAATTCGCAAGTAGTGAAACAACAATAATAATAATAATAATAATAATAACTCGGACTGTCACTCGGACTCTAGTGGAAGACCATCAAATAGCGCTGGTGTGAAAAACTCGCAAGGAGTAAGATAATAAAACCTCATCAAAGGAATAAACTCTTGGGCTGTACCCCTCGTTAGATATCCGGAACCTTTTCTCAAGTGGACCAGAGATGAACTTAAACAAATGGATCAAAGAACAAGAAAACTAATGACCACGCATAAGACATTAAATCCCAGAGACGACGTTGACAGACTCTATGTATCCAGAAAAGATGAACAACAGAATGACAATAACTAGGAAACAAAAATAGGAAGGAAAACAACTCTATGGGCGGTTTAAACGACTAATAAATAATATCTCACATGACAAAACTTGGACATGGCTAAGAAAAGGAAACTTTAAGACAAAAACAGAATCTCTCCTAATAGCAGCACAAGACAGCGCCATAAGAACCAATCATATCAAAGCGAGAACAAATAAGACTCAACAAAATAGCAAATGCAGGCTATGTGGTGACAGAGATGAAACCATCAATCATATAATAAGCGAATGCAGCAAATTAGCACAGCGGGAGTATAAGGCGAGACACGACTGGGTCGGTAAGTTGATTCACTGGAAAATGTGTAAGAAATTTAAATTCGACCATACTAACAAATGGTATATGCACAACCCAGCACCTGTCCTAGAAAATGCCACGCATAAACTCCTATGGGACTTTAACATACACACGGATAATGTTATGTTTTGACCTGTTGACCCGGCCAAAAATGCCATTCAAGGTAATGCACCGGAAGGAAGTGACACATTCTGATGGCAGTTATGAGAGGAAATCGCGTGGGCGGAAATTGGCTGATGAAATGAGACGAGGTAAAAAAAAATCCCATTATACTCTCATAGACTGACGCACCGGAAGAGGGTGACCTCTGAACTGCATGACAGTTATTTCCGCTCGATGACGATCACACAGGCCATTCCAAAGAAAGCGGAAGTGACACATCCCGGTCGCTAGATATCGGAAGGAGTTGCGGAGGCGTGTCCATATCACCGTGTGGGAGTTTGAAGGTAATATAAGGCCGACGAATTGAACAGAGGACAGTTGAGTTCCGGTCAGTTGACTTCAACGAGCCAGTAGACAGACAGGCGAGAAGGAAGACAAGCAGTATAGTTGGAGACGGTGTTAGACGCGGTGTAGTAAGGAAAGCCAGCACCCAGCCGACTCGAGTGCTCCGATTGAGCGGCCATGGAAAACGAGAAAGACACAACGCTGACGGCCATAACTTTGGGGTCAAAATATTTCAGTTATGATCGGTCTCCAGCTCCCTCTCACACGCAAACTTTGAGTAACCCTTTTCGAAACCTTACAAATAAAGTAAGAGGTAAAATATTTTATAAAGAAGTCTTCCTGCGTCTTTCTGTGTGCGTCGTTTAGTCCTGCGACTTTATCATTGTGCGTCTGTTTAATTATTTATGGTGTCGTTGTGATACTGCATGAACATGTATATGTGTATATAAGCATATTTATTATGGGAGTATATAACAATAACCTAATCCCGGCCAGAAGATCAGACTTAATAATAATCAACAAAAAAAAGAGAACTTGCAAAATAATCGACTTTGCTGTCCCAGCTGACCATAGAATAAAACTGAAAGAAAGTGAAAAGAAGGATAAGTACCTCGACCTTGCTAGGGGATTGAGAAAACTGTGGAACATGCAGTTGACAATTATACCAATTGTAATTGGTGCGATGGGAACAGTAACTAAATGATTACTATAGGGACTAGAGGACTTGGAAGTTGACGGACGATTGGAGTCCATCCAAACGACAGCATTATTGAGAACGGCCAGAATACTAAGAAGAGTCTTGGAGACTTGAGGAGAGTTGCTGTCACTCAGACTCCAGTGAAAAACCATCGGCTAACGCTGATGTGAAAAGCTCTAATGAGTGAATAATAATAATAATAATAATAATAAAAGCAAATATAGGTTATGTGTTGATAGAGACAAAACCATCAATCACATAATAAGCGTATGCAGAAAATTAGCACAGAAGAAGTATAAAACTAGACACGACTGGGTGTGCTAGGTGATCAACCGGGAGATGTGCAAGAAATTTAAATTTGACCATACGAACAAATGGTATATGCATAACCCAGAATCTGTCCTAGAAAATGACACACACCCAAACTCCTATGGGACTTTGACGTAGAGACGGATCACCGATTATCAGCCAAAAGACCAGACCTTATAATAATCAACAACAACAAAAAAAAAAAAAAAAAAAAGAGAATATGCAAAATTGTGGACTTCGCTGTCCTGGCTGACCACAGAATAAAACTGAAAGAATGTGAAAAAAGGATAAGTACCTTGACCTTTCTAGGGAATTGAAAAAACTATTAAACCTGAAGATGACAATTATACCAATTGTGATTGGTACTTTTGGTACAGTAACAAAAGGATTATTAAAGGGACCACAGGACATGGAAGTTGGAAGACGAGTCAAAACCATTCAAACTACAACATTATTGAGAACAGCCAGAAAACCGAGAAGAGTCCTGGAGACTTGAGGAGACTTGCTGTTACTCAAACTCCAGTGAAAAACCATCAGCTAAATCTGATGTGAAAAACTCTAAAGAGTAAATAATAAAAGGAAAATGAAACCAAGCAAAAAGATAGGCAAATACAGGGATATTGTCAGAGAACTGAAAATGCTGGCGTACAGGAATGTGACTATGATACCAGGGGTAATTGGAACGCTTATAGCAGTCTCGAACTTTTGAACAACAGAAGTATCAGTGTGTGGAAAGATGATTACTTGGGAACTGTGCAAGAGATTGAAAGTTATCCATATTACCAAATTGTATATGCACCAAGTAATATAATGATAATAATAATAAAAGAAAAAAAAACGGATCACCTAATCTCTGCCAGAAGACCAGACCTTACCAAATGGTATATGCACCAAGTAATATAATAATAATAATAATAATAATAATAATAATAATAATAATAATAATAATAATAGTAATAAAAGAAAAAACAGATCACCTAATCTCTGCCAGAAGAACAGACCTTATAATAATCAACAAAAAAAAAAAGAAAATCTGCAAAATTGTCGACTTTGCTGTCCCAGCAGATCACAGAATAAAACTGAAAGAATGTGAAAAGAGAGATAAGTACCTTGACCTTGCTAGAGAATTGAAAAAAAATTGGAATATGAAGGTGAAAATTATACCAATTGTGATTGGTGCTTTTGGCACGGTAACTAAAGGATTATTAATGGGCCTGGGGGATTTGGAAGTTGGCGGACGAGTGGAGACCATCCAAACAACAACATTATTGAAAACGGCCAGAATACTGAGAAGAGTCCTGGAGACTTGAGGAGACTTGCTGTCACTCAATCTCCAGTGAAAGGCCCTCAGTTTACGCTGATGTGAAAAACTCTAATGAGTGAATAATAATAATAATAATAATACCAAGTAGTATATGCATAAATCAGAATCCACACTGAAGAATGATACGCGTGTAATTCTTTGGGATTTAGAGTTAGAGACGGATTACTTAATCCACACCAGATAACAAGACCTAGTGTTAATTAACAAGAAGAAAAAAAAAGAAAAGAAAGAGAACTTACCGTCTTACATATTTTGCCGTTATGGAAGACCACAAATTGAAAATAAGTGAAAGCGAAAAGAAAAACAAATCCTTGGACTTCGCCAGAGAACAGAAAAAGCTGTTGAACATGAGGATCAAGCTAATGGTTGGTGCACAGGAGTCAGGAGAAAGGACTAGAGGAATTGAAAATCAGAAGGAGGATCGAAACCATCCAAACTACAGCATTGCTGAGATTAGATATAATCATATTTACCAACCCCTCCGCTCGGGCAGGATATGACACAAGGTCAATTTTTAAGCGAAGTTTAACAGGTTTCAATTCAGAGTTTTCCTTCTCCTAGGCTAGTTGCCTCACCAAGGCTGAAGAACCTAGTCTGCCCTACTATTTATTCATAGCTGGAGGGAGAATAATTGGATTCATACCTTTCCCAAGGGTATTAGCGCTATATGAAATGCAATCAGTCTCGTCCAGGATTTGAACTCGTGTCGCCGTGTTCATTTCCTACGACGATAACCATAACACTACGGGCACCTCCAGATTAGATATAATACCGAGAAAAGTTCTAGAGACCGGGGGAAACTTGCTGTAACTCTCGTGAAAGCTCACGAGGAAACGTTAGTGTGAAAAACTTGGAAGGAGGGAAATAGTAATAATTATACAGAACAGCAACTTGAGGTTATGAGGACACAGAGTTGAAACGGTTAATCCCATAATAAGAGAATGCAACAAGCTGGTACAAAAGGATTAGAAGACTAAGCTTGATTGGATGGGAAAGTTAATCCAACGTAAATTGTGTTAGACATTTGATCATACAAACAAATGGTATTGCTCAAACCAGAATCCATCCAAGAAAATAATATAGATATGAAATAATAAGCTGGATCTGCAAACCAGACATAGTGGCAATTATCAAGAAAAAAGATACTTGCCATCAAGTGGATTTTGCTGTTATAGTAAATCACAGAGTGAAATTAAAAGAATGCGAAAATAAAGACAGATACTTGGACCATGCCAGAGAACTAGAAAAGCTGTGGAAAATGAATGTGACGGTGATACCAATTTTATTTAGAGCACTTGGAAAGGTCCCAAAGGGTTATTGAAAAAGCTGAAGGACATGAGGCAATGCAGATCAGAAAATTGTTGAGTTCGGCTAGAATACTGAGAAGAGTTCTGCAAACCTGTTAAGGCAGTGAAAGAACGCCTGCTGAACTTGCTTGATAAACCTTCATGGAGTATAATAATTATCATAATAATAATAATAATAATAATAATAATAGAATCTGCAAATTTGTAGACTTTGCTGTCCCGGCGGACCACAGAATAAATCTGAAGGAATGTAAAAAGAAGGATAAGTACCTCGACCTTGCTAGAGAATTGAAAAAGTTGTGGAACATGAAAGTAACGATTGTACCAATTGTGATTGGTGCGTTAGGCACAATAACTAAAAGATTATTAAAAGTCCTGGAGGACTTGGAATTTGGCGGACGGGTAGAGACTATCCAAACGACGGCATTGCTAAGAACGGCCAGAATCCTGAGACGAGTCCTGGAGACTTGAGGAGACTTGCTGTCACTCAAACTCAGTGAAAAACCATCAGCTAACACTGATGTGAAAAACTCTAAAGGAGTAAATAATAATAATAATAATAATAACAATAATAATTCTCAGTGATTTTGGGATACAAATTGATCAACTAATCCCGGCCAGAAAACTAGGCTTTGTGATAATTAAGGAAAAAGAGAACTTGTAGAGTGAATTTTATCGTCCCAGCGGACCACAGAGTGAAAATTAAAGAAAGTGAAAAGAGAGACAAGGTTTAGATCTTGGCAGATAACTAAGAAAGCTGTTGAATAGGAGAGTGAAAGTAATGCCAATTATGATTAGCATGCTTGGAACAGTCCCAAAAGATTTTAAAAAGGAACTGGGAGAGTTGAAAATCGAAGGGCGAATCGATACTATTCAGACAAGTGACATTGTTAAAATCGATTAAAATACTCAGAAGAGTCCTGGAGACATACAGAGACTTGCTGTCACCCAAAAATTAGAGAAATGTAACATATTGACCTTCGACCCAGCCGTCAATCGAGGAACAGGTGCATCCGGTCGAAGATATCAGAGTATAACCTTGACTGTGGAGGTGCCCGTGGTGTAATGGTTATCGTCGCAGGAAATGGACACAGCGATACGAGTTCAAATCCTGGACGAGACTGATTGCATTTCACATAGCACTAATACCCTTGGGAAAGGTATGAATCCGATTATTCTCCCACAAGCTATGGGTAAATAGTAGGGCAGACTAGGTTCTTCAGCCTTGGTTAGGCAACTAGTCTAGGAGAAGGAAAACTCTGAATTGAAACCTGTTAAACTCCGCTTAAAAATTGACCTTGTGTCATATCCTGCCCGAGTGGAGGGTTTGGTAAATATGATAACCTTGACTGTGGGCGGGTTGAATTGGGTGCAGATGCAACGCTCACCGGAAGCAGGTGGGTGTCAAACAATGATATAACCCGGTGCGACAGGAATTTCAGTTAGTTGGAGTCAGTTAGTTGGAGATAAGATGCTGTAGAGAGAACTAGCACCCAGCAGAGGGCTGTGGTCCCCCAGGACCCCGATTGAGCAGCTCAGCAGAACGAGAAAGAAGTGCTGATAAAGACGAAGGGATTGGAGGTCAATATGTTGCAGTTTGTTCTGTTTCCAACTCATCTCTCACACATAACCCGTTCGTAACCCTTTCGCAACCATTTCGAATAAAGTGTGAGAGGTATATTTTCTAAGGAAGTATGTTCGTTCGTCATTATTGTTGATTTTGCATCCGCATGTGTATAGTTCTATCACGGCTATACAACAGAAAGCCCATCAGCTTACGCTAATGTGAAGAATTTACAAGTAATGAAATAATAATAATAATAATAATGATGATGATAATTACCCATAATATGTATAATATATGAAGACTACATTAGGGAGACACTAGCAGTTAGGAACAAATTCGATAACGTGAAAACAGCATCCCTATGTAATAAAAGAAGCACAACTAATGCCCACGCGCAGAAACTTAAGAAGGCAGAAAGAGAAGTATTTAACGCTTACCAAAAAGAACAAACAGAATATATTCAAGGTCAGATCAATAAAATAAGAAAAATCGGTGGAAGATAGACAGTCTCGAATATCGTGGCAGACATTAAATGAAGTGAGTAAAAAGAAGAGTTCATCGAGAGTAAAACTAAAAGCTGCTAACCAAGAAGAACGAATACAGATGTGGAAAGAGCATTGCCAGAATCTGTTTGGAAACTCCCATATAGTCACAGATAAACCTATCACAAAAATTATCAATAACCTACTAGACCTCAAATTTGTACAATTTACTCAAGAAGAACTCAACGTTGTACTTACAAAAATTAAAAACAGAAAAGCTGCCGGTCTCGATTAAATACCCACAGAAGTATGGAAGACTAGGAAATTCGAGGACTTACTACTGTTGCATATTGACCCCGGCCGAGCTGTCTAAATAGGAAATGCACCTGTGTAAATAACAGGTGCATCTGGTCGAGGAATATCAAGATATGACCTTGACTGTCGAGGGGTTGAATTGGGTGCGAAATTGTGACGCTCGCAGGAAGAAGAGTGGACGTCAGATTATTATATAACCCCGGCGACAGGAAGTTTAAATCAGTTGGAGAGAAGATGCTGGAATGAGGACCCCAAGCCCCCGGTTGAGCAGCCCAGGAGAACGTAAAAGAAACGCTGTTATGGCCATAAGAGTGGGGGGTTCAATATGTTGCAGTTCTGTTCAGTCTCCAACTCACCTCTCACAGAGTAAAACCTTTAGTAACCCTTTCGAACCCTTTCAAATAAAGTAAGAGGTATATTTTTCAAATGACCTGTGTCCGCTCGTCTTCATTGCGTCGTTATGTTTCTGCTTGCATATGTATATGTATAGTTGTTCATGGCTATACAACACTACTCCAATTCTGTAACGCCGTATATAACCAGAATACCACAGAGAAATTCATAAAAGGCTGCATCCTCCCCATCCCGCAGAAAGGTGACCTCGGGTTGACTAAGAACCATCGCGGCATAACTCTTACTTCCATAGTGGCTAAAGTTTATTATGATCTACTTCTCAATCACATCAAATCAGAAATTGAGAAAATTCTTAGAAAAAAATCAAAACGGTTTTCGACAAAATCAATTTACAACTTCACAAATTATGACGGTCCATCGAATCATAGAAGGAGTTCGTACAAAAAAAACTTCGAGGCGAAACTCTGGATTGTAGATTTCTCCAAGGCATTTGATTCCTTACACAAAAGGAAGATACAGCAAATATTTCTAGTTTATTGTCACCCCAAGAAACTGTCACAACGATAATGATGCTCGATAGTTAGCCAAGGTTCGCTCATCGGATGGAGAAACAGACATCTTTGACATTGTTACTAGAGTTCTGCAAGGGGATACATTAGCGTCGTATCTCTTCATAATCTGCCTAGACAACGTGCTTTGGACATCGATTGATAAAATAAAATAAAATGGCTTTACACTAAAAAAGGCAAAAGGCGAACGATCCACCGTAGAAACTATTACGAACACAGACTATACAGGTGACACAGTGCTTCTTGCAAAGACACCTACACAAGCTGGATTCCTGATGCATACCCTGAAGCAAGCAGCAGTGGGCATTGGCCTCTACGTAAATGCTGACAAAACAGAGTACATGTGTTTTAATCAAGAAGTGTACATCGCCACACTAAATGGCGGTTCTCTAAAATAAGTGAACAATTTAATGTACCTTGGTAGCAGCATCTCATCAACTGAAAATACCGATTTACGCCAAGGGAAGGCGTGGACCACTATTGATCTTATTTGCCAACCCCTCCGATCGGGCAGGATATCACATAAGGTCAATTTTTAAGCGGAGTTTAACAGGTTTCAATTCAGAGTTTTCCTTCTCCTAGGCTGAAGAACCCAAACTGCCCTATTATTTACCCATAACTGGAGGGAGAATAATTGGATTCATACCTTTCCCAAGGGTATTAGTGCTATGTGAAATGCAATCAGCCTCGTCCAGGATTTGAACTCGTGTCGCCGTGTCCATTTCCTACGACGATAACCATTACACCACAGGCACCTACACTATTGATAGGCTACCGATCGTACGAAAAGCGGTTGTGTCAAAATTACTTTACGGATGCACCAAATGGATGCTGCCAAAACGTACCGAGAAAAATCTTGACGGAGACTGTGCCAGAATGTTACGAGCCATATTGAACAAATCCTGGAATCAATACCAAACGAAACAGCAACCGTACAGCCACTTACCTCCTATCTCTAAAACCATCCAAATAAGACGAACAAGACATGAGGGATACTGCTGGAGAAGTAAGGACGAATTCATAAGTGACGTTCTCTTATCATATTTACCAACCCCTCCGCTCGGATAGGAAATGACACAAGGGCAATTTTTAAAAGCGGAGTTTTAACAGGTTTGATTTCAGAGTTGTCCTTCTCCTAGACTAGTTGCCTCACCAAGGCTGAATAACCTAGTCTACCCTACTATTTACCTATAGCTGACGGGAGAATAATTGGATTCATACCTTTCCCAAGGGTATTGGTGTTATGTGAAATGCAGCCAGACTCGTCCAGGATTTGAACTCGTGTCGCCGTATCCATTTCCTACAACGATAGCCATTACACAACAGCCACCTGCTAAGTGATGTTCTCTTATAGACCACTTCACATGGATGTGCCAGTGTTGGCCGACCAACAAGAATTTCCCTACGACAGTTCTGTACAGACACAGGATGAAGTCTTGAAGACCTGCCGGGAGCGATGGATGATAGGGACGATTGGCGAGAATCAAGGAAATCCGTACTAGCAGCATGACATGATTATGATGACATTAAAAAGAGCAAAGGACTCGAAGACCACATTAAAAAGAGCAAAGAAAGACAAATTGCAGCGGCCAGTAACAACACTGGCAACATAAAGACGAACAGAACAACAAAAACTAGAAAAAGAGATATGCGGAGAAAACTCCTATAGATATTACAAGCGTCAACCTGGCTAGACCTCAATCAAAAAGACCTGGAAATGACTACGAAAGGGAAATCTTAAAAGAGAAACTGAATCTCTTCGAATAGATGCATAAAGCAACGTCATAAAGACCAATATTAAAGTAAAGTCGATAATACGCAACAGAATTGCAATTGTGAACAATGTGGTGATAAAAACGAAAAATTAATCAAACTCTCTCAAAGAGAGAATATGAAAAGATGGGAATTGCGCGAGAAATTAAAATTTGACCATACTATCAAGTGATATATACACAAACCAGTATCTATCTTCGCGAATGAGACATAAAATTCTTCAGGATTTTGGGATACAAGCAGATCCCCTTATCGCAACCAGAGCGAGTGATAATTAACAATAGAAAAAGAGAATTTTGCTGTTTCTGCAAAATACAGAGAGAAAATCAAAGAAAGCGAAAAGAGAGACAAGTACTTATACCTCACAAGAGAACTAAGAAAGCTATTAAACATGAGGGTGACAGTGATACCAGTTGAAATTAGCACACTTGGAACTGTCAACAAAGACTTGGAAAAGGTACTGGAAGAGTTGGAAATCAGAGAACGAATCGAAACCATCCTGATTACAGCATTGCTGAGATCTGTCAGAATACTGAGAAGAGTCCTGGAGACCTGAGGGAACTTATCATTCAGCCTACAGGGAAAGACCATCAGCTAATGCTGCAGTAAAAAAAACAAAAAAACTCACACGTGATATAATAATAATAATAATAAATTCTTTGGAATTTTGATATAAAAACGGATCATCTAATCTCGGCCAGACGACCAGATCTTGTGATAGTCACAAAAATAAGAGAACCTGCCGAATAGTACACTTTGCTGTTCCGGCAGACTACTTGGGGAAACTGAAGGAAAACGAAAAGAGAGATAAGTACCTTGACCTTGCGACGGAACGGAAAAAAAAACTATGGAACAAGAAAATGACGGTGATACCAAATGTAATTGGTGGGCTCGTTACAATCACAAAAGGAATGGTACAAGGACTGGAGGACTTGGAAATGAGAGGACACGTGGAGACCATCCAAACTATAGCATTGTTAAGATCGGCCAGAATACTGAGAGGAGTCCTGGTGATTTAAGGAGACTTGCTGTCACCCAGACTCCAATGGAAAACCATCAGCTAACACTGGTGTGAAGAACTCTCAAATGAGTAAAATAATGACAATAATAATAATAAAGCATCGACAAGAATCTCTGATGAAAAATGAGACACATAAAGCTCTCTGGGATTTTGAGATAAAACAGATCACCCAATCCCAACCAGAAGACCAGATCTAATTGTAATTATCAATAATAACTTATCAACTCATATCCTCCTTCATTTCAGCTGATCACAGAGTACATGTCAAGGAAAGCGGAAAACTGGATACATACATGGACCTTCCTAGAGATCTGAAAAGGCAAGGGAAGATGAGAGTAACTGTCATACCAATGATAGTTGGAGCACCCGGAACAATACAAATGAACGAGGAAAAATTCTGTGGCAAGTAGAAATCGAAATCGCACGACAGCCTAGATCGATTAGAATACCGAGAAGAGTCCTGTAGATCAGATTAGACCTGCTGTCACTTGGATTTCAGTGAAAGCCACTTGCTAATAATTGTGTGAATAAAATGACATTAGTTCATCTGAGCATAATATTTTTAACCAGCTGTTTTTATCATATTTACCCAACCCCTCCGCTCGGGCAGGATATGACACAAGGTCAATTTTTTAAGCGGAGTTTAACAGGTTTCAATTCAGAGTTTTTCCTTCTCCTAGACTAGTTGCCTCATCAAGGCTGAAGAACCTAGTCTGCCCTACTATTTACTCATAGCTGGAGGGAGAATAATTGGATTCATACCTTTCCCAAAGGTATTAGTGCTATGTGAAATGCAATCAGTCCAGGATTTGAACTCGTGTCGCCGTGTCCAATTCCTGCGACGATAACAATTACAGCTGTTTTTATAGCAATAATGTTCTGAATATGTAAAGCAATATTGATATACTGATGATGGTAGGATATACATCATTGGAGGAATAAACCACAACACTTCTTCGCGAAATTTGACTCACACACTTAATTCTCGAAAGGGGTTGAAGCTTCTGTGGTTAATGAAAGACGTGGGTATGGAGGTAGACAACGATAGATTGCTACTGAACCATAAATTCTTCTCTTGACCATAGCAAGCAGTGTTATTTTCTTCTGTTTCGCGATCCGGGGTGCTCAACCGGAGACCGAGTGTGGGCTACAGCCCTCAACGGGGTACTCTTAGTGACCTCGCGCTGGCTCTCTGTCAGGCTCTCACTGTTCCAACTGACTGACGGTTCGGTGAAGGGTCAATATGAGACAAAATTATGTTAAAACACTAACCTATAATACTGCATGTCAAAGTTTCAAGCTGTATAGCGATCATCAGCAAACAGAAGAAATCTCAATTGACTACATATATATGTATGAAAACACAGATTAGCCTCTTCTTACGCGTGTGTATAAAACAACCTCCCCCCCACACACACACATGCACGCACGCACGCACGCACACACACACACATATATATATATATATATGAGGAATTTTGTTTTACTGGTGAAATTTGCACGGTGACTATCAACAGAGTTAAACTGAAAAAAACACATTTTTATGGCCTGATGCTTCACCTTGAAGCAATGCCAGCAAGTACTGGGCAAGTTGAAAAGAGTATTTCTTTTAAATACATTTTGGTTATATAAAAATGAGACTGTGGGTCTGTGCCGGAAGAGGCAAATGATGAGTCAGAATTTCTGCTCAATTTGGAGAATACAGAAAATATAGAGACGCGGAATAAAAATACCCAAGCGAGCAGCGCGGGGAAGAAACGCTGGAGAAAAGAAACTGAAAATAAAAGAACTGATAAACAGGTGCAGATGCTAGCACGTATGAGGTCTAAGTATAGATAGCACACACACACACACACACACACACACACACACACACACACACACACACACATACACACAGAGTCACGAAAACGCATGTACGTACACTCCAATATATATATATATATATATATATATATTATCTCTCCTCTTTTCCTCTCTCTCGAATAAATAATATTCATGGACACGCACCACTATATATGTATATATGATAATTATGTACACATGTATAAGTATATGAAATACACAGCCATCTATTTATCTCCCCATCTTTTATCACTCTTTATGTGTGTATATATATATATATATTTATATATATATCAGCGTGTATATATATATATATACATATGTATATGTGTAAGTATATCTATATATATATGTGAGTATATATATATATATATATATATATATATATATATATATATATATAATTATATTTACTCACGTATACATTAAATGATATAAATATAGATAATTAAAGTTTATAAAAATATATACTTCTTGATAAAACATAGGTAGACATGGACACCTACTTTAACACACACGAGCTGCATATATATATATATATATATATATATATATATATATTGTGAGAGAGAGAGAAGCATAAACATGTAAAATCAATATGTATATATGTATATATACGTATATCCATCTATTCAACTCACTCTTTCTCTCTCTCAGTATATTTGTATATTTCTCTCACTCTCTCTCTCTCTATATATATATATATATATTGGGTTGAGTCATAAATAATTTTCATCTTTAGTAAATATTATTTATTCATAAGTAATTTAACAATGAATAAATTTCAATCAATTAAAATTTGTCATTGTTTTGAATCATCTCTTGCTATTTATCAAGTAGCTTGTTGATTCCTCTCAAGTAAAATTCAGCTTGTTTCGAACTCAACAAATTTTCCAGAAAAGTTTTCACCTGATCTTGATTATATTTTCTGTCTTTCAAAGTATTTTGGAAAAAGGGAAAAAAGATAAAAATTACTTGGTGCGAGGTCTGGTGAATATGATGGTCGAGGTAGAAAAAGACCAGTCTAAATCCAATATTTTTCTCAGCGTGAGATTCTTGCTGAATTTGGCCTTGATTTGTCATAGAGAAGTAAATCGTTCCTCCTATTGGTGAGTGCATTTTCTTAGAAGATTTCCATGCACACGTTGTTGCTGTTGAGGATATAAATCTGGATTGAATGTCTGATTGCTGTTAAAAAACTCCAAATGAATAAAACTGAGATGTTCTCACCGTACATACAGCATAATTTTTCTTCCATGAAGCTCCACTCTTACGTTAGACATCGAAGATTCATTCCAATCAATGGGTTTTGCTTTGATCATCGTCATAAAATACCCATTTTTTGTGGTTTTTCAAGATATTTTTCAAGATATTCTTGAGAAATAGATAATTTCTCTCTCTGAAAAAGACTTGTTGCAATGGATGTACAATCTTCCTTATTTTTCTCACTAAGAGGGTGAGGTAGCCCAGCGCCCAGCTTGCTCGCGTTTCCTATCTTTTGCAAATGGTAGCAAATTGTGGATTAGAATGTATTGAATTCAAGAACTAATTATCAAGTATTTTGCCCGGATTGCTTTCCTCTAATTATCTTAAAACTTTTTGATATAGCTTTGATGAACATCCTGGTCCAATTTTCCACATGGCGGTCGTTTATGACACCTTGCGCATAAACACTTCAAATTTTCTTAGCAGTTTCTTTGGCTTTTTCGTTGTCTTAAACAGCCACATTACATGTCGAATATGCACTCTCCGTAACTCCATTTTTGGCTGTGTGATCATGGATTAAATCTACCATGCATACTCTTTCACAATCGAAATAAGAATGGCTGATGAAGACACTCTTTGATCAGGTCATCTCGATTTGCGATTAAAATATTGGCAGATTTAAATGCGTAGTTACAAACTGCATTTTAAAGAATGGAAAGATCCAGTTCTCTCTCTCTCTCTCTCTCTCTCTCTCTCTCTCTCTCTCTCTCTCTCTCAATATATATATATATATATACTAGAGAGAGAGAAAGAGGGAGAGAGAGAGAAATATGTATGTTTGGGTAGACAAATGTATACATATTCAGGTAATATATGTTGGTGTTTGTCAATGTATACAATGATATAATGTGTGTATGTGTGAGTGTATGTATGCCTATATACGTACCTATATTTTATGTACGAATATGTATCTACATATGAAATTATTTTCAAATTATATTCAATAGCAATATTTATATATAAATATGTATTAATGGATAAAATATAGGTACACATACACATCATGGGCAAACAAAAATAATACGAATATATATGAGTGAGAATATCCACACATGCATCTCTCTCTCTCTCTCTCTCTCTCTCTCTCTCTCTGTATATATATATATATATATACTCAAGTATATATTAAATAACAATATGTGTGTGTGTGCGCGTGTCTGTGTCTGTGTGTGCATATTGGATAATGTTATAAATAAGTTCCGATTCAGTAAGATATAATTTATTCATATATAATTTAACAAATTAATTTCAATCAATTGTATATTCACCATTAAATTGCGTAACAAATTATCAACTAGATGACAATTTTCCAGTTTGTCCATAAACGACAAAATGAAATTCATCGAAGTTTTCACAGAATGGTAGCAGCAGTAATATGCGCTCTCTGTATAAAATCTATAAGGTTCAGCACAATTGTAAATGTTGTAGAGTAGCTAGCACCCCTGCAGCATACTACTAGATAGACTGGCTCATAGCCATAAATAGCCTACGATTAAGGACTTCGATGGTTGGTTGATTAATATGATGATATTTATTAATATTCGGATTGATCTTACTTCGTTTGGTTATACAGCATTTTGACCCTCCTCTATTTCTTGTAAGTTCTCTCGTTAATTGTTTGTAACTTATTGTACAGTGTCTTTGTATGTATCTGTTAGTACGTGATACTTGCGCTGAATAGATATATTAAGCACTCATTCTTCTCTCAGTATAATTCTCCTCGACGATACAACAGAAATAAATGTACCTATATGCATGAGTAACACGATATTTCAGTGTCCCAGATTGTTAACGAGTGACTTTTTGAGAAGTTTATTCTAACTTCTAAATTTGCAAAAAATAAATCAACATTGGAAATGTCCAAAATAATCGAAACATATCACCAAATGGCGAAAAAAATTATTATGGCTCCTAAGAAGGTACGTAAGAAGGCCGATAAGGGTCATTCGAGGGTTCTTTCCCAGCGTTCTCTATCATGAATTAAGCATGAAACTGTGAATAACTCAAGTCTGATTAGCGGAGAACTTTTCCATCGCTCTGAAGAAATAACTGTGACAAGACGTACTCCATCTCGTCTTCCGAAACAAAGGTCAGAGTATTAGTGAGATCGGTAACAACACCTTCACTGAAAAAATATATGTACAAAAGCGTCTGAATTGGGCAAAACAAAGCATAAAGGTCAATTTCTCAATGGTTTTGTTCAAAAATGAATCTCATGCTACCCTTGATGGCTCTAACGGTTGGAGATATCATGGTTGATTAGTGGAAAGTGCCTGGCGATATTAAAATGACAACAAATGCTTTGTAGCCTTCCCGAGAAAGTACCTTAAACCTAGGTAAAAAAAAGGAAAGAGTCACCTTCAAGGGAACCAACATATTTATACAAGATAATGTTCCCTCGTATGCAGAGAAGAAAACTACCAAGTGCCTGCAAGAATTAAGCTTCTGTGGATCTCGGAAGATGAACTGGCCGTTCATTTCCCAAAACTTAGACCCAATTGAAAACTTGTGGGACATTTTGAAACGACGTGTTTACGAAAATGGACCACAATTTAGAAGTAAGGAGGACTTTAGAAGGCAACAATGAATTTATCACGTGGAAATACATTAGAGCAGATCCAGATTTTGACAAGTTCCATAGACCAGCGCTTTATCCAAGCCATTTGAATAAAAGGATCACATATCTCTTATAAACCATCTCTACTATCATTTTTTTAACACTGTTACAAATTGAATTCTACTTATTTTATATTAGTGACTGTGTGCATCCATATCAATTTGTATATGAAATAACTACAGCGTTTCTTTCTTGTATACACAAGTTTTAATTAACCTCAAAGTAATTTGCAACAGTTATAATTTAAGCAAATTAGGTAAATGATCGCAGTTTCTGTGTATTTTTGTAGTTTTTGCACAGCACGTGGGTATTACTGCTGTTATCCTTCTGTGCAACTTTTCTTAAAATCCAACATGTAGTTTTTGGACTATTGAATTGTTTGGAGGAGGGTTATTAATAAGTACTAGCCGGCTAAATATTTTTAGCAAGCATTTATTGACTTGCCCGTTAGTAGCAGCAGGAGATCGGCCAGTCAGAGATGACTAAAGCATATATGACCAGTAGCAAGTTACGGCCTTGTGTAAAAACGTATTCCAGCCTTTGTACTGAGAAGACGTAGTTTTTGTATTAAGAATCCTACAATTGAAAACAAGATGGCTACCTGAATTCCAACATGGACAAAATGGAAAATTGTCATCTGGTTAAAAATTCGTTTGGCATCGTATATTGAATCGTATCTTGCCATTTATCAGGTAGCTTGTTGATTCTATTCAAGTAAAATTTAGCTGGTTTCAAGCCCAACAAGTTTTCCACAAACGTTTTCACCTGATTTTCTTGAGAATATTTTCCGTCTTTCAGAGGATTTATTAAAAAACAGAAAAGGTGAACATCCCTTAGTTGTAAGGTCTAGTGAATATGATGGATGAGGTAGAACAAAACCAGTCTAAATCCAATATTTTTCTCAGCGTGAGATTCTTGCTGAATGAGGCCCTGCGTTATCAAGAGGCACATCGTTCTTCCTATTGACGAATACAGAGCGTTTACATAAAGAATTTTTATGCACACGTTGCAGCTGTTGAGAATACAAGACCGCATTGAGTGTCTGATTGCTGTTTAAAAATTCAAAATGAATAAAACCATAATGTTTCCACGGTACGCTCAGCATAACTTTTCTTCCATGAAGTTCCGCTTTAGGGAAGGCTGCGGGGATTCTTCCTTGTCAATCCACCGCTTTCCCCGTTGAACATTGTCATAACAGACTCATTTTCTTGAGAAACGAGTCATTTATCTGCCTTGAAAGAATACTTTTTCATTTAGATTTGTAATTTTTCTTATTCTTCTCTCTAAGAGTGTAAGGAAGCCAAGCCACAAGCTCACTTTTCCTATCTTTTTCAAATGGTACCAGATTATGAACTGGCATATACTGACATCACAAGCTAATTCTCCAATAATCTTAAAACATCTTGACTGAGGTTTGATGAGCACCCTGGGTCCATCTCTGAATGATGAATTGCCAAGTGAAAACTGTGAAAACGTACACACACACACACACACACACTGAAACAGACAGACAAACAATCACACTTATACTGATCTATTATAGTTGGAAATAGGTAATATCACCATAGTGGTGCCCGTCGTGTAATAGTTATCGTCGTAGGAAATGGACACGGCGACACGAGTTCAAATCTTGGACGAGACTGATTGCATTTCACATTGCACTAATACCCTTGGGAAAGGTATGAATCCAATTATTCTCCCACCAGCGATGGGTAAATAGAAGGACAGACTATGTTCTTCAGCCTTGGTGAGGCAACTAGTCTAGGAGAAGAAAAACTCTGAATTTAATCCTGTTAAACTCCGCTTAAAAAGATTGACCTTGTGTCATATCCTGCCCGAGCGGAGGGGTTGGGTAAATATGGTACCTATCACTATAGACATATACATATTCGCTCTCTATCTCTCTACGCATGTTATATATTCCGATATATTCCTATATATATATATATATATATATATATACGCAAATGTATATTCACACATTCTGATCAGATATATGAAATAACATCAATATGGTTTGGTTTGGTTTGGTTTAATGGCACTTCAACCGATGTAGGTTATTTAATGCCAAATTTATTTTTATACATATTAACAGCTCTATTTCAAACAAGTTTAGCATAAGTATATTTTTGTTTACACACAGTTAAATGTCAAAACAGTTCTATTTCAAACGATTCAGTTTAATACAAGTACCCAGTTTAGTTCAATTTGATAGCATTAAAGAGGTATTTATTCCTCAAAGTTTCAGCCTTTCTGGAGCCTCAACATCAGATTATTTAGTGTCATATTCAGGACACACGTTGGGGAAGTCTTAACCCTTAACAGAGATGCAGTCAGTGTATTCTACAGCCCCAGCTGAGTGGGCCAAACATCAGTTTGTATATATGCGTCGATATCCACACATGAAGTTCTCTCTCTCTCTCTCTCTCTCAGTATACATATATATATATATATAGAGAGAGAGAGAGAGAGGCTGATATAAAAGAATGTTAATACTATGAGAGAACATTTTACCTCTGTTTAATCCTTTCAATTGATTAAAGTTTTTTGCATTTATATGAAAGAATCTTTATTAGAAAAGCAGAACTGATATTAGGGAGGTCACCAGCGTACTAGTCAAAAACGTGTCCAAAATTGATAAAATATAGGTTTACTTGCAAACATTATACATATGTTGAATGTTTGACATGTCGATGCAGCTGCGAAACTCGGACACAAGGAACAAAAATAACAGCAGCACAGCCGTCTTCAACGGTATTTGTCCTCCATCCCACCAACTGGACGAGTGTAGCAAAAGACCTTTTTAAGATGGGTCCGGGCACAGGGCCGTAGCCCAGACGTGTCCCGTGGCTCCAAAAATGTCGAAAGCTCCTCGGCATTCGCCTAAAAAGAAGCGCCTCAGGCGTCATGCGATAACCCTAACCCTTCCAAGGAGGGTTAAAGCCTGGGAGAACGGCCTCCTGAGGCTCAAGGTATGTCCAGAGATGTGACACACCCGACCAGATTCATGCCGTTGATGCCACGGCCGGCTGAAGTGTGACCCATCGACTGGAAACCCTCTCTCTTATTCTAACCCTCCGTAATAAAAGGAAAAGAAAAGAAGCTGAAAAAAGTTTTCTAAATCAGTGTTGTCGTCGTTTTCTGCTATACTATATATATATATATATATATATCGTGGGGATTTAGGAATAAATAATAAAACTCCCAACCGGATGTTGACTCGTCGGCTGTCACATACAAAGTGTATAAACACGTCGCTACGCATCGGATCCACGAACCCATCCGGTCAGAAGTCAAAAAGAAAAATAATAAAAATTAATGTAGCCTATGGGAAGCTGTCACGCCAAAAAATAAGAGGGATGGTCGAGCGACGATTTTTGGAACCGGCGGGGAGAGGTATAAATTTGAGGTTTTGTGAACCGAGGGAGAGAATAAAAAGAGACCAAAAAGATACAGATACAGTAATCAAGCGAGAAGTAAAATTCGCCCTCGAGCTAAGAACTAAAAACTACTTTTCTGCCAGTGACTACTACCTGACCATAGAAAAAGAAGATAAGGAATAAGTATACTTTATAGACATTTTCCTTCCTTCCTTCCTTTTTTTTTCAAAATCTTACTTTCCACTATTTTGAAACGTTACTACATCTAAAAACGAATTTTTGAACACGCAGTTAACGTTTTATTGTTTATAAAGGTTGTTTAAAACTTTAGATTTTCCTTGTTTGTCTTCTTTTAAATGAAGTTTATATTGCATGTTGTGATACACACACACACACACACACACACAAAAAAAACAACTAAGGAGATCATAATATGTAGCTACCAATTATAATCCTTATGAATTACTTAACCAAAGTTTGGAAATTCTAAATGTCTGTAAACATAAGAAAAGTTGGTTGCTTGGTAGATAAGGAACGAATTAATTTTATTTGGTATATATTTATTATTTTTTAATGCTAATTTCATTCTTTCTAGCGGTCTTTTAATCAATAAAATGAAGTTTTGATCCAACCCTTCTTTAGTCAGAACTGTCCTGCTGATCCGGTTCAGTGAAACCTATGTAGATTCTTTCTGACACTGTAGGCATATATATATATATATATATATAATTTGTTTTTATAAATACATACGTATGCAGACGCAGAAATACGCACGTACACGCATACATATGCACACATATACACATGCATGCGCAAACACGCAATCACACATAAACATTCCTAAAATTCTCATTATGCTTGTATCTATGCAACTTCAAAAATACCACTCCATAGGGATATATTTATTAGAGCAATACTCTTGATATGCCCTAACGACAAGAATAACTCCATTTCTAGTCCATAACTGAGTCATAAATAACTAGAAGTTGGTGATAGATTAATTGTAAATAAGGGATTTCGTGATATATGGTAATTGTCATCATAATCTTTTTCGTTATCAATAAACTTAATTCATTGGAAAATATTAATAACATATATCGAACAGTGACCAGAAATGTGTCATATCAAAATTCAGTTTATAACCAAGCAGAGGATTAACTTATACATCTTCGTATGTTAACAGAAATACGCTTGTGTAGATACATAAGTATAAGTACACCAGTAATAAAACGCAGTAATATATATATATATATATATATATATATATATATATATATATATATATATATAACATCGCCGGGATTGGCATATTGATACTTGCTCCTGGATGATAGGTATGGCCAGGTTTGGTTATTTGTTTCAGTGGCATATCAACACTTGATGGGTATTTATTGTCTTATCCTGGGAACAGGATTTGTTTATAAATAACGAGCAAGGGTTTACACACTCACAAATATGTATGGACAGAATTATATATATGAATATATGTATGTGTGCGTGAATAGCACTTATATATATATATATATATATATATATATATATATATATATATATATATATATATCGGAATAGGATAATATATATATATATATATATATATATATGTATATATACATATGCACGAACAAGATTATATATATATATACATATATATGAATAAGATTATATATATATATATATATATATATATATATATATATATATATATATATGAATAGGATTATGTATATATACAGTGTATCATAAAAGTGAGTACACCCCTCATATTTCTGCAGACATTTAAGTATATCTCTTCATGCGACAACACTGACAAAATGACAGTTTGACACAATGAAAAGTAGTCTGTATGCAGCTTATATAACAGAGTTAATTTATTTTCCCCTCAAAATAACTAAAAATATAATCATTAAAAGCTAAACTTCTACCAACAAAAGTGAGTACACCCCTTAGCGAACATACACCATGTCAACTGTCAATATTTTGTGTGGCCGCCATCATTATCTAGAACTGCCTTTACTCTCTTGGTTGCCCAGTCGGCTGGGGCTGTAGAATACACCGACTGCTTCTCCGCAGAGGGCTAAGACCCCCACCAACGAGTGACCTGGATATGACAATAAACAATCTGATGGTGAGGTTCCAGCAATTCTGGAGCTTTGGGGAATGCGGAGTACCCCTTCATTGCCATCGCTCCCAGGTCCACTCTGGCCCGGAGTGGTAGCACTTGATAAGGGTCCTATCTATGGGTTAAATAGAACTACGTGCTTCTTTCACTATACTGATTTTTTAATTTAAACTGCGTATTTATGCTAAACTGAATTGTTTAAAATAGAACTGTTTTGACATTGGAACTGCGTACTAGTGCTGAACTGAATTGCTCGAAATAGAACTGTTTTTGAGAGCTAAACTGTGTACTTGTGCTGAACTGAATCATCTGAAATAAAACTGTCTGACATTTAAATCTGTGTATTGCCCAGTCAGCTGGGGCTGTAGAATACACTGACTGCACCTCTGCAGAGGGGTTAGACCCCCCCCTATAACGAGTGTCCTGATATGACACTAAACAATCTGATGGTGAGGTTCCAGCAATGCTGGAGCTTTGGGGAATGCGGAGTACCCCTTCATTGCTATCACTCCCAGGTCCACTCTGGCCCGGAGTAGTAGCAACTGATAGGGCCCTATCTATGGGTTAAATAGAACTAACAGTATACTTATGCTAAACTGAATTCAGTAAACTGAATAGCTTGAAATAGAAACGTTTTTGACAATTAAACCGTACTTACACTTAAACTGCGTGCTTATGCTTGACTAAATTATTTCAAATAGAACTGTTTTTCGACATTAAAATTGTATTTACACTTAACCCAATTGTTACATACAACTGCTTGAATAGTTAGAAATAGAAATGTTTTTGACCATTAAACTGTGTACTTATGCTAAACTGAATTGTTTTTAAATAGAACAGATTATTTACATAAAAATGGATTTGGCGTTAAATAACCTACAAAGGTTGAAATGCCATAAAACTCACCAAACCAAACCAAATTTTACTCTCTTGGGCATGGAGTTTACCAGAGATTCACTGGTAGCCACAGAAATGCTCTTTCACTCCTCCATGATGACGTCGCGGAGCTGGCAGATATTTGAGACTTTGCACACCTCCACCTTCCGCTTGAGGATCCCCCAAAGATGTTCTATTCGGTTCAAGTCAGGAGACATGCTTGGTCAGTCCATCACCTTTACCCACAGCCTCTTCTGAGGGTTGGTACTTATATATATATATATATATATAGCGGGATCAAAAAGTTTTATTCACCAAAACAGAAATGAACAATAAATGAAACGTTAATCTTTTCTCAAAATACTCCTCTTGGCATTTAACGAACGTATACCAACGAGTTTTCCATTGTTCGAAACACCTCTGTAAGTCATTTTTTGATAGTGTGTGAAGTTGCACTGTCGTAGTTCTTTCAATTTAGATAAAAAGGAAAATTTATTCAGAGATTAGTCCTGTGAGTATGGTGTGTGTTGCACTTGCACAATCCTTTGTTTCAACATTTGACTCCCAAAAAATTCTGCCAAAAAAGTACAGAGAATTCGCACAGAATCGTCTAAACTTCATCTAAAAGTCTAAACCGCCGTCTAGACATTATCACTTTACGCTATAAGTTGCTCTGGAGTGCGGCCGTATTCATTTCAATGTAAATCTTTGACCAAGTCTCATATACACACTTGCCCAGTCGGCTGGGGCTGAAGAATACACTGAGAAGACCCCCCCCCCGCTAAGGAGTATTCTGGATATGACACTGAACAATCTGATGGTGAGGTTCCAACAGTGCTGGAGTTTTGGGGAATGCTGAGTACCCCTTCATTGCCATCTCTCCCAGGTCAACTCTGGCCCAGAATTATAGCACCTGATAGGGCCCTATCTATGGGTTAAATAGAACTAACAGCAACTGAATTGTTTGAGTAAACTGAATAGCTTGAAATAGAAATGCTTTTGACAATTAAACCGTACTTACATTTAAACTGCATACTTATGCAAAACGGAATTATTTGAAATAGAACTGTTTTTCGACATTAAAACTGTATTTACACTTAACTGAATTGATATATATATAACTGCTTGAATCGTTTGAAATAGAAATGTTTTGGACAATTAAACTGTGTACTTGTGCGAAACTGAATTGTTTTAAATAGAACAGATTATTTGCATAAAAATGGATTTGGCGTGAAATAACCTACAAAGGTTGATATGCCACAAAACCCAACAAACAAACCAACCAATCATACACACACGCATACACACACACACACACACACATATATATATAGGTGTGTGTGTGTGTGTGTGTGTGTGTGTGAAGAGTAAAAGTTTAAAAAAGTTAAGTTGGTGACCGTAATCGAGGGTGACCCGAAGACTCCTTTTCAATAGCTACTACACTGTGGTCTAAGAGAGGACGCTAATCCTTTTTCTGGGTTGTTCCACTTTACCCTTCATATGTACCTTATAATGTTAAGCAAGGAGGTATCGAGTTCCATCTTTTGAATTTTTGGTATGACTCGATCTGGGATTGAACCCCAGTCTCCGGTGCCATTAGCGAACACTCTACACATCAGACGAATATATGAAAAGGGCGGAGCTTGTTTAATGATGTCGGTTCATTCAAATCATGCATAGTTGAATAAATGCTTCATTGCAAGGAATTTTTGAATACAACAATGCAACAAAGGATGATATGAAGAAGTTGTACTTTGACGGGATATTCTTAGAATGTAATCGAAGACCAACAAGGTCTATGGGTATTATAGACGCCTGCTGACTTAATGGTAAGTTAATGGTAGTAATCCATGCCTTACCTCAGAATCTTCGAATGAAGGCTTTGTTAGCTCCACAGCTGTATTTGCGCAGCACATCTATCTCTCTATCTATTTATCTCTCTCTCTCTCTCTCTCTATATATATATATATATATATACATATATTCAAATGCTTGTACATCAATAACTCTGTAATCGAATGATGAATAAAGCATTTAGTTTACTTAATAAACATTTTAAAACATAATTTGTCAATGCCCATAATCACAAATATCGAACATTACCCGGTAAAACATCAAATTTCAGTTGTATGTCAGGCTGATGAATTACTGACACACACTTTGATATCAATATAAACAAGCCCATACATTTACATACACGTGTGTATGCAAATGTATTTCCGTCCATATCTGTTCATAAAATGGATACTCACGCTCGTTGCTGTCAAAAAGTAAAGGAAAGACAAACGTTTAAGGCGTTCGTATGAGTGGCCATGTTTTCGGAAGAAAGAAAATTGAAGAAAGAAGGAAAAAATAAATATAGAAAAATTAAGTAAATAATACCGCTTGTGATGAACAGCCAAGCCTCGGACAGAAATACTTAAGGCATTGTTGAATGATATTCGTTGCCGCATTCTGATTGGTTTCTAAATGCGATCACGTGACTGGCACGCTCGAACGAGCGAACTAATCAAGGAAAGTCCAAATCCAAACAAATAGAAAAGAAAAAAATTAGCTTATCGTAATGGAAAGGATGTAAGAGAATTGTTTTTTACTTTTACTTATTTTTTTCTTCTTCCTTTTTATCTTGTAGTTGTTTTTAAGCAAATAGTCGTTGTGGTGATGCTAAAGTGCAGCGCTTCAATGATTGCATTTTCTATCAAGTTGTAAATTAATTCCATTTATTTATTTAATATACATTTTTACTAAAAGGTTTTCCACTACCTCAATCCCATCGTTTGTCCCACTAGCTATAACATTATACAAACAACAGGTAATAAAAAAGCATTGGCACTAAACGACGTTAGAAAGACTGACGTCAAAAATGATAAAAAGGATTGATTCCTCCAAAGATGGCGAAACCCACAAAGCACAAAATAAGTCATAGCGGATGTTGACATAAATAAAAATTGGGTATTTAAAAACGAGTGATACTATTAACACACAATTCCATTGAAGTAATTGGCTGATAAAATTTGGTTATAAAATCGAAACTGTCTTAGATAGCTGACAGAAAGGTAACCAGCCGGTAATTATTTAGAATGTATAAATAAATTGTTTAAGACTGGTTCCGTGTTGTCCAACGATTAGGATTTGGATTCATAGGCTTATTTTAATTAGATGAACTGTAAATAGACGATTTGGGGCTGTTGTTTAAATAAGGCTTTAACTCCCAATCAGTTACGGATTTAGACCAACAATTTTAAAGTCATAGATTTGTATAACGAGATGCTGAAATAAGTGACGAGTGGATTCAAAATCTATAAAATAGAATCCACTTTTATTTAGTAAACGCTGATTTCTCTGTGTAACGGGGTGATTTCTAACCAGAATATTAGTCCTTAAAATATGCTTGCTGTATCCTTTGCAGAGAAATAAGAGTCCCACCCAAAAGGATTTTCCTGGATGAGATATTATATTGCATCTGATGGAACTATTACTCTGTGGAGCGATTCCCACCAGGTTCACTCTGACCCGGAGTGGTAGGATTTATGTATCAAATTGATCCTTAAAAAACTTTCGTATTCGATAAGAGCGTGGTAAAAACGACCCTTTTAATAAGCAGCTATACAAAAAATGTAGATATGAACGTACAATATGTTACATATTGACCTTTGACATGATGGTTAGAATTGCATATTGACCTTTGACTGAGCCGTCAATCAGGGACCTCTGGGACAGGATGTTCAAGCTACGTAAACAAAGCGATTACCGGAAAACAAGTGATACATGTATGTAAGTAGATAACATGAATCGCGAACTGGAATAATGCGTAAGTTTTATGAATTTATATATAAACGGGTACCAACGTCCGATGGGTTAGCTAGTCGGTCGGGCAGTCAAGATGTTCGGAGAGTAGCCAGCAAGTGGCCCCTGGCGGAATCCAATTGAGAACCTATCGTCAAGGAAGCAAAGGTGCAAGGCTCTTAATATGGAATCACAACGTGGGTTTTAGGGGAAGTCAATGTAGCAGTCCTGCGTCGGCCTGTGCCTGCGTCTCCCTGTCTCTGTCTCTTTCTCAAATTTACAGAATTTCGACCCTTTCGAGTAATAAAAAGAGTGAGTTATATATTCATAAAGAAAAGTGCTATGGTCATTCATTCCTTCATCACGGCTACTCAACATTAAGGTAGATTTCAAAAACAGGATATACAGCAGAGTCTTTAGGTAAACAAGGGACAGTGGAAATGCCACCTGAATTGCGTGGGAAGAATTGCGTTGGTGGTTCGCCGGTAAATATAATGAGTGCGCGTCCAGAAAATATACAAAAACGGAGGTTTTCGACCTCAGTGGTCTGTCGAGGAGAGCAGTCAGCAGAGTAGACAAGCCATGCCGTCTTGGCACAAGCCCAAAGGGCACCTAGGTGGCCTCCGGGTTGTAAGGCTGCACTGTATCAGCTTCTCGTGAATGAACCACAAAGTATGCAAGGCTCTGAATAAATCTATTTCAAGGTGGTGCAAACACTAGCAGTGCTCTCTCTCTCTCTCTCTCTCTCTCTCTTTCATGCAACAATTTCGACAGTTTGTTATAAACAAGTGCCATTGCCTCTTCATTCCGGGTATATAACAAATGAATGCAATTCCCTAACTATTTGGTATAAAATAATCCTAGACAAGTTGACATGCAAGTGTTACGTTGCGTAATTGTTATAGATAATGAAATCGGAAAGGAAAAAATAGAGGAAAACAACAGGAAAATCCTTTCACATCGATACATTAGCTTAAAAAATATTTTGTGATCTTCTATAACAAAATGATTTTATTTTGTAGGGAGGAAACGTGTGTTATATAATTAAGGAATGATTTCTTTATATCAATCATTTTTCGTTAATTATATTTTATCATTCAGTTTGGTTGGGCTTTGAACTATACGGGTTAAGAGTTCAGGGGCATAGTCATTGGGTACAGATTTACGCTTGCGCGCAAAGGATATGACAATCACCATTGTCATAATAAACCCCCAGATAGAAAATGGGGCTGGATGTGGATGACGTCATGCCCTGAAGAGATAGGCTGAGAATTTGAGAATTTTGAAAAGACAGACAGTTGAGATGGGACCATGGAGTCGAGTAGCTGGGGATTCGGCCATTGAGTCGAAGAGTTGAGTTTTTCGGATCTCTACCGGCAGAGATGAATTGAGATCTTAAACACCACGAGATGTGCCGAACGTTAGGGGTGGGGTTAGCATAGTACAATTACGAAAGAATTTTAAGAATTGTGTCGAAGAACCGAAGTCAGAAATTTATAAACCGTTCGCGTCTGAACAACAAACTCGCCTGTATTTGTTTCTGTATATGTGTTTGAATATATAATTGTAGTACCGTTGGATTGATATCATTATGGCTACGAGAAGTATGCAAAACAATTAACTTAAACAGATCAATCCTCTAAGGCGAAGGAAACGAACAAATAATTCGCGGAAGTTCACATTAATTGTCAAAGTCTGGTTCTGAGTTGACCACAGATTGGTATTAGGATTCATAAACCTTTTCTTAGTAAGATGAACAGTATATTGTCTATTTGGAGTTGTTGTTGGAATTAGGCTTCAACTCCCAAATCAGCTACGAATTTAGATAGTTTAAAGTTACATATGAGTATTACGGAATGCTGAAATAAGCGACGGGTAGAATTTACACTGCGGTTATAAAACCCGGTTTTATTTAGTAAACATTGATTTCTCCCACTGTAATGGAGTAATCTCTGAGGAAAGAGAAACAAGCATATTAGCAGATAATTGAATAGTTAACTTTGGTTTGGTTTATTTAACGGCATATCGATCGCTTATGAGTCATTTAAGGCCAAAATGTAATTCCTTTGTAAGTAAGTAAAGTTGGCGACCGTAGTCGAGGGCCACCAGAAGGCTCCCTTTTCAATAGCTACTACACCGAAGTGTAGAGGAGGGTGCTACTCCTTTCCTAGGATTGCTCTACTTTACCCTTGATACGTACCTTATAATACTGAGTGTTAAGCAAGGAGGTATCAAGTAATATTTTTTAAGTTTTTGGTATGACTTGACCTGGGATTGAACCCCGGGCTCCCGGACCATTGGCGAACACTTCATAGCAATCATTTTTATTCATCGGATTTTTTTTTGTAATAATAATCATTTTTAGTGCACACGTTTATATGGTATAAAGAATTCCTCTCTCATACAATTAATTTGCGCAAAGTTATATGGCTTAGGAATTACTGTTTAATGATAATAAGTTTTATATAACTCTTTCGTTTCGAGTAACTATTCCTACTTGATGACCATCATCATTTTGTTGTATACACCTAATTATTTTTCTTATAATTATCTATCCGGTCGGATTCTCTGGTCTTCTATCCGAGTCATCTTCGGGTGATATTGGGTTTATCTTGGTCTCTGTGTCCACTTCTGTTTTTATAAATGGACACAAAAACTTTGTTTGATTTCCGACGTTGGAATATGCGTGAATAAATATTCACCCAAATTTCCGCGTAAACCGCACGGTTGGAGGAAAGCCATTTTAGGCTTCCGTTCGTTACTGCGTCTGGATTACTCTCATTTAATCTACCTAACTGACACGTTCTCTCGACTGCACCCACCAATCAGAGAACTGCTAAAAAAGTAAGCTTGGGGTTGTCTTGTCTATCATATCACTGGTTGTTTTCCATGATTCTTTTTCTAACGAATTACCCGTTAACATTTAAATTCATATATTTTGAATTCAACACTTACTTTACAAAATTAATGAGTAACCTATTCATGTAACCATTTGATTGAACTCAGTTATATGTTTCCAGCCATTCCAATCTTATTGTAATAATTTTCAATTCGACTTATTTGACCCATTGTTGAAACCTTAACAGCTACCATCATTCCAGGCCAAAATTAACCAGAGAGTAATAGCAATAGAGGTACCCTATATATTCTACAAAGCCCCCATAATCGTAGCCTTACCATCAGAAGCAATTTAGTGCCATGCATAGAACACCCACCACTTTTTGGTAGGGCGTCTTCCTCCTCTGCAGGGGATACAGTAAGCGTATTCTCCACTTCGTCAACAGAGCTACGTTGCATCTAGAGTATAAAATAAATAGAAAAATGTAACTACAGTTAATGCGACACATGCAGTAATAATTTTATACATCTAAATCTATTTCGTTAACATACAGTATATATCATTACAAAAACCCATGAAACGACCCCATTAGGAGAAGGAAACGAACAAATAAGCGTGGGTGTAGAAATTAATTATCTGACTGAATCTGAGTTGGCCAATGATTGCTTTTAGGATTAGGGTGTAGAAATTAATTATCTGACTGAATCTGAGTTGGCCAATGATTGCTTTTAGGATTCATAAGCCTTTTTTTGTTGGATGAATAACCCTAGTTATTTAACAGCATATCAATGCCTTATTGAATTATATATATATATATATATATATCATTAAGTCGTACTACTAGCACGGATTTCCCTGATTCTCTCTCTCTCTCTCTCTCTCTCTCTCTCTCTCATGCCATTCATCCCTATTCCCCATCGCTCTCAGTAGGTATTCCAGACTATATCCTGTGTCAGTACAGAGCTGTGTAGGTAAGTTCTTGTTGGTCGGCTAACACTAGCGCGTCCATGTGAAGGGGTCCATAGGAGAACGTTATTTAAATGTTCGTCCTTACTTTTCCATCAGTGTCTTGCATGTCTTGTTCGTCTTATTTGGATGGTCTTAGAGATAGTAGGTGGGTGGCTGTATGTTGTGTGTGAGTCTTTATCCGCCCACTGTTTTTTTTTCGGTGGGAGGAATAAAGTAGATATTTGTAATATATCTTCTTGTCAACCATCACATTAGAGATAGTCCAACGATGGAGAAGTTGAGGTATTGTTACCAAGGCGATATTACAACTAGTGCATGAAATATATAGAAAAATATGAAAACTGTTAATGAGACAGAGGTAGTACATTTAAATCTACTTTGTCAACATACTTTACTTTCTTCTGATATCTTGGAATCGGGAGTTAAAAACGGAAATATTACCCAAGAAAAATCAAGTTCTTTTTACAGACAGCATGACAGGGCATTTACGATTCTAAATTTACAAAAAATATTTTTGGATAGAATTATATTATAAAATCAAAAAAAAAAAATTCTATACTGTTAAAATCGAGCAAGACATGCAGGACACTGCTGGAGAAGCAAGGACAAGCTCATAAGTGATGTACTCCTATGGACTCCTGCATATGGCCGAGCAAAAGCTGGACGACCAGCTCGAACATACATACAACAGCTATATGAAGATACGGGATGTAGCCCTGAAGACCTGCCAGAGGCGATGAATGATAGGGAGAAGTGGCGAGAGAGGGTCAGGGATATCCGTGCTGGCGGCACGACATGATGATAATGATCTTGTGAGTTAATTTGAAGCCTGGCCTGTTTAAAACATTTATAGGCACCCCCGCAATCTTTAGCAATAAAAAGAGGATTCTAAATTTGTTCAAATATTATGATCGGCGCTTTCTGTAACTCTTATTAGCATTATCCTACAGAAACTGTTACGTCCACTTTCGGAGTAATACACTTGAGAAAGATATAAACCTCTTTATTATCCCAACTATGGATTAAATAATACCACTTCTGTTCCTCTAGATATAAATTAAAAAGAAACTAATCCCAACAATGGGTCAAAAAGTACCACTTCTGTTCCTCTAGATATTGATTAACCCACGAAAGTTGATATGCCATTAAAAAGAAACTAATAATACGAGAAAAACATGACAGTTGAAATTTCAATTTATACGTTTAATGTCATATCAACATTTGTCGGTTATGCAATGCCATAGCCTCCTTTGTAGAACAGCAGTGATACTATTTAACCTATAGCAAGGGGAGGGATAAGGAAGTTCATGCTTTTTCCAACGGTATTAGTCAGATCCACTAGATTTCGAAGTCACCTACTACAACGTTGTAGTCTCTGGGGGTGTAATGGTTGGCAAGCTAAACTAGCAAACCTACACGAGTGAGTTCGAGTCTCATTGGGTGACCAATTCATTCGGCTTTGTGCCACATCGAAGCAAAACTGCCGCGTAAATTGTGTTAGCGACGAGAATTCTCTTGACGTAATTTTTGGTTGGTTTCTTTATTTAATGGTATATAAACTTTCGTGGATTATCTCTAGATCCCCGTTGTGACTTCGCCATAGTAACCAAATTGACAAATGCTAGAACTCTGTTAAGCTACACAAAGGTTTATTTACTACATACATGTAGGTAGCCACGAGGAGAAAGAAAGGGAACTGAAGCATGAAACAGCCGTAAACTAGACGACCTCCTCTGCATACAAAAACAAAAACAAGCAATATATCTTAGTAGTAAAGTAAGAGTAGACACAGACCTTGAATTTTTTTCCTTTGTTTCTGACACGCTTGTCTACGGGGTTTAACACTCCCCCTGGGTCGCCCTAGAATTTGGAGCTCGTAAACTTTCTTCTCCTTACATCCTCGTGGCTCGTTTCTTACAGACGTCTTCACCTTGTCGTGTCTGCTGTCGACTCTTAAAAGGGACACACGTTGTTCACTTACTTCTGCCTCTCGTATCGGGAGCAGAAACATCAACTTCCTGTTCATGTCCAAGAAGTTTTCCTTAGTCATTTGGGCCTTGTTATTCCGCGATTACCATCTGTTTTATTTATAATTTATTTGTTTATTTATCTATTCATTTAATTTCCTATGAGCCGTTTAAGTACGCTACACGCTGCGAGAACTCAGTTGAAGAAACTTTTCGTTAGTTTCCTTGTTTAATTGCATATAAACTTTCGTGGGTTATCTAATGCCAAAGTGATCATTATAGAACATTAATGGTTATATTTAACGCATGCCTGAGGGCAGTAAGTCAAGACCTTTCATAAGGGTACAAAAAAAGTGAAGGCAATAGATCGACTGGAGTTCGAGCTCACTTACTATGATGTTGCAGTCTAACACCTTAGCCACTACGCCACCGTGGGGACTGACTCACGAACATGCCATCTGCCTGTTCAATTACTTATTTATCTTATACATTTTTTCTCGCAAAACAGGTACAAAAAATATATAGCTAATTATTTTATCGAACCAGAAATACTTTGAGCTTGTGATTATTGACTGCTGTTGCGACATAATAAGAGACACCCAAAATCGAATCTGTTTTGTAGGCGCCGTTTCGCGAAGCCATTCTTGTACATTAATTGGTTTGTTGCCAGTGATAAGCTTAGCGATAGGAGGTACAACTCAAATGCTCAGATATCTTTCTGTGAGAAATGGGTTTTTTTTTCAAAGAAAGAAATAGAAAATGAAAGTTGTTTTGAAAGATGTCTGAAATGTCCTGCAATAAGAAAGACTGAGTAATTTGACACACCTGCAAATTAACCAATCTAAGCGAATTCACTAAATCTTATATATAGTTACTTGCGTAATGGTGAGGCTCCAGACCTGGAGCTCTTTGGAACGTGGAGTACCACTTCATTGCCATAACCTCCAGTTCTACTGTGACCCGGACTGATAGTAATTGTAAGAGTTCTATCTATTGTGGAAAAAGAAATGAGTAGAGTGTTACTTACGTCTTGCGGGCTCAGTTTCGGGGATATATTGGCGGACATGAATGTCTATCAGCCTCTGATATTTATGGTCAGTTGAGAGTAGGAGGAGTGAGAGTGAGAGGTGAACACAAGCTATATATTCAGGTTCAGTCAGCTCTCCTTGTCATTAGAACTCAAATGTAGATTACGTGGTGACAGAGACAAAACGATCAATCACATGATAAGCGAATACAGTAAATTAACGCTGGGTATAAGACCGGACAAGACTGGGTAGGAAAGGTAACCCATTAGGAATTTTGGAAGAAGTTTAAATTTGTGTTACCGAAGAGACCAGACCAGAAGCTTTCTACCCCAGAAATTGGGATAGTCCAGTTACCAGACCTAGTTGGGCGGGTCGCTTAAAGAGCAATTCTTTTTTGCAACCCTGATTGCTGCCCGCATTTTTAAGTATCGCCCTGCTACAATTTTTTTTCGACACTATGGATAAAATAGAACTGTTCAATCATTTACTAAGGATTATTATTATTATTATTATTATTATTATTATTATTATTTTACTCATTTGAGAGTTTTGTTTTATACCAGCGTTAGCAGATGGTTTTCAACTGGAGTCTGAGTGAGAGCAAGTCTCTTAAGTCTCAAGGACTATCCTCGGAATTCTGGCCGATCTCAACAATGCTGTAGTTTAGATGGTCCCCACTCGTCCTCTAATTTCCTAATCTTCCAGTCCCTGTGCCAATTATTTGTTGACTGTACCGAGCATACGAAATTATCATCACCACTTTTATGTTCCATAGTTCTTTTCAGTTCTCTAGCAAAGTCTATGTACTTATCTCCCTCTTAGCTTTATTTCAGTTTTACCCTGAGGTTAGTCGAAACAGCGAAGTCCACACTATTAGGGAGGTGGTAATTTTTTTTTTTTTTTTTTTTTGCTATCATTAGGTCTGGTTATCTGGCCTAGATTAGAGGAGCCGTTTGAAGCTCAAAATCTCAATGAATTTTGAGCGTCTAAGTTTCTGGGACGGATTCCATATATATACCATTTGTTCGTATGGTCAAATTTAAACTTCTTCCAAAATTCCTAATGGGTTACCTTTCCTACCCAGTCTTGTCCGGTCTTATACCCAGCGTTAATTTACTGTATTCGCTTATCATGTGATTGATCGTTTTGTCTCTGTCACCACGTAATCTACATTTGCAATTTTGTTTCGTCTTATGTATCTTGCTTTGGCATAGTCTTTATGGCGCTGTTTTGTGTCAAAATCAAGAGAGATTCAGTTATTCTCTTAATGTTTCCCTTTCTTAGCCATGTCCATAACTTCTCGTGTAAGGTTTCCCTTGTTTGTCGCTTGAAATGTCTATAGAGTTGGGTTTTTTCCCATTTTTTAATATTATTTTTGTTCTGTAGAAGCTTGTATTGTGTGTATTGTTTCTGGTAGCTATAATGAGATTTCCGTCGCGCTTTTTTATGTAGTCTTCTACTCGTTGTATCGATGCATCGACGCTATCTTGAATACTGGCAAGTCCTTATCCCATTTTCTTATTGTGCTAAATTTTTTTATTTGCGTTTCCAGTCTAATTTCTCATCCAGGTGTTGAGTTTCTGTTTGTGTTCTTTAGATTAGTTCGTTTAATGACATGATATTGTTCATTAAGGTATGTGTTCATTCCTTTATTTTTTCAGTTACCATTTTTCTTATTATTATTTATTCACTTTTGAGCGGTTTTTATATCAGTGTTAGCTGATGGTTTCTCACTGGAGTTCGAGCGACAACAAGTCGCCTCAAGTCCCCTCGACTCTTCTCAGTATTCTGGCAGATCTCAATAATACAGTAGTTTGGATTGTCTCCACTCGTCCTGTTATTTCCAAGTCCTCTAGTCCTTGCACTAATCCTTAGGTGACTGTACCAAGAGCACCAATCACAATTGGTATTATCGTCACTTTCATGTTCCACAGTTTTTTTCAATTCCCTAGCTAGGTCGAGATTATTATCCCTCTGTTCACATTCTTTCAATTTCCCTCTGTGGTCCATCGGAACAGCAAAGTCCACAGTTCTGCAAATTCTTTTTTGTTAATTATTATAAGATCTGATCGTTGTTATTATTATTATATTATTTAAAACCATAAAGTTGTGAGCAAATTATTTTAGTTACGTTAGAACTCTTGATAGATATAATCTCTAATTTTAAATGAAACAATTCACTGTGAAAAAAAGAATTAGCACTGACAATTTGTTTTAAAAAGTTACCAACATACTTGTCGCTTACAAATCCTCTATATATATATATATATATAGATAGATATAAAAAAAGAACGTGGCATTAAATAATTCACAAAGATTGATATGCCATTAAAAAACAACGAACCATAAATATATAGTAATGAGTTGTGTAATTGTTATGAGTGTACTTATATACGGGTGGTTGTACATATATATATATATATATATATATTGAATGCCTGACTAGACTGTCTCCGTTGACAACCAGTATAACAGTTTTAACTCTTGTTACAATCTGATCTAGACGATAAATTAGTTACTGAAAAAACGTTTTGCCAAGTGTTCGCTTTCGTACTCTTTTACATATCAATAAATATTTGTTTTTTCTTTCATTATTTGAGTTTGTATCACACAAAGACCAGTGCAGTAAGAATCAAAATTACGTAACAATAGACAGAAAGTTTTTTGCTGGTATGCTAGTCGAAGTAAATCTGCAGATACTAGGAAGTAAAGAAAGAAAAATAATGAACAAAGAAGAAGAAGAAGAAGAATGAACAAAGAAGAAGAAGAAGAAGAATGAACAAAGAAGAAAAAGAAGAATGAACAAAGAAGAAGAAGAATGAACAAAGAAGAAGAAGAATGAACAAAGAAGAAGAAGAAGAAGAAGAAGAAGAAGAATGAACAAAGAAGAAGAAGAAGAATGAACAAAGAAGAAGAAGAAGAATGAACAAAGAAGAAGAAGAAGAAGAAGAAGAAGAAGAAGAAGAAGAAGAAGAAGAAGAAGAAGAAGAAGAAGAATGAACAAAGAAGAAGAAGAAGAAGAGTCAAATTTTTGCAACATTTTGGTAACGCGAGGCATAATTCGGCAGCTCCAAAAGCTTTTGCTGAAGTTGTGTAGGTGACGAGCCACACTGGACCGTAAGATGCGGATCTCGCTTGATACTCTCTGATAGCTACTCACCGGATTTGACTGTATAGCTTGAAGTACGGCATCAGAATCCATGCATTTAGGCCTACCTAACCTTGCCTAATTGTGACAGTTCTTGCTGACCGAGAAAAATTTCTTGAACCGTCAAGTTACTGTACTGTGATCAACTGCCCCTTCACTTTGCACACAACAAATATTTTAGCTTACTTCGCAGCATCATTGCCCAGTTCGAGATCATAAAACATAAGTTCCCGTTTCAGACGACACCTCACGTTTATCTGGACTGCTTTCAAATCCCACACGAAGTGAAGCAATGCTTGGCATGTCAGCGCACCAACTACCACGGTACTACAAACCGCTGCAGGCACCTATCATGACTTGAACTTATACTGCTTTGGTCAAACTAGCACGAACCAAAATATTGCAAAACCCTGGGGTTTATTTTATAATAGCATATCGACCTTTGCAAAAGTTTTGACACCTCCTTGTGCGTGTATATATATCATTATCTTCATCAAGAGGCAATGACGGCACGGATTTCCTTGATTCTCTCTCTCTCTCTCTCTCTTTCGCCATCCGTCCCAAAAATCTATCACTCTCGGCAGGTCCTTCAAATCACCTCCAGTATCCGCATAGAGCTTATGTAAGTAAATTCTTGCTGATCGGCCAACACCGACAAGTCCATGTGTAGGGATCCATTGAAGAATGTCAGTTGTGACTTCGTCCTTGCTTCTCCCGCAGTGTCTCGCATATCTTGTTTGACTTACTTTGACGGTATTTTTTAGATCAGAGGTAAGTAGCTGTTCAGCTGCTGTTTTACTGGATGTTGCTTCCAGGATTTGTTTAAATATGTACGAAGCATTCTTATGAAGTTCCAATCTAGATTTTTCTCCATGCATTTAGTTAGAGTCCATGTGGTGCATCCTGTTTTATTTTATTGGATAGTGTTATATTGTCATCTACAGCATCATAACAACAGTAATAAATGTTATGTTTTGACCTTTTGATGCCATTCAAGGTGATGCACCGGAATGAAGTGACACATTCTAATGGCAGTTATGAGAGGAAATCGCGTGGGCGGAAATTGGCTGATGAAATGGGACGCGGTAAAAAAAAATCCCATTATACTCTCATAGACTGACGCACCGGAAGAGAGTGACCTCTGAACAGCATGACAGTTATTTCCGCTCGATGACAATCACACAGGCCATTCCAAAGATAGCGGAAGTGACACATCCCGATCGACAGATATCGGAAGAAATTGCGGAGGCGTGGAGGCATGTCCATATCACCGCGTGGGAGTTTGAAGGTAATATAAGGCCGACGAATTGAACAGAAGAGAACAGTTGAGTTCGACGAGCCAGTGGACAGTTGAATAGAGTTGGAGGAGGAGAGGGACGAGATGTAGTAAGGAAAGCCAGCATCCAGCAGAGTGGACTCCAGCGCTCCGGTTGAGCAGCCATGGAGAACGAGAAAGACACAACGCTGACGGCTATAACTTCGGGGTCAAAATATTTCAGTTTTGTTCGGTCTCCAGCTCCCTCTCACACGCAAACTTTGAGTAACCCTTTGTACCCTTACAAATAAAGTGAGAGGTAAATATTTAGTTAAAGAAGTCTTCCTGCGTCTTTATCCTGTGTGCGTCGTTTATCATTGCGTCGGTATGTATCCAGTATATATATATGTATATTTCTGCATGAACATGTATATGAGAATGCAACATAAAGACGCGCGCAGGAAGACATCTTTAACAACATATGTACCTCTCACTTTATTGCAAGGGTTCGAAAAGGTTATTCAAGGTTTGCGTGTGAGAGGGAGCTGAAGATCGAACAGAAACTACTATATTCTGACCCCCACTCTTATGGCCGACAACGTTGTGTCTTTCTCGTTCTCCTGACGCTCAACCGGAGGCCCTGGGGCCCACTCTGCTGGGTGCTGGCTTTCTTTACTGAATCTTATCAGCAACTTCTCTGGACCCCAACTCAATCAGGGGCCCCAAGCCCCTTCGGCCTGGTGTGGCTTTCCTTATCACTTCTCGTCTATAACTCCGTCTGATCTCTAACTGGAACTCTGCTGTCTTGACTTCTGTCTTTACTGAGTTATATAATAGTTCAACGTCCACTCAGTCGCCTACTCGATCTTTGAAATCGCATGTTTGATCGTCATCAAGCGGAAATATCTGTCATGCAGTTCACAGGTCACTCTCTTCCGGTGCATCAGTCTATGAGTGTACCGTGGGAATTTTTTACATCGTCCCATTTCGTCAGCCAATTTCCACCCATGCGATTTCCTTTCATAACTGCCATCAGAATGTGTCACTTCCTTCCGGTGCATCATCTTGGAATGGCATTTTTGGCCGGGTCGAAGGCCAAAATACAACAATAGATCAGGTTTCTATATGATCAATAACCTTTCAATGGCAGTCCACGCTTTCACTTGACGTATATTGACATCGCTTTCAATTGATAAGATATTACTACCAACAAATGTGAATTTGTCCACTGATTTTAGAGGGCTTCCATTACACATATATATACTAATTTCAATTCAATTTCAGACTAATTTTTTGGCAATCAGAGTATATATATGTATATATATATACTTACTACGGAGAAATTTTTAAAAAGTTGCTAAAAACAACCCAGACTCATTTTTTGCCTACCAGTGTATATACTTACTAAAGAGATATTCGTAAAAAGTTAAAAGAAAAACATAGATTCGTTTATTTTGCCCACTAGTATATATATACTTACTAAGGAAATATTTTTTAAAAAGTAGCAAAAATAACCCAGACTCATTTTTTGCCCACTAGTGTATATATACACTTACTAAAGAGATATTGTTAAAAAGCTGTAAAAAAACAAGAAAGAATAATTTTTTGTCCATAAGAGTATATATATATATATATATATATATATATATATATATATATATATATATATATATATATATATAAACTGTGTTTAACAAATATGACAGAAATGAAAAATGAAGTTCGAAAAATTATTTGTTAATCAATAGCACCGTTAAAGTTTTTTCAGTCATATTTCTTAATCACATTGTCGACTATCAATATCCGACTTATTTATTATATACAAAGTGTGTTGAAAAAGTATCAAGTGTAAAGTTGTATTTGTCAAGACAGAAATGAATGAAACGTTAATTTTTTTTCAAAAAAAGAGCCCTTGGCTTCAACACATTACAGCAAGTTTTTCCTTGGTCGGGAAGAACATCTAAAAACCAACCTTTTGATCTGGTGTGAAGCTATGCCGTGGTATTTCTTTTAGATTAATTCCACGTTCTCAAATTTTAACCTTGAGATGAATTTTTCATAGAGGAACGAGGAAAAAAGTAGCATTGCTCAATCTCGTGTTTTGGCAAAGAAACTTATGATCAAAAAGTATCGAAACACCTGATCAAAAAAGTATCGAGAAAGCTGATCAAAAAAGTATTGAGACAGCTAATTAAAAAAATTGAAACGATTGATCAAAAGAGTATCAAGACAGTTGATCAAAAAGTATTGAAACGATTAATCAAAAAGTATCGAGACAACTCACCTAAAAAGTATCAAAAAGCTTTATAAAAAAAGTATTGAGACAGCTGATCAAAAAGGTATTGTGACAGCTAATTAAAAGAATTGAAACGATTGATCAAAAGATTATCAAGATAGTAGATCAAAAAAGTATTGAAACTGGTGATTAAAAAGTATCGAGACAGCTGATCAAAAAATATTGAGACAGCTAAAAAAAGAATTGAAACGATTGATCAAAAGAGTATCAAGGCAGCTGATCAAAAAATTATTGAAACTGTTGATCGAAAAATATCGAGGCAGCTCAACAAAAAGTATTGAAACAATCGATCAAAAAGGATCTAGATAGCTGATCAAAAAAGTATTAAAACAGTTGATCAAAAAAGTACCGAGACAGCTGATCAAAAAAGTATTGAAATGGTTGATTAAAAAGTATCGATAGCTGATCAAGAAAGTATTGCAACGGTTGATCAAAATGTATCGAGACAGCTGATCAAAAAAGTATTGAAATGGTTGATTAAAAACGTATTGAGACTGCTCACCAAAAAAGTATGACAACTGTTGATAAAAAAATGTATAGAAACATCTGATCAAAAAAGTATTGAAACAGTTGATGAAAAAGTATCGATAGCTGATCAAGAAAGTATTGCAACGGTTGATCAAAATGTATCGAGACAGCTGATCAAAAAGTATTGAAATGGTTGAGGAAAAAAAAAATGTATCGCGATAGCTGATCAAAAAGTATCGAGACAGCTAATTAAAAAAATTGAGACGAATGATCAAAAGAGTATCAATACAGCTGATCAAAAAGTATTTAAATGAGTGATCAATAGAATATCAAAACATCTGATCAAAAAGTATTGAGACAGCGCACCAAAAAGCATTGAAAAGGTTGATCAAAAAGTATCGAGACAGCTGATCAAAAAAGTATTGAACTGGTTGACCAAAAAGTATCCTAGAGTTCATCATCTCCCCTCTTCTGTCCTTCTTCTCTGTGTTCTTCTAGCTGCCATCTTTGTTCTTATCCGTCGTCTTCTTCATGCCGTTTCTCTATGTCGGTTCTTGTTCGCTACTATAACCACAACAGTCTTAGTTCTTTGAGATAACAACAACACTGGCACCGTTCTTATGTGTACATATTCTATATATTATGACTCACCCATTTCATTCGTTACGAATTCTACGAGAATGGCAAACCTGGTGGAATTTAACTGTTCCCTTCGAAAAGTCATCGGCAACTAACGAATTCTTCAAACTATTTTCACTTTGTCGTCTGTTTACTCTTACTCGGGATAACACTTATAAGCTATAAGTGTTAGCCCGAATAAGTGTAAAAAGGGCTTTCTAACACACACACACACACACACACACACATATATATATACTGTCATCTACTGAAAGACTGTTTCGTTGTATTGCAACTCTTCAACGTGGCTAGACATCCAGGGCACTTTAAGCTGGGATTGAAGCACGCCTAAATTTACACTCGAATTAGTATCTTACTGCTCAGCTATTTAGGTGACCTCGGTCTGCTCGGGAATTATTACGCATATTGTATTAGCTTTCGTTTGTTTGCATTTTGCTCTATCGGATACTGGGGTGCTCAATTCGTTAGAAGAACTTTGTATTACGCAGGTGGCAGCCGTTAATTCCTTCGCCAGAGTGCTCAACCCCCGGAAAGGGAGGGTTTTTTTTTCTTTATTTTGATTTAGCCGTTTCTGATGCCAACTTGCTGGCTTCTGGAGCAAGTCTTTGTAACTCCTTCAATTTAGCTTGCTTTCGCCATTTGTGAATAAAATTATGATTGAGTCATTGGTATGACTAGACCTGGGATTGAACCCCGGTATATTTGTGGGTATCTGTATGAGTTTCTCTTGTATATAAAATATAGGGGACAACAACGAGTGTCCTGGCGTTGACACAAAACAATCTGATGATGAGGTTCCAGTAATGCTGGAGCTTTGTGGAATGCGGAGTACCCCTTCATTGCCATCGTTCCAAAGTCCACTTATAACATATTGACCCTTGACCGAGCCGTCAATCAAGAGATGCACCTGTGTAAATAAGCGGAAGAACAGCGGAAGCAGGTGGATGTCAAACAAAAATATAACCAGGACAGACGGCTTGAGTTAGTTGGAGTTGGAGTCAGTTGGGGACAAGATGCCGAATTGCGAACCAGCGGCAGACAGCGGCATTTCACATAGCACTAACATTCTTGGGAAAGGTATGAATCCAATTATTCTCCCTCCAGTTATGGGTAAATAGTAGGACAGACTAGGTTCTTCAGCCTTGGTGATGCAACTAGTCTAGGAGAAGGAAAACTCTGAATTCAAACCTGTTAAACTCCGCTTAAAAATTGACCTTGTGTCATATCCTGCTCGAGCGGAGGGGTTGGTAAATAGGATCTATGGGTCAAATAGAACTAGTGTCCTTGCTATGATACGAAACTGCATCTACTGACGAGGCTTCAGTTCTAGAACTTTGGGGAATGTGGAGCACTCCCTCATTGTTATTAATCCCAGGTCCACTCTGGCCTGGAGTGGTAGTACTTGTTAGGGTCCGATCAATGGGTCTAATAGAACTGCTTAACTGTTAAACTGTGTGCAAACAAACCACCAATGCTGAATCGAATTGTCCGTGTTACATTGAATTTTTTTAAAACCATTTAACTGTGTGAAAACAAGTGATTAATACTAAATTGAAGTATTCAGGCTAGATAGGAATACTATGACATTGCTCTTTATCTGATATATTTACGTAAATTACATGAAAATTTCTTCTATGCAAACAAATGATAAATATCAATAGTACAAAATTGCAATACGTGAAACCATTTAGTAATTTACAAAGCGCTTTGCTTTGAGGTGGCACCAGGCCGAATGAATGGGACGCCCAATGAGACTCGAACTCACTCGTGTAGGTCTGCTAGTCTAGCTTGCTAACCGTTACACCACCAGAGGCGCCCTTACGTGAAACCATTTAACTGTGTGCGAACAAATGAGTTCTGGCTTGTTTAAAATGTCACCAACAATTCGTTTCCAAATTATATATATATATATATATATATATATATATATATATATATATATATTCTAGACGAGACTGATTGCATTTCACATAGCACTAATATCTTTGGGAAAGGTATGAATCCAATTATTCTCCCTCCAGCTATGGGTAAATAGTAGGGCAGACTGGTTCTACAGTCTTGGTGAGGCAACTAGTCTGGGAAAACTCTAAATTCAAACCTGTTAAACTCCGTTTGAAACATTGACCTGCCCGAGCGGAGGGGTTGGTAAATATATATATATATATATATATATAGAGAGAGAGAGAGAGAGAGAGAGAGAGAGAGGATTTGGCATTAAATAACCTACAAGGGTATGTCATAAAACCCAACCAACCCATTTATGGATCAAATAGATCTGTTTGAAAATTATTAGTCTAAGATACGAATACTTGGAACGATATAAGTCCTCAGCTTTGTCAGCGGGGCTTAAAATAAGCCGACGGTATCTCCTGAGGGGAGGTAAGATCTTCACAAAAAGGCGTAGACTGGGTACGTCACTAAATTTCGGAGTTTTGGGGAATATGGAGTACCCCTTCATTGCCATTGCTCCCAGGTCCACACTGACCTGGAGTGGTAGTATCTATAAGGGTCCCGTCTATCGGTCAAAATTAACCGTTTGTAAATTGTTTCTTTTCGATAGAAATACTTGATATCATATAACTTTGTGAAAAAAAAAAACCCTCAAAAGATATAACTACATAGAAAATATTAGTATGCACGTACAATAAACGCGATTCCTAATCCTTTAAACATAAAATAAGCATATACGAGTTAACACGCCTTTTAAGAATGAATTAATCGATATAAATACTTCCAAACTATTGATATTGAATGGGAATACTTAAAACCATATACTCCTATATAAATTATTTTATTCATTTTTTTGTTTTTAGTTATTTAATACCTTATAAAAAATTAACTTCGGAATTATTATTACAATTATCATTATGATTATTATAATAATAATTATTATATGTTTAAAGATAATGTTAAACAATATTAGAAATTATATTGGCTCTTGAAAGATTGTTACTTCAATTTGATGGAAATAGTTAATTGAAGATATATAGAGTAAAGAGTAGTCGAGGGCATCCAGAGGGCTCCCTTTTCAGTAGCTACTACACCAATGTGTTGGGGAGGGCGCTACTCCTTTCCCTCGATTGCTCCACTTTACCCTCGATACGTACCTTATATTACGGCTGAGTGTTATGCAAGGAGGTATCAAGTACCGTTTTTAAAGTCTTTTATATGACACGACATGGGATTGAACCAAGGTCTCCCGGACCATTGGTGAACACTCTATCGATTAGACCAATGAAATTATCACTAAATTGAAATAATTCAAAAACAACATATAAATCCTTTAGCTTTGGTTCGGTTTCTTTGTTTAATGGCATATCAACCTTCATGGGTTATTTTATGTAAAAGCCATTTATATAAAACAGTAGTGGTACTATTTAACCGAGAGCTGGTCTCTATCGGCGAGTTTTAGAATAGGCAGACGCTATTTCCCTCAGAAGGGTAAGAGGTCTTACAAGAAATTATTTAGCATTAAATAACCCACGAAGATTGAAAGACATTAAAAAAAGAAACCAAACCAAACCTTGGACGGTGTGTGAAAACGAAATAAACAAAAAACTTTCTGGAGACAACGATGTAAAACATGTGAATATGAACGTCATTCCCAAATCACTCGGTTTAAAATGATTTAATCGTTGATTACTGTTGATTATCTTTTATTCCAATTGCAAACTCTAAACAGGTCTTTTTTGTTTCCCTCAGCACCTTGTTCAAGACAGTTTAACCGGGTTACTTCCCTTTGCAAATTTCGACACGCGGTCGTTTTTTTTTAAGGCGGAGATTCTTCCTGCGTACATGTAGGCAGTGAATAACCCCAAATGAACTGTTTCCTGCGGAATGCCCCTCCCTAAAGCTAATCTAAGTTTTCTAATACTAAGCCACCCTTACAGGAAAGTAAACTATTGATTGATCTTTGTTATGTGCTTTATTGTGAGGATTGAATAAAATATGGGTGTGTGGAGTCACACCTCCATTGTCATTTTTCCTAGGTACACACTGACCCAGCGAGGGAGTACCGGTTAAGATTACACCAAGGGTCAAATAAGATCTGTTTAAGATTAAGAAGTATTCACCTGGCTAATGTGATTGCTAAGATGTATTTTTACATTGTATATAACCTGGGAACATAATTGTTAAATTGACTTAAGCATAAAATAATACAAATTGGGTTGACATGCCTTAAAAACAACCAGCCAACCAACCAATCAACCAACCAACGAGACCCAGAAATTGCGAAGGGCTTATATATATATATATATATATTGTGATTCATAACCGTTTAAAATTTACTTCGCAGCTAATGGCTCTTCGTAGCTGAATGGTTAGAGGCTTTGGTTTGGCGTTTGAGTCAACCGGGTTTCGATCCCAGCTACGGGAAGCTACTGTCTAGCCACACTGATGAGTTCTGATAGAACGAAACAGATCTGTCTGTGGATGACTATAGAGATATATACTCCCCTACCCCCGTATGGTTAAGTTCTCTGGCGAAGAAGTAATCGTGTTGCCATTAGCGTTCATTGCAAGCCTCTTCGTACATGAATTGAGGTCTCGGCAGCCGTTTAAACGGATGTATGTAAACAATAGTAATTGTGATTCATAACCGTTTAAAATTTACTTCACAGCCAATGGCTCTTCGTGGCTGAATGGTTAGAGGCTTTGGCTTGGCGTTTGAGTCAACCGGGTTTCGATCCCAGCTACGGAAAGCTACTGTCTAGCCACACTGATGAGTTCTGATAGAACGAAACAGATCTGTTTGTGGATGACTATATATATATATATATATATATATATATATTGATATATATATATATATATATATATATATATATATCATTCGTTTCATTGATTTAGTGTGTAGAGCATTCGCCAGTGGTCCGGGAGACTGGGGTTGAATCCCAGGTCGGATCATACCAAAGACTTTAAAAATGGTATTTGATACCTCTTTGCTTGACACTCAGCATTATAGGGTGCGTATTAAGGGTAGAGTGGAGCAATCCTGGGAAAAGTGTAGCGCCCTCTTTACACCTCGGTGTAGTAGCTATTGAAAAGAGAGCCTTTGGGTTACCCTCGACTTAGGTCGCCAACTTTACTTAATTATATAGTTTCAAGAATTCCAATTTAGTACTAATAATATGCAAGGACTTACGTTGTTCCATGTATTCGTATCTCATCTTAATGAAAATTCTATTTGATCTATACAAAGAAATGTAACGTGTGCTGCCAATTCGAGTCTGAGTGGAGCTGATAGTAATGGAACCTCGCCACTGGTTGGGTATCATACCCAGAACATTCCATAGATAGGACACTAACAGGTACTACTACTTCGGATCAAAGTGGACCTGGCAGTAATGACAATGAGGTGGTGACTCCAGCACACCAGAAATGGAGCCTCATCACTGGCTGCATTTCAGTGTCATAGCCGGGACACAGTTCACTTTTGAGGAAACGAAGTAGGAGATCCAATGCCTTGAAAGCGTGTTCTCGTAAATGTAAATATACACTACTCTTGGTTGGGCCGAGAACTTTTCGGTAGTATTATTCAAGAACGTATTTGGGTTGCGTTAACAAATTTGTCAGTTTACCCCCTCTCCTTCATGCTGCTGCCACATCCTGCTCGTAATGCGTCTGAAAACATCAAAGAAATTTCGGCAATATTTTAGCATGAGCTTTCCTATTGCTTCGCGAACTCACTGTGTTGTTGAGATATTATAGAAAAGAGCGTAAGCATTAAGAGAGAGAGAGAGAGAGAGAGAAAGAGAGAGAGAGAGAGAACGAGAGAGAGAGAGAGAATAAAGGGAAAAAAAAGGATGAAATAACCACAGACGAAGGAAAGAAGAGAAATGATACGTATTGATCTTGCTGTTTTCTTTTCTCCTTTTTTTTCTTCTTTTTAACATGTCTTTGAAAGTAGAGAGTCAAAAAAGAACCTCAAAGTATGAGACAGTGTCATCACAATATTATTTGAAGTCTTCGAAAGCGTCATTAAGAATTAAAAAAGAAGAAGTAGTGTTTCGCAGGTTCTTTTGTTTCCTTTCATAAGACGTATCACATAGAAGGCTGATATTTTTGACATGACTTGAAGATAAAAGTTGCTAGACTGACTCAACCAACCCCACGGTCGGTGTCCGAGTTGGATAATAGGTCAAATGTTCAATATCAATTTACGAGCGAGCGTGAGAGAGAGAGAGAGAGAGAGAAGAAAAAAAGAACCAAACATTTAAAAGAATTGAAACTATCTAGGTGTGACAACATCACTACAAATAATACCGTGTGATAAAGAAAGTTACCAGCGACGAAAAAAGAAACGGGGTTTACCTCACGTAATCACCAGCAACATAGGCAAAGTCTCTGCAGAGCTGGGCTGCTGTCTCAAAGTAAGCGAGTTCGAACTTCAGTTGTTCTGTTGCATTTAATTCTGGACGAATATCATTTAAAGAAGTATGAACCCTTTTACGTTACGGTAGCTATTGGGTTAAATAGTATTCCTGCAATTCTTCTCCGAGGATGGCTTGGGCACGAAATAACCCACGAAGGTTGATATGACATTAAACCAAGAAACTTAATCGAATATGTAGATATATTTACTCAACAATGAACAAGAACCCTGATGCCGCACCCATAAGATAATTTGTACGTTAACTAATGCCTTCTATTGTAGTATAACTGTCCCATAACATCAGAGGTGATGGTATGGCAAAACAATATTTAGCATCAGTTTACTCAAGAAAAAAAAGAGTAAGAACCGAAAATCTAAGATTTGAAAAATTGGTTGGATTGGCTTGGGGTTTTGTGATTTATTTAATGCTAAATCCTGTTTACACACGCGTATATATATATATATATATATATATATATAATTTTCGAGTCATACCCAAGACTCAAAATGGTACTTGATTCTTTTTTGCTAAACATTCAGCATTATCATATTTACCAACCCCTCTGCTCGGGCAGAATATGACACAAGGTCAATTTTTTAAACAGAGTTTAACAGGTTTGAATTCAGAGTTTTCCTTCTCCTTGACTAGTTGCCTCAACAAGGCTGATCACCCCAGTCTGTCCTACTATTTACCCATAGCTGGAGGGACAATAATTGGATTAATACCTTTCCCAAGGGTATTAGTGCTATGTGAAATGCAATCAATCTCGTCCTGGATTTGAACTCGTGTCGCCGGTCCATTTCCTACAACAATAACCATTACACCACGGGCACCTCCCAAACACTCAGCATTATGAGGTACGGATCAAGGGTAAGTGGAGCAATCCAAAGAAAGGAGTTGCACCTTTCTCGACACCTCGGTGTAGTCGCTATTGAAAAGGGAGTTTTTGGGGGTCGCCCTCGACTACGTTCGGCCAACGACTCTATATAGTTTTAGAATTGTTTTAGGTAGAGCATACATCGCAAGTTCTCAAAAAAAAGATCTTTTTCTGGTCACGTCTCGTCAGAGACATAAGAGGCATAAGAGATTCAAGGCATAAGAGATTCAAGAGATTTGAGAGGCATAAGAGATTCAAGGAAGACGAGGAGTCTATGAGGGATGATGAGAGGTGAGGGAGGAGTAAAAAAGTCAATACACCAGAGTTGATTGGCCAAAGGGTTAGGGTTAGGGATACTATATTGAGGTTTTAAGGGAGTTCAGGAGGACACTCCTAGGGAAGAGGCCAGCACTCTTCAGATCGGCTCAGTGGCATTTCCACCAGGACAATGCACCAGTCCACAACTCCGTCCTTGACGAAAACAAATAATATAGAGGAATAAACAAAAAGGTAGTCGACGACAAAGAGAAAAAAGAAAGAAAGAAGCCAGCACTCTTCAGATCGGATCAGTGGCATTTCCACCAGGACAAGGCACCAGTCCACAACTCCATCCTTGACGAGAACAAATCATCGAGAGGAATAAACAAAGAGAGAAAAAGGAAAGAAAAAACACACAAAAGGGAAAATAGGAAAAAAACAAAAAACCAAAACAGTTTACCCGGACAGATTAGTAAGTGTTTTCTTTTCTGTACTTGATCAGATTTAGCCGAAGATTTTTTAGAACTTATGACATATGTTCTACGTAAAAAGCTATTCAAAAACTTTATAAGTACCGTAGTATATATATATATATATATATATATATATATATGTTAGATTTATATATTTAATACCTTGCAATAAATGAATATATATGAGATTTATATATGCCATGCAATAAATGAATATATATTAGATATTAGATTTATAAGTTTAATGCCATGAAATTTAATATTTTTTTATATTTATTGTGATTCTGGTCTACCATACTATACCCTCTTAAATACGCTTACAAATCAAATCTTATTTATTTTCCTTGACATGCAATGATGATGTTTTGTTCCTTAGTGATAATCTCCTACACATACAGAAATAGATAAAGAATCTGTCCAGACAATAATGTTGCAACATAAGATATACAGACGACTAACATCCGTAAAAAATACGCGCCGCGCATGTACCTTCATATACACATGCACTATATACCACTCACACATACACACACAATAATACGCAACTACAACCCACACAAACACACGCAGATAGGCACACACACACACACACACCTTCACACACACACACACACACACACACTTAAAATCACTAGTAAAGATTCTTACAAAATCCCAACAGATTTCGACCGTATTTTTCGATTTTCGATTCATTTCATTTTTCATTTCGATTCATTTTCATCTGATGACGCTGAATTCCAGGGGTCGCCGACTAAATTCCATGGCATCAAAAATATAAATCTAAATATATAAATACATAAATCTAATATATATCTATTTATTATTATTATTATTATAGCTCTATCCTAGATATTGAACACTTTCCACTTTGCACTTCGTTCGCCACAAACCCACAAAGTGATTTAGTGACAACCAACACATTTATAATATATATATATATATATATATATATATATATATATATATATATATAATTTGTATTTTTTGGCAACATTATTTTAAAACGAACCAGGGCTATTTTTGTTCAAAATGAAATAGTTTTAAGTATTTTTATCCAACACTAAAAGTTCTATGTAATATTAATCATTTGCTTGCACATAGTGAAATGGTTTCAAGTATTGATGTCAAACACTAATAATTCTATTTATCATAATTCATTCATTTGTACACAGTTAAATGATTGAAAGTATTGTTATGTAATACTAATTCGAGGAGCATACGATAAGTATCCAGACTTTTTTCGTATGACTTTTGAAAATTCACTATGTTATTGCTATACAACTGATGAGATGACAGACCAATTTTTATAATTTCAGCTTCAAATGAACAGCTACAGCATGAATTGGAATACACCCGACTAAAGCTTGATCGTCACAGCTGGTGAATTTCAAAAATGCAATCTGACACTTTAGAAGAACGATATGGAAATTTACTAAGCTTTTTGCTTAGATGTGGCACAAGGCCATATGAAAGGGGCACCCAATGAGACTCGAACTCACTCGTGTAGGTTTGCTAGTCGAGCTTGCTAACCATTACACCACCAGAGGCGCCTCTTTAGAAGAACGATATGCAATAAAATTGTGTTTTAAACTTGGACAAAATGCCACAGAAACGTATGGAATACATTAGACTGCTCTTCGACCATTTTCCATGAATCGAGCATGAGTTTTTGAGTGGCATAAGAGATTCAAGGAAGGCAGGGAGTCTTTAAGGGATGATGAGAGGTGTGGGAAGAGTAAGAAAGTCAATACACCAAAGTTGATTGGCCAAATGCGTAGGGTTAGGGTTACTATGTTGAGGTTTTAAGAGATTCCGTCGGAAGAGGCCAGCACTCTTCAAATCGGGTTTGTGGCACTTCCAGCAGGACAATGCACCAGTCCATAACTCCATCCTTGTCACAGACTATTTGAGCAAGATGGGCATCTAGACAATTCCTCACCCTCCCTATAGTCAAGACCTTGCTCCCTGTGACTTTTGGTTATTCCCTAAGCTCAGAGACTATTGTTTATGAGACAATTGAGGAGATGAAAGAGACTGTGACGAAGCTCATTGACACGCTCAAACAAGAGGACTTCCAACAAGTGTATTTCAGCCGGAGGAAATTACTTTCAAGGGGACTAGAGTTTCATGCGTGTACTATCAATGAAAGTGCCCATTCTAAAAAAGTCTGGAAACTTATCGTATTCACCTCGTAATTCAATTTTCCATCAATTATTTGTTGGCACTCAGTTAACTTGGTATCAAGAATAGTAAATGATTATCTAGTTCTATTTGACCCATAGATTGGTCTCTGACTGGCACTACCACTTCAGGTGAGAGTGAGTCTGGGGGTAATGGCAATGAATCGATACGCCACATTCTCCAAACTTCAAGAGCTGGAGCCTCTACATCAGTTTCAATTTTGTGTCATTAGCAGGGCACTCGTTGGTGTGAGGATCTTAAACCTCTGTAGAGATTCAGTCAGCGTAATCTAAATCCCCAGGCGACAGGGCCTATTGCTAGATAAATGATATAAAAAAATAACAACAAACAAAACGGGTTGGAAGCGACATAATGTCATTTATTTGATATAGTAAAGCTTGATCGAATTCAGAATTTTCCTTCTTCTACATCGGTGGGATAAAGAGCCTTGTCTTCCTTGATATTTAGCCAGATATTGTTAGAGAATAGATGGATACATGCTTTTCTCGAAGGTATTTGCGTAAAATGAAACACAACCAGTCTCGTCCTGAACTTGAATTCTGATAACCGATTCCTTTTCCTATGACGATAACCATTGCATTAAACGCGACTCCATTGGCTCCGAAAGTAATACTTCTTATTTTATTATACAGTCCCACGGCGTCAGAGGCAGATGCTGGGGATATGGCCGAAAATGTTGGAACTTCCAGTTGTAAAATGGTGGCTCGAAATCGCCGATCTTGGAAGTCGTCAGAGATATCCAAGAGCATGTGGGTATAATATAATGACCTGGAAATGACCCCAAGATCATCGGGTGCTGTTTGAAAAAATGCTGATGTCACAGTGCTTTTTTCTTATGAACTCTTATATCTTACATTTTCTATGCTAGTCAATCTCCTTGTTTCTTGTTTGTTATCGTGTCTGTCTTCTATCGTCGGTCACCATTTTTGTTGTCCTCTCTTGTCGCACCTCTGTGTCTTCTCTCGTCGTTTTGTTCGTTGCTGCATTCCCGATTGTTTTACTTCTTCTTTGTTAGTATAATACTAACGTAACAACCATTCTTATGTGCTCATTTTTATTTTACGATGGCTATTTTACCCACACGAACTTTACAGGGAGTTGAGAGCTCAGGTGAAACACAACCGTTCTTTTCTAAGGTTCCTCCGAAGCTGATTAACTTTTTGCTAACTTCTAAATTTTTTAGAATCATTTTAGTCATCTGATTGAAACCAATGCAACGGTTTCAGATTGACCTCGAGTTCAGTAACTTTCAATCATACTGATTGACCCACGTTGTTTTTCTACACGTTTAACTACTTAGAACTTAATTAGTGTGCTACTCTACATGTCAGTAACAGATCTCATCAATCCTGAAGACCTACCTAGGGCGATGAACGATACGGAAGAGTGGCGAGAGAGGGTCAGGGATATCCGTGCTACCAGCGCGATATGATGATGATGATGATGATATCGGTGTCAATCAAAGTTTGGTAAACAAAATATTATATACTTGAAACCGTGCGATCATAGATATATAGGTACTTCATGCTGGAGAGAAACTCTCTCAAAGACCAACAATGAAGGCGACCAGTGACTCTGAGCACAATTAGGTAGTGTTTAATGTGTCGCAATAGTGTTGGCAGGGATGAGAGTAAAAGGTCACATTCAACAAAATACAGAGCATCTTAGTCAATTTATCCGCACGAATTGGGCCGTTGAAAAATGGACTACGCGGACGATATTTTCCTGACACCGATGCTACTGAGAATAAGTGGGTGACCTTTATTGATTTACAGTTCTATGAGCGCAGTATGCAGGTTTTGTTTTTTTTTACTCATTTAAAAGTTCTTGATAAATAATTTACATAAAGATATCAATCAACTTCATGGCCCAGTCTGCTCAGGCTGCAGAATACACTGACTGTACCTCTGCAGAGGGGTAAGACTCCCCCAACGAATGTACTAATTATGAAAGTAAACAATCTGATGGTGAGACTTCAGTAATGCTGGAGATTTGGGGAATACGAAGTGCCCTTTTATTGACATCGATCCCAGGTCCACTCTGGCCCGGAGTGGTAGAACCAGAAAGGGTTCTATCTAAGGGGCAAATAGATCTATGTACTTATGCTGATCTGAATTGTTTGAAATAGAACTGTTTATATGTATAAAAATTGATTCGTCATAAATAACCTACAATGGTTGATGTGCCATAAAATCAAACCAAACCAAACTAACTTTCATGGATTGTGGTAAATCCCTTTGTCATCTTCTATGAGAAATACTGAATGCCTTCATGCAATACTTGCCTGATAAAAAATCAGACACATCTATATCCTTGCATATTTACTTGATTCACCTTCTTGGGCCATTGTCAGTCATGGCCTGGATCTTACCAACAAATTCGGGAGTTCTTTTCTTACCAGAATGATCAAAATGAGACTTCCGAGCTGCCGTACTTTCGTTATCACCAATCAACTCATTCAACATTTTTTATCCTCAAATTGACACCCAAACTCAAGCAAGAACAGCAACCACAGTGCTCGACATGCCAAACGCCCTGCACAATCAAACACGTTCTCCTTGAGTGTAAAGTTTTTAATGGCACCAGAAAGCGCTATTTCCACGCAAATACCATGAAGGACTTATTTGAGAACGTCCACATGGATAATGTTTTGTCGTTCTTGAAAGAGACCGGGTTGTACCAGAAAATATAGACTTGGTTACAATCCTGAAAACACAACAAACTAATCAACAGAAAGCAAATTATTGCTGAATAGAAATACCATTATGTTTGTGTTAGTAGAAATAGTAGTGAGAAATAATTAAAAAAACAAAAAACAAAACAAAAAGACACTATCATCACTAAATAAACTAATGTCATATAGAAATACTTGCAAATACAAATGAGTTTTTTTGGTTTTAGTATGGTATGATTAGATTATGTGTTTACAAACTGTACATACGTGTAAACAGGCTTTGGCATTAAATAACCTATAGAGGTTGATATGCCATTAAACCCAACCAACCAACTAAACCGAATAGCTGGAAATAGAAATGTTTTTGACAATTAAACTGTATTCAAGCTAAACTGAATTGTTTGAAATAGAACTGATTATTCATATAAAAATGGATTTGGCATTCAATAACCTACAAAGGTTGATATGCCATAAAACCCAAACAACCAACTAAACAACCAACCAACATAAAATCTTTCTATAGGATGTGAATGTCAAGCAACACAACGAACCATTTCCAAATTCCTGGAAGAAAGAATTACATCATAGTGAACTTTCTTTACAGACAGTGACCAACTGACTCTAGTTTGCTACACAGTAGACAAAAACCGAATCCACGAAAGCGCATACGCGATAATAATCATTCCAAATGGTGACAATTTACCCGTCACACCCAGTAAATAGATTTTCACTAGATTCCACCATTTTTAACTGCATCACTATGATATCTGGTCGTAGAATTTTTATGTATTAAGACTTGCTTTTAAGTAAAGTTAAATTTTACAGGTTTAAAAAATAAAGCAATTGTTAGTTACATTTTCAAAACTGCTATTTTAGTGAAATTGAGAGATTGTAATTAAGAGCGTTTGGTTGTGATAGGTATCATGGTGAAATCTCAATTTCTTTCTTTTTTTTTTTTCTTTTCTTTCGTCAGTGTTGTCCTTCCTTCCATCTTTCCTTCATTTCGTGTTCGGTTTTTTTCCCTTTCTTTGAATCAATGTTTTCTCTTCCTTTCTTTCTTTCTTTCTTTCTTTCTTTCGTCAGTGTTATCCTTCCTTCCATCTTTCCTTCCTTTCATGTTTGGTTTTTTTTCCCTTTCTTTGAATCAATGTTTTCTCTTTCTTTCTTTTTTTCTTTCTTTCGTCAGTGTTGTCCTTCCTTCCATCTTTCCTTCCTTTCGTGTTTGGTTTTTTTCCCTTTCTTTGAATCAATGTTTTCTCTTTCTTTCTTTCTTTCTTTCTTTCGTCAGTTTTGTCCTTCCTTCCACCTTTCCTTCCTTCCATCTTTCCTTCCTTTCATGTTTGTTTTGTTTTTCCTTTCTTTGAATCAATGTTTTCTCTTTCTTTCTTTCTTTCTTTCTTTCTTTCTTTCTTTCTTTCGTCAGTGTTGTCATTCCTTCCATCTTTCCTTCCTTCCATCTTTTCTTCCTTTCATGTTTGTTTTTTTTTCCTTTCTTTGAATCAATGTTTTCTCTTCCTTTCTTTCTTTCTTTCTTTCTTGTCTGTCCTGTGTTTCCTTATATCTTTACTCCCTTCCATATTCATTTTTTCTTCCTTTATTCAAATCAATGCTCTTTCTTTCATTCTTTCTTTCTTTCTTTCTTTGCTTCCTGATTTCTTTCTTCAAGTAAGTCTTTTCATCTATTTCTTTTTTCTTTCTTTTTTTCTTCATGTATTCAATCTTCAAATATTTCTTTCTTTCTTTCTTTCTTTCTTTCTTTCTTTCTTTTCTATACATTTGTAAAGGAGGTTTGATGATATAAATAGACCGTTCTACAAACTCTTTTTTCTTTCTTTTTTCTTTTCTTTTTCTCTCTTCAAATACATCTTCTTTTCTTCTTACTTTCTTTAATCCATTCTTTTTCACTTCAATTTTCTATTTTTTTATATCCTTCTATATTACTTTCTTTATTCAGATTCTAAAAAAATTATTCTTCTCGTTCTTTCTTCATATCCAATCAATTTTTTCTTTCTTCACATTTCCCCTAAAAATCTTTATTGCTTTTATTCTTTTTTATTCATTCTTTTTTTTTCTTTATTTTCATATATTTCTTTTTAACTCTCATTTCCTTCCATCTACTATATTATATTTTTTCTTTCATTCTTTAAACTTTGTTTCATTTCCCTTGATTTAGTTCATCACTTTTGAGTGTTTTTTTCTTCTTTCCATTATTTCTGTTTTTATTGTCTTTATTCCCCGATTTTCTTTGTATTTTTTATTCTTTGATATTTATTCTGGCATTTTTATTCTTTGCTTTCTTGCATTCTTATGTTGTTCATTTAATTCTTTAAACATTTACAATCGTTAAAATTGGTAGAACAGCTGACAGGTTAGTTTGCACTGTGCTTGGTAAAAAAAAAAGCGAAGGTTATCGGCCTTCTCTCGCGTCTCGCGTGACGTGACTTCATGATGTAAAGCGATCAGGAAATCAGCGATAAAGGGAGATTACTCATTCCCTTTGGCATTTGCTAACAATAAAAAGAAAACAGCTAAAAAGATGACGAACAACGTACGTCAGTCTCTCGACGCGGGAATAGGGAAGTTGGTATGAGTATAAACTAATCAATCGATGTAATTAAGGCTTTGATAAATCAACTTAGAAGTTCACCAGGTATCGTATCTATACACAAATACAAATACAATAATATGTACCTGGTACTCTGTCCCAATAGACACACACACACACACACACGTATATATATATATATATATATATATAAATTATGTGCGCGCGCGCGCGCGTGTGTGTGTAAGAAGACACGACCAGAGTAACGTTTATTGCAAAAAAATGGAATCGGCGATCCCAGTTCAAATCCTAAATGAGGCAGTTTGTTCACTTTCGCGCTAATGACATTGGGAAAGGAATGATTCCATCTGTTCTTCTCCAGCTGTGAGTAAGTAATGAGACAGGCTGAAATCACTAACCTTAGTGCGGCAACCAGTCTAAAAGAAAACAAAGAAAGAAAACGCTTAAAGATTGACTTCGTGTCACAGCCTGCTCGTAAGGAAGAGGTTGACTAGATACAAACCCTGTAAGCCCTTCTCTGACTTTGTGTCTCGGACTCTCGGTCTATCAGGCAGTCTGTCTGTCTCTGTCTGTCTGTCTTTCACACACGCACACACACACATTGAGAAAGTTCTTCAAACTCTTGGGAAAGGTATGATTTCAATTATTTTTTCCCCGTCAATGGATATATGGAGGTCTCAGGGGCAAGCTGTGTTGCCATTTGCTATCTGACTCCATTTTGTGTTATCCTACTCTTATCCCACTTTTGCTTTTTTTAGTTTAACTTCTTGGATAAGAAGTCCGTTAAAAGAGTATAATGAAAGAAGATAGTAACAGATTGGAGACGTAGAGATTTCTTATATTTTTCTTATATTCCTGGGTTCAACAACCATTCAGTGGGTGACGAAATTTTCCCTGAATACAGTTTAATTGGTTGAATCCCACAGACAAGGTGTTAAAATGCGTAAGTTGTTTCTTGGGCATATACATGGTGCATTCAATAAGTTTCCAGACGTTTGTGTACAGGCATTTAAAATTGTCGTTGACTCTTGACTAAGTTATTGCTATACATCTTATGAGATGACTGACCAATTTTTAGGATTTCACGTTCAAATGAACACCTACAGCAGGAATTGAAATACACCCTACTAAAGCCTGATTATCACTACTGGTGAATTTCAAAAATTTCCATCTGGACGTGAGGACACTTTAGAAGAACGATATGCAATAAAATTCTGTTTTACACTTGGAAAAAATGCCACAGAAACGTATGGAATGCTTTTGGAGCATCTTGCATGAATCGGGCATCACTTCTTGAGTGGCATAAGAGATTCAAGGAAGGCAGGGAGTCTGTGAGGGATGATGAGAGGTGTGCGAGGAGTAAAGAGGTCAATGCACCAGAGTTGATTGGCCAAAAGGTTAGGGTTAGGGTTACTGTGTTGAGGTTTTAAGGGAGTTCAGGAGAAGATTCCAAGGGAAGAGGCCAGCACTCTTCAAATCGGGTCAATGGCATTTCCACCAGGACAATGCACCAGTCCACAATTCCATCCTTGTCACAGACTATTTGACCAAGATGGGCATCAAGACAGTTCCTCACCGTCCCTATAGTCCAGACCTTGCTCTTTGTGACTTTTGGTTATTCCCAATGCTCTGAGGCTGTCGTTATGAGACAATTGAGGAGATGAAAGAGGCTGTGACGAAGCTCATTGACACGCTCACAAGAGGACTTCCATGGGGCCTTACAGAATTGTACAACAAGTGCATTGCAGCCGGGGGAGATTACTTTGAAGGGGACTAGGGTTTCATGTTTGTACTATCAATAAAAGTGCCCATAGGCAAGTCTGGAAACTTATTTAATAATCCTCGTATGTTTCTTTATTCGGTATTTAATATTTAATCAACGTGTTCGGTATATAAAGCTTTTGCGATGTGTTAGTCACTTTTGTGAGTTGGTCTAAATCCGGTGTCTTAATCATGAGTTGATAGTGAAAGAGACCACTACTACCAGTGGAAGGGTTAGCCTATGCGTCGTCTAAAGACGAACGCATGGCGTCCTCCACCAATTAGCAAGGTGCTGTCACTTCGCTGTTCGCAGTCGAAAGAGAAGGAGATTCCTCCTTTTGTCGGGATTGTCCTTTTTCTTTGCGCATGCGCCACCCCTATTTCTGTCAGAGGCCTCTGGGAGTTTATGCATATTTTATTAATTATTTTAATTCAATTTTAATTTTTTTTGATTAATTTATTTATTTCCTACAGATGAATATTAGTTTGGTTCGATTTGGTTTTATGGCATATAAACCATTTAAGTTTATTTAATGCCTGATCCATTTTTATACATATGAACAATCCTATTTTAATCAATTCAGTTCAGCATAAATATAGTTTTCGGTTACACTATGTTAAATATTAAAACAGTTCTATTTCAAACAATTCAATTTAGCATACGAAAAGAGATCTATTTCAAGCAATCCAGTTTAGCTTAAGGACACAGTTTAGTTCTATTTGACCCATAGTGTTCGCCAAGGGTCCGGGAGATCGGGGTTCAATCCCTGGTCAAGTCATACCAAAAACTCAAAAAATGGTACTTGATGCTGCCTTGCTTAGCACTCAGCACTATAAGGTGAGGATCAAGGGTAAAGTGGAGCAATCCTGGGAATGGAGTAGTGCCCTCCCCTACACCTCGGTGTAGTGGCTATTGAAAAAGGTGCCTTCGGGTCACCCTCGGCTAAGGTCACCAACTTTACTTAATTTGACCCCTAGATAGGACCCTATCAGATGCTACTACTCCGGGCCAGAGTGGACCTGGGAACGATGACAATAAAGAGGTACTTCGCATTCCTCAAAGCTCCCGCATTAATGGAACCTCACCACCAGATTGCTTAGTATTAAATCTAGGACACTTCTTGGGGTTTTTACTCCTCTGTGGAGGTGTAATCGGTGTATTCTACAGCCCAGCTGCCTGGGCCAATAGATAAATAGTTCGGAAGACTGGGTTTTAACCTTAGTACAATAACTGGTCCAGTAGAATGAAAATTCTGTATCCTCTCACATGTTGAGCTCTTCTTAAAAATTGACCTTGTGTCGCATTCTGCTAGTGTCTGATGGTCAGTAAATGCATACATTTTCGAACTGTTTATAACATTATAAGTAAATATTTCACAATGGTAAAACAAGAATGCAAGAGTGGAAAAGGTGATCAACTGGTAATTGTGCAAAGAGATTAAAATTTGACCAAACTCACAAATGGTATATACACAAACCAGAATCTGTCCTAGAAAATGTTGCCCAGTCGGCTGGGGCTGTAGAATACACCGATTGCAGCTCTGCAGAGGTGTAAGACACCCCCAGCGAGTGTCCTGGATATGACACTAAACAATCTGACGGTGAGGTTCCAGTGATGCTGGAGATTTTGGGAATGCGGAGTACCCCTTTGTTGCCATCGCTCCCAGGTCCACTCTGGCCCGGAGTGGTAGTACCTGATAGGAGCCTATCATTGGGTTGAATAGAACTAACAGCATACTTATGCTAAACTCAATTGTTTGACTAAACTGAATAGCTTGAAATAGAAATAGTTTTGACAATTAAACCGTACTTACATTTAAACTGCGTGCTCATGCTAAACTGAATTATTTCAAATGGAACTGTTTTTTGACATTGAAACTGTACTTACACTAAACTTATTTGTTTAATATCGAACTGTTTAAAAATTTAACTGTGTGTAAACAAAATCTGTACTTATACTAAACTGAATTAGCTGAATTAAAACTGCATGACTAAACTGTATAGCTTAAAAATGAATTTTTCTTTCACAATTAAACTGTATTTACATTTAAACTGCGCACTAATGCTAAACTGAATTGTTTGAAATAGAACTATTTTCATAAACTGTACTTACAGTTAAACTGCGCACTAATGCTAAACTGAATTGTTTGAAATAGAACTATTTTCATAAACTGTACTTACAGTTAAACTGTGTACTTATGCTAAACCGAATTGTTTGTAATAGAACTGACTATATGCATAAAAATGGATTTGGCGTTAAATAACCTACAAAGGTTGATATGCCATAAAAACCCAAGCAACCCAACCCAACTCCTAGAAAATGAGAAGTATAGAATTTTCAACGACTTTGAGAAACAGATAACCATATCCAGGTCAAAAGATCAGAGTGTGTGCGTTAACCAAAAAAAAAAAAAAAAAAAGAACTTGTCGAGTGGATTTTGTCGTTCTAGCGGTATTTGTCTTCCGTCCCACCATCCGGAGGAGTGTGGCACACGGCCTTTTTTAAGGTGGGTCGTGGCGCAAGGCCTTGGCCCAGTCGTTTCAGCGGACCATAGAATGAAAAGAAAACAAAAAGATTGACAAATATATGGATCTTTCCAAAAAGCTTAAAAAGTTAAAGTACTTTCTGGAGAATTAAGAAGATTTGCTGTCACAAAAGCTTAAGTAAAAAACAATTAAATCTGGTTGTTGGTTGGTTGGTTGTGTGGGTTTTATGGCATATTCAGGTTATTCAAACAGTTCTAATTCAAAGATTTTAGTTTAGTATAAATATAGTTTTTGTTTACCCACACGCACACACACACAGTTAAATGTAAAAAAAAGTTCTATTTCAAACAATTCAGTTTAGCATAAGTTCAGATTCAATGTTAAAAATAGTTCTATTTCAAACAGTTCAGTTTAGTATGAGTACACAGTTTAATTGTCAAAAATATTTCTATTTCAAGCCATTCAGTTTAGCCAAACAATTATAATTCAATCAATTCAGTTTCAGCATAAATTAAATCTGGTGGGAAAAAATCGCATTGAGAGAAAATAATGATTTATTTTTTACACAACATCTTCATCGTGTGCATGCGACATTAACCATTCTCAACTCGCTCCCAGCTTTGGGTAAGTATTAGGACAGACGGAGCTCTTTAGCATTGGAGCGGAAAACAGTCTAAGAGAAAGAAAAGTTTGAATTTGAACCATCTGTACTGCGTTTACAAATTAACCTTACATTGCATCCTGCAGGGGCCAGAGAGATCGAGCAAATATATTTACTCAGACCCACGTGTGTATGTATTTGTATTTGTGTGTATAAGTGTGTATGCATATGTGTGTGCGGGTATGTATGTGCATGCGAGTGTGTGTAAGAGTGTGTATGTGTGTGCGGGTATGTATGTGCATACGTGTGTATGTAAGAGTGTGTGTGCGCGTGTGTGTGTATGTGTGTGCATGCGAGTACATGCATATATGCAGATGAAAACAAATGTATACACAGATACACTTACATATACGTGTGTATGAATGTGTATCCGTATACGCGTTTTTGTAGGTGTATGCAGATGCTTATGTGCGTGCGTGCGTGCGTGCGTGCGTGCGTATGCACGCGTGTGTGTATATGTGTGCAGATGCATGCACGTGTGTGTATGTGTGTATGTGTGTATACATACCGTCGCAGAGAAATGTATACGTATAGATTTCCATATATTAACGCCGGAAAATATTTTATCAACAAACAAGAATGGTTTGTTTAATATCCTGACAGAAAATGAAATTACAACACCCTGAAGCGCAATGCCAATCAATACCTGGGTAATGTATGAGTAGGATAGGTATTACCACGTCTAAAAAAAATGGTACCTATTGAATATATATATATATATATATATATATATATATATATATATATACACACATATATATATATATATATATATGACACACAGAAGAGAGTGACAGCAAGTCTCCTTCCCTCTCCAGGACACATGTCAGTATTCCGACCAATCTCCATAGTGCTGAGATTTGAACTATCTCCATCATTCACCCATTTTATTTTATAGATTCTCAGGAATGATTCCACGGGTTTCTTCTGTGATTGGAGGCTCGATCAGCGTAACGGTTATAGTCACAGAAAACGGAATCGATGACCCACGTTCAACTCCTGAACTAGGCTGTTTGCCTTTCTCTTTTTCGCTAATGCCTTTGGGAAAGGTGTGAATACATCTGTTTCCCTTCCCAGCTCTGGGGAAATTGTAGGGAAGACTGATTACTTTAGCCTTGGTTTGGCAGCCTGTTTAGGAAAAGAAAAACACTGATTTTATTTGTCCAAATTTCTGAGATATGGCTTGATAATTGTGATTACTCAGAATATTCGAACTATTGACTTCATCTTCTTTTTTATACCCACAAAGTTCCGACCGATATATCCTTCGGCCTTCTTCAGCTGTTTCATGTCGTTTGAATAAACAGTTCATTTCGAGATTCTGTGTGGACACCAGAGTTTGACAAGAAACACATGAAGAAGGCCGAAGGATATATCGGCCAAAACGTTGTGAGTATAACAATAAAGATGAGGTCAATAGTCCTAATATATAAAGTGATAACAATTTCTATGTGGTTCACTGTCATGTTAATAACCTTGGGAAAAGAATGAAGCTATTGGTTCTGCCACAGCTAGAAAGGTAGACTGTAATCATTAGCTTTAGTGTAGCAACCAGTTTAAGAGAAGGAAAAACCTAGATTCAAACTAATAGTACTCCGCTTGAAAATTAACCTTGTGTCACACACTGTCTGTAGGTTGGATGAATATATACTATGACGGATATCACCGTCACCTTCACGTACCACTTTTTTTTTCAGCTCATGATAAGTTCAAGGTATATAGATATTTTCTTTTTCCTTTTTCTTCAATTTTTCTCTGTGATCTGCCGAAACAATGAAGTTCATTCGCTGACAAGTTGTTTTTTTTTTGTGATCAACTATAACAAGGTCTGATCTTCTGGCCCGAACTGAGTGGTCGGTTTTTACGTCTCTGGTTCTTATGATCTTGTTTTCGGATGTAATTAAGAAACTCTTTGTTTTCAATGCATAACCATTTCCAGGTTGTCTTCCAATTTTTTGTTTGTTTTTGTTTTCTTAGTTTATCAAATCCTGTTTTTTTTTTGTGGGTGGGTGGGGGGTTCCATCTTGATTTATTTTTTCCCCGTTATAGATTGTTGCAAGTATCTCCGTCTTTGCTCTTTCTTTTATATTCTTCGAGTCCCTGAATTTCTGCAATTGCAAGTGCTTCCACTTCCACGTTCTTTTCTTAGAGCCAAAAAATCAACCCATATCAAAACTCTCGTGTATATGGCCTTGTATAACCATTATAATAATTATATATTTCACGGCAGCTTAAACTAGTGGCTTTTCATTGGAATCTGATTGACAACAGGTCTCCTCGGGTTTCCTCAGGTCACCAGGACTTTTCAAAGTATCCTAGTTGATTTAACCTATACTGTAGTTTGAATATTAAGGAAACCGGATTTGAGCGGTCAGCGAGAAGGTTTTCTTTTTATTGGACATCGATTTTCACATTTTGGCTTCAGTTCGTATGTGTTTTAGCTGTGTAAATAGCAAGATTATTCGATGAATTTTTCCTTAACATTTTCCTCTGCATCGATCGGAAAAAATTATAACATTATTTTGAATAATTCAATCTTATTTGCCTAAAGTTTATTCTATGAAGCTTAACTTTTCAACGATTAAATGAAAATGTTTTGTTTTATCAGTTATTAATTATTCTTATCGATAGATAAAAACTCCTTCGCGAAGATCCTCTAAAAACTGTAATTATATATATATATATATTGGAGGTTCGTGTGGGATAATGGACAGAGAGACAAGAGATCAAATCCTGGACGAAACTGTTTGTATTTCACATTGTGCTACTACCTTTCGGAAAGGTATAAATCCAAATTTTCTTCCATGTTCTAAAGGGTAAATAGTTGGGCAGACTGAACTCTTAAACCTTGGTATAGCAACCAATCTAGGAGTAAGAAAAATTGAATTAAATTTTATTAAACTCCGCTTAAGGATTGACCTTGTGTCACATCCTGCTCGTGGTAGAGAACTACACAAGAATGCTACGTGCAGTGTTAAGTATGTCGCACGGAGTGTTTACCAGATTTTCTAGACATGGTAATTCAATATATATATATATATATATATATATATATATATATATATGTATATATATGGAGTGGGATATATATATATATATATATATATATGGGGTGGGATATATATATATATATATGGGGTGGGATATATATATATATATATATATATATGGGGTGGGATATATATATATGAGTTGGGATATATATATATATAGATATATATATATATATATGGGGTGGGATATATATATATATATATATATATATATGGGGTGGGATATATATATATATATATATGGGGTGGGATATATATATATATATATATATATGGGGTGGGATATATATATATATGGGGTGGGATATATATATATATATATGGGGTGGGATATATATATATTATATATGGGGTGGAATATATATATATATATATATATGGGGTGGGATATATATATATATATATATATATATATATATGGGGTGGGATTTATATATATATATATATATGGGGTGGGATATATATATATATGTATATATATGGGGTGGGATATATATATATATGGGGTGGGATATATATATATATATATATATATATATATATATGAGAAAAAATTAAGTGGATAAAACAAACACTGACAACGAATATAGCAATGATATTCTTCAGGAAGTCTTTCTAAAATAAAGACGAAATATCATTGCTAAATCCATTGTCAGCGTTTGGTTTATCCACTTTTCCATTTATTTTTCTCATTTTGTCGGATTTACCAAATTTTACCATTTCTCCACACACACACACACACACACACACACACACACACACACATATATATATATATATATACGTAGTGCATTTAATAAGTTTCCAGACTTTTTTGTACAGGCATTTAAAATTGTCGTAGACTCTTGAAAATTCACTGTTATTGCTATACATCTTATGAGATGACTGACCAATTTTTATGATTCCAAGTTCAAATGTACAGCTACAGTAGGAATTGGAATACATCCAACTAAAGCCTGATTGTCACAGGTGGTGAATTTCAAAAATGCAATCTGGACGTGAGCACACTTTAGAAGAAGGATATGCAATAAAATTCTGTTTTAAACTTGGAAAAAATGCCACAGAAACGTATGGAATGCTTCAGACTGCTTTTTGACCATCTTGCATGAATAGAGCATCAGTTTTTGAGTGGAATAAGAGATTCAAGGAAGGCAGGGAGTCTGTGAGGGATGATGAGAGGTGTGGGAGGAGTAAAAAAGTCAGTACACCAGAGTTGATTGGCAAAAATCCAGACCTTGCTCCCTAAGCTCAGAGGCTGTCGTTATGAGACAATTAAGGAGATTAAAGAGGCTGTGACGAAGGCCATTGACACGCTCACACAAGGACTTCCACGAGGCCTTCCAGAAGTTGTTGGAACGGTACAACAAGTGCATTGCAGCCGGAGGAGATTACTTAAAAGGGGTCTAGAGTTTCATGAGTGTACTATCAATAAAAGTGCCCATACGAAAAAAGTCTGGAAACTTATTTAATCATCCTCGTATATATATATATATATATATATATATATAATCAAGTTGTATTTCATAAATGAGGAGACAATAGAAATATTTAGAATACCACTGATGTTATTTCTTCTTCTCTGGAGTATCTGAATAAACATATGAATAAAAACAAAAACTACGAAAAAAGAATATCAACAGTGGAATAGAAATAACAAGTGAAAAACAATTTGGTTGAGTGTTTATTATGGTTTTTTTTTCGACATTTCGCTGTATGAACTTCATCAGATAATGACTGAATTGAATGCTTAGAAAAGAAATCCACAGGAAAACTTTATGATTGTCTGTGGGGTTGTCATGGCAATGTAATTAGGAACGCCGATGGTTATGAAACTTTAAAAAATAAACACATCTTTAAGAAATTATTAAACACTTGTCACTAGAAAGCTTTGAACTTAACAATTTTTCAACGACTTCCTTACCTATTTCGAGTTATTTCAATTCTAGAAGTTAGGGAATCGCGTTCATCCTACGTTCATATTTCCATTTTTGTATAGTTGTTTCTTCATATATATATATATATATATATATATATAGTCATCCACAGACAGGCTGTTTCGTTGTATCACAACTGTTCAGTGTAGCTAGACACGCGAGATTCTCGAAGCTGGGATTGAAAACTGGCTCTCATACACCACTTTTGTTTTGTGAACATATATCCGCTTTTATTTGCACATGGTTATATATATTTACCAACCCCTCCACTCGGGCAGGATATGACACAAGGTCAAAATTTTAAGCGGGGTTTAACAGGTTTGAATTCAGAGTTTTCCTTCTCCAAGACTAGTTGCCTCGCCAAGGCTGAAGACCCAAGTCTACCCTACTATTTACCCATAGCCGGAGGGAGAATAATTGGATTCATACCTTTCCCAAGAGTATTTGTTCTATGTGAAATGCAATCAGTCTCGTTCAGGATTTGAACTCGTGTCGCTGTGTACATTTCCTACGACGATAACCATTACACCACGGGCACCTCCACACACGGTTATATTATATCAATTATTCCTTTATGATATCAATAATTCCTATAATCACAAATTATTTGTATTAACGAATAATTTGAACACAGCTGTATGGTTTCTAGTATTCTTATCTGTTGTTCTTTTCACAATTGTATGGTTTCAAGTGATTATCTCAATTCAATAGTCATTTGTTGGCATAGGGTTATATGGTTTCAAGTAACTAGTAATAATCCTTAGAAAACAATTATAGCTTCAAGTAACAATTCCTGATATAAACAATTTACAGTTATATGGTATCGAGTATTTCTATTGAATAATTATTTGTATAAAGTAGACATTCATTTCTACAAATCTAAAGTACACTCAGACCTGGAGTGGTGGGACCTTTTTTTGTGTCCTATCAATGGGTCAAATAGATGTGTTTTTAAAATTACGGTTTGGTTTGGTTTCTTTGTTAAATGGCATATCAACTTTTGTAGGTTATTTAATGCCAAATCTATTCCCCTAGAAGAACAGTAGCAGTACTATTTAACCCATAGCTAGGAGGATAGGGGGGTTCATACCTTTCCCAAGGGTATTTGTCCGAAAGTGAACGTAATAGCGCGACTGGAGAACGAACTCGCTTACGATTCCGCAGTCCATAGCTTTAACCATTACACCACGAGGACACCCCCTTAAAATTACGTAGGATTTACATAAAAATAAATGGTACCTTGCAAATTATTAGTAATAAATGGGAATACTTGAAACCATATACTTGTGTACAAATTATCAATATTGGGGTTAGTTTGGTAATTATCATTTTTAGTTACGAGAAACCTTATAATGGCTAGCAGATAAACTGACTTCGGCATTACATTATTATTAGAGATAATGTTTAAAATAATTTGTTGATTCTAGCAGCTTATTCTGAGCACCGCCAACAGAACTAGCGCCCATGTGTGGCGTCTACATGAGTATGAGCATGTGTATTGTGTGTGTGTGTGTGTGAGAGAGAGAGAGAGAGAGAAAGTTTTGGATAATCCTATTTACCAACACAACGTCAATTTTTAAGCGGAGTTTAACAGGTTTGAGTTCAGTTTTCCTTCTCCTAGACTAGTTGCCTCAGCAAAGCCGAAGAACGAAGTCTGGCCTACTATTTAACCATAGCTAGAGAGAGAATAATTGGATTCATACCTTTCCCAAGGGTATTAGTGCTATGTGAAATGCAATCAGTCTCGTCCGGGATTTGAACTCATGTCGCCGTGTCCATTTCCTACGACGATAACCATTACACCACAGGCACCTCCATTGAATGTTTTGGATAATTAACACGATGCCTCGTTGATATTTAAGTACATCATAGAGTTGTGTATGTAATTAACTAGTTGAGTTTTTATTTGGTTAATATATTTCAATTTAAGTGAGACAGTGCTGATAATTACTGACACAAAATAAGCATCGTTTAACATCATTCAAACGAGGAGTTCCTATCGTTGTCACCCGGTCGAAATACTAATTTGCACCTGGCCAGACAGTTTATTTATTCATTCGTTTATTTATTTTTGATTTCCAGCTAAGTAGTTTATTCAGAGATAAATTGAAAGAGGAAATTTACCTGGAGGCATTTATAGATATGTGTGTGCCTACGTCACTTCTTTCATCACGAATTTTCTTTCTCGCTTTTTTTTTTCAAGCAGCAACATTTCAGACTAACACACATAAAATCGGATCGTTAAATACGTTTTTATTTTTTATATGAAGAGGTTCGACCTCGTTTCTAAGTAGATACAGATATACAAAATAATGCAGTTGAATACATAAATACCGACACGACAAACCATGATGTATACCACACACACACACACACACACACACACACACACACATATATATATATATGTATTAAATTATTAGAAGAGATAAATTTGATTTGAAATATTGAATAAAAATTATAAAAGCTAAAATGATAGATGCAACTGTCGGGTTAGAACTAGATGCTCTTTGAAATTGTTCAATTGATAGTGTGGTATATAAAAATCTAGTGTCAAAAATGAAGAAGATAAAAAAAATGATGGAAAGTCATGTATCGGTGCCACTGAATTGAGTTGGGGAAAATGAATATCATAATTATTGTAAAACAAGTGACTCTACACAACTGTCTAATTATAATTAATTGTCGACTTTTTTTCTCTTTTCCGTCTGATGATTGTGCATACCATACGAAACATAAAGTAACATAACCTAATATTCACGACTTGATATTTTCCAGGATTGTATATTAACTATGTAGTACTAACATCAAGCACTTTTTCTTATAAGTTTTTCTCATTTGCATTTCTTTTTTGCTTGTGATGTTGTGTTATGCTTATATATATATATATATATATATATATATATATATATATATATATATGGTTAGATACATATATAGAGAGGGAGAGAGACAGGGAGACAAACATAGGAATATAACACTTCATATGCATATGTGTGTATATAAATACAGGCAAATAAATAGAGAGACTTAGAACACTATATATATATATATATATATATATATATATATATATATATATATAGTGTTCTAGTATTTTCGGCCTTACTCATATGGAGAAAATCAAAAAGTAAACAATACAAAAATACCGTTGATTCAGAATAATAGAATTATATTGAAGAAAAAAAATTAAAATCAATCAACTCGCACCTTTGAGCTTGAAAATTACCAACATTCACTTGGTGTTCAAGAGATCGTGACACTTAAATTTATTGGTTGGAGAATTTTTTTCTTTTTGATGATGATAATGATAGTAATTATAATATATGCATTTCCCCTAACCCCTAACATAATGTCAATTTCTAAGCGGAGTTTACCAGGTATGAATGAATTTTTTTCTTCACCTAGCCTAGTTACCATTACACACTTACACACACACACACACATATATATATATATATATACATATATATATATATATATATATATATATATATATCATACTCGTTTCAGCTGTGTTTCAATGGGGTTGATGTTGCTAACTTGCAGGTGTTCTTGTTAAAATTAATTTTCATGTCCAATTATTCGCAGGCAACGTTCAACTTGGTCGTATGCTCTTATAGATTTTTCTTCTTTTTTTTTTTTTTCATTTTTCATTTCAGTTCATGTACAAGACTCTGGTTGTCTGCAAACAAAAACACATTCATGACGTCTGGTTCTGGGATTCCTCACTTTTATAATCCAATCTATGTATTCGATGAATAGTTTGTGAGGATGATACACATCCATTCTTCACTCATGATGACACCTTAATATGCTAGCCCAGTCGGCTGAGGCTGTAGATTGCATCAACTGCATCTCCCCCTAGAGATAAGCCTCCCCCAACGAGTGTCCTCGATATGATACTAAACAATCTGATGGAGTGGCTTCAGTAATGCTGGAGCTTTGGGAAATGCAAAGAACTTCTTCATTGCCATCGCTCCCAGATCCACTCCGGCCAGGAGTGGTAGAACTTGATAGTATCCTATCTCCAGGCCAAATATAACTGTTTGACATTTAAACTGTGTGCAAAAAAATGATTTATGCTAAACTGAATTGTTAGAAATAGAACTGTTTGATCATTTAACAATGTGTAAATCAATGACTGATATTTAATTGAATTATTAGTGTTAAATAGAAATACTTGTATCCATTTCACTGTTTGCAAACAAATGATTAATATTGAATAGAGTTATAAGTGTTAGATAGCAATCATTGAAACCATTTAACTGTCAAGAAACAATAGCGATACTAGTGTGCAAACAAACGAGTTCTAACTCATTTAAAAAAGAAAATGCCGATAAACAAATCTCGTATATATTTAAATGTATGCAAACAAATGACTGATGTTTAGTTGTTAGTGTTACATAGCAATACTTGAAACCATTTAACTCTGTGCCAACAAATTATTAATAGTGAATAGGATCATTCGTATTAGATAGTGATACTTGAAATTATTTAACTGTGTGTACAAAAAATGAGTTCAGGTTCGTTTAAAGATGTTATCAAAAATGCTTATAAATCATTGATATTTAATATATTTGTATAAACAGGATTTGGTATTAAATAACGTACAATGGTTGATATGCCATAAAACCTAACCACACCAAACTAAACCCTTTTCACGTTTGTATGCTGCTCCTACTGATGTCGTATGTAGTAATTTACTTAGCATTTTTGCTTAGATGTGGCACAAGACCGTATAAATAGGTCAACAAATGAAACTTGAACTCACTTGTAAAGGTTTGTTAGTCAAGCTTGTTAACCATTACACCACCCGAGATTTATCCAACTACTCTGCAACGGGCAGAATGTGACATAGGGTCCCATGCTTTTGGCGTAGATTAATCGGATATTTTCCAACCTCTAACCGCGCAATTACGTTCATCTTTCAAACAAATACCCTTTCGAGAGGTATGAACCGCCTTATTTACACGGACTATAAATCAAATATCACCTCTTCTATAAGGATAGCTTTGGCATTAAATAACTCATGAAGGATGATATGCCATTAAACGAATGAAAGCAAATCTCTAGGCATAAAATAATCTAAGATGGATTGACTTGTAAGAATCAATCAATCGCACACACGTTCGTATGGGCAGAGAGATAGGAAAGAAGTAATTTACTAAGCTTTTTGCTTAGGTGTGACACAAGGCCGAATGAATGGAGCACCCAGTAAGACTCGAACTCAATCTAAATGTTTGCTAGCCTAGCTTGTCAACCATTACACTACCCGAGACACCCAAAGAGAGAGAGAGAGAGAGAGAGAGAGAAAGAGAGGAAAGTAAGTTGGGGTTTTGTTTTGTTAAAATGTTTTGAAAAATTTATTACTTTCCTCAGACAAGTGTTTAATAATCTCTCCGTGTGTTTCCTCGTTTTCAAAGTTTCATAAAGATCTGTGTTCCTAATTACGATGCTATGACCCTCTCATCGACATTTATAACGTTTTCTAGTATATTTTTTCTAAAAATTCAATTTTTTTCCAAATCATTATCTGTCGAAGCTCATACAGAGCGAAACGTCTAACTAAATATAAAAATACTCAAGCAATTTTTTTTTTTCATATTTCGATTCCATTTTGTTGTTGTTTATTAAGATCTCCCACCGAACAAGAGGAAGAACATTTTTGCAATTATATCTAAAATGGAGGGTCGGTGAAGTTGCGGGGACTGGGCTGATTGTTTGCCTAACTCGTGCGTATGGGAATGAGAAGCCACGCCTTTCTGTGTCTCATAATACTCCGGAGATGATGTCGTTAAATACACATTGACAAAATTCCTGATTTTCATTTTTTGACGCCAAGAGATTAATTAATACTCTGATATTTTGCAGGTGCGTTAGCGTGTCAAACGGATGTAAGTCAGCATTATCCCAATATTTCCAAAGATTCTTTCGAGTTTAATTAATTTTCCTCGCTCGTTAAACGATTCTCGTAAATACAACTAAGTAATATCAGTTTTTGATGAAAATCAAAGCTAAAGAAACGTTCGTGTCGTTTTGATTTCCGTTCCAATCTAATTTGATTTGATGATTATTATTTTGCTCCTTTAGAGCTTTTCACATCAGCTCTACTTGGCAGTTTTTCACTGAAGACTGAGTGACAGAAAGTCTCCTCTGATCTCCAGGACTCTTCTAAGTATCAGTGCCGAACTTAACAGTACTGTGGTGTGGATGATCTCGATTCTTCTGATCTCCCAGTCTCTTTTCCAGACATTTGGGTTCTATTTCAAAGGATCCAAGTACAATTGTTATCATCGTCATCTTCATGTTTAATAGCTTTTTCAGCTCATTTGTTTATCTTTTTGTTTTCGTTTTATTTTCACTCAGTTCTGCTGGAACGGTAACTCCACTTGATGGCAAATTCTTTTCTTATTGTTAATTACCATTTGGTCAAGCCTTCTGGACGGAATTCAGTAATCTGTATCTGAAAATCCCCGAGAATTTCTCATATCTAATTTTCTAAGATAAAGTCTGGTTTATGCATATAGCATTGGTCAGCTTTGTGCAACTTTAATCTCTTGCACAACTCTCAGAGGATCACCTTTTCTAGTTCGTTATGTCTACTCTAGGATACCTCTAGTGTCAGTGTTCTGCTTTCAATCAATATATGATTAACTGTTTCAACTCTATTATCACATAATCTCTACTTACTATTCTATTGGGTATTATCAATTTCTGCTTTGATTCAAATGGTCCTTCTGCATTATTTTGTGCTACTATTAATAGAGATTCGGTTTCTCTCTTGAAGTTTCATCTTCTAAGCCATTCTCAGTTCATCTCATGAGCAATCTCAGCAGTTTGTCGCTTGAAGTTACCGTACAGATCTTTTTCTTGTTTGTTATGTTTCATAGATTTTTTGTTTGTTATCTTCCTCTTTGTTGTTGTCGTTGTTATTATTATTTACTCATTAGAGTTTTCACATCAGTGTAAGCTGATGGTATTTCACTGGACATTGAGTGACAGCAAGTCTCCTCAAGTCTCCAGGACTCTTCTCGGTATTCTGGCCGTTTTCAATAATGCTGTTGTTTGGATGGTCTCCACTCGGTCGCCAACTTCCAAATCTTCCAGGCCCTTTAATAATCCTTTAGTTACCGTGCCAAAGGCACTAATCACAATTGGTATAATTGTTACCTTCATGTTCTATAGTTTTTTTTTCAATTCTCTAGCAAGGTCGAGGTATTTATCTCTCTTTTCACACTCTTTTAGCTTTATTCTGTGGTCCGCCGGGACAGCAAAGTCGACAATTTTGCAGATTCTCTTTTTTCTTGTTGATTATTATAAGATCTGGTCTTCGGGCCGGGATTAGGTGATCCGTTTGTATATCAAAGTCCCACAGGAGTTTGTGAGTATCATTTTCTAGGACCGGTTCTGGGTTGTGCACATACCATTTGTTGGCATGGTCAAATTTAAATTTCTTTCACATTTCCCACTGGATCACCTTTATTTTCTTTCTCCTTCAGAGTTCTTTTTTACATCAGTGTTAGCTGATGGTCTTTCACTGGAGTTTGTATGACAAGCCTTCTCAAGTCTCCAGGACTCTTCTCAGTATTCTGGCTGATCCCAATAATGCAGTAGTTCGGATGGTCTCCACTCGTCCTCTTATTTCCAAGTCCTCCAATTCTTGTATCAATCCTTTGATGACTGTACCAAAAGCACCAATTACAATTGGAATCCCCGTCACTTTCATGTTCAAGAGTTTTTTCAATTCCCTTTCAACGTCCAGGTACTTATTTTTCTTTTTACTTCCTTTTAATTTTACTCCGTTGTCAGCCGGGACAGCAAAGTCCACAATTTTGCAAGTTCTCATTTTTTTGTTGATTATATTATTATTTCATTCCTTCCGGGTTTTTCATTTCAGGGTTAGTTGTTGTTGGAATTCGAGTAGCCATCTTGTTTCTGGTTGAGCGATACAAGTAACAAGGCTGCATTAAGTCGGTACTCTGTTAATTCGCCATTGTTTATATGTGGCTTAGTGGCGCCTGATTGGATAATCTACTACTTTCATTTTAGTCGCTTTTCATTGGCTAATCAACTGATGGGGAAAGTCCATGAATATTTGCTGACAATTTATAGACGGCCGACATCCCGAAAATCCGCCCAAATAATCCAACAGTTGTCTTTCACTGGAATCCTCTAGCCGATCTTAACAATGCTGTGATCTGGATAGTTCCGATTCTTCCTCTGGTTTTCAATTCCTCCATTTCTTTTTTCCCTAGCCCTCGCGGACCATTTCAATCGTACTAATTATCTTTGGTATTACCATCACCTTCATGGTTCAAAGTTGTTGTTTTTTGTTCTCTTGCTAGGTCCAGATATTTATTTATCTTTTTGTTTTCTTGTTGCTTTTTATCAGATAACAAGCTTGTTAATCAACACTAGGCCTGGCCTTCTTGCTGGAACTGGGCGATTTTTATCGGAAAATTCCAGAAAATTTTAAGCACCTCATTCTCTACGACGGATACTGGTTAGTGTATATACAATTTGGTAATGTCAAATTCTAATCTCTTGTACAATTACGAGTGGATCACCTTACCCACCCAGTCGTCCTTAGTCTTGCACTCCTTTTGTGCTAGTTTGCTGTCTTTTCTCATTAAGTGATTAACCGCTTTATCTCTGTCACTACATATCCTACCCTTGCTATTCTGTTGCATATTATCAATTTTTGCTTAAATATAATTAGTCCTTAGGGCGTTGTTTTATGCTGCTATTAAAAGGCGTGCAGTTTCTCTCTTGAGGTTCCACAGCTCAGCTATACGCGGGTGTTCTTGAGTGCAATCTCGCTAATTTGTCACTTGAATTTCCCAAACTTGTTTTTCTTCCTATGTCTACTTTCTAGTTTTCATTTGTTTTTGTGTTGCTATTGCTGTTAATTGCTATTGAAATCAGTCTTTCTTTGCTTTTTTTAATATGCTCCTCACGACCTTGTGTTGATACATCAACGAAATCCTAAACACTAGCGAGTCCTCATCAGACTTCTTTTCTGGACGCGTATAATCTGTCTCTATCATCTCTTGGGTGTAAAGCCTTGAGCATTGTCGTCAATTTCCTGGTTCTTTATCTGAGTTCTTCTCTTGTCCATTTTTAGAAAGGTTCTGGGTATCTTTGAATAGATACTGCCTAGGTGTCTATTCATTTGATGAGATTTCAGACAGGGAGTTTGGTTTCGAGCAGTTTTCTTGTTCTTCTGAGGTATTCTTTTCTTGTTCTTCTGGGGTACTCTTTCTTGTTCTTTTGAGGCATTCTTTTCTGGGTCTTCCGAGGTATTCTTTTCTGGTTCTTCAGAAGTTTCCTTTTCTTGTGCTTCTGAGGTATTCTTTTCTGGTTCTTCCTAGGTACTCTTTTTTGGTTCTTCTGAGGTACTCTTTTCTTATTTTTCCTTTCGTCTCTGTTTAACAGTATCCACTTTTAGGAATGGCAAGTACTTGTAATTTTCCTTCTCTTTTAGCGTTTTAATCATCATCATCATCATGTCGTGCCGCCAGCACGGATATCCCTGGCCCTCTCTCGCCACTTCTCCCTATCATTCATCGCTTTTGGCTGGTCTTCAGGGTTACATCCCGTATCCTCACATAGCTGCTATATGTATGTTCGAACTGGTCATCCTGCCATATGCGGGGGTCCATAGGAGTACATCACTGATGAGCTCGTCCTTGCTTTTCCAGCAGTGTCCTGCATGTCTAGTTATTATCCCAAATTGGTGCTTCATTTTCTTTCCGTGTTTTTTTCTCCACTATTCATTATCAACATTTCATATTTTTCAGGCCAAGTGAATTATTACAATTATGATTTACTCATTAGAGAGTGTTTTTTCATACCAACGTTCGCTAATGGTTTTTCACAGGAGTCTGAGTGACAGCAATTCTCCCCAACTCACCAGGACTCTTCTTAGTACTCTGGCCGATCTCAACAATGTAGTTTGGATGGGCTCCACTCGTCTTCTTATTGTTAAATCCTCCAGTTGCTGTTTGGTAAATAATCCGAACGTACCGATTACAATTATTATCACCGTCACTTTCATGTTCGAAAGTTTTTTAGTTCTCTAGAAAGGTCCTGGTCCTTATCTCTCTTTTCGCTTTCCTTTAGTTTTATTTTGAGGTCAGACAGAACGACAAAGTCCACTATTCGGTTCGTTCTCTATTTTTTGTTGAGTATCACTAGGTCTTGTCGCCTGGCCAAGAATAGATGATCCATTTGTATCTCAAAATCCTAAAGAATTTTGTCCGGATTCTTGGTTGTGCATATACCGTTTGTTCACATGGTCAAATTTAAACTTCTTGCAAAATTCCCAATGCGTTTTGGAGGTGCCCGTTGTGTAATGGTTATCGTCGTAGGAAATGGACACGGCGACATGATTTCAAATCCTAGACGAAACTGATTGCATTTTCACATAGCACTAATACCCTTGGGCAAGGTATGAATCCAATTATTCTCCCGCCAGCTCTGGGTAAATCGTACGACAGACTGTGTTCTTTAGCCTTGATGAGGCAACTAGTCTAGGAGAAGGAGAACTCTGAACTCAAACCTGTTAAACTCTGCTTAAAAAATTGACCTTGTGTCATATCCTGCCCGAGCGGAGGGGTTGGGTAAATATGTATAATCTCTTTGCGCTAATTTACTACATTCGCTTATTATGTGATTGATCTATATTAGCTATTTTATTGCATCTTGTCTATTCTTGCTTTGACACAGTCTTTATGGCATTGTTTTGTGCTGTTATCAGGAGAGATTCAGTTTCTCTTTTAACGTTTCCACGTTTTCTCGTGTGAGACTTCACTTGTTTGTCGCTAGAAATGACCATAGAGTTTTTTTCCTCCCATTTTTTTTTTGGTGGGGGTATTTTTGTTCAGTTAATGTGGGTCTGTATTGTTCCGTTAATTGTGTTGTCTGTATTGTTTCTGGTGGCTGTAATTAGTATTCCTCCGCGCTTTTTTATATAGTGTTCAAGTTGTATCGATACATTGACACTATCATGAATACTAGCAAGTCTCTTCCTCCTTCTTTTCTAGACGCATACAGTCTGTCTACGTCATCTCTGGGATGTAAGGCCTTATGAATCGTCAATAGTTTTCTTATTCTTTGGTCCGATTGTTGAAGTTCTCCTCTCGTCCACATTAAGAATGCTCCCGAGTATCTTATGAGGGGATCAGCCCAGATATTTACCCCTTTGATGAGATTTCTATTATGTTGTTTGGTTTCGAGTAGTTTTCTCGTTCTCCCGAGGTATTCTTTTTAATTTTTTCTGAAGAAGCAGGGACAAGCTCATAAGTGATGTACTCCTATAGACCCCCACATATGGCCGGGCAAAAGCAGGACGACCAACTCGAACATACATACAGCAGCTATGTGAGGATACGGGATGTAGTCCTGAAGACCTGCCAGAGGCGATGAACGATAGGAAGAAGTGGCGTTAAATGACCTACAAAGGTTGATGTACCATAAAACCCAAACAACCAAACCAAACGAACCTCTTTGTGTAGGGTCGCTTTTAAAATAACAATGAAGTGCAAGTTTGTTATCTTCCCTCGTCCATTATCTGTGTTGGTGTCTTTGGTTTATGTGGTTACTTAGGTCGCTGTTCGTGTACCTGAAAAAAGAACGGCCAACATTCGCAGGATGACGTTAAGTCCTCTATGTTGGCTATGAATGGAGCACCTGCCGATCAGGATAACCAAATCTATTTTCTGGGCCGTCCGTTATGTTATGCTTCGATTTAACATTTTTATTTAGGGTAGTATATTGTGGGCATACCAAACCTTGAGGTTTCTTTTAAAATCTGCGAACCTGTAAGAAATGTGACCAAGTACTCTTTAAGTAAGAGAAATCAGGAGCGGATTTAAAAGAAAACAGTTTTATTTTCAGTTTCTTATAATACTTCACCCAAGACCTAGCGGGGGAATGTACTGATTATATTCAATTGATATATTTATGTTTTTTATTTTCGTTTTTTGTTTCTGTGTTTTGTGTTTTGTTTTTCTTTTGTTTTTGTTTTTTTTTGCTGCTTGTTATGCGTGATATTTTCCTGTCACATGATGAACAGTTCTGCTGGGTGCCATTTTTTGTATTTTATATTGCCTGGGATTACTATGTAACTTGTTACACTGATTATAAATCACTTTCTTGATAATACCCAGTACTGCTAATGTTACTGGCACGTTAGTAGTTTTAAGGCGTCACATATTATCAATTTCTATTTCCAGGTGTTTTTATTTACTTATTTCATTCTTTGACTGATATGCTATTATCTGTTGGCTCTACCATATCTATTAGAAGGCATTTTTTACAGTCCTTAACCACTATATCTGCTCTATTCCTATTAATTTTTCTGTCAGTTTTGATAGGAAACAGTTTACATAGTATTTTCATACTTTCCAATGGATGCAAAGTCTTATTTTATAAAGCCCTTCTTTATATTCTAATTGTGTAATTATTGGCCAACAACCCACTCAGTGATCAATTTTTTGCTTGCACAATCTACAAACTGGTTTTGATCCATTTTTTATAATGTTTGCTTAATAGTTTCTATTTGAAAGACCTTATCCTGTGCTACTATTATTAACCCCCCCTGTCTCCACCTTCCCTGTATGGTTTTTGTTCCTCGGCGTTTTCTAATTGATTTAGTTCTTTTGTTTTTGTTCCTTTCTCTACGTTTTTTGTTATCTCTATTGGTTTATCTTTTATGTCTATTTCTTTAATTATGAGGTCGAATTCATTAGCAAACTTATTACCTTCTTTAATAACTGAATACTTTTTTCTTTTGCTTCTCGAGTGTGTTTACTAACTGAACCATCCAATCCGATGTAATGTCTACGTGTTTCTTTAATCCTATTCCGATTGTTTTTTTTTAGATCAATTAAGCCTCTTCCGCCATTTTCTTTCTTGATGTAAAGACGTTCTATATCTGCCCTTGAATGATGTATTCTGTGGCAGTTTATTAGTTTCCTAACATTTGTATCCATCTTTTTTTTTATTTCAGCAAACGCGCAGTTTATTCTATTAAAAAATATTTCGTTACTTATATTGCTTGGGTGTTATTTCCTATTACTTTATTTTTTGCACTCAGTTCTCTCCTTAATATGATTCTTATTCTCCAGTAGAATTCTTTTCTTTTTTTTCCCTTTATTTCTAGTATGATTGATTCCATTCGCTTCATTAATTCTTAAACTGTCAAAGGTTTTATTTTATTCAAACTGTTATTTCCGTCTTTATATTTACAGTGATGTTTTTAGTCTTTACTTACGAGCTTTTCTTAAATGGGACTATCGTACATTTGTCCAGACCAATTTTCATCCTACCGTCATCACTAAAGCTTTTAACAGTTTTTAGCAGACCTTTTACATCATCAAAATTTTTTTCATTTAACTCTAAATCGTCCATATAGAATTCTTGTTTTTTCTTATAATTTAACTCTTTGCCATTTTTTCGCACGAGCTTTACCTGGGGGTCTTTCACCGAAGTTTGAGTGGCAGCAAGTCTCTTTGCCTGTAGAAGTTTTCTGAATATTCTAGCCGATCTTAACACTGCTGAGGTCTAGATTTTCCTTCTGATTTACAGTTCCTCCAGTCTATTTTCAAGGCCAAGTTATTATTTACTCCTTTAGAGTTTTTCACATCAGTGTTAGCTGATGGTTTATTATTATAATTATTATTATTATTATTTACTCCGCAGGAGTTTTTCGCGTCAGCGTTAGCTGATAGTCTTTCATTGAAGTTTGATTGACAGCAAATTTCCTCAAGTATCCAGGACTCTTCTCAGTATTCTAGCCGATCTCTATAATGTTGTGTTTTGGATAGCCTCCACTCGCCCTCTTATTTCCAAGTCCTACAGTCCCTTTAATAAACCTTCCATGATTTCACCAAGAATACCAATCACAATTGGTATAAACGTCACTTTCATGTTCCACTGTTTTTCAATTCCTTAACAAGGTCGACGTATTTATCCTTATCTTCATTTTCTTTCAGTTTTACTCTATGGTCAACCGGGACTGCAAAATCCACAATTTTGCAAGCTCTATTTTTTTGTTGATGAGTATAATTATTATTGTTATAAATTGCAAGGTTTCACAAAAACTGTTAAGTGATAGCAAGTTTCCTCAGTATTCCAGAACTCTTCAAAGTATCCAGTCAATCTCACAATTGTATGCATATATATATATATATATATATATATATATATATATATATATATATGATGTGTGTGTGTGTGTGTGCATTCAATTGTTTTTGTTTAATGGCATATTAAACATCCCCCATCCCACACACATATACGAGGATCATTAAATAAGTTTCCAGACTTTTTTCGTATGGGCACTTTTATTGATAGTACACTCATGAAACTCTAGTCCCCTTGGAAGTAATCTCCTCCGGCTGCAATGCACTTGTACCGTTCCAAAAACTTCTGGAAGTCCCCAGGGAAGTCCTCTTGTGTGAGCGTGTCAATGACCTTTGTCACAACCTCTTTCATCTCCTCAATTGTCTCATAACGACATCCTCTGAGCTTAGAAAATAACCAAAAGTCACAGGGAGCAAGGTCTGGACTATAGGGAGGCTGAGGAAATGTCTTGATGCCCATCTTGCTGAAATAGTCTGTAACAAGGATGGTGTTGTGGATTGGTGGAATTTCTTCAAATATAGTGACGACATACTACTTATCTATCCACAAGATCTTGATTTACATAGCACCACTGATAAACTGAACAATGTCGAACCTTCCTTAAAATTCACATATGAACTTGAATACAACTGCACCCTACCTTTTCTGGACATTTTACTTATTAGGAATATCAACAAACTAGAATTTAAGGTTTATCGTAAAACCACCTGTAAAAACGACTACATTCACTTTTATTCACACCACAACATCAATACTAAAAGAGGTATCATCATAGGTTTTTACCTCAGAGCTCTACACATTTGTTCCTCGAAATATTTTAACGATGAATTCATCCACATAGAAGACTCCTTCCTCAACCTACAGTACCCCAAATCCTTTATACATTATGCTAAATCTAAAGCCCTCAAAATCCACAACAAGAATCAATCTCAAACTGATGTCTACTCAATATCTGATAAAACTAGTCCCCCCCCCCATAGATACATAACTTGGCCAAACAATTCTTCTTCTCACAGCATAACAAACAATTTCAATAAACTCAATATCAAAACTATTTCTCTACCTTCTAAAACAATCCGCAAATTAGTACACTCTTGCCCTCGACGTAACATATTTTCTGACGCCGGCGTTTATTGCATCCCTTGTAAGGATTGTAAACTAAAATACATCGGCGAAACCTTCATATTTGTTTGAAAGAGCACAAAAGAGACATAAGAATTGGCAACTCAAACAACGCATTATTCCTACACATTTCTCAACATAATCATAACTTTGACTTCAACTCTGCTAAGATGCTCCCTTACATCCATAATAACAATCTTAGACGAATTTTCAAAGTCGCCGCTATCTCATTCCTTAATTCCATAAATACTCGTCCGAGCTTTTATAATATTTCTCCTTACTTGAGCAAACACATTTTAAATAGTTACAATATATTCCATTCTTAGTCATATTTTCCGTATATCTCATAATTTCAATGCTTTTTATTCTCCTTTTGTTCTTTCTTTCTTTGCTTCCTTCTGTCTCGAAATCTTTCTCGTTAAACAACGTACATAAACTCTATACAATATTCCTAATAAGTCAAATGAGGTAATTTAAACATCAAATGCTGATTCGCCAGTTAAACGGCCAACTTTTTCTTACTATACATATTTTCCCCTAGGTTTTTGTATTTCACATTTCTAATCATCCATCGTTAACTTAAAATTATTAATATCACCCCTCATGGTCCTGATGATGGTTCAGTAGAACCGAAACGCTATAGTGTCGACCCGTTAATAAATCATTCCTTCCACTTGGATCGTTGTTATCAGTTTTTCTACATATATATATAAATATATATATATGTATGTATGTTATCACTAATATTGATATGCTCTATCACTAATATTGAACACTTTATTCATGAATATACCAAACTATATATAAATTAATATATATAGTTTGGTATATTATCCTATCTTATATAGTTTGGTAAATTATCCTACCTAATATATATATATATATATATATATATATATATATATATATATATATATATATATATATATCAAGAGAGAGAGTTTGGTAAATTCATAAAGTGTTAGAGCATGTATATCTATGTTATCCTACCTTATATATATATATATATATATATATATATATATATATATATATATATATATATATATATATATATTTCGTTTCTTTCAAAAATAGGAATCACAGACCGCAGTTTGAAACTTGCCTCAGATCGTCTTCAGACCACGGGGCAACATGCATCAAGTTGGATTTGGTCGAAAGCGAGAAGTTTTCAGCATGAATGAAATACACGTTGAACCTGCATTCCCGTGTGATTACGTGACACCAGGAAACGGTTACTGTAAACGCGTAATGACATCAACGGCCGAAAGGAAACGCATTTTTTTTAAATCACAAACAGCACACTAAGAATAAAAATGAGCGTCCAATGTAGTCTCTGCTATTGATTGATCTGGCGTATATACATATAAATAAATATATATATAATTCTTTTAATACCCTGTCCGGTGGCAAAAGCTACTTGGTAGAGTCAAGAGTGGTAGTACCGCCTTGATCAATCGAAACTGTGTTATCACCCTGGTTGGCGACTGATGAGGGCAGGGTATCGCACGTGCTTTCACACGTTGCTTGATGAAAAACAATATATCACTAATATTAATATGCCCTTTCACCAATATTTAACTCATTATTTATAAATATACCAAACTCTCTCTCTATATATATATAGATATATATTTTTTGATTTATTCATAAATAAAGTATTCAATATTAGTGATAGGGCATATATATCTATGTTACCCAACATAACATATATATATATATATATATATATAGAGAGAGAGAGAGAGAGAGGGAGAGAGTTTGACATATTCATAATATGTTTAATATTAGTGATGGAGCATGTATATTTATGCTATCCTAACTTACATATATATTTAATATATATATCTATTAAGTTAGAAATTACCATGACAAGAAAGAATATATTTATTAGTTGTTTTTTTTTAAATGCCATCCAAATATATATATATATACATATATATATATTTGGATGGCATTTTCCTGGTGCTCTTTTTAAAAAAAAACTAATTCTAAATAGATTTCAGAAAACTATTCTTTCGGTGGAAACTTTTGCACCTACTTAATATCATATACCAAGTGTATACCAATCGTTACCTGATGCGGAAAAAATGTCGCTATCTTTTTTTCTATATAAATGGAGTTGACAATTTTAATCATTTTTTTTTTTTTCGGTTGCGATAGTAAAATTATTCCACTAGAATGGCAAGAAAAATGGAAGAATATCCCTTCGGACTTGTCATAAATTACGCAAAGTTTCATTCTCAACGACTGCAGTAACGAATCTAATAACGAAAGCAAACGCAAAATTACATTAGTAATTTCTCAATGTGATCTCGTGAATTTTTTCGAGACATTTAGAAAAGTCGTCTTATTGATAGCGATAAATTCTAATGAAAAAAAAAAATAGAAAAAAGAAATAGCTTTCAGGTTATTTATTCTTCAGAACCACAAAACTTGACAAAATTCCTGTTTTTTTTTATGTTGACAACCATAAAAGTTTGGTTCTTGCGTTATTGTAAAGTTGTAAAGTTGGCGAACGTAGTCGAGGGCGACCCGAAGGTTCCCTTTTCGATAGCTACTACAACGAGGTGTAGGGGAGGGCGCTACTCCTTTCCCTGGATTGCTCCACTTTACCCTTGATAAGTACCTTATATTGCTGAGTGTTAAACAAGGAGGTATCAAGTACCATTTTTAAAGTCTTAGAAATGACACGACCTGGGATTGAAACCAGGTCTCTCAAACCATTGGCGAACACTCTACCCCCTAGGCAACTATTGTTTGTTCAAATACTCTTCCTTTTATCTATGATAACTAGAAGGACAGACTGGGTTTTCCAGCCGTCTTTGGCGAGCGATCCAGTAAGAGTACATACTATCAACACATCACATACCAGCATGACGAAGTAGGGCTTGTAAACTATGTATTATTGTACTTTGGAGTGATTTTCAGCTTGTAGGTTAGGTTTCTATCCACAGCCATAAAAATCTATGAGAAACAACTAAGCTGTGTCATAGTTGTCAAGAAAAACGGACATATAATGAGGGCTTTAAGTGTGACCACCCTAAAAAAAGAAAAAGGTTTGAAAATTACTTTATAAAGTAACTATTTATTTGCTCATAGTTTCGAGCAAATCCTTTATAATACTTATAATTTGCATAGACATGGTTTTAAGCATTCCAGTGACTAATTCAAGTAAGTAATTATAATACTTAGTAAACAATTATAGCTTCAAGTAACTATTCTTAATACAAATCATTTGCATATAGTTATATGCTTTCAAGTAACTAATAATCCTTAATAGACAATTATAGCATCAAGTAACTATTCTTAATACAAATAATTTAGAGTAATATAATATCAAGTATTCCTATCTAATGTAAATTATTTACACACTGATCTATTTGTCTTATAGATGTGACCCTAACAGGAACTAGCACTCAAGATTTCGGGTCTTCCTCTAAACTCCAATTAGCCTAGAATATTTTCCAAGCCTTTGAGGCTTAAACTTGTGGGGTTTGTGGGGCTGAAGGTCACGGGTAAAGGGCAAGGCTTTGTTGCCGTTAGATATCTGACTCCATATTTTGGTTATTTTGTTTTACCCCCACGTTGGTTAGTCGGCGTTATGCCTTGCCCAAGAAAGTCCCTAACAGAATTATACAAAAAGAAAAGACAGCAACAGGTAAGAGACGAAGACGTTTCTTTTATACTTTCCTTTATTTACTGAGTTCAACAAACATTCCATGGATGAGGGAGTTGTTTCCTGAATACACAGAAATGGTTGAATCCCCCATTTAAGGTGTCAAAAATACGTTAATCGTTTTCATGTATGTTTGTGTCCGCATTTTGTATTTCGGGCTTCCATAAGGGTTAGTTTATTGCTCGGTTGTGGGTCTTGTATATTTCAACATAATGCTGACCGAGAGAGAGCTGCTACTGGGTGAAAGGGGCTAACCAACGCTACGTCCAAAGACGTATGCGTGGTGCCCAGACACCAGATGTTATCAACGATGTTATCAAAACGCTGGTCACTGTCTGAAAAAGAAAGGTAATCTATTCCCCTTTGTCAAGAGGATGCCTTTTTTCTTTTATGCATGCGTCACCCCTTTTTTCCTATTAGGGACCTCTGGGAGTTTCTGCAAATTTAAGTTTTCTTTTTTTAAAGATTCAATTTAAATTTTATTGATTTATTTATTCGTTCCCTACAAACTACTGTTGGTATTATTGTCATCATCATGTTCCAAAGCTTTTTCGTAATCCTGCCCTTTAGTCATTATGCCACACTATTTTCTTCTTGTTATCTCTGATCTTCTGACCGGAAGTTGGTGGTTTGTTTGTATCTAAAAGACTCAGAGAATTTTATGCGTTTCGTTTTCTTTCTAGGTTTTTATAACAACGTTTCAGTCAGTTATTTTGTCGCTGAGATCAATTGACAACCTCTTTCTTTCCTTAACTTTTCTTTAACAAACTTCAAGTTCCCTGCAACATGACAATGACAACCATTTTTGGCGAAGGAATTGCCGGCCGCCGCTAGCGTAATGCAAAGCTCTTCGAAAGAATTGAGCACTCTGGTAGCCGATAGGGTAATAAAAAAAATGTAAACAAAGGTTGCTGCTGCTGTTTCTAAAAATAAAAATACCTTAAAACTCCTTTATTAACGTGGTCTGCTTGGTGGACGAGTGGTCTGAAACACAGTCTAACGTAAAGTTGGACGGGTTTCGCTTCGAGCGTCCTGCGTGTCTAGCTACACTGAAGAGTTCTGATAGAACCAAACAGTCTGTCTGTTGATGACATATATCATAAGTAGGTATTTGCTCATGCATCACTTTTTGCTAAAGATATTTGAAGGAATCAGTTAGTGCAAAAAACAAAGGCATTAAAGAAATCTTTTAAGATTCTCTTTAGAAACTAGAAAAGAATTTGTTAAAAAAATAAATAACAAAAAACATCAAAATACCAAAAAAATTTATACGTTCCCAGGCAAATCAAAATTGAATAAAAAAAAATGAGAGAATAATTTTTCTTTGTATCGGACGAACTTAATTCGAATGACAAATCTGTTTAAAACTAATTAAACATCCTCGTTTTATTCATTTATTTACTTTATTTATTCATTTCTTCTATTAGACTTTTACGAAGAAGTAAAAAACAACATAAAAAAACTGAATAAAATTAATCAGTTGTCTCTTAGCAAGAATTTAATAGCAACAAAATGGCTGACCAATCAACATATAATGTCTAATAACTGTGCACTCATACATAAGCGAACAAAAAAACTGCTTTTATTCGGTTTCCTTATAGCTAAATTATACAAAAAAAAAAGAGTTCTTTTGTGCAGTTTAATCGGCTTAATAGTCGTAATATACATAAGTTGATAATTTCCTCCGCCTAAATGCGACATAAAATGTCTGAAAGAAATCAGTTTTCAAATCAGATGATTCAATAAAATTGTTGAATGTCTTGGTTACAACTCTCAACAACTGCTATCGCTGCTGAAGTCATTCTCCTGCAACCTTATTAAGTGACTGTATATTATCTCTGCTCGCATTATCCAACTTCTACCTTAATACACTACAACTGCTATCACTGCTGACGTCATCTCTCAATAACGTTACGTCCAATGACTACAGTCACTTCCTACTAAATTACTTTTCTCCTGTTATTAATATGTTCAATCTATGCGAGTTTTTCACACCAGAGTCAACCGGTGCTTTTTCAAATAAATCTCATCGACACCAAATCTTCTGGAATCTTTTAAGTTTTCTATCTGATCTTAAAAGTGTTGTGGCCTTGATAGTCTCGACCCTTCTTCTGTTTTCCAGTTCTCCTTGTCTCTTTACCTTGCTCAGTCGGCTGGGGCAGGGCAATACATCAACTGCTTCTCTACAGAGGGATAAGACTCCTCCAAAGAGTGGCCCAGTTGGCTGGAGCAGTAGAATACACCGACAGCATTCTGCAGTAAGACTCCCCTAACGAGTGTCCTAGATATGACACTAAACAAAGGTTCCATTAATGCTGGAGCTTTTGGGAATGCGGAGTACCCCTTCATTGCCATCGCGCCTACGTCCACTATGGCCTGGAGTGGGAATACCTGATAGGGTCCTATCTACCGGGTAAAATCGAACTAAACTATGTACTTAATTTTATGCTAAACTTAATTGTTTGAAATAGAACTGTTTTTGACATTTAAACTGTAAACTTATGTTAAAGTAATTTGCTTGAAATAGAACTGTTTATATGCTTAAAAAATGGATTTGACATTAAATAACCTACAATGGTTAATATGCCAATAATATGCCATAAAACCAAACCAACCAACCAACCAACCAACGCAGTCTCTTTACCAGAACTTTGAGTAATGTTCTAAGAGATCAAAGTACAATTCCTATTACCGTCATCTCGATCTATAGCTTTTTCAACTCTCTGGCAAGATCCAAATATTTTTCGATTTTTTCGCTTTCATTCGTTTTAGTTCTGTGGTCAATTGAAAACTCCACTTGGTGGCAATTTCTTTTCGTGTTGATTAATTCTAGGTCTGATATACTGGTTGGGATTTTGATGATTTGTTTGTTTTTAAATGTCCCAGAAAATTCATGCATGTGTGTTAACGAGTTTTCCAATCAGTTAATTCAAATCTAAACCGGACATTGGCATAATGGATAGAATGTTCGCCAATGGTTCGGGAGACCTGGATTCAATCCCAGGTCGAGTCATACCAAAGACTTTAAAAATGGTACTTGATGCCTCCTTGCTTAACACTCAGCATTATAAGGTACGGATCAAGGGTAAAGTGGAGCAATCCTGGGAAAGAAGTTGCGCCCTTCCCTACACCTTGGTGTAGTAGCTATCGAAAAGGGAGCCTTCGGGTCACCCTCAACTATGGTCGCCAACTTTACTTACTTTAATTCAAATCTTACATCTTTGAATTAATACTTCGTTACTGGGCTGATTTACTTTAGCTGGAAAATTGTGAATACAATGAAGGATTAGACAATGAGGCTGCATCTTCATCTGGTATTTCTATGTTTTGATGTATCTATTCACCAACCCCTCCACACATGCAGGGCACAACACAAGTTGATTTTAAGCGGAATTTAACAGGTTTAAATTCAGTTTTCCTTCTCGACCGGCTGACTTACCAAGGTGAAAGAGCCTAGTCTCTTGACCCGTAGCTAAAGGGAAAATAGTTGGATATATACCTTTCCCAAGGGTATCAGCACTATGTTAAATTCAAATAGCTTCATCCAGGATTTGAAGTCGGATCGCCGTGTCCATTTGCTACGACGATAACCATTATACCTCGAACGCCTTCAGGATTCGATGTAAGAGCAAAAAGTCTGACGCCATCGTAATATACTGCTGAAGCATTCTGGTTTAGATGTAATGATTCTTAAACACATAAAGCAAGCCTGAGTCAAAAATCGTCGATCAAGGCTTTGTTGACGACACTGCCGTTTTTTTTTGTTTTTTTTTTGTTATTACAGCCCGAGTATATGATAATGTGGTGACAGAGATGAAGCAGTTAATCGCATAATAAGCGAATGCAGCAAATTGTCACAGTAGGAATGTAAGACTAGGCACGACTGGGTGGGACAGGAGATCCACTGGGAACTGTGCAAGAGATTAAAGTTTGACAGCACTGACAAATGATATCTGCACAAACTAGAACCTGTCCTCGAAAATAAGACACATAAAATTCCCGGGGATTTTAAGATACAAATGGATTACCTAATCCCGAACAGAGGTCTAGCGTTCATTAACAACAAAAAAGAACCTGCCATCTAGTGGATTTTACTGTTCCAGTAAACCACAAAGTGAAAACAAAAGAAAGAAAAGATAGACAATTACTTGGACCGTGCTAGAGAGCTGAAAAAGTCTGGGAAAACGAAGATGGCGATGAAATCACTTGTAGATGGAGCATTTGGAACAAACACCAAAGACTTGGAAAAGAGACAGAAGGACTGGAAATCGGAGAAAGAATTGAGACTATCCACACCATTGCATTGGTAAGATCAGCTCGAATACTTAGAAGAGTCCTGAAAAACTGATAAGACATGTTATCACTCAGACTTCAGAGAAAAACAACCAATTACAACCGGTGTGAAAAACTTGCATGAATTAAAAATGATAATTGTATATTCAGGCAGTATAAGACATATTAAAACCACATATTGCAACTAATAGGAAAGATTGGAGTCGTTTTGTATGTTTGTCATATATATATATATGAAGAGTAAATAAAGGACTGTAATCCGACAATATGCAGAAAAACTGATAACAACGATCCAAGAGGAAGGAATGATTTATTAACGGGTCAACACTATAGCGTTTCGGTTCTACTGAACCATCATTTTTCTTTCTATACATATTTTCCCGTAGGTTTTTGTATTTCACATTTCTAATCATCCATCGTTAACTTAAAATTATTAATATCACCCCTCATGGTCCTGATGATGGTTCAGTAGAACCGAAACGCTATAGTGTCGACCCGTTAATAAATCATTCCTTCCACTTGGATCGTTGTTATCAGTTTTTCTACACACACACACACACACACACACATATATATATATATATATATATATATATATATATATCGTTGTAGACATTTTTAAAGATAACAAAGAAGTCAAGTCGATTACGATTTTTAATAATCTTCTTTTGTTGTTGTCTAATTTAATGTCGTAGAGTGGAATCAGAATGAGTAAAATCTGTTTAAAATTCATAATGTTCACATATGCATAAATTTCGAATTCTTTCGATCGGCGGTGAACAATGTCATGAAAGATAGTCTGATGTCGAATATTTTGAAATTGTTAATCGTAGCATTTTAATATTGTTAATCGTAGCATTATAGATTTTCTTTTTTTGCTTTTAAATTTATGTTATGTTTGGTGATGTTAAGAAGACTAAAGTTATTGCTAGTTTTTTTTTTTTTTTAATTTCATGAGGCAATAACTTTAATCGAATAAGATATCTAGGAAAGATTTTGACTTTTAGAAATAACTAAGAACATAATATCCCTCAAATAGTGTCCATTTTCATTTTCAAATTTATTTCTAGAAAGGCAACTACTGCGTCACCTGCTACATACATACATACATACATACATAGTAAGGCCTACGTAGTCAGCGAGACCCTAAGGTTCCCTTTTCAGTAGCTACAACACCAAGGTGTTGGGAAGGGTGCTACTTCTTTCCCTGGATTGCCCCACTTATTCTTGATCCATTCCTTTTAATGCTGAGTGTTAAGCTCGGTGGCATCAAGTACCATTTTTTGAGGTTTTGCAATGACTCGACCGAGGATTAAACCCTAGTTTCCCGGACCATTGGCGAACGCTGTAACCATTACGCTAACGGCCGGAAAAACTTTCTTGCTGGTCCAAAGAGAGAGAAAATAAATATTTTAAAATAAAAAGGTCTACAAAGGGGTTCATTTTTAAGTTACTTATTTTTCTTCAAAGATTGGTTGTCAGTCTAACTTTGTGGTATGTCAGCTGTCATGGATTATTTAGGGAGAAAGGCATTATAAAGGAGAAGAACAAGAAAACCCCGAAAAGATATAAACTATTTACTACCTAAAGACGATATAAAACGTCTGAAACATTTGTTAAAGAAAAATACTTACTTTAAAAAGGACTTTGTTGACCTTTATATATATATATATATATATGAGAAAGAAAACTTTAGTTTTTAAAATTAGATCCACACTTTTTGCTAGAGGTCTAACGTCATCAAAATAAAAATGATTTTTGGATAATATGTATTCTAATAGCCTTAAACCTGTAACGATACTGATCTAAACAATTTAATCTTTTAGAAACAGCCTTCTTTCTCGTATGTGAGTGTGTTTCGTTTCTTTGTTTACTGGCATATCAACCTTTAAAGGTTATTTAATGACAAAGTCAACCATCTAGAAGAACAGTAGCGGTACTATTTAAGCCAAAGCTGGGAGGAAAAGGGATTTCATACCTTTCCCGAGAGTATTTGTCCGAAAGTAAACGTAATACCACGACTAGAGTTCGAACTCGCTTACTACGATTCCACAGTCTATCGCGTTAACCATTACACCACGAAGACACAGCCTCTGTGTGTGTGTGTGTGTGTGTGTGTGTGTGTGTGTCTAATCCAGTTTTTTATATCTATAAAGAACAATATCGTATGATAGAACATATATATCTGGGCTTAGATTGTTTAGACGCAGAGTTAACGGCATTGAGTGGTTTTCAGGTGCTTCTGATGATTGCATAGGCGGGGGGAAACTGACTGACACCGAGTATAATTAACTACGTTTCTACGCCATCCTAAATTATATATATATATATATGTGTGTGTGTGTGTGTGTGTGTGTGTGTAAGGAGTGGCAATATATTAAATTGTTTTTTAATAAATTTTTGAAATTGCTTATTTCTTTTGTTGACATCCAACAGCCTAAAAAAGAAGAAAAAAAAGAACGCACACACACACACACACTCACACACATACAAACTACAACAACTCGGCACCTCAAGAATAAAATAAAATGAATTAGATATCTCACGTCGCATTTGACCCCGTCTGATTTGTTAACTCGTTAAACTCATTATTCTCTCCCTGATGTGGATAGAGAAGCTAGTGTATGATTCAATATGTGCATCGCCTTGGGATCTCCGAACCAATCAATGGTAGATCGATAATCGATAGAACTGCATCATAGAAATCTCCAATAAGAAAAGAAAGAGGGATTGAAATGTAATATATATATATACATCAGACAATGCAATCGTATCATCCGACAATCAATCAACAGCCAAGTGAGACAAAATCCTTTTCTTCCGGAGATAAGTAACATAATAATAATAATAAAAAACAAGAATCTATATTATAATAATCTGATTTTTGTATATTTCTAGGTTACTGTAACACAGCAAAAACTTTCGAGGTGTCCGTGGTGTAATGGTTATCGTTGTAGGAAATGGACACGGCGACACGAGTTCAAATCCTGGACGAGGCTGATTGCATTTCACATAGCACTTGGGAAAGGTATGAATCCAATTATTCTCTCTCCAACTATGGGTAAATAGTAGGACAGACTAGGTTCTTCAGCCTTGGTGAGGCAACTAGTCTAGGAGAAGGAAAACTCTGAATTCAAACCTGATAAACTCCGCTTAAAAATTGACCATGTGTCATATGCTGCCCGAGTGGAGGGGTTGGGTAAATAGGGTAACACAGCAAAAACGGTACACCGTTGCGAGATTTTTGTTTATGCAATACCTTATAACATACTTTTACTTTAAAAATTCAACAAATATCATTTTAAATGATAACAGTGTTTATTGACGTAAATCGTTTTAACTGTTTGTGGTCTTAAAAGAATAGGATTAGATTTGATTGAAAATCCGTTTTGTGACTTCTGTTATTACTACACGAAACAATTTAAGATTATTATTGAAGAATAATATATTTTGTGAATCATTAATAATGATATAAATATAACAAAATTATCATAAAAGGAGAAAAATATTGTCGTCGCTCAGTTTACTTTGATCAAAGCAATTTCATGTCTATTTATTTAGCAATATTACATTTTATCTTAATATCAATTCGGCCGAAAACATAGATATATTTAAAAAAAAAAAAACATTCAGCACTTTCATTGTTTGATATTGTGTTAGTAGAGCGTTATGAAAATTTCAAAATATTAAAGAATAAAGCGATGACTCGGATTCTTCAATATATCTCAAGTTTTTAACCAAATTAATATCAAGATATATATATATATATATATATATATATATATATATATATATATATATATATATATATATATATAATGATTGATTGTTTCGTTGGGTGTTGCTCCCAGCAGTTGTACTGCCACCTTCCTCCCATCTCTAACACCACCAATGTAAGACGAAAACGACATGCGGATAGACAAGGATGAACTCATGTGACGTAATCGTATGAACCTCTGCATATCGTCTGGGCAGTGAACGGACACGAGATGTTTGGAAAATCTGCCGGGAGTGATAGATGATGGGTACGAGTGGAGAGAAAGAGAGACAGGGGAAATCCGTACTAGCAGCGTGACTTGATGATATATATATATATATATATATATATATATATATATATATATATATATATATATATATATATATCGCGTGTCTAGCCACACTAAAGAATTGTGATATAACGAAAGAGCCTGTCTCCGGATGACTATATATATATATATATATATATGCATCCATTCATCCATCTGTCTATCGGATTTTGGTTATAGACTGCGTCGCATTGTCGGAGCAGTATGTCGTCGAATTGTCTGGTCTTCCATACTTCTTGGGGAATCTTGTCCAGCCCTGCAGCTTTCCTAATTCTAATTTTTCTGAGAACCGTGTCGAGTTCTTCTTGGGTGAACAGTCCTAGTTTAATGTCCAATTGCTTACTAATTATTCTGGTGATTGGTTCATGCGTTACTTTCGGTGGGTTTCCAAGTAGGTTTTCGAAATGCTGTTTCCACAGTTTTATTCTTTCCTGTTGGTTTGCAGCTTTCAGTTTTGCTTTGACTGTGCTCTCTCTTCTACTCACTTCGTTTATCATTTGCCAGGCTATCCTAGATTGTCTATCTTCCACTGAGTCTCTAATCTTATCTATCTGATTTTGTATGTATTCTGTCTGTTCCTTTATATATATGCCTGCTCATTGATATTGTGCCGTTATTAGTTTGTGTTTATTGGGTTTTTTCGATAGTTTTTGGAGGCTGTTTTCACGAGTGCACGTTTTTTTCTCACCGCTAACGTTTCCCATGGGACTCTATATTTAGTTTTGAGTTTTGTTGGAATACATTTCGCTGCTGCCTCGAGGTCCTGGAGGCGGCAGCGAAATCTTAGATATTAAACACTGCTAAAGTAAAAACTTCCTAATAACGGTGAAATGTCTTTTATTTTTCAATATATATATATATATATATATATATCAGTGAAAAGTATTCGGCCACAATCAATTTTTTTTATTTCTCATCTTAAAAGTGTTATTTTCAATGAAACAAGTCAAGCACCACAATGGTTTTATTCATTATACTAAATACAAGTCTTCATGAGTCACATTAGATATAAATTAAACAAACAAACAAAAAAAAAAACAAAAACAAAACAAAGAAAGACAAATTCTTCAATTTTTGATTAATCAAAATCACCCTCTTTGGTCGCTATCACTGCTTCACAGATTCTCAGCATTCTTCCTACCAAAGACTGGAAGTAGACTGAAGATTGTTCTGCCCAGTTTTCTTGCAAGAGTAACCAGAGGGGAGCCACGCTTGTGGGTTGTTTAGCTCTGACTTTTCGCTCAAGTTCATCCCACACCAGTTCAATGGGATTTAAGTCCCCTGTTTGCTCCGATCAAGACATGCTGTTCTTCTATGATTTTAATGTACCTTTGGCAGAGTTTACAAGTATGCTTTGGGTCATCATTTTGAATGAGCACAAATCCTTAATCCAAAAGCCGCATTACAGATGGAATCACGTGATGCTGCTGTATGCTGTGATTGCTGGTTTGATTTAATTAGCCCTTCATCTGGTGCAAATCCTCGACTTTGCAATTGGCAAAATCCCCCTATACTATAACAGGGCCTCGTTCATGCTTTATGGTTGGTGTGATACAAGGAGTTGCAGCTCTGTTGTGAACTCTTCACAGCACATAGAACCCCCCCCCCACTACCACCATTTCGATTCGTCATTTCAAAGGACTTTATTTCACTGCTCTTTTGTTTAGTCTTTTTGCGCTTAGGCTCACTCGAGCCATTTGAGATCGTTTTGCTTCCTCAACAGTGGTTTCTTCACAATAATTCAGCCGTATAGGCATGTTTTATTGAGTCTTCACCTTACAGTGGATATTGACATATTTTTTTTCATGACATTGGTTCAGTTGGGCCGTGATGTTTGGAGGAATCAGACTTCTGTCATGCAAGATGGTCACTCTGATAAAATTGTCCTCTGCACAGGTAAAACTGGTAATATCTTGCAAGCAGTTATTCAACACATTATAGTCTGATTTTATATTTGATTTGGTTTCATGACATATCAACAATTATCGGTTATTTAATTCCAAATCCTTTTTTTACATATATATTAAAGATATATGACTTGTAAACACGTTTTGTAGATACACTTCGTAAAATGATCAAACAGTTCTTTTTCTAACAATTCAATTTAGCATAAGTCAACAAAGTTAAATGTTTCCAAGTATTGCTATGTATCACTAATAATTGAATTAAACATTAATCATTTATTTTCACACTGTTAAATGAGCAAAGAGATCTATTTCAAGCAATTCAATTTAGCATTAGTCATTTATTTGCACTCTGTTTAAATGTCAAACAATTCTATTTGACCCATAGATAGGACCCTTTCATGTACTACCACTCCGGGTCAGAGTGGACCTGGGAGCAATGGCAATGAAGTTGTACTCTGCATTCCCTCAAGCTCCAGTATTACTGGAGCCTCTATATGAGATTGTTTAATGTTATATCCAGGACACTCATGGACTGGGTTTTACCCCTCTGCAGAAATGCAGTCGGTGTATTCAACAGCCCCAGCCGAATATTAATGAGTTCAAGTGCTGGTATAATGTAACTTCTACTAAAAAAGAAAAATGCTTTCAAATTAGTTTTTCAAAAGATATTTGGTAATGTTAAGGTCAAAGTTACTGAGAAAGTCTTGTATTTAGTATAATAAAAACATTGTGATATTTAACTTGTTTCACTAAAAAATATACTTTTAGGATGAGAAATAGTTTTTTTAGGGAGGCCAAATACTTTTGACTAGTAGTCTATATATTCACACACACACACACACACACACACACATAGTCCCACAAATATATTATTATCATTATTTACTCCTTTAATGTTTTTCACATCAGTGTTAGCTGATGGTTTTTCACTAGAGTTTGAGTGACAGCAAGTCTTCTCAAGTCTCCTAGACTCTTCTCAATATTCTGGCCGTTCTCAATAATGCTGTTATTTGGATAGTTTCCACTCGTCCGCCAACTTCCAAGTCCTCGAGGCCCTTTAATAATCTTTTAGTTACTGTGCCAAAAGCACCAATCATAATTGGTACAATCGTCACTTTCATGTTCCATAGCTTTTTCAATTCTCTAGCAAGGTCGAGGTACTTATCCTTCTTTGCACATTCTTTCAGTTTATTGCTATTATCATTTACATCTAAAAGCGTTTTAAATCAGTAAAATACAGAGCTCTATGTACAAAAAGTAATATCATAAAATTTTGACATTGAAACAAAATAAAACAAGATAAAATCTTATGACACTGAATTCTGAGAAATCGATTTTCAAGTGAGCTTGTATTGAAACGACGATAACAGTAACATCGATACACGTCGATAGATAAGACGTCTTGACATAGGCTCATCTGAACATCGATCACGGGAAATATAGACATGAATTTTTACCCTATATATATATATATATATATATATGTGTGTGTGTGTGTGTGTGTGTGTGTGTGTGTGTGTGTGTGTGTGTGTGTGTTGAAATGATAGATTGTGGTGATTCTGACAAGATGATAAAAATAAGTGGTAAGATGGATAAAAGAATGAAGAATTTAGACTGAAGAAATTCTTTGAATAAAGAATGAAATATCACTACTAAACTCTTTATAAGTGTCCGATTTATCCATCTTTCCATATATATATATATATACATTTATATATATAAGTCTATGTTGCACTTGATAAAACAAACAACCTAATTATACAACAGTGACTTTTCGGGGCGAGGTATTTGCTGCCTAAATTACTTATCTCCTCTGTCACGTGATCAATCTTTTCCATGGAAACTCTTGATCGACGTTTCGTCTTCCGTTGGGATTAATTTGAAAAACAAACACAAGTTTAATTTGCGTCTTCCAGCTGAACCAGGGGATCATCTTTACCTATAGCTCATTTTATATTGAATTTAATTTCAGGAAGTGTTAAACGCAAATTATCGGGTTGGTGCAAAAACAATTTTCAGTGCGATTTTTAATCAACTTTAAAGTAGTATATCTCAGCTTAGAATAAAATTTATTATTCGAAATAAGAAACATTAGAATCTGCACGTTTTCTGCCTTCAATAAGGAAGTTTAATTATTCTAGTAGCATTGAATTCTGGAGTCTTGAAATTGATGAATTCTTCAAAAGTGATTTTGAGCTGCTGCTGCAAAAAAAATTGTGGAGGTGCTTGGAAAAGTGGTAGTCAGTCGAGGGAGAGTAAGATCGGTGAGGTAGGGTTTCCTAGCCTAGTTTATTTTTAAATTTCTGTATTATCATTTGGCGTTGTCATAGGGTCCTTTTTGATCGGCAAGTGTCGAGCGTAAATGCTACGTTTCTAGGTGAATTGTGTCATACTTCTTTGATGTAACAGTTTCATTGGGAGGAAGTTTAGCTGATGTGTCTCGTTGCCAACCATCAAACTGGAACAATAAACTTTTAATGTGGTAGCTTGGGTTTGAAGAAGTTTTTTTATGCTTCTATTCGGGCCAACAACAATGCGAAACGGTGTCGGTTGTCGCTTACAATTCAATTTTATCACAATGCTCAAAGAAGTACCGAGCAAACTTCCCGCTGGCGATTTTCTTGATGTTCGTTCAGTTCATGCGAAGGTGGGGGGGTCCTCGTGGCGTAATGGCTAATGTGCTGAACAGAAACATCGTTGTAAGCAACATCGATGTCGCAGTCGAGCTATTATGTTCAATAACCTTAAGGAAAGTGATAAACCCCTTTATTTCTCGCCAGCAGTGGGTTAAATAGTATCACCACAGTTCTTCTACTCGTATGGTTTTGGCATTGCTTTAACCATTACACCACATTTATTTAATACTACTAATTTGTTTGTACACGGTTTCAAGCATTGCTATCTAATTCTAATAACTATGTAGTTTTAATTAATTATTTCTATTCAATATTAGTCATTTGTTTGCACACAGTTATATAGTTTCAAGTATTCCTAATTAATGCTAATATCAATATAGTTTCAAGTATTTTTTTCTAATAATAATAATAGCCACTTGTTTGTGCACAAATTGTTTCAAGTAACTAATAATAATCCTTTGTAAACAATTATAAGTAAGTAAAGTTAGCGACCATAGTCGAGGGTGACCCGAAGGCTCCCTTTTCGATAGCTACTACACCAAGGTGTAGGGGAGGGCGCTACTCCATTCCCTGGATTGCTCCACTTTACCCTTGAACCGTACCTTATAATGCTGAGTGTTAAGCAAGGTGGTATCAAGTTCCATTTTTAAAGTCTTTGGTATGACTCGACCTGGGATTGAACCCAGGTCTCCCGGGCCATTGGCGAATACAAATAATTTACAGTTACACTTTATTAGGTATTCCAATCAAATACAAATAATTTTCTCTCATTCGTTTGATTTTAAGCAACAACTCTTCATAATTTACAATATATGGCATTTCTATCGAATACAAATAATTTTTAAAGAAATCTATTTGAGCCCTAGATGTAACCGTAACGAGTAATAACACAACGGATTAGAATGGACCTGAAAGTGATAGTAATGAAGGAGGTCCTCCACACAGCCCTCCACACAGCCCCCCTCCCCCAACAGGAGCCTGATCATCAAATGCAGTTTAGTGTCATAACCGGGACACCTTTTATTTGAGGGGTTTGTCTTATCCTTCTGCTGGGGATAGTTATCATATTCTAAGCCCTAAGGACAGAGCGAATTATCTATTAGATTCCCACCTAGGGGTCGAATAGATCTGTCCGAAAATTATGAGTATTAGATAAGAATACTTGAAACTATAGAACTTTATGGTGTAATGGTTAGCATGTTAGACTAGCAAACCTACACGAGTGAGTTCGATTCTCATTGGGTGCCCCATTCATGCGGCCTTCTGCTACATCTAAACAAAAAGTTTAGTAAATTACAACTATAGAACTCTGTACAAATTATTTGTGTTAGGAATAGTTACTTGAAGCAATATTTGTTCAGAGACAATTACCATTAGTTGCTTGAAACTATATAACTGCAGCAAAAAAGACTCACCATCATCATCATCATCATGTTGTGCTGCAAGCACAGATCTCTCTTACCCTCTCTTGGAACCCGTCTCTATTGTCCATTGCTCCCGGGAGGTCTTCAAGGCTACATCCTGTATCTGCAACAAAACTGTTATTCTAGCTGATCGTCCTACCTTTGCCCGTCCATGTGAAGGGGTCTACCAGAGTATGTCACTTATGAGTTCGTCCTTACCTCTACAGCAGTGTCTCGCATGTTTGGTTCATCTAACTTTGATAGTTTTCGTGATGAGTGGTAGGTGGCCATACAGCTGCTGCTTTGTTGGGTGCTTCCTCCAGGACTTGTTCAATATCGCTCAAAGAATTCTTGTGTAATTGCTGTCTAGCGTTTTCTCCATACGTTTAGTTAGTGTCCATGTAGTGCATCCATACAGCAGTATCGACACGACCGCTTCTTGGAAAAAAAACTGCGTTTTATTTTATCAGTCAGTTCTGACTTCCATATGACCGATAGCCTGTTGATAGCTGTCCATGACTTTGCTTGTCGCGTGTTGATGTCTGTTTCGGTTGATGAGACACTGCTCCCTTGGTAGGTGAACTTGTCTACTAGTTCCAGAGAGCTACTGTTTAGTGTGGAGATGTTGCCGGTTTGATTAAAGCACATATATTCCGTCTTGTGTGCATTGACATAGGGGCCTATGCTGCAGCTGCTCGTTCCAGACTATGTAGCAGGGTTTCGGTTTGGGCGCTTGTATTTGCCAGAAGCGCTATGTCATCGGCATAGTCCGCGTCCGTAATTGTTTGTGCGGGATACCTTCTGCTTCTTTCCTTTGTTTGCTTGAAACCGTTTTATTTGATTTTGTCAACAGACGTTCTAAGCAGGTAGTCTAGACAGATGATAAAGAGGTGTGGGGCTAATGTGTCTCCTTGCAGTACACGTGCTACAATGCTGAAGTTGCTTGTATCGCCGTCCGGGGAGCGGACTTTTTCTTTTGTGTTTCTATATAGCATCATTATGGCTGCAACGGTGTCTTTTGGTAGGCCGTAGGCGAGTAGTATTTGCTCTATCTTTCCTCTGTGTAAGGAGTCAAAGGGTTTAGCGAAGTTGACAAACAATATTGTTGCCTCAAGGTTTTTCGCACTTACACCTTCAAGAAGTCGACGGATAGTCAACATTTATGATGTCGTGGATCTATTTCTCCGAAAGCCATTTTGCTTCTTCCAAAGTATGTTCTCAATTTTGGGTTCAATGCAGTTGCGTAGTAGAGCATTAAATATCATAAGGGTTATAGCTTGGTAGTTCTTGGCTAATCTAAGATTGCCCTTTTTAGGGAAGGGGAGGATGCATCCATAACTCTTCTTATTCTTCTTGAAGATAAATTGTTTGTGGTCTGAGAGAGGGAGAGACAGACAAACGGAGGGAGAGGAATGGAGACTGCCACATTGACCCATAACTTCTTCACTTGACAATACAATGCTGTGTGATCTTCAAAGCCCCACTTAGCACTTCTTCCCCTACTCTGTAGGACCTTGGCCCCTGCAGGGCACCCAGCGACTCGCTGGGCTGTCCGTGAATGACTAAATCTATTTCAACACTGAAACTCACACTGCCCTGTATCTTTTGTGAGCGTCTGCATATTTCATTTCATTACACCCACACACTTCCTTTCATCCACGTGACTGCTTCCGCTTCTTTTCACAGGTGCGTCCTGTGCAGAGAATTTCTGATTGACGCCTCGGTCTAGGATCAATATGCAACAAGAAAAATAGTCGTAATTTACTAAGATTTTTGCTCAGATGTGCTACAAGACCGTATGAATGAGGCACTCAACGAACTCACTCTTGAAAGTTTGCATGTCTAGCTTGCTAAGCATTGCACTACCCAAGGCGTCCCGGACAAATAGTTGTATTTTCTATTTTAAAGTGAAAGGTTTATATACCTACAGTTTAACTACAAGTCAGCCATGAGTTGTCAGTGGTCCAGTCACACAACTGCCATGCAAATTAGTCAACAGAACCACTAGTGGTGGGCTTTGTAAAATCTGCTCAGGTCGGCAAATGGCGCTATCATCACCTTGTTGGTGGAATTAAACATAAATGAAAAAACAATCAAAAATCATATGAATTATGTCAAGTTATGTTTTAAATGCTCACTGAATTTTTTTGACGGGAGAGTCCTTGTGGCGTAATGGCTAAAGTTCTGGATTACAGACTTGCAGGAAGCGAGTTCGAACTCCAGTGATGCTATTATGTTCACGTGTAGATTAATACCCCTTTAATCTTCTTCATCTACAGGTTAAAGAGTATCATAGCTATTTTTCTACAAGGGTGGATTTGGCATGAAATAACCACCGAATGTTAATATGCCATTAAACAAAGAAGCCAAACCAGAATTTTCTCGAGTGTTTGAATTATTAATTTGGAAATCTATTATTCTTCAACTATATATATATCATCATCATCATCATCATCATGTCGCGCTGGTAGCACGGATATCCCTGACCCTCTCTCGCCACTCCTCCCTATCGTTCATCGCCCCAGGCAGGTCGTCAGGACAACATCCCGTATCCTCACATAGCTGCTGAATGTATGTTCGTGCTGGTCGTCCTGATTTTGCACGGCCATGTGTGGGGGTCCATAAGAGTACATCTCTTATGAGTTCGTCCCTGCTTCTCCAGCAGTGTCCTGCATGTCTGGTTCGTCTAACTTGAATAGTTTTCGTAATAGGGGGCAGGTAGCCGTACAGTTGGTGTCTTGTGAGGTGTTGCCGCCAGGACTTGTTCAAGATTGCACGTAGCATTCTTGTGTAATTGCCGTCTAGCTTCTTCTCCAGCCGTTTTGTTAGCGTCCATGTAGTGCTCCCATGTAGCAGTATCGATGTGACCGCTGCCTGGAAGAAACTGCGTTTCATTTTATCGGTCAGGTCTGATTTCCACATAATTGACAGCCTATTGATAGCTGTCCATGCTTTCGTTAACCTCGTGTCGATGTCCTTTTCAGTTGATTCGACGCTGCTTCCTAGGTAAGTGAATTTGTCTACTAGTTTAAGAAGGGTTCCGTCTAGAGTGGAGATGTCCCCGTTTTGATTATAGCACATATATTCCGTTTTGTGTGCATCAACATAGAGGCCTATGCCTGCGGCTGCTCGTTCCAAACTATGCAGTAGTGTTTCGGCTTGGTCGGGTGTATTTGCCAGTATCGCTATGTCATCGGCGTAGTCGGCATCGGTAATTGTTTTTGCGGGGTACCTTCTGCTTCTTTTCTTCGTCAGCTCGAAGCCATTCTCTCTGATTTTGTCAATCGATGTTCTAAGTACGTAGTCTAGACAAATGATAAAGAGGTACGGAGCCAGCGTGTCTCCTTGTAGTACTCCTGCTACAATGTCGAAGTATTCCGTGTCTCCATCTGGTGATCGTACTTTTACTTTGGTGTTTCTATAGAGAATCGTTATTGCTGCTACGGTTTCTTTAGGTATGCCGTACGCTAGTAGGATTTGTTCCATCTTTCCTCTGTGAATGGAATCAAAGGCCTTGGTAAAGTCGACAAATATTAATGTCGCTTGTAGGTTTTTTGCCCGTACACCTTCAAGGATTCTACGGATGGTTGATATTTGTGAGGTCGTGGATCTATTTCTTCGGAAGCCATTTTGGTTACGGGAAAAACGGAAACAACAAATACAGCCTCCACAACACTAATAGGAATGGGCAACATCTAACAGATTTCATGATAGAAAATATATTAGCATGCCTCAATACAAACTACCAAAAAAGGGAGGGCAAACTATGGACATACACGTACGTGAACAATACTAAAGCTCAGATAGACTACGTCCTTATAAACAAGAAATGGAAAAATAGTGCAATGAATTGCGAGGCATACTCCTCTTTCGAGGGTGTGTCCACCGATCACCGAATAGTCACGGCGAAAATACGGCTAAGCCTACGAAAAAACGCCAAACGAACAGCGACCACCAAACACTATGACTGGGCCCTTTGAACAACAGAGATATAAGAGATAAATACGTATTAGAATTAAGAAACAGATTCGAAACACTACAAGAAAAAACAGAAAAAAGTACACCAAACGACGAATATGAAAACTTCATCAATGCGCACCTCGAGGCAGCAGCGAAATGCATTCCAACCAAACTCAAAACTAAATATAGAGTCCCATGGGAAACTTTAGCGGTGAGAGAAAAACGTGCACTAGTGAAAACAGCCTCCAAAAACTATCGATATATATATATATATAAACAAGTGTGCAGTCGGTACGTCTTGATAAAGATTGTATATATATATATATTTGATGACGATCATATGTATATATATATATCTTGTCATCTACGGACAGACTGCTTCGATGTATCACAGCTCATCAGTGCGGCTGGACACGCGATATTCTTCAAGCTGTAATCGAAACCCGGCTGACTTTACGCCAGTCGGATATCTTACCTTAGAGCTATTAGCATCGTCAGCGTAAGCGAAGGAATTTTTACGCATATGTATAATTTTCCTTTGTTTACGTATGCGTTTAACGGCAACCGGAGGGCTCAATTCATTAGAAGATCTTTGCATTATGCGAATAGCAACTGGTAATTCCTGGCGAGAGTGCTCAACCCCCTCCTCCGGGATGGGGAGCATATATACATATCCTCATCATGTCGTGCTGCTCGCACGGATTTCCCTGACTCCCTCTCTCTCTCGCTATCCGTCTCTATCATCCAACACTTCCAGCAGGTCTTCCTATGCTACATCCTCTGTCCGTACCGAGCTGTTGTAAATAAGTTCAAGCAGGTCATCCTACATTTGCACGTCCGTGTGAAGGGGTGCATAGTAGAACGTCGCTTATGTGTTCGTCTTTGTTCCTCCAGCAATGTCCTGCATGCCTTTTTAATCGAATTTGGATGGTCTTCGAGATGCATAGACTCGTCTAGACATCTTGATATCGTGACTTAATTTTATATCGTGACCTTATTTATGTTGTGACTTTATTGCATGCCGTGACTTTTATTTTATACTATGACTTATTTTATATCGGAATTTTTTTTAAGGTGCTCAGTCATGCTTAGTTTCGGGAGACGGCGGATGCTACTTCTCTACAATCCAGTGTTTCGCCGTTCAAAAAGTATCACGGCTGACTTCATAATTTTAAAAAGTGATCTATAACTAGGCCATTGGCCTAATGAGTAGAATGTTCGCCAATGGTCCAGGAGACCAGGGTTCACGCCCAGGTTGAGTCATACTAAAGACTCAAAAAGTGGTACTTGATGCCGCCTTGCTTGGCACTCAGCATAATAAGGTAAGAATCAAGAGTAAAGTGGAGCAATCCAGGGAAATCAGTAGCGCCCTCCCCTACACTACGGTGTAGTAGCAATTGAAAAGGGAGCCTTCGGGTGCCCCTCAACTAAGGTCACTAACTTTACATACTTTACTTACAACCCGTCTAGATATCATAACTTTATTTTACAAGTTGCCTGGTGCATACATCTTCATTTTCTCTCTCTCTCTGCACATAGTCTACACTTGATATTATCCTGAGTATTATTTATTCTCGCCTTTACTTTCTTCTTCTTCTTCTTCTTTTTCTTCTTCTTCTTCTTCTTCTTCTTCTTCTTCTTCTTCTTCTTCTTCTTCTTCATTTAAATACAATCGTCTTTTTTATATGAATTCTATGAAGAGGCTGTGATTTAATATCGGAACCGAAACGAAATGCTGGTGTGAAAAACTCGCAAGAAGTAAGATAATAAATACATAGACATGGCTACGCAAGGGAAAATTCAAGAGAGAAATTGAATCGCTTCTATTAGCATCACAAAATAACGCCATGTAGACCAATTACATCATAAGCGGATGCAGTAAACGATCACAAAAGGAGTATAAGACCAGGCACGACTGGGTGGGAAAAGTGATCGACTAGGAATTCTGCAAAAGATTGAAGTTTGGCCATAACTCCTAATTATTTATGCACAAAATAGAATCCATTCTAGAAAACGAGACGCATAAAATTCTTTTGGATTTTGAGATACAAACGGATCATTTGATCTCGGCCAGAAGACCACAATTTTTTAAAAAATCGAGAATTTTGCGGTTCCGGTGGATCCCTGTGTGAAAGAAATCGAAAAGATAGACAAATACTTAGACCTTGCCAGAGAACTAAGAAAGCTGAGAAACATGGCGGTGATAGTGATACCAATTGTAGTTGGAGCTTTTGGAACGGCTCCCAAGGGCACGGAAAAAAGACTGAAGAAATTGGAAATTAGCGGAAGAATCAAAACCATCTTGATCACAGTATTGTTGAGATAGGCCAGAATACCGAGAAGAGTCCTGGAGACTTGAGGAGACTTGCTGTCATTCAGCCTTCAGTGAGGGACCACCATCCAGTGCTAATGTGAAAAACCGCGCGGAGTAATTTATGATAATGATAATACTCCTGCACTGTTAAAATCAGCTTGGATATCTAGAAGAATCCTGAGGGTCTGATGAGACTTGCTGTCACTTAGACATCAATGAAAAATGCACCTGTAAGAGTTGGTGTGAAAACTTCTAATAATAATAATAGTAACGGAAACGTGTATCTCTCTGCTCACCAAGTACAAATGCAGTTCACCCACATCTTTCCTCACTTCAGCTCTCCACAATGCTGCATACGGATTCCTCGCGAGATTGTAATTAATTTAAGAAGACATGAAGTTTTCACGGTCTATCGATGGTCTCTGTTCGGATTTTAAGAATTAAATTTATTTATCAGGAAAAAGGTGAAATGGTAACTGCAAATTGTCCTCTCTCCATTTTTTTTTTTTGGTTTTTTGTTTGTTTGTTTGTTTCTTTTTTTTTTTTTTTTTGAGTATTTTTCCTCCTGTCTCTTCTGGCAATTCATCAATTTGGACAGAAAAAAAAAAAAGAAAAGAAAAAAGAATTCTAAATTTGTGATAGAAATCTGCCAAAAATGTCGTCTAAGATAGGCAAATTAAAATGTTTTGAAAAGTGACATTTTTTGGTAAATAAGTAACTCATCACTCAAGCGCACTATCTCCAGTTCTCCTCTCTCTCTGTTAATATATGCGTAATTGATTAATCAAATTTGACACCCTATACGGCTTTTTATGCGACACCACTCCCCCTAAGTTTTCTTTCCCAATCCCGATAAGTATTCCTACGGTAGCGTTGCTGCTTAGACCAGATGATCACCTGTGGCTGGACGCAAATGAAATAAAATGGTTAGGCCGAGATCGTCTTGAAATGGCCCATTATGAGAAAAAGACCTGGGCGATAAATTGTAGTTGTCAACAGCCTTTTTTCGGTTAAAGCAGCACTCTCAGTTCAAACAGAGACTTGAAGGAGAAGAAGAAGACAAATGCGTCTTAGCCAGGTATCTTTATCTGAAGCATACAGCGGAATTGTCTGTTTCAGTTAGTCTCTTAGGGCGAAATGACGGTACTTTTTTTTATAGAGGTTTGGCTTCTTTGTCCTGACAGAATCGCCCTATGTATCATCAATGAAAACCACGACCAATTTCTGTTGACCAAGTTCACCAAGTTTGCTACACTTGACCTTTGCCTTAGAAATGAACCTGGTCACTTCCTTATTTTTCTCAGACGTTTTCTTTTGAATAGAAGGGTGCCAGCTTATATCATTACACTAAAAAGTATTATTAAAATTTATCCAGTCATTTTTTGGAAAATAGTCAACAGGCACCAAATCTGAACGCATCCATCACTTCAACGGAAATCAATAATAATGATAATAATTACTTGAATCGTGCTTGAGAGCTAAAAAAGTTGTGGAACGTAAAGATGACGATGGGAACAATTTTACTTGGTGTGTTTTGAACAGTTACCAAAGATTTAAAAAGAGTTTGGAGGAGATCAGCAGGGGGGAGATTCAAAACTATACTGACCTAAGCATTGTTAGGAACGGTTAGAATACTGAGAAGAGTCCTGGAAACCTGAAGAGATTCGCTGTCACTCTGACTTCAGAAAAAAAAAACACCTGCGATCACTGGTGTGAAAAGAACTCCCAATAATAATAATAATAATAATGATATTGGCCATACTACCAAATGGTATATGCACAAACCCGAATCCGTCCGGGAGAATAAAACGCACAAAATTCTCAGGGATTTTGAGATATAAATAAATAACCTTATCCTGGTCAGAAGACCAGACCCAGTGATAGCAAAAAAAAGAAAAAAGAAAAGAAAAGGAATCTTGCCGAATTTGTTTTGGCTTCTTTATTTAATAGCATATCAACCTTTGCAGATTATTCAATGCCAAATCCATCCTTTAAGAAGAACAGTCATGCTGCTATTTAACCCATAGCTGGGAGGATAAGGGGGTTCATGATCAAACCTTTATTTCTCAAGGGTATTAGTCCGAAAGTGAACGTAGTAGAATGACTGGAGTTCGAATTGGCTCACTACGATTCCAGAGTCCATCACTTTAACTATTACACCGCGAGGACACCTCCTCCAATACTTGGATTTTGTCAGAAAGCTAAAAAAAGCTGTGGAACATAAAGGTGATGGTAATGCCAATGGTAGTTGGAACTTTTGGAAGAGTCGTCAAAGACTAAGAAAAGAGTCTGAGAAAATGGTGAACTACGGAAGAATCGAGACGATCCATACCTGGCCGAATCGGCTGGGGCTGCAGAATACACCGACTGCATCTCTGCAGAGGGATGGCACTAAACAATCTGACGGTAAGGCTCTAGTAATAATGCAGCTTTGGGGAATGCGGAGTGACTCTTTATTGCCATCGCTCCCAGGTTCATTCAGGCCCGGAGTGGTAGCACCTGATAGGGTCCTATCTATGAGTCTAATAGAACTGTGTACTTATACTAAACTGAATTGGTTGAAATAGAACTGTTTTGTCATTTGAACTGTGTACTTATGTTAAACTGGGTTCTTTGAAATAGAATTGTTTGGCATTGAATGACTTACAATTTTTTATATGCCATAAAACCAAACCAAACCAAACGATCCAAACCGTAGCATTGTTAAGATCAGCTAGAATACTTAGTAGAGTCCTGAAGGACACTTGATGTCAATCAGACTTCAGTGATAAACAACCAGTTAAAGTTGCAGTGGAACAACTCGCTAGGAGCTAAGAAATAATGTTAATTTGGTTGATGATAATAAAATCGACGAATGATGTACCGAATAACGTTAACATCTCGTCTAAACGAGATTTATTTACATTGAGTTTCATTATTATACAAAAATGAGATTGCATCATCTAAACGTGAAAAAAGAATGATATCAAAATTTATAATTACGTTCAACTAAATCGATTTGCAATTTTAATTCCCCTTTCCAATGATGGCGTAAAATTTCGTAAATAATAAAGATGCATGATCAGAAAAAATGCTTTTAATCGTTTTTTTTTTAATTAATCTGCTGAAATAAATTCAAACGGAATTTTTGAAAAATCTTAGCCATTGTTCTATCCAAGAAATAGGTTTTCGCTGATTGCCAAGTCAGTTTTATTTACTACAAGACGATCCACCGTCGCTTCCGCTGGGGGAGTAGAATTAGATTGGTTTGTTTGGTTTGTTGGGTTTTATGGCATATCAACCTTTGTAGGTTATTTAAAATCCATTTTTTATATAAATAATCTGTTCTATTTAAAACAATTCAGTTTAGCATAAGTACACTGTTTAATTGTCAAAAATATTTCTATTTCAAAGTATTCAAACAGTTATATGTAACAATTCAGTTAAGTGTAAATACAGTTTTAATGTCGAAAAACAGTTCTATTTCAAATAATTCAGTTAAGCATAAGCATGCAGTTTAAATGTAACTACGGTTTGATTGTCAAGAACATTTCTATTTCAAGCTATTCAGTTTATTCAATTCAGTTTAGCATAAGTATACTGTTAGTTCTATTTAACCCATATATAGGATTCTTATCAGGTGCTACCACTCCGGGCCAGAGTGGACCTGGGAGCGATGGCAATGAAGGGGTACTCCGCGCCTCCCAAAGCTCCTGCATTGCTGGAACCTCACCATAGTAGAATTAGAACCCTCCCTCTAACGAGTGCCCTGTGTATGACACTAAATTGCATATGATGATGATACTACCTGTCCAGTCAGCTGAGGCTATAGATTACGCCGATTGAATTTCTGCAGAGGTGTCCTGAGTATAACACTAAACTGAATCTGATGGTGAGGGTCCGGCCCTGGAGCTTTGAGGAATGTGGAGTACCTCTTCATAGCCATTACTCCTAAGTCTACTCTGATCCAAAATGGTAGTACCTGTTAGGGTCCAAAATGGTAGTACCTGTTAGGGTCCCATCTAGGGGTCAAATAGAATTATTTGATCATTTAATGTACTTGACACCATTTAACCAAGTGCGAACAATTGATTAATATTTGATAGAATTATCATAATTTGATTTCAATGCTTGAAACCATCTATGTGCAAATTAATGAATAATGTTGAATAGAATTGTTTGGATTGGATTTAATTCTTTATTTAATGGCATATCAACCTTTGTAGGTTATTTAATGCTGAAGCCATTCTCCTAGAAGAACAGTGGTGGTACTATTGAACCCATAGCTGGGAGGATAAGGGGGTTCATACCTTTCCCAAGGGTATTTTGCCCGAAAGTGAACGTAATAGCGCGACTGGAGTACGAACTCGCTTCATCTGATGAAGAAGTTCCAATATTGGAGTTTGGCCAATATGGTATACGCTTTCATTATTATTACTCTCGGGTTCACTTTGATCTGGAATAGTAGTACCTGTTATTTATGGGTAAAATATTATTATTTATTTAAAACTTTACCGCTGTATGCAAACTGTGCGCATTAGAGAAGAATACTTGACAACTAGATTACCCAGTCGGCTGGGGCAGTAGAATAAACCGACTGCACCTCTGCAGAGGGGTAAGAGCCAACCCCCAATGAGTGTCCTGAATATGACACTAAACAATCTGATGGTGAGGTTCCAATGATGCTGGGGCTTTGGGGAATGCGGAGTATGCCTTTGTTGCCATCTCTCCCAGGTCCACTCTGGCCCGGCGAGGTAGCAACTGATAGGGCCCTATATGTACGTTAAATAGAACTAACGGCATACTTGTGCTAAACTTAATTGTTTGACTAAACTGAATAGCTTGAAATAGAAATATTTTTGACAATCAAACCGTACTTACATTTAAACTGCGTGCTCATGCTAAACTGAATTATTTCAAATGGAACTGTTTTTTGACATTGAAACTGCATTTACACTAAACTGAATTGCTTAATATAGAACTGTTTTGACATTTAAATGTTTGTAAACAAAATCTGTACTTATACGAAACTGAATTAGCTGAATTAGAAAAGTTTGAATAAACTGAATTGCTTGAGATAGAAATGTTTTTCACAATTAAACTGTACTTACATTTAAACCGCATTCTTATGCTAAACTGAATTGTTTGAAATAAAACTATTTTCATAAAAATGGATTTGGCGTTGAATAACATACAAAGGTTGATATGCTATAAATCCAACCAACCAACCAACCAACAACTAGAATTATCAATATTGAATAGCAAAGTTTGAAACCATTTAGCTGTGTGCAATTAAATGATTAATGTTAAATAGAACTTTTTGTATTAGATTACTTGAAACTATTTGATCAATAGAATTATCAGTGTAAAATAGTAATACTGGAAACCATTCAACCGTGTTGTTATCCCAAACGATTAATATAAAATTAGATGGGAATACTTGATACAGAGAATTACTAATAGCAAATAGTAATATTGAAATCACTTAACTGTGGGCAAACAAATGAGATCTAACTCGATCAAAAATTAAGTTACCTACAAACCATTCGCTTACAAATCATATATATAAAAACGGGACTTAGCTTTAAATAATCGTCGAGGGTTGATATCTCATTAAACCAAATAACCTAACCTAAATTAGACGACCCAGGGACTCGTTGACTTCCAAATTTAACAATAATTCTTAACGGTATTGATCCCTAGGGGTGAAAAACTCTAATGAGCATTTCGTGGTCACCTACACGATAACTTAAATTTTGCTGATAACAAAAATTACGTTTCTGCGCGTCGAATACTCCACAAACAAATCACTGTTTCTGATTGGACTTGAAATTGCTTTATTGTTTAGGCTATGAATTACTCAAATGAAAATCTCGCTTTGATGTGCCATTTTATTGTGTTACTGTTGCATATGTATATACATAATGATAATTCTAATCATACATCTCCCCCACAACGAGTGTCTTGATATGACATTAAACAATCCGATGGTGATGCTCTTGTAATGATGGAGCTTTGGGGATGCGGAGTGCCCTTTCATTGCTATTTCTCCCAGCTCCACTCCGACCCGATGTGGTAACATTTGAAGAGGTCCTATCTATGGATCAAATAGAACTGTTTGATATCTGAAATGAGTGCAAACAAATGACTTATGCTAAACTGAATTGTTTTAAATAGAACTGTTTGATCATTTAACTGTGTGTAAATAAATGACTGATGTTTAATTGGATTGTTAATGTTTGAAAACGATATGACGTTAATTTGAAAGGAAAGAAAAAAAACAGACGTGTGGTCACCAAAAAAATACCACTCATTTTATTACTGGTCTTACAATCTCCCTCTCGGCCGACCTTAAAAACAGAAAAACGTAAAGTGGTATGCTCAAGTCAATGAAGGAAATATCCAATTGCTTGACCATTTCTCGCACCAATCGCGAGAGTTCCTGTGATTAGCTTTGCTGCTTTAGCACATACAGCCGGGTACCAGGTTTACTAAGTTACCCTACTAGGCATATAACCACTGCTTCTAATATGTTGTTATGAAACAGCACATTTCTTATCATTAAAAATCATTTTACTCGTTTATTTTAAAATGATAGTAACAATATATATAAGCTTTCTTGCTATGTAATATAATGTGGCCATCAGTTGATTTTGTAAACGTATCAATATCATCTGATTAACAGGCGAAACAGTAAACAGAGATATTCATATTTAATCGTACTTTAAAATTAGAATATCATGTCTGAGAGTATTCCCCCAAGCTTTTTTCAGACAAGCAGGATGCAACACAGAATCATTTTTAAAGTAGAGTGCCACAAAAGGAGTAAGTACAACTGATATATATTGGGAGTTTTCTTTTTCCAAGACAGGTTGCTGTACCAAAGTGAAAGAACCCTGTCTGCCTTACTATTTACACATCTCTGAGTAGAGAACAGATTTGATTCATGACTTTCTCACAGGCATGAACACAAAGTGATACGCAAACAGCCTTGTCCGGGATTTGAACTCAATTCTTCGATTCCATTTCATTAGATTTTAACCGAATCGCTCACTGATCCTTCAGATGTGTCCTGGGTATGAAACCTGTTGGGGTATTTAAAGTTAAAGTTAATCTTTGCAAGAAATTATATAGTTTAAAAAAAACCTTGTGTTACATGCTGCTTGTAAGGTGGTGTTGGTCAATAAATGTATTATTTTAAGTTAGTAATATTAATGATTATTTGTAAACAACTATAGTTTCAATATTTGGTTTGGTTTCATTGATTAATGGCATATCAACTTTCATTGGGTTATTTAATTCCAAAGCCATCCTTGTTAAAGAACAGTTGTATTTATAGCTTTAAGTAACTATTCTTATTCGTATCATAATTTAAGTATTCGAATTTATTACTAATAATGTATATTCGTTTTTTCATGGAACATCTCTTTCTTATGTAGTTTTATGAGTTTTGTATAAAAGTAACAATAATTTCTTCAGCATTTTTTTTCGATAAAAAGTATGTTTAAATCTCAAAGCTAGCGAAACGGCTCTCAAGAATAAGCTTGATTTTCAATATACGTCAAATGCTAAACTAGACCCCGATTTTGTGTCTGTCTTTTTTTTTTAATGACTGCAGATGAAATAAAACAAATAGATAAATCGTCACTTACTTTTATATCTCTTCAAGAAATCGTTTCTTAGAATTTTTGAAACCACACCAGTTCCCTTTCAATGTCATTGCAAATCATGTTGTTATCTTTAATTTAACGCTTTATTGACCAAAGATGTAAGTTTTATTTATGGAATAAAAGATCAAATAATCCAGTTTAAAATCTTTTAAGAGAATATTTTAACAATTTCTGAAAGTTTTTTTTTAAATGATTCAAAATGGCGGAGTTTTTAGGGGAGAACTTTGTGAATTATAGGATGATGACATCAGTCAATTGTAACATTAGTTTATTGTTATTTGATTTGGTTTGGTTAGGTTTGGTTTCATGGCATATCAACCATTGTAGGTTATTTAATGCCTAATACTGGTTATAACTAGATATTAGATATATATATGATTTGTCAACACATTTTCTTGATAACACAGAGCTCACTTTTTCACACTGTTAAATGGTTTCAAGTATTAGTATTAAATACGAATAATTCTATTTACCATCAATCATTTGTTTGCATACTGTTAGATGGTTTCAATTATTGCTATGTAGCAGTTATAATTTAACGCCTGTCATTTGTTTGCACGTATTGAAATAGAAATACATGATATGTAAGAGATTAGTTTGTCGATAAGTTAATTTCTAAATGAGTTATGTGACGCTGCATAAATATTTATCTCAGGACGAGAGTTTATTTTATGCACATGTGACGTCGGGGGCAGTCAGGCACTTGACCCTCCGCAAAATAAATCCTAGTCAAGACTCCTATTTCGGGTATATGGTACTGGCAAATAATGTGGGGGTAATTTGGGGCGAGACTCATTTCCAACGCTGGCGAGGGGGTTTCCAATTTCACTTTCATATACCCCACCAAGTCCTTAGTTTTTCTACCCCCCTCGGATAACGGAAAGCATGGACTTCTAGGTTAAAACAAAATATATTTCACTGGAGTCAAATTTCCAAAATTTCCTAGTAATGTTTTTAAGGCGAATAAGACATTTAGCGATAATAAATGAAAGCGATACGAAGCTGAAAAAGATTTGTGCAAAAGAAGGCAACTCGATAGATAAACAACATAACCAATTGATTTCAACACAAGGGAGCATTTAGAATGTAACAAAGCTTTAATAAGCGACGACCAAACAAATAATTATGAGATTTAAGAAACAGTTCCTTTTTTCTTTTTCTTTCTTTCTTTTTAAGGTACCGGCTACATTAAACCAGCCGACAGTCTTAAACACAAATCTCTCTCTCTCTCTCTCTCTCTCTCTCTCTCTCTCTCTCTCTCTCTCTCTCTCTTAACAGTCCTCTTTTTCTTTCTCCCTTTTTTCTTTGTTTTTTTCTCTTTTCTTTCTTTTACTTGAGGAAGTATCTAAGTCCACTCACTAATTTACGGTTTATGAAATAAATCCTTTCAGTTTCTTTCTTTCCTTTTCTGAATACATATAATTCCAATATTTAGGAAGGGTAGAAGGAAAAGCAGGTTCCTTTCTTTTACGGGCGAGCGGCATTTATCTAGAATCTGGCTGAAGGCGATTCGGCTATCTTCTGTCCAAAGATTCTGTTCTACTCTTTCCCGGAGCTTGCAATCACCATACGCGTCTGGTAAAATCAAAGTTCTTTTCCCCAAAGAGAAAATTAAAGTTTTTGGAAAATTAGAGGATTTAATTAAAAAAAAACAACAAAAAACGAAAGATTATATTGAGTAAAAATAAAATTAGAGTACTAAAAAATAATAAATTAGATGACAGATTGATTGATTTTCGACGTCGAGGTTTGTTTTATACCCAGAGGTAAGGGAATTGTGTTCATTGTATATTTATATTAATTTATTTTGTGTTATTGTTTAAGAGTTGTTGTTGTTGTTTGTTTTTTTTTTTGTTTTTTTGTTTTTTTTTTGCACAGTTATACGATATTAAGTATTCTTATCAAATACAAATAACTTGATCACAGTTTTATCCTTTCAAGTATTTCTACTTAATTCTAATAATTATATGGTTTTGCATACGGTTATATGATTTCAAATTACTAATAATAATCCTTACTATTATTATTTCAAGTAACAACTTATAATCATTACTATTATAACTTCAAATAATCAATTATAATCTTTATTTTTATAACTTGGCGTCCATCTCTTACAAATGTCTGTCCAGAAGTAAAGATTCTTTTTGCGGGCGAGGGACCTCCCGGAGTTTTGGCTATAGTTCAGAACGTCTTTTCACGCCGACTTATGTCCTAAAACTCAAGATCCTTTTCTAAATTTCCTCTGACGAAAAGTTACTATTTTTTTGGTGCTAAACGCTCGACCAATCATTTGGCTCTTTCTTCTTTCTCTATGTCATCCGGTCATGCTACTACAATGACCTACATTCCCTTCTCCGTCCAACCAATTATAGGTCATGGAGTGCAGGTAGTTTTGTTTGACCTTCATTCTGATTGCTTTAGCGGTCAGTCCTTGGGGCTTGTTAATTCAAACACAGAGGTTAGGGGAATTTAATCTTACTTTTCCTCTCTCGGAGGCATACCCTGTCACAGTTACAACTAATTTGTCTGCACACTTGTATTGCTATTGTTTCAGTTAAATTATTTCGATTATCGCTATCAAACACTTATAATTCTATTCAATATTAATCATTTGTTTGCAAACAGACAAGCGGTTATAAGTATAGCTATTTAACACTAATAATTCTATTCAACATTTCTCATTTGTTTGCACACAGTAAAATGGTTCCAAGTATTGCAATCTATCGCTAATAATTCAATTAAACATCAGTCATTTGTTTACACACAGTTAAATGATCTAACAATTCAATTTAGTCTAAGTCATTTGTTGGTATTCAGTTTAAATGTCAAACAGTTTTATTTAACCCATATATAGGACCCTCCTAGGTGCCACTATTCCGGGCCAGAGCGGACCTGGGATCGAAGGCAATGAAGAGGTATTCTACAGAATTAGAGGAATCTTATCATCCAATTATTTTGTGTTATATCCAGGGCGTTCGTTGGAGGGAGTTCACTGTTAGCTTTCACTTTCCTTAAACAACATTTGGTAGAAAATGTTATGCGCAATATTAGAAAGCAATTGACTTTTGGTGGTTGAACATTTAAAACATTATTTCTCTCCAAATTCAGTATCATTTTATTTTTACCCCACAACAGAGCAAGTGCAATCACCATACGCGTCTAGTAAAATCAAAGTTCTTTTCCCCTAAGAGAAAATTAAAGTTTTTGGAAAATTAGAGGATTTAATAAAAAAAACAAAAAACGAAAGATCATATTGAGTAAAAATAAAATTAGAGTACTAAATAATAAGGAATTAGATGACTGATTGATTGATTTATTGATTTTCGACGTCGGGGTTTATTTTATACCCAGAAGTAAAGGAATTATGTTCATTATATATTTATATTAACTTCTTTTGTGTTATTGTTTAAGAGTTGTTTTTTTTTTTTTTTTTTTTTTTTTTTTTTGCACAGTTATACCATATTAAGTATTCTTATCAAATACAAATAACTTGCTCACAGTTTTATCCTTTCAAGTATTTCTACTTAATTCTTATAATTATATGGTTTCAAGTAAGAGCCTTTTGTTTGCATACAGTTATATGATTTCAAGTAACTAATAATAATCCTTACTATTATAATTTCAAGTAACAACTTATAATCCTTACTATTATAACTTCAAATAATCAATTATAATCATTACTTTTATAAGTTCTAATAACTAATTATAATCCTTACAATCATAACTTCAAGTAACTAATAACAATCCTTGCTATTATAACTTCAAGTCACCATTCTTAAAACAAATAATGCCCATTTATATATAAAGTATTCAAATCTTATACAAATAATTTACATAGAATGTTATGGTATCTAATATCAATAATTATATCTATTTCATAATTGCCATTTGTTTGTATACAATTATAAACGTTTTATTAGGAAATTAATCAAAATCTATTAATTAAAACTTATTTTACTAGATTATCATTCATAACTTAGTGTACCTCAACTAATTTTCCTTTTTTAACTAAAAACAATATTATAATTTCTATTGGAACATCAAAAAATAAAAGCGGATATTGTTAGTCATTATCTATGACCAAACTTTACAGCATTTAAGGTCCATAAGGAAAAATTTGAAAAGAGTCGTTACTATTTTTAATTAGAATTATTTTTCAAAATGAATTCTTTTTATCTTTAAAAAGGGAAGAAATTGAAAAATAATTCTGCTCGAAAATAATCTTATTAATCGGTAATTTTTTTCTCAATAATTACGAAGTTGTAAGGTTGGAAAGAAAGCCCTTTCGCTGTTAAAGATAACTATGAAATAAATGCTTCTTTTCTCTTAATTGATTTATTTAATCAAATAATATTTCTCTTTATGATCAATAACATTGTCCCATCTGTTTGGCAAATTCTTAATCCGTCAGGCATGAAATTCTTCAGGTTTCAATACAAAGAAACACTCAATAAAATGTTTCAACCTCTTTAAAATTAATAAAATGTTTTCGCTCTAAAAAATGTTGCAATGAACAGAAAAAAGGATAAACAAATGGAGCAAGCTCAGGAGAGTTAGGAGGGTGAGCCAAAACTTCCGTATTTATATTTATTTACCAACCCCTATACACAAGCAAGAAGTGACACAAGGTCACTTTTTTAATAGAGTTTAACATGTTTGAATTCAGACTTTTCCTTCTCTAAGGCCATTTACAACAGGGATTTTAAAGATTCAAGTTTTTCCTACTATTTACCTAAAGTTGGGGTGGGGAGAATTATTGGATGGATATATTTCGCAAAAGCATTAGTGCTATGTGAAATGCAAATAGCCTCGTCCAGGATTTGAAGTCGGCTCTTCCATATTTTGTGTCGAATCTTTTCCTGGGCGAGTCAGGTTATATGCTGCATAAGCAACACCCCTTTATGAATAACCATTGATGGGGACACATTTTTCTGACATGTTTTACGCTACGCTTTCAACTGACGACGATACTTCTCTGAAGTAACTATTACATTTTGGTTAATCTCTTCATGATATACGATACCCTTCGGCAGTAGTTCTGGTAGGATCCTCCTTTTTCACTGAGTGCTTACCATTTTCGTTGGATATGGTTACAGGGAGCCCACATTTCATCACAGGAAAAGATTCGATAGCGAAGGGCAACACTTTGATTAAGCTGAGAAGCAGTCAGATGACGAGGAAGCCATTGACTAAGCTTAGACATTTTTTCTGTGTTCATGAAAGTGTTTTATGATCGAAGAGTGACTTCTATTGAGTCAATCGTTACACGCACGTTTTCACACACACACGCACACATATACAGACACAGACACACACACGCGCGTTCACAAGCACTCATAGACACACACAGCCACACAAATAAACATTAACACGGATGAAACAAAAAGAAAGGGAGAGGGGCAAAGAAAGATAGATATGAATAGACTGCATTAGATAGATAGATAGATAGATAGATAGATAGATATGAACAGACAGATATGAACAGGCTGGGATAGATAGATAGATAGATAGATAGATAGATAGATAGATACAAAGAAATCTTTAACTTCCGTACGTAAAAATTGACAAAAACCTTATGCTAATTTGTTTTTATTTTATACATTAACACGGATAAAACAAAAGAAAAGGAAGAAGGGCAAAGAAAGATAGATATAAATAGACTGGGATAGATAGATAGATAGATAGATAGATAGATAGATAGATATGAATAGACTGAGATAGATAGATAGATAGATAGATAGATAGATAGATATGAATAGACTGAGATAGATAGATAGATAGATAGATAGATAGATAGATAGATAGATATAAATAGACTGGGATAGATAGATAGATAGATAGATAGATAGATAGATATGAATAGACTGAGATAGATAGATAGATAGATAGATTATAACATAAAAAGAAATCTTTAACTTCCACACGTAAACATTGAGAAAAATCTGTCTTTATTTTTGCTTGCTTACGAAGATTCGATTCCTTATAACAGTACCTCCCACTTCGATCAAAGGTGATGATCAAACCACTCCTTGATATTACAGTGGACCGATTGCTGAAAACCGACTTTGAGTTGTATTCAGCATCATATTCAGACACTCCTGCAATTAACAATTTACATCTATGAAAAAAACATGTCTTGTGAAAAGCAAAAACACTGAAATTCTGAAGGAAGGCTGCCCCTCCTCACTGAGGATATTAACTCAATACAATCTTCTTAAACCCAGTTTATTCTCCTTTACCAATTAGAGGCCTTGAGTTAAGCTTAATAAATATCCGTATACTTTATTACAAAATATATATATATACTTAAGCGCTTTCAAATAACATATTAAGATTTGCGCAATGTTGTTTTTTTTTTTTTTTTTTCATTTCATGTATCGTATTCGCTGTTAAAATCAGTTGGAGATAACATCGAAAAGACCAGTTTGTCTTCAAAATGTACCCGGATGAAAAAACAAAAAACAAAAACAAAAAAAACAAAACTGCTGAACAGAGAACATGGAGCCATATTAGATTGGGTAGAAAATGGATATCAGGGCGATGGATGACTAATTTGGAGACGGTTCTGCTGTGGTTGGTGTCTAAATCAAGCGTGCTGTTTATGGAGTGGAATGAATTAGAATAAAATAGATGTTGTGTTGATTATATGATGGTACTTCGACAACGTAAACATTCGTGTAAGGATGAGTAATAACAGCAGGAGGAAGAATAGAGATGTCTGAACAACAATGAAATTGAACAATATGAAGAAGAAGAAGAAGAAGAAGAAGAAGAAGAAGAAGAAGAAGAAGAAGAAGAAGAAGAACAACAACAACAACAACAACAACAACAACAACAACAACAACAACAACAACAACATATAAGCAAAAGATTACGAATAAGATAAAATGAAAAACGAAAAAGAAGGAAAATGAAATTATAGGAGGTAATCATTCTCGTTAACTTACCAATGAGTGACAATGGATGTAGCTCTATATTTGCTGCACCTACTTGGATGGGTTAAATGGTTATTAGAATGGAAATTATTCACCGATTTTCTCTCTCTCTCTCTCTCTCTCTCTCTCTCTCTCTCTCAGTCTCTCTTTATCTGTTTCTTAGTCTCCCAGTCTCTTACTTTCTTACTCTCTCTCTCTCTCTCTCTGTCAGTCTGTTTTTCAATCTCTGTTTCTCAGTCTCTGTCTCTATCTCTCTCTCTCTCTCTCTCTCTCTCTCTCTCTTAATCAGTCTCTCTTTATCTCTTTCTCTCTGTTTTTCACTTTCTCAGTCTGTCTCTTTCTCAGTCTCTCTCTTTCTCAGCCTCTCTGTCACTCTTTTTCACAGTCTTTCAGTCTCTCTCTCTCTCTCTCTCTCTTTCTCTCTCTCTTTCTCTCTCTCTCTCTCTCTTGTCATGGTGTAGCTGTCATAAAAAATTAGCATAGATTGGAAGGAGCACTTGTAGAGTTAGGTTTATGCCTTTTTCCAGAATATTAATATGCAATGAGACATAAACAGTCTTAAATGAACCTCGAACACGGGATAGGGAGTCCTCGTAGTGTAGTGAATAACGTATTTTACTGTGACATTCACTTTCAGAGTAATACCAATGGGAAAGGCATGAACCTTCTTATCCCACTCCCCATGTTACGTGTTAAATAGTACCACTACTGTACCTCTACAAGGATGGCATTGGCAATAAATAACCCACGAAGGTTGATATGCCATTAAACAAAGAAACGGAAACCAAACACAGGTGGGTTGGAGAGAAGAGAAAAATATTAAGAGTAGTCGTAGTAGTATAAAAAGAAGAATTTTGTTTGATTGGTTAGTGTTATAAGGCATATCAACCCAAATACTATATATATATATATATATATATATATATATATATATATATATATATACAATTTGTAAGCGAATAATTTGTAGGTAACTTTATTTTTAAGTAAGTTTTTAGAGCTAATTTGTTTGCACGCAGTTAAATAGTTTCAAGTCATGCTATTTGATACGAATTGTTCAATTGAATATTAATCATTGACTGTTTGCACACAGTTAAATGGTTTCAAGTATACTGATCAAATACAAATAATTCTATCTGATATTAAGCATTTATTTGCAAACAGGTTAATGGTTTCGAGTATTATTATTGAACATTAATAATTCTATTTATCAAATATTCCAATGTAATGTAAATAATTTGAACATAGCTGTATGATTTCAAATAACCAATGACAATAGTAATTCTAAGGAAATGATTGAATAGCTGTTTTTAACCTATAGATGTGACCCTAACAGGTACTATCAATCTGGGTCAGAGTGCATCTGGGAGAAATGGCAATGAAGGGTTACTCAACATTCCTCAAGCCTCATCATCATATATAGATTAGTGTCCTACCCAGGACAATCGTTGGGCGGAGAAATCTTACCCCTCTGTGGAGGTGCAGTCGGCGTTTTTTTTTTACACCCTCAACTAACAGGGAAGAAGAAGAAGAAGAAGAAGAAGAAGAAGAAGAAGAAGGTGAGGAAAATTAGAAGAAGAAGAAGAAGAAGAAGATACAAGGGAAGAAGAAGAAGAAGAAGAAGAAGAACAACAACAACAACAACAACAACAATAACAACAACAACATATAAGAAGAAGAAGAAGAAGAAGAAGAAGAAGAACAACAACAACAACAACAACAACAACATATAAGAAGAAGAAGAAGAAAATTGTAAAAAAGTTTGGGACTGAAGCTACGACTGGAACAGGTATATACAAGAGTCCAAATCAACTATGATTCAATCTGTTTTTTATGTAAAGCTGTAACCTTGTCTCACCAACACGTTACCATCTCGAATCTCAATAGGTGGTACATTACGCAAAATAGAAGACGGACTCGTTGTTTCTTTAGATACGAAAAGTTCATTTTTGATCGCAACATTTCGTAACAGTCAGCCATCGAGACACAAGAGAAAGAAAAATCAAAAGATAGAAACGCTATCAGATTCTTGGGTGGTAGACGAACAAAATACCCGACTTCGCCGCTTTTATTCCTTCACTCCAGGTGTCTTAAATTTTTTAACTAAACGCACTGTCTCAGACAACTCTGAACTCCGAATTGCCGCCACTGACTGACTAAATGATTTTGCTTTTATAATTTCTCTAAATTATTTCATTCACTAATGATATAAAAACACGTGTCTTTAACTTTCCAGTGTGACATCATCTTCCAAAGTCCACAGACAGAAAATTTACTTTTAATATCCGGCCTTCAACTCTGATTTCAAAACAAATCACTAATATGCCGTTCTAGATGATTTCTAAAATAACCTGTCAACTTCATATCCTGCCATTCGTGCAACAAGTGCGCTCATCTGATCTTCGTGACTTACACTTCTATTCAAAGATTTTTTAGCTAACTTACGATTCATCACTACTAATGAAATAATTAACTTATATAATTAATAGTAATCCTCTCTTATATTACAAAGCTTGGTTTCTTAAAGTGGTCCACATAGACCTCAGTAATATTGACCGGGTGAATAAAAACACTGGGGGCACACAAGAGATGAATTTTCTAGTTTGCTTTTGAATATATGACAGGAAAACAAAAATTGCTGGACCATGTCGACTAGTTGCCAGATATCAAAAACTATTGCAATATATCCCAACTGTTGAGGACATAGTACCATCTTTTTCAAGTTCGTATTTGGTGTAATCTGGTTGTGTGCATTATTTCTAAGCAAACAGAGAAGCTCTTAGAATAAAGAACGAAGTGATTTGAGACTCAATCTCACAAAACATCCGCTTAGTAATTGGGATCTCCTCGTTGCCCACCAAAATCAAACCTCCTTAAAGAATAATTTAAGAATTAAAGGTGCATTTACAACTATCGTTTACTGGTTCTTTTTTCTTTAAATTTTATTAAACACTCGTAAATGATTGTTATGGGACCGTTACCTACCCATTCATGGATTCTTCCAAATTCTATACTAATCGAGAGCCAAGTACTCTCGTGGAATATTGGATATTCTACCGATATTCGACTGACTGGTAAGCCTAGCTTACTCCACCACTTTTCTCTGTATCTTGTTACTTCAGTATATCTTTAAACTTATACCATGTTCCGAGTTGTCTTTTTGTTGTCCCAACCTGGGTCCACATCAATCAGTTTTGTTGTTTAAATTTGATAGTCAATTATTTTATTTGGGGGTGAATGGAAATTAAATCTGGTTATCGGGGAGTGTATCTGTGGGAGATAAGAAATATATAAAAAAGACAACAATATGAAAAATAGAATAAATAAAATGCGAAAGTAACAGTTTCTCAGGAGGCCTCTAACAGGAAACTTTTGTCACTTCGATTTGGACATAATGCTTAAGGACATTTTGAGAAAAGAAAAATGGAAATTCTTTGGAAACATAAAGTCTAATGTTTAAACTGTTAGATTTTAAAGTTTACGTTTCATTCATACGTGAAGCTAATATCTTGGCATTCATATGACTTTCAGTCTTGAAATATAAGTAGGCATGTGATGAATATCCTCTGATACTGGTCCAAAACCGAAACAGCTCAAGAAACAGCCATAATTATTAATAAGAATAAATTATCTTAATCACTTTTTGGTAATGTTCCATGAAGTCATAAAGTTTGGCTATCAGCTTTTGTTTCATATATATACTTGATTTATTTTTTAAATATTAATTATATATATATATATATTTATGTGTGTGTGTGTGTGTGTGTGTGTGTGTGTGTGTGTGTGTGTGTGTGTGTGTGTGTGTGAATGTATGTGTTTATATATGCATGCATATATGTATGTGGGTGTATATATATATATATATATATATATTTACATACTGTACTGTTATCGAGGAACACACACGCATGCATGTACATACAAGCTCGCACACACATACACAGGCACGCACACACACGCACACACACGCACACACACGCGCGCGCGCATATTTATTGTGCCCAAGAAAAAAAATCACGAAAATAGAGAGAAAAAGAATTTCATTAATAAGGAAATCTTTTTAAAATTAATGGCTACACTTTACATTCATGAAAGAAACATTGGGAGAATAAAACTAAAAAGAGAAGAATTATATTACGAACGTAAGACACAATAAAATCGTTTTCAATACTAATTAAATAATCTTAATAATCAGAAGAGAACAGCAATATTAATGATAATGGCGACAGAATGATCACCAGAATAAATAACAATGAAATACTTTAAAATAAGATAAAATAAGAACACATAAAATGATGTTAGTTACAGTGACGATAATAATAGTATTAATCATAATATAAATGACAAAATGAACATGAACGACATGGTTTAGGTTTACAAAATTATAAAATTATAAAAAATAAAAGGAAGCTGAGACTAAAGAACAAGAAATATAACCATACAAATCCGAAGAAATTCACATAATTATTAAATATGAATTAATTTTCATTAAATGAAATTATGTTGAGTAATAATGATTATTTCTTTAAGAATAATAATAATAATGATGATAATAATGATAATAGTAATAACGAGTGTGCATAAAATCTTGTACTTTAAAGATACCGTCGATTGATTGTATTTAAAATGGAAAGATAGCGGAAGGAGCCTCGTTAGCATTGAGGAATATATTAATTCTGTTCTCAAGAGAGGCGAGGACAACACACGTCAGAATAATGAAGGATTAATTAGGAGAGCGAGAATTTGCAGCAGAACTATCAAATTTGTTGATTTGAAAATTCCAGACGCCAAGCCGAATTTTCCAGAGAAGGACAACTGTACGGATATTTCTAGAAATAATCAAAAAGTATCGCAAATGTAATTACGTGGAGAGAGTTGCGCCGAGTATATTTAAAGAGATACGCTGAATCCCCGTCAAAATTAGCCATGAACTATTCTATAAGAATAAAAGAAAAGTAAAGTTGGCGACCATAGTCCAGGGTTACCCTAACGCTCCCCTTTCAGTTGCTACTACACCGAGATGTAAGGGAGGACTGCTACATTTTACCTTTGATACTTACCTTATAATGCTGAGTGTTAAGCAAGACGACATCAAGTACCATTTTTTGAGTGGTATGACTCGACCTGGGATTGAACCCCGGTGTTCCGGACTATTGGCAAACACTGTACTCATTAGGCCAATGGCCCGGTAAGGGTTAGTTAGTCTTTGGGAGACCCCGTGACGTAATGGCTAAAGTGCTGGGCTGCAGCCAAGAAGTAAGCGAGTTTGAACTACAGACAAGCTTTTACGTTCACTTTCGGACTTACACCCTCGGAAAAGTATCGAACCCTTTATTCCCCTAACTGCAGGTTAGATAGTACCACAATTGTTATTCTACTAGGAAGCTATTAGCATTAAATAACCCTCGAAAGTTAATATGCCATTAAACAAAGAAACCTGATCAACCTTAAAAAGTCTTTGGAGGTGCCCGTGGTGTTGTGGTTATCGTCGTAGGAATTGGACACGGCGACGCGAGTTCAAATCCTGGACGAGACTGATTGCATTTCACATATCACTAATACCCTTGGGAAAGGTATGAATCCAATAATTCTCCCTCCAGCTATGGGTAAATAGTAGGACAGACTAGGTTCTTCAGCCTTGGTGAGGCAACTAGTCTAAGAGAAAGAAAACTCTGAATTCAAACCTGTTAAACTCCGCTTAAAAATTGACCTTGTGTCATATCCTGCCCGAGCGGAGGGGTTGGGTAAATAGGATCAACCTTAAAATGTCACTTAAGGGAATCGAGGTCGAAAAAATGAATATATTTATCATTCATCTTTTTGTTTTAGATGCTTTTTTTGTCACAACGAGTAGATTTTATTCAATTCACTTCGCCAGCACGAATGCCCTTGGGAAAGGCATGAATCTATCTTACCTCCCACACTTCTGCTATGAGTTAATTGTTGGGTAGACTTGGTTATTTCGTCTAGGAGAAAAGAAATTCTGAATTCAAACCAATTTTGCTCAGCTTAAAAATTCACCTTATATGAAACCTTGCCCGTGGCGGTGGACAAAGTGGACTAGATTAGCTGTTTCATGGATGGAATATTGCGAATGTATCAAAAATAGGATAAATCATATAATGGGTAAATATTTATAGGCCGGAATTTTAACAGCAACCTATTTATGACCTCTAAATAGCCCAATGTCGGAAAGAATTTAATATTTATCAGTCTTTTGATACACGTTCAAGCGGAAAAATATCTCAAAATTTACAACACAAAGTCAATTGATATATATATATATATATATATATATATATATATATATATACGAAAACTATCCAAATTAGACGAACCAGACATGCAGGTCACTGCTGGAGAAGCAGGGACGAGCTCATAAGTGATGTACTCCTATGGACTCCCACATATGGCCGGGCAAAAGCAGGACGACCAGCTCGAACATACATTCAGCAGCTATGTGAGGATACGGGATGTGGCCCTGAGGACCTACCAGAGGCGATGAACGATAGGGAGAAGTGGCGAGAGAGGGTCAGGGATATCCGTGCTAGCGGCACGATATGATGATGATGATATATATATATATATATATACCACACATCAACCACTTTCAACATTCAACATGTAATTTAGACCAAAACACAAATATAAAGGACTTTTTTTTTTTTTTATCGTATTTACTTTTTGCAATTTTTTTGTTATTTGTTATGATCTTGATTTTATAAATACCTTGAAATAATATAAATTTTATCAGTTAATTGAAAATCAAATTGTGATTACAGATGTTTTCTAGATAGAGAGTCGAAGCAGAACTGAATGAAATTAATTTAGAGAGATAACATTTAGAATTTTGTTTTAAAATATATCTCAGTAGTATATACTACCTCGATATTTTTGTGATATTTCCTGATATAAGAAAATATCTTGGCATTTTTACCCTCAAAATCAACATTTTTAAGCGGTATTAACTTAAAATCTGGTGATAAAAAGTTGTAGGGGGGAGTGTAATTTGTTTGGTGGATATTTTTGGTCCCCCAATTTGTAGGGGGATATGTAATTTGCTTGTTTGGTGAATTGTTTAGTCCCCTATATTTGTAGTGGCATGTTGTTTGTTTTTATGTTTGGTCCCCCACAATTTATGTTAGTATATATTTGGAAAAGGCAAACGAAGTAAAGATGTGCGACGATGCAGACAAAAAATACATTTAAAACAAAGCGGTACAAACAAACTCAAATTTATATTTTAACAATACATGCAATGAAACATTTCAAAACATCAGTGTTCTAATACTGTTCGTTAAAATATTACTGTGTGTGTGTGTGTAACTAACACTAATACTACAAAAAAGGACTATTTAACAAAAGTGTCCTATGCGTGTTGACTGAGTGTTTCTGTGTTCGAGGCTGGAAAAGTCTCACCGACAAAGTATAACAAGGAAGAGAATGGTTGCATAGCGTATACATTTTCGTGTCGGAAGTCAAATGTAAAAAGAGGAAGAGTGTGTTGACTCTGTTATTGAGAGAGTGAGAGTGTTCTCTCTGGAAGTCACACTGGAAAGAGTGTGTTAAAAATGTGAAAGAGTGCTGGGTAGACTCTCCAAGTGAAATTGTGAAAAATAGAGTGAGTGTTGGAAGATTAGAGTATTTATAGAAAATTCTTGTCATGGAGTAGGCTCCAAAAAGCGGGAGAAAATTGAAGTTGCGGGCGTAGTTTTGAGCACTAACCACATGGTTCTCCTGGCCAATAGGTTCCCGAGACTGATTAGTATACTGACATCCGCCATCTTTGGTTCGGGAACCAGTGGCATAACGTCCATTTTAAAATATCGGAGTGTAGATCCTATAAAGTCAAATTTTACTCAAATAGTTATTAAGATTTATTACTAAAACTGTCAGTCCAAAAAATCAGAACATTTCTAGAAACCATTTGGGTATTTTGTCTTAGATTAGCATATAAAAGACCTAGAAAACCATTTTTAAAGATTTCCCCGCAATTTAAACAATCAGTTTACACGCACGAATTTTACCCTTAATTTTTCGATAAAACAGTTTGAAAACAAGTTAATTTTCAACAACAAATACGTAGAAACAAAATGTAAAACTAAGTGTTTGTCAAAAAATTCAACATTAAGAATATGCACATGTGCTGTTACCCTAACAACCTTCAAAAATAGCCAAAATCTGGTTCTCGGTGGGTTGATATTTTTATAACAGCTGAAAAACAAAAATGAACGATAAGCTCTCAGTGTAATTAAAACTCACTCTCTTTTCGCCACGGGGAAACCATAAAAGCGGCTTTACAAACAACGTTACGAGTACCAAGAGTTTTTCTAAACTTATCATAATCAAGTGATACTTATAGCACGAGATTCCTTAAGGTCTAGGGGAGAGTTACCGCGATTTAGTGGCTGAAGTGCTAGTCTATGGCCTCGAGGTAAGTGGGTTCGAGCTTCAGTCGCCCTATTACGTTCATTTTTTTTTTATTAATACCCTTAGGAGAGATATGAACCCCCATGTCCTCTTGAGCTATGGGTTAAATAGTATCACTGCAGTTCTTTTGCAGGGATGACTTTGGCATTTGATCTTATGGAAGTCTGATCAATCTGATAAAACAATTTTTGGGTCAATATTACTATATGAATACACCACATGGATGCTAACGAAATGCATAGAGAAAAAGGTAGATGGGAACTATACAAAAATTCTAGGAGCTATTTTGAACAAATCCTGGATGCAACACCCCTCGAAACAACAGCGGTATGGTCACTTACCTCCCATCTTAAAAACAATCCAATTAAGACGAAGAAGACGGGATGCTGCTGGAGAAGCGCGATTTGATGATGATGATGATGATGATGAAAACTAAGGAAACCAAATCAAACCTTGACCTTTTCTTCCTTCCCTCCCTCTCCCCTCTCTCTCTCTCTCTCTCTTGCAATCAGTTCCTATTGGCCATCGCTTCCGACAGGACTTCCACACGGCATCCAGTGTCTGTATAGAGCTGATGAGTATAAGTTTTTGCTGGTCGGCCAATGCTCATGTGTTCGTGTGTAGATGTTCACGGAAGAACGTCACTTATGTGTTCGTCCCTATTTCTCCAGCAGCATCCAATCTGTCTTGTTCCTCTTCCTTGAATAGTTTGTGAGATGAGAGTTAAGTGTCCGTATAGCTGCTGTTTTGTGAGGTGCTGCTTCTAAGATTTGTTCAGAACAGTACGCTCCATCCTCTTGTAATTCCCTTCTAGATTCTTCTCCAAGTTTTATATTAAAGTCAAACCATACAACAGTACTAACACGGCTACAGTTTGGAAGAATTCCTGTTTTATTTTATCAAAGATCATATTTCCATATGATCAAAAGATTTTTCTCGGATTTATTCATTTAAAGTTTTTCGGGATTATTAAATGAAGTCTTCTTATTATTGGCATCAATGTCACTTTCATGTTTCACTTTTCGTTTTTTTTTTAATTCTCCGGCAAAGTCTTGGTATTTATCATTTTTTTTGTTGCTCTCCTTTAATTTCACTCTATGATTGGCTGGGACAACGAAGTCTACTAGATAATGAGTACTCTTTTAACAACGATAGCAAGATCTGTTCTTCTGGCACGGATTGGATGATCATTTTTTTGTCTCAAAAATTATCTTTATTTTTATTCCTTATTACTTTGATCAGCTTAAATCCGTGACAGTGCCAATTAAAAAAAATAATTATGAAAAAAAAAAAGAAAAGGAAAGAAACATTAATAAAAACAACAAATATAACCAGTTTATAGTCTTTCCGAAACTTCCTCACCAGCTCTAAACTGATTATTATCATTATTATTATTGATTCCTTTAGAGTTTCTCACGTCAGTTTAAGCTGATGATCTTCCACTGAGTGACAGCAAATCTCCTCAAGTCTCCCGGTCTCTTCTCAGTATTCTGGCCGTTCTCAATAATGTAGTAGGATGGTCTCCACTCGTCCGCCAACTTCCATTCCTCCAGTCCCTTTAGTAATGCTTTAGTTACTGTACCAAAAGCACCAATTACAATTAGTATAATTGTCACCTGCATGTCCCACAGTTTTTTTTATTTCCCTAGCAAGGCCGAGGTACTTTTCACTTTCTTTCAGTTTTATTCTGTGGTCAGCCGGTACAGCAAAGTCGGCAATATCGCAAATTCTCTTTTTTTTTTTGTATATTATTATTAGGTCTGGTCTTCTGGCCGAGATTTGGTGATCCGTTTGTATGTCAAAGTCCCTTAGTAGTTTATGTTTGTTATTTTCTAGAACAGATGCTGTGTTGTGCATATACCATTTGTTGGTATGGCCAAATTTAAATTTCTTGCACAATTCCCAGTGGATCACCTTGCCCACCCAGTCGTATTGTTGTTGTTGTTGTTATTATTATTATTATTATTATGTTATTCCTTGCGAGTTCTTCTGGCCAATCTCAACAATGCTGTAGATTGAATAGTGGCGATTTTTCCTCCAATCTCTTTTCCAGTCTTGAGGAGAGTAGCTGTCACTATAACTCCAGTGAAAAACTATCAGCTAATGCTGGTATGAAAAACTCTCAAACGAACCAACTATAATTGACATCACCATCACCATTATGTTCCACAGCTTTTTCACTTTTCTGGGAACGTCCGAATATTTGTAAATCTTTTCTTTTTCTTTTCTATTTGTGGTTCGGTGAAAGGGCAAAATCCACTAGACAACAAATAATCTTTTTTTTAACTTGTTTTTTTTTTTAGTTTGTTCTTTTTCGTAATTAACACTAGGTCTGATCTTTTAGCTGCGATCTGATGGTCAGTTTGTATCTCAAAGTCCCATAGAGTTTTATGTATCTCATTTTCTAAGACAGATTCTGGTTTGTGTATTTGGCAAAATGATTTTTGTTTCGCTTTTTTTTTTTTTTTCGGTTTTGAATTTCAAAATCCCAAAGAATAAATAAAAATTAATTCTCAGATTAAGAAGCCTCATCTCAAAATGATACCAATTAAAGACAAGTACAAAAATTCGGTACGGACCCGACTCCGGAAGACGAGATAAGGATTTATAAGACCAAAAATTCCTTCGGGGTCCGTGGCGCAGCGGATAGAGGCGTTGAGTCTCTACGGTTCCAGGTGAGCATTGTCAGAAGATAGCGGTTTCAAATCCTACCCAAGCCGGCCAGAGGTTTACTTGGTCAAAAACGTGGTGCGATAGACAACAACTATGGAAGGCAAAAATTACTGGGGATACGGTTACAAGACTCAGCATTCCTATCCGAGGTCGCGGTAAATCACCTGAAGAAGGCCAGAGGTGAAATTTGGCCGAAATGTAGTGAAAGAAGAAACAACACTCACAAAAAAAAAAAACTACCAAGATGAGGACAAAAAGTCCGCAATAAATAAAAATTAATTCCCAAAGAATATTGTGTTTCATTTTTCAGAATGGATTCTGATCTGTGCATTCAGTATTTGTCTGTTTGGTAAAAAATAGTGTCGTTTGCTCAATTAACAGTAAATCACCTTCTCCACCCTGTCATGCTTGCGTTTATTCTCAATACTATTGCTTAGTAAAATATGAAAGCTTTTAAAAACAACATACAAACATGAGAATTAGACAATGGTAAAATTGAACGTAAAAACATCAGTGCGTTGATCATGATGATGATGATGATGATGAAGAAATAAAATAAAAAAAATATTGAATCACTAAAAGATTAAAAGCAGGAAAAGACGTTTATCTCCAAGCAAGGAAATAATTAAATCAACATCAACCAGATTTCGAAGCATTAAAAAAATAAATTCGCGTTACGAGAACTGCGTTGAAAACTACAAAGAAAAACAAGAGAACAACTTTGAAAAGTAAACGAAGTACAGGAGGGGTGATAGCAGGAAAAAGCCAAAGAAATGAGGGAGGTTGGTGATAAAGAGGAACTGGAGGAGGCAAATTTCAATGAACAAACATTGGAGGGGAGGAGAAGAATTGATAGGAGGGGTAGTAATATGAGAAGGAGAACGAAGAAGAGAAGACTGGTCGGACTGATTGAATAAGTTTAAACCCAAAAGTCTTTAAACGGAAGCTGATAAACATACAAGAAGAATAATTTGAGGACGGAACTAACGAACGAACGAAACAAAAATAAGATATAGCAAAAAAAAAAAAAAAAAATGAATGATACAAGAAAAGTAAATTCAAATCTTTACTTATTATTGGAACGAGTATGAAGAAACAGTAGAAAACGTAGAGCAGAAGAAATAGAATTGGTACCGGAAAGAAAGAAGGGAAAGAAAGAGTTATTCGAAAAAAGAAGGAAACAAAAAACAAGAAAGATATCTAGAAAGAAAAAAGAGTTATGATGAGAAAAGAGAGAAAAAAAGAATTACGTAAAGACAGAGAAAAAAGAAAGATCCATATCTTTCTTTTTTCTCTGTCTTTACGTAATTCTTACGTAAGGAAAGAATCGAAAGAAAGAGTTATACGAAAAAAAAAAAAAAGAAAGATTTGTGGAAAGAAAGAAAAAAAATTGTTATGAATAGAAAAGAGAAAAAAGAATTATGAAGAGAAAGAAAAAAAGAAAGAGATGTAGAATGAAAAAAGATAAAGAAAGATTTATGAAAGAAAAAGGGGAAAGAAAAAGTCATCGAAAGAAGAAGGAAAAGAAAGAGTTATATAATACGCACTCGTTTATAATAAGCACTCATAATTAAGACTACGAAATTCTCTAAAAAAAATATCTCGTGTATATCGCGCACTCCGAAATTGGAACTACAAAATTTTGGAAAAAAACTCTCGTATATAATAGGCTCTCCTAAATTGGGACAACGAAGTTCTGAAAAAAAGTCTCTTGTGCATAATACGCACTCCCTAACTGATACTACGAAATTCTTGAAAAAAATCTCTGATGTATAACACGCACTGACGTTTTCGAATTTGTAGCAGCTGAATTTACCACCTGTTCAACATTTTATCCAGTTTTTTTATCGACTAAAAATGAGAATTTTCGTACTTTATATATTGTCTTAAAAGCATAAAATTTATTCTGTATTTTGGGCAAACACAGAGAGATATTCACACAAAATGTGGCGAAAATAAGCCCACACAAGTAGGAACACAATAATAAACTAACAATCCAGTGGCAATTTCTTTGAGATGACGTAAAACAGAAAGTTTTACTTGTCAATTAGTTTAGATCATAGATAGAGCTTTCTTTCAGTCATGCCGTTCCGAATATGGAGATGTATGTGGTCGGAAAACAAAACAAACTAGAATTTAATTTATATATATATATACACATTACTAACTTTTATGTTTAAAAATCTAGAAAAAAATTTATGGTTATCAACTCATAATCATTCTGGTGAAACGGAAAATGTTATTTCAACGGCTAGGTGGAAAAAAAAAATGTTATAGCCGACCAATCCCAAGTTTCCATGGATAGGGTTCTATTGTCTATAAGTATGGCATAAAGATACGAGTCAAAGGAGAACTGAGGGTGTCCTTGTGGTGTAATGGTTAAAGAGGTGGACTGTGGAATCTTAGTAAGCGAGTTCGAACGCTATTACGTTCACTTTCGGACAAATATCCTCCTTGCTATGGGTTAAATAGTACCACTACTGTTCTTCTAGAAGGATGGCTTTGGTATTAAATAACCCACGAAGGTTGATATGCTATTAAACAAAGAAACCAAACCAATCAAAGGTTAACTGCTAAGTCACAAAGATCTGAGCAAAATAGTATCGTTTAAGAAGGTTGCCCACCATCTTTCAAGCTCAATTCATCCTGCAGGTGAAATATTTGAAAAGTCGTAGTCTTGAATTGAAAGATGAAATATGGTTCGTTTGCGACAGAAAATTTCTCACTGTTTTTTCTTGTCAAACAATTTAACGCAAACAAACACGATGGGGAGAATCCAATTGTAATGCAGCCGATTATAAACAACTTTTATATTTTTAAGCATTCAACTGTGTCAACATAAAAGTCTGAGATTGCTAATACAAAGGACTTTAATTTGTGACAAAACCAGTTCGGTTGGAGAATTTTCAACCCACTTTGTCGAAATCTCTTTCAACATAACGTTGGTGTGGAAGGGGTTAACAAGAGAGAAACCTATCCAGGCAGCTTGGAGTGACGTGCTAGAAAATTTTAAAAAAAGAAAGAAAAAAGAAGGATATGCAAAATCAATCAATAATGAAATGAAATAAAATAGAATAAGAGAAAAAGAGGGTAAAAGAAGAAAGTGAGAATAACGGAAGAAAAAAATGAAGGAATCAAATGAAGAAGAAGAAGAAGAAGAAGAAGAAGAAGAAGAAGAAGAAGAAGAAGAAGAAGAAGAATGCAAGTCTAAAAAATAACTATATTTACCAGCCTCTCCGCTCGGGCAGGATATGACACAAGGTCAATTTTTAAGCGGAGTTTAACAGGTTTGAATTCAGAGTTTTCCTACTCCTGGAATAGTTTCCCCACCAAGGCTGAAGAACTCAGTCTGCCCTACTATTTACCCATAGCTCGAGGGAGAATAATTGGATTCATTCCTTTCCCCAAGGGTATTAGTGCTATGTGAAATGTAATCAGGCTCGTCCAGGATTTGAACACGTATCGCCGTGTCCATTTGCCACGACGATAACCATTACACTACCGTCAACTCTCAAAATAACAGTCCACAAAGGTTTGGAAAAGGGACTGTGGGAACTAGAGATCAGAGGAAGAATGGAGACCATCCAGACCACAGCACTGTTAAGATCAATAAGAATGCTTAAAAGAATGAAGACCTGAGGAGACTTGCAGTCATTCAGAATTAAGTGAAAAACCACTAGTTAGACGATTATGAATAAAAAGGTATTAAATGGATAAAAAGGTATTAAATGGATAAAAAGGTATTAAATGGATAAAAAGGTATTAAATTAAAAAAAAACTCTCATTGAAGGAAAGTAGTAATAATAATAACTTATCACTTGGTCTGGTCTTAGTGGACTTTGCCGTTCCTTTGTAGCAGCGAGTGAAAATCAAATAAAACTAAAAGGGAGACAATTACTTAGACCTTGCCAGAGAACTAAAAAAGCCATGGAACATGAAGGTGACGGTGATACCAATTGTAACAGTCGCACTCGAAACGGTCCCCAAAGGCTTGATAAGGGAGCTGGAAGAGTTGGAAATCGGAGGATGAACCGAGACCACCAAACTATAGAATTGTTAAGATCAACTAATAACAAAAATATATGACAAAAAGGACATTTGCAATTTGATTTAACTAGATTTACATTGCCGTACACGTCTTTAAAGATGTATCAAAATATAGCTAAAATGCTTACTTTTTCTCGATTTTTCACTTATTTTAGCAAGTATAAATTTCAGTGTTTTTCTGACAGGTTTAGTATTGCTAACGTATATATCATATGCACATACACATATTTATGACAAAAATGATATTAGCAAAGTTTTTTTTACTAGATTTACATTTCTGTACACGACTTGCAATTATCTTTAGAAAATGTATCAAAATATAACTACAATGCGAGAATACGAAGAAGAGTCCTGGAGACTTAAAGAAGGAGGTGTCCTAGTGGTGTAATGGTTAAAGCGATGGACGGCGGAATCGTAGTTCGCGAGTTCGTACTCCAGTCGCGCTATTACGTTCACTTTCGCGCAAATACCCTTGGGAAAGGTATGAACCCCATTATCCTCCCAGCTATGGGTTAAATAGTACCACTACTGTTCTTCTAGGAGAATGGCTTTGGCATCAAATAACCTAAAAAGAGTTGATATGCCATTAAACAAAGAAACCAAACCAAACCAAACTTAAAGAAATAGAAAACCTGGATGAGAGGTGAGGATAGAAGAACAGATAAAGAAACAGTGACAACAAGCAAAACTACTAAGGATGGTGAAACACAGAAACCCAACGGAAAAAAACCCAAAAGACAACTACAGACAAAACTGGCAATACAGCAATACAAAATAGATCAAAAGATATTGGCAAACGAAAAAAAAATAAAAGACTCAAAATGTCTCGGGACAGAGTCAAACAATATAAATAACACAAGACCTTTCAAAATAATGAAAGAAAATTCAACCAAGAAGTTGGCACAAGGACAAATCAGCAACCAAAGGCTAAAGAAACAAAACAGTTTTAGAGTAAAATATGGAGAAAGAACGTAACAGTTTGATTTCTTACTTCGAGGTCGCAGTCCAGAACTTAAGCCATTATGCCATGCGGACTTCCTTAGAATATAGCAGAAATGCTCAATGGATAAAACGACATGAAAAAAGAATTAGAAAAATTCGAAGAATGTCTGATGCGAATATACACTTGGACTCGCTAAAAGCAACACTCAAGAAAATACCAACTTGGAAAAGGTCAGGCCTTGATAGCATACATGAATTCTTGTTTAAAAAATTCATGATATAGGGTAAATGCCGATAAGAAGCAAGTATACCCAAATGGATGACAAAATGTAAAACTAACCTGATTCAGAAGGACCTCAAAAAAGGGGCCATCCCCAGCAACCGAAATGTGCGTACCTATGATGTGAAAAATGCTAACTGCATTCAAGAGAACTCAATAATTCGCTTGTATGATGCGGACTATTTCCAGAAGAACAAAAGAAAATTCCATAGGGGGATAAAAGGAACAAATGAACTATTATATATAGATCAGCACATCTTCAAAGAAACCAGAACAAGGCGGAAAAATACAGCGATGACATGGATTGACTGCAAAAACACCTATCATATATTCCCACAAAAAAAAAATGTATAAAATATAAACGCTATGGAAAACTGGAGGATGGAATTGATAGCGAAACGTCAAGCCCTAGCAGAGGCATCTTCCACAGAGATTCACTTCTTCTGCTGTTCCTTACAGCAATGATGCCACTCAACCCTTGTAAGATAATCGGGACAATTCTTAAACTCGACAAGAGAGGAACACAGAAAAATGGACCTAAGGACAAGAAAATTATGACTGTGCACAAAGCCTTACATTCAAGAAATGACACCGGCTGTAAGTGCCAACAAGGAAAGGAAAGGATTCGCCTGCTGTGAAGATTGTGTATGCATCCATATTAGGACACTAAGATTACATCAAAAGGAGGAAAAGAAGAAACTAATTCTAGCAGTCAATAACAGCATCGACAACGTAAATATAGACAGAAAAACAAATACTACGAAACAGAAATGTAAATAAAAACAACTGTATGAATATTTCAAGTGACAAACTGGCGAGTCTGTACACAAAAAGACATAGCCATGGTTTAAAAAAGGAAATGTTAAAAGAAAAACTGAAGTCCGTCTAAAAGCAGCGCAAAACGATGCCATAAAGACCGGTCGATGATACACAACAGAATCGAAAGTGTAGCGAATCGACCATTGCAGGTAATTAATGCCAAATCCACTTTATAAACAAAACAGTTCTATTTCAAACAATTCAGTTTAGCACAAAAACAGCTCTATTTCAATCAATTCAGTTTAGCATAGAAAAACAGTTCTATTTCAAACAATTCAGTTAGCATAAGTATACAGTTTAGTTCTAGTTGACCCATAGATAAGACCCTATCATGTGCTACCACTCGGGGCCAGAGTGGACCTAGGAGAGATAGCAATGAAGGAGTACTCTACATTCCCAAAAGCTCCAGCATTACTGGAACCTCACCATCATATTGTTTAGTGTTATATCTGGACGCTCGTTGGATGGGGTCTTACCCCTCTGCAAAGATGCAGAAGATGCATTCAATAGCCCCAGAATGAGACGTATAATAATCCCAAGGCTTTTAAAATAGAAACGGATCACCTTTTCCCGGCCAAAAGACAAGATCTAGTGATAATAAGATAAAAATAACTTGCCGTCAAGTGGATTTTCGTCGTTTCGGCAGACTACAGAGTGGAAATATTAGAAAGCGAAAAGACAGGCCCTGACGAAACTGGGCTAAAGAGTAAGCCAGAAACAGGGATTACAAAGCAAGAAAATTGAGGACAATACGCTGGCCATATATTAGAATGATGATGTAGACAGTCTATATGTGACAAGAAAGGAAAGAGGGAAAGTAGTCGTCAGTATTGGTGAATGTGGGGACACGACAACTAAAAGGGCCCAGAAGAATATACAAACGAGAGTAAAGAAAAATCAATCACAGATGCCAATAACAAAAAAAAAAAAAAAAAATTAGCAAAACATACAAACAAACAAATAAACAAACAAACAAACAATAACATCCAAGGACAGACAGTAAAACGGAAATCACTAAATCGACAATGCTAAAACTGGAAGTAAAACAACGATATGCACAATTAAAAAAACCCAACTAAGGACATTGTGTACGAGATGACCGTGGAATAGCTTCAAAGAAAAAACTTAAAGAGATAAACGGAATCATTATTAATAGCAACCCAAAACAATGACATAAAATTAATTATGTAAAAGCTAGACTAGATAAGACCAAAGAGAACAGCAAGTGCAGACGATAGAGAGAGAGAGAGAGAGAGAGGGACGGAGGGAGAGGGAGAGAGACGGAGAGAGAGAGAGAGAGGGAGAGAGGGAGCGAGATGAAACAGCAAAATACACCATAGATGAAAGTTGTAAACTGACATAGAAAAAGTATGAAAGTAGGCACGATGGGATAAGGAAGACGATCAACTGGGAATTATGCAAGCAGCTATAATCTGGTCATACTTACAAATAGTACATGCAAAAACTAGAATCTGCCACAAGGAAATAACACCCATGATATTCTTTGTGACTTTCAAACAAAAACAGATTCCTCTCTTCCGGCTAGAAGATCAAACCTAGTGGGCTTGTTTTTTGTTTTCTTTAATGGCCTCTTAACCTTCGTGGGGTATTTAATGCCAAAGCTATCCTTGATGAAGAATAGCACTGGTGCTATTTAAACCATAGCTGAAGGGTTAAAGAGGTTCATACTTTCCCCAGGGATATTAGTCTGAAAGTAAACGTAAAAACATAACGGGGTTCGAACCCGCTTACTATAATGGCACATTCAGCACGTTAGCCACGAAGTCATGGGGACTTCTCCCCATACCTAGTTGTTTGGTCTGGTTTTCTGGTTTTAATGGCATATAAACCATTGTGGGTTATTGTTGTACAGTGGCTCGTACCACATGACTTCTGGTATCGCGGAGGTATAAAAGAAATCGTGTTTCTTAAGCACGGGGGTTCTGCAAAATCTCGGTCAGTAGTAGACCAACTTCGGACGTAACACCCACAGTGCGAGACTTATAATATTTGTTCGACTGTATCACTTCAGTTAATATTAACTCTTTATTTCACTGTGTATCTCTTCCTTACCACAATACAACAATTATTTAGCACCAAAGCCATCAGTGTAGAAGAACAGCTGGGGTAGTATTTAACCCATTGCTGAATGGATAAGGGGTTCTATCTTCCCCCAACGGTATTAGTCCGAAAGTGAATGTAATAGCTAGTCTGGATTTTGAACTCCCTTACAACGCTGTCATAGTCCAGTTCTTTTGTTACGACGCCATAGGAACTATCCCAACACCTAGTGGTTTGGTTTCTTTGCTTAATGGCATATTAACCTTCGTAGGTTATTTAATGCCAAAGCCATCCTTTGAAGAAGAATAGCAGTCTAATTGGGGAGGGGGGTAATGTGGGCCAAATGAACGTAATAGCGAATCTGGAGTTAGAATTAGCTTACTATGATGTCGCCGTCCAGAATATTTGCTACTTTTCCACGAGGATTCTTTTTCTGGCCGAGTTGAAATAAACAAGAAAAATCAAATGTCTGAGGTATTAGAGTTTTATTAGATCACAAAGTTAGAATAATCGAAAGAAAAAAAAAACTACATGAATATATGTGCTTTACCGAAGAGTTGAAGAAGTTGTAGGATATGAAAGGTGGCAGTAATATTATTCATAGCCATTGCATTCCGTACAATCCCCTAGAACCCACGAAACCGCCTAGGGAAGCTAGAAATCCGTGGAAGAATTGAAACTGTTTAGACTACAACACTTCTAAAGTCGCCAAGAATACTTTGAAGAGTCCTGGTAGGTTGAAGAGATTGCTGTCATTCGAACCTCAAGGAAGGTGATCATTTTTTTTCTTGCTACTATAAAAAAAACCTGGAAATGACAAAATAATTAAAATTTGACTATGCTGAAAAATTGCATGCGCTAAAACAAGAATCTGATCTTGAAAAAGAGACGTTTAGATTTCTTTGGTACTTTGAGATACAAATATATCACCAAACACCAGCCAGAAGACGAGGCCTAGTACAAATTAAGAAAAAAAAAAGAAAAAAGAAAAAGAGCTTATCATCTAGTGGATATTGTAGTCCCAGGAAAGCACGCTTTGAATATGAAAGAACGCGAAAAGATAGACAAATACTAGGACCTTGCCAGAGAACTGAAAAAGCTACGGAACATGATAGTAACGGTGATTATTTCCCTTGAAACGGTCCTCAAAGGTTTAGAAAAGATACTTGAGGAATTAGAGATCAGAGAAAGAATCGAGATCGTTCAAACAACGGCATTTTTTAAAATCGGTTAGAATACTCAGAAGAGTCTAGGAGAACTGAGGAGACTTGCCGTCTCTCAGAGGTCACCAAATAAAACTGTCATGAAAAACTCTCAAGGAGTGAAATAACAACAACACCAATACTACTACTACTACTACTAATAATAATAATAATAATAATAATAATAATAATAATAATAAGAAGAAGAAGAAGAAGAAGAAGAAGAAGAAGACTGACGAAAAAACGAGAATTAGAGAAAGAAAAATATAACAATGAAAAAGAATTGAAATGGAGACGCACAAAACTTTTTGGAATTTTGAGATACAAACGGATCAAATAATCTCGGCCAGACAACCAGACCTATTGATAGTTTAAAAAAAAAGAAGAGAACCTACCGAATAGTAGACTTTGCCGTTCCAGCTGACCACAGGGTAAAACTGAAGGAAAGAAAGAAGAGAGATAAATGCCAAGACCTTGCTACAGAACTAAAAAAAACAATGGAGCATGAAAGTGACAGTGATACCAATCGTAGTTAGGGCTCACGGTAGTCACAAAAAAATTAGTACACAGACTGGAAGACTTGGAAATAAGAGAACAAGTAGAGATCATCCAAACTATAACATTGTTGAGATCGGCCAAAATACTACGAAGAGTCATGAAGACTTGCTGTTACTCAGACTACTGTAGAAAAACCATCAGCTAACGCTGGTGTGAAGAACTCTCAAATAAGTAAAAAAATAAAAAATAATAATAATAATAATAATAATAATAATAATAATAAGAAGAAGAAGAAGAAGAAGAAGAAGAAGAAACAATAAAAACGAAACTTGGAGAAAGAATAACCAATTAAAAAAGAATTGAAATAATAATACTAATAGTAATAATTCAACGTGGGACCCAGACAACAGGTTTGGGTGTCATGATCAGCAGGTGCTCCTTTGATAGCTAACATGGGGGATCCAATCGGCATCCTGTCAATGTTGGGTGTTCTTTTTCAGGTTCACAAACGACAAACTAAAAAAACACTCAAATCAAAGAGGCAAACGAAGAAAAGGGACCAGGGAAGACAACAAGTGAGTACTTTACTGTTATGATTGGAGCAACCCGACACAAAGAGTGTATAGAAAAAGAATGACAGAAATCTGGAAGAACACGCTAGATTTAAGACAATAAGATTTACTGACCCAGCAATGCTGACAATAAATAAAGGTTGGTTTTCTGATTTGAAATTTTCGAAATGCGCCAAAAATTAATTAGGGAATCATGTCAACAAGACCTTAATACAAGAATTGAGATGCAAAATACTGAAAAACAAGAACCCTCTAACCGAACTGAAACGCAAAGTAATTATAATCGAAACACCACACACCCAAATACTTCAGACCAAACCCTAAAATAAAAGGAAGAAATAAATGTAGAGACCGCAAAAAGAATGATCTCTGAAATGAAAACCACATCACCACCTCTCAGGAATGGAGGGTAGAATATCGTCGACGCAAAAACTGAAAAAAAAAAAATAAATAAATAAACGAATTATAAACACATATCTGCACGAACAACATCACGGAATTAAACGAACAGATCTATGGCAGGAGCGAAAATAGCCTGTCATAAAATCGGTGTTCTCCAAAAGAAGAAGAACAGGAACTCAAAACCTGTATAGGGAATTAGACTGGAAACACGAATAAGAAATCTACAACAACAACAAAAAAAATGCTAAGACAGACAAAAAACGTGGCAATATGTTAGGACGAAAGAGAAAAGCAACACAAATATAAAAAAACGGAACAACTTGAGGAAATAAATCAGAAGGTACAGAATAAAACAATACAGACAAAACAAGACATCCCCCCACAAAGAACGAAATAAATTCTACCAGCAAGTAGGGGGAGAATGCACGAAGACATGCCAACAACCAGATAATAAGGAAACAAAACAATTTCAGAGCAAAATATGAGTCGAAGAGGGGGTAAGACGCCCCCAAAGTGTGTCCTGATATGACACTAAACTATCTGATGGCGAGGCTCCAGTCCTAGAGTTTTTTGCTTATTTACAATGAAATACTTGGAACCATTTCACTGGGGAAAACGAATGATTTATGTTGAATAGAATTATTAGTAATAAATAAGAATACTTAAAACCATTTAACTGTGTGCAAAGAAATGATTTATGTTAAATGAAAATATTAATATTAAATAGCAATACTTGAAACCACTTAATTGTGAGCAAATGAATAATTTTGCATAGAATTATTAGTATTAAATAGCAATACTTGAAATCACTTAACTCTGTGCAAACAAATGACTAATGTTAAATGAAATTAAGTCCACTCCCTGGATGAACTCACAGACTACTTCGACTTTGTATTAGGTGTGCTGCAAGGAGACGCATAAGCCCCATACCAGTTTATCATCTGCCAGGACTACGGGCTTAGGTTTGGTTTCTTTGTTTAATGGCATATCAACCTTTGTAGGTTATTTAATGCCAAAGCCATTCTCCTAGAAGAACAGTAGTGGTACTATTTAACCCATAGCTGGGAGGATAAGGGGGTTCATACCTTTCCCAAGAGTATTTGTTCGAAAGTGAACGTAATAGTGCACGAACTAAGTGCTTAGAACGTCTATTGATATAATGAAAAAAAAAAACGGTTTCAAGCTGGCAAAAGAAAGAAGCAGAAAATATCCCGCACAAACAATTACGGACGCAGACTACGCCGATGACATAGCGCTTTAGCAAATACACCCGCCCAAGCCGAAACCATCCTACGTAGTCTGAAACGAGCAGCTGGTGGCATAGGCCTCCATGTCAACGCAGACAAGACGGAATAAATGTGCTTTAATCAAAGAGGCAACATCTTCACACTAAATGGTAGTTCTCTGAAACTAGTGGACAAGTTCACCTACCTAGGAAGCAATGTCTCATCAACTGAGAAAGACATCAACACGCGACTAGCAAAGGTATGGACAGCTATCGATATAGCCATATGGAAGTCAGACCTGACCGATATGACCATATGGAAGTCAGACCTGACCGATAAAATAAAACGCAGTTTTTCCAAGCAGTGGTAATGTCGATACTGCTATATGGATACACTACATGGACGGTAAGTAAATGTATGGGAAAAAAAAGCTTGACGGCAATTACACAAGAATGCTGCTAGCTATATTAAACAATTCCTGGAGACAATACCCCACGAAACAGCAGCTATACGGCCACCTTCCACCCATCATGAATTGTATCCAAATTAGACGAATCAGACATGTGGGAAACTGCTTGGGAAGTAAGGACGAACTCACAAGCGACATGCTCCTGTAGACCCCTTCACACGGACGAGCAAAGACAGGACCACCAGCTAGAACCTAAATACAACAGCTCTGTGCCGATACAGGATATAGCCTTGAAGACCTCCCGGGAGCAATAGACAATAGAGTGGGGTTGCGAGAGAGGGTCAGGGAGATCTGTGCTAGCTGCGTGACATGATGATGATGATAATGATGAATGTTAAATAGCAATACTTGAAACAACTTAATTGTGTACAAATGAATGAATAATGTCGAATATAATTATTTGTCTGAGAATTGATTTTTATTTATTGCGGACATTTTGTCCTCATCTTGGTATCACCTGAAGAAGGCCAGCGGTGAAATTTGGCCGAAACGTAGTGAAATAAAAAACAACACAAAAAAAAAACTACCAAGATGAGGACAAAAAGTCCGCAATAAATAAAAATTATTCTCAGATTAAGAAGCCTCATCTCAAAATGATTCCAATTAAAGACAATAATTATTTGTATTAAAAAGCGAAACTTGAAACCACTTAACTGTGTGCAAACAAATGATTAATGTTAAATAAAATTATTAATGTTGAATAGCAATACTTGAAACTATTTAATTGTGCGTAAACAAGTAAACTTTGACTCGTTTAAAAATGTCACAAACTGTTCGTTTACAGATCATATACAGAATTTGGCATTTAATAACCTACAAGGGTTGATATGCCATAAAACATAACCAACTATCAAATCCAAATAAACATGACGACTACAAAAACATCCTGTTAAAAGAAATGTGTGTGAGCTCGCGCATGCGCGTGTGTGTTGTATTTGTAATAAATAAATATAAAAGACACGAAGCAAGAATTTGGCAACAGTAAATCAGAATCAGCTAGCAGAACAAGACCAATGCAAAAAAAGCCCCAATCAGTACCCGCCTTTGATAAAAAAAAATACAACCCACACATTTTTTGCCAAAGATCACAAAACGAACAAACGAGGAAAATGCTAGATTATTCATATAATATTTCATAGTAGAAAAAACGCGGGAAAACGAAATATAACTAGAAAGAAAGAAAGACAGAAAGAATAAAAGTTGGAAACGGTGAAATAGAGAAAGAATGACGGCAAAGACGACAGAGAGAGAGAGAGAGAGAGAGAGAGAGAGAGAGAGAGGCAAGAAACATTAAGAAAGAAACAAAAGAGAATGAGAAGAGAAAGAGAGAGAAAGAGAAGAGAAAAAGAGAGAAAAAGAGAGAGAAATGAAGGAGTAAGGAAGAGAGGAAGAGGAGGAAAAGAAAGAGCGAGGTAGAGGGAAGAGAGTTATAGAGAGGGAAGAGAGAGAGATGAGGAGGAACAAGAGGTAGAGAGACGTAGTGTGAAGAGAGGGAGATAAGAGGAAAGAAAGAGAGAGAAAGAGAGAAAATGAAGAGATAATAAAAGAGAAGGAGAGAGAGCGAGAGGGAAAAGCAAGAAACAGAGGGATGAGAGACAGAGACAGAGACAGAAGGAAGACAGACAGACAGAAAGTGGTAGAGCATGTGAAGGGAACGATAAAGAGTGAAGAGAGAGAAGGAAAGATGGACGAGAAAGAGAGAGAGAAAAGTGAAAGAGAGAAGAAAGAGAGGGAAAGAGAGAGAAGGAGATCAGAGAGAGAGAGAGAGAGAGAGTGGGAAGAGAGAAAGAGGTATAAGAAAGAGAGAAAAAAGACGAAGAGAGTGAGAGAAGCAACGAAAGATTTTTTTTTAAATTGTACACATTCAGGTAAAAAGTTGACGAAGTAAGCAAATGAAACACTCAAAAAAGAAGAAAAAAAAAGATAGAGTAACAAGAAAAAAAAACAGTTATTGATATTTCCAATTTTTCTTGCCTCTGTGAAAGTGTTTGATATCAATGAATTCATTAATTGGTATATCTTATTTTAGCTACGCATTTCTTTCTTATTTTGTATCAATATATATATATATATATATATATATATATATATATATATATATATATATATATATCATTGGCGTGTATTCCTAAAAAGCTTGGTATACGTTGCTTACCCAATAAGATCTATTCAGAACCAAACTAAAAATATCTTTTATCAAATTTAACATATTCATATTGTTATTTATTTCAAGTGGATCATGCAGCATTTTAAGGAGACTCAGTGAATAAATAATCATTGCAATGAATACTTTATACTTGTAGGCAACAAAATTCAGTTTGCAGCAATCCTTTTACATGATATGACGTTTCCATACGAAACATGGAGTGAACTATTGAAAAGAATTAACGCAGAAAATACCAAGGGCTCTCAGAATCAGCAACTGCACCTACGCGAATAAAATATGGCGAGACAAGATAAATACCTACATCCTGCTGGACACAAAGCATCTTTTGATATTTTGTTTTGCTGGCAGTATATATATATATATATATATATATATATATATATATATTGATAGTTAGATATTGCTGGCAGTATATATATTCTGTTTATTTGAATTCATAATTTACTATATCTATCTATCTATATATATATATATATATGTATGTATATATATATATATCCTTGCTTAACTCTCGGCATTATAAGGTACTGATCAATGGTAAAGTGGAGCCATCGAGGGAAAGGAGTGGCGCCCTCCCCTACACCTTGTAGGTGTAGCAGCTATCGAAAAGGGAGCATTCGTGTCACCCACTACTATTGTCGCCAACTTTGCTTTATATATATATATATATATATATATTCATTACTTAATATCTATTTTTTTTTGTTTTTGCTTTGTTTTACGGCATATCAACCACAAAGGGTCATTTAATGCCGGAATATCTATTTTTCTGCTGTATTGGATTTATATATATATATATATTCATTAATTACTATATATATATATATATATATATATATATATATATATATATTCTGTTTTATTTGAATTCATTTCATACGCGCCTAAATGATATTAACATTGACAATTTGATAATACAAAGAGGAAATAATATAATTTTGTTGTATAAGCTCTTTTGAATTTGTTAAATTTTGTTTTGATCGGTTGTTTGTGTTTTATGGAGTATCAACTATTGTTGGTTATTTAATCCCAAATCCTGTTTACATATATAACTTAGATATATTATTTGTAAACTCATTTTGTTGATAACATTTTTACCCGAACCTGAGCTTTTTTTTTTTTTTTTGCACACAGCTAAATGGTTCATAGTATTGCTATGTAACAATAACAATCTGTCTGTTGGGTCTTATGGAGGTTGTTCGTATTTGAAGGTAGCGAAGGAAATTTTCAAATGAAACGAAGCGTCAATAAAATAAAGAAACAGTAAAATCTACAAAGGAAGAAGCGTGAGTTGGTACAAAATTGTCTTTTATAATTATAATATTATAACCATTCAATTAGCAACAGGTTACAAAATATGTGGTATTGTTATGAATTTTTAAATGTAAAATCTTGATAGTATTCTGAAAACTTACTCGTCTATCAGTCCTAAGGTTCTTCGATGATAAGCCTCTTAAACTAATAGCTTTGCGTGCGTATGCCCCTAATACTGTTGTCTCTGCAACTGACCACTTCTCTTCCCAGCGGGATTTTTTTCCAAAACCTCCCTTCTCTATTCTCATTAACTCTCTAATTCTCTCTAGTTACTTCCTGTCCCTCAAAATGTTCGTTATTCGAAAGGTTTTCGAATTAGGAGTTGGTGTCGGACAGTCTGGTTTGGTTTATTTTTAGAATACGATTCTTTTGTTTGTTTCTCAAATACGTCCTTGGTAAAAATATACTACCGATTAACAATGAAAAGTCATTTGTTTTCAATGAGTTGAAACTAATTTGTATTAGTATTGCTATTCTTTCTACATACTTAAATGATTTCAATTATTGCTATCTAACACATTTAATTATATTCAATATACATCATTTGTTTGCACATAGTAAAGTGGTTACGACTACACCTGTTTAACGCTTATAATTCTATTCAACATTAGTCATTCGTTTTCACACTGTTAAATGGTTTTGTGTATTGCAATGTATCACGAACAATACAATTAGACATCAGTCATTTGTTTACACACGGTTAAATGATCAAACAGTTCTATTTCTAACAATTTGATTTAGCATTAGTTATTTATTTGCACACAGTTTAAATATCAAACAGTTCTATTTGACCCATTGATAGGACCCTATCAGGTACTACCACTCCGGATGAAAGTGGACCTGGGAGTAATGGCAATGATGAGGTATTCCGTATTTTCCGAAGCTCCAGTCTGTAGCCATCAGATGCTTTAATGTCACATATAGGTCATTCGTTAAGAGGGACTTATCCCTCTGCAGGGATGCAGTCAATGTGTTCTATAGCTTCAGTCGACTGGGTTATTAAATTTTCTTTAGAAAAATATGCTCAAAGCTAACTGTAAATACAAGCCCTTGACATTTCAAAGGTAATGTGCTGCATTTAATTCAATTTTTAATTACTGATAATTATTTTTAGGTCCATCAATTATTACTTTAGCTACTGAGCTGATACATGAAACTTGTTTATTGGTAACTGAATGTGTAACATTTTTGCGTGAAAATTTCATTTGAATCATTCATTTAAATATATTTATATTCCGTAAAATGGTAGGATGACATTTCTTACAGCTTCACCATAAAGATATTCCTCTTCATCTAAAATTATATATATATATATATATATATATTCCGTAAAATGGTTGGATAACATTTTTTATAGCTTCTTCATAAAAATAGTCCACTTCATCTAAAATTATATATATATATATGCCATATTATTATATGTTCTTATATATATATATATCTTATGGTTTTGTGTTCTATTATTAACGGGCCGATTGAGTAGAGTGTTCACTAATGGTCTGGGAGACTGGGGTTCAATCCCAGGTCGAGTCATAGCAAAAACTAAAAAAAAAAAATTGTACTTGATGCTGCTTTTCTTAACAATCAACATTATGAGGTAATGATCAAGGGTAAAGTGGAGCACCCAGGGAATGGAGTTAAGCCTTCCCCAAACCCTCGGTGTAGAAGCTATAGAAAAGGGTGCCTTCGGGTCACCCTCGACTACGGTCGTCAACATTATTTATTTAGTGTAAAATAAAGTAATTTTTATATTTATTTTATGTGTTCTCTGGTGGTAATTTACCAAATTGATTCAATGCTATCTTTTCGAGCGCGTAAAATAATATTTTCAAAGCATAGAATTAAAATTTAACTGGAAGGAAGTTTAATTTCTATTCGAGGAAAAGATTATTTTATTCGCCTCAAGAGTCAAGATAACGTTGTCAAATCGTCTCGAGTCCATATTTTGAATATATATATATATATATATATATATATATATATGTGTGTGTGTGTGTATATGTGTGTGTGTGTTTCTTCGACTAGCTGTGTAAAGAGAGCGAGAAAGTGAGAAGAGGTGGGTATTGTATGGTATCTCTGTTTAATAACATATCAACTTTTGTAGGACATTTAACACATTGTGGAAGAATATCAGGGGTACTATTTAACCCATAGCTTAGGGAATAAATGGGTTCAAGCCTTTTCCAAGAGTATTAGTTCGAAAGTGTGCGTAATAGTGCGAGAGGAATTAGAACCCACGTACTTCGCGGCTGTATCCAAGCATTTTAGCAACTAAGCCATGAAGACTTCCCCATCAATCAGTCCAATAAATCTGTTTAAAAATTATTTTTATTAGATAGGAATACTTGATACATCATCATCATCATATCGTGCTGGTAGCACGGATTTCCCAGACCCTCTCTCGCCACTCCTCCCTGTCGTTCATCGCCCTAGGTAAGTCTTCAAGACAACATCCCGTATCCTCACATAGCTGCTGAATGTATATTCGTGCTGGTCGTCCTGCTTTTGCACGGCCATGTGTGGGGGTCCATAAGAGTACGTCACGTATGAGTTCGTCCCTGCTTCTCCAGCAGTGTCCTGCATATCTGGTTCGTCTAACTTGAATAGTTTTCGTGATAGGGGGCAGGTGGCCGTACAGTTGGTGTCTTGTGGAGTGTTGCCGCCAGGACTTGTTTAAGATTGCACGTAGCATTCTTGTGTAATTGCCGTCTAGCTTCTTCTCCAGCCGTTTTGTTGGCGTCCATGTAGTGCAGCCATATAGCAGTATCGATGTGACCGCTGCCTGAACTTTATTGAAAAGATTTGTGCATAAGAACACAGGGCAACAATTTTGAACATAATTTCTGTTGTATTCGATATTTTAACTGATTGGAACAAAAATTCTTATGCGAATTTCAAAACTGCTGTCAGTTTTCGTCCATCATGTCAAGTTTACCATCTGACTAAGTAAAACTGTTTTTCTGTAAAAGAACCCAGTCTGTCCTACTATTTACCCATAGCTGGGGGGGGGAATAATTGGATTCATACCTTTCCCAAGGGTATTAGTGCTATGTGAAATGCAATCAGTCTCGTCCAGGGTTTGAACTCGTGTCACCGTGTCCATTTCCTACGACGATAACCATTACACCACGGGTTACCTTTAAGTTGATTCCCAGTGACCAAGACAAATCCTGGACTCTTCACAAGGTGTGCAAGTCGTGTGTCGAGAATTTACGGATGTGGACCAAAGGGTCTCATGATGAGTTGGCATTTGGTATCCCTATAATTTGGCGAGACCCCCAAAAGATTATTGTACAGGCTTTTACTTTCGTTTTGTGAAAACTTCACGATATAAATGCAAGATCGAGTACCTTAGTCTTCCATCAGCAATACGTCAAGTGTCTCATTCAGCTGAAATCCCACAGCTATTTTTCATTCATCTATCTTTTCTTGAAGATCTTGATCATGGTGAAGATCTGGATCATGATGAAGAACTCAGTGACAGCAATGAGGCAGATTTCGAAATTTAAAATAAACCAGCTCGTAACGGGTTCGATCTCCGTCAATTGAATGATTTGGTACGAGATTTGAAACTATCAAATCAGGCTTAAGAACTTCTAGCACTGAGAATGACCGAGAAAAATAAAGCGATTCAGCGAAAGTGGATTTCTGCAGTTATTTCAAAGTGACAGTAAATTTGTGTATTGCCATAACATACAGGGTTTAATCGAGGCAAGGGATTTGAATCTACCAAAAAACGGCTTCAGAACTTTTAGCACTGAGACTGTATGAGGAAAAGTTGCTGGGGAAAAAAAGGGAAGGTATTTTACTTTCGATTCAGCGAAAGTGGATTTCTGCAGTTATTTCAAAGTGACAGTAAATTTGTGTATTGCCATAACATACAGGGTTTAATCGAGGCAAGGGATTTGAAATTACCAAAAAAAAAAAAAAAAAAGGCTTAAGAAATTCCAGCTTAGAGATTGAATGAGAAAAAGTTACTTCAATAAAAAAAAAAAGTGAATGTATTTTACTTTCGATTTACAGAAAGTGGATTTCTGCAGTTCTTTCAAAGTGACAATAGATTTGTGGAATGACATAACATTCAAGGTTTAATGGAGAAATTGAGAATTCTGATCTACATCTCAACTGAATGCAACGTTTTATCATTCAGAGTTATATTCACAACGTTTTGGCTAAGGTGTTCACCGGCCTTCTCAACGTGTTCCTTGTTGAACTGGGGAACCTTCACGGAACTTCGAATCACGTCCTTTATTCAGTCCACGGAGTTGCTTGCTCTCATTCCGTTAACCCTAAACGAGTACAAGTATTAAATATTCCTGTATTGTTACCAGACACATCAGCCGAGACGTTGTGAATATAAAAATGAAGATGAAGACAATAGTCCGAAAACCCTGAACAATAAAAAAATCATCAATTTTCATCTCAGAAATTCAGACGAATGAATGCAACTGTTTATCGATAGGACAAAGTATAGTTTAACGTGTATCCTCCTCCATAATGGTAATTTATATGGTGCTATCTCAATTGGGCATTCAATTTGTCTTCGTGAAAAATATGGAGACATCAAGAGAATCATTTGAGTTATAGTAATGTCACAAACACAATTGGATCATCAGTGTTAACCTTAAAATGGCAAGCTTCCTTCTTGATTAGCAAAGCGGATACTCTAAGTATTCCTGCTTTCTGTGTATGTGGGACAGTGGAGCACGAGAGAAACACTGAATGGAGAGGAATTGGCTTCCATGATCCAACTATGATATGTATATGAACAAAATGAATTTGTACAAACATTAGTCAAACAATGTTTTATCATTTTCTATTGTGTGTGAATTTTTAAAACATTCGATAAAATAAACAGAAAATTGTTTGATGCAGTATTTTTATGGTATTTGAGTCGAAGAGAGAGTATCCTGTACCTCAAAAAGTTGATGGGAAATAAAAATCAACTGGGGTCATTTTTTATTTAAAAGACGTATAGCCCAGTCGGCTGGGGCTATAGAATACACAGACTGCGTCTATGTAGAGGGGTAATAAACCCCTTAACGAATTTCCTGATATATGACACAAAACAATCCGATGGAGAAGCTCCAGTATTGGAGCTTTGGGGAATGTGGAGTACACCTTCGTTGCGATTGCTTCCAAGTGCACTCTGGCACGTAGTGTTAGCGCCTGATAGGGTCCTATCTATGGCTCAATTGAACTGTGTGCCAACAAATGACTCGTGTTAAATTGACTTATTTGAAATGAACGGTTTGATCATTTAACCGTGTGTAAACAAATGACTGATGTCTAATTGAATCGTTAGTATTAAATAGCAATACTGGAAAACATTTAACTGTGTGCAAACAAATGATTAATGATAAATAGAATTATTCGTATTTGATAGAAATTAGTGAAACGATTTAACTGTGTCCGAAAAATGAGTTTAAGGTGTTTTAAAAATGTTATCTACTATACAAAATGTGCTTAGAAATCCTATATTCTATATGAATGTATAAGTAAGATTTGGCAATAAATAACCTGCAATGGTTGATCTGCCATAAAAAACCAAACCAAACCAAAAATAAAATATTATCTATTTGTTGTGAAGAGATAATTGAGGGAATCTCATATCGAATTTGTCTCTGACATACGGTAAGTGTATAACACTTTCATCCCCGGAAAACAGCATAACTGATACAATACAAAGGAATGGATTCTCGAATGAGGCTCGCGGATAATGCAAACCTTTCAAATGCTAAATACGGCTGTATATGGCTAGACTTGTTAAGTGACTGCGTTCAAACAAATTGTTGTATAGCCACATACAACTACACAATACATATACATATATATATAAATATATGCGGAAACATAGTCAACAATAATGACGAGATTCAATGAACGAACGAACACACTTCATTATAAAATATACCTCTCACACTTAATTCGAAAGGGTTGATGTTTGTTGTGTGTGGGAGGTGAGTTGGAGACTGGGACAGACTGCTACATATTGACCCAAAGTTCTTCTGACCATAGCAGCACTTCTTTCGCATTCTGGCTGGGCTGCACAACCGTGGGTCATTGAGGGCCCAAGCCCTCTGTCTGGAGCTGATTCTCACTCCGCTGGAATCCTATCTCTTACTGGAACTGCAACTGCCCCAAGCCGTCTGTGGCACCTGGTTATATAATTGTCTGAGGCCCATCTGCTTCCTATGGGCGTACGCATCTGCACAGAATTCAACCACGTCCACAGGTCAAGGTGATATTCCGATATCTCCGAGCTGATGCACTTGTTTCGCTGTTACACAGGTGCATCGCTTGATTGACGGCTCGGACGAGGGTCAATATGCTACAAAATGACATGCTAAATTGAATCGTTAGAAGTAGAACTGTTTGACCATTTAGCAAATGACTGCCTAATGGAATGGTTAGTGATACATACAATACTTGAAACCATTTAAATGTGTGCAAAAAACATGCTCAGACCCACATAAAAATGTTAACAAATCATGTTTAAAAATCATATTAATATTAATGTATCAACCGGATTTGGCTTTAAATAACCTTACGATGGATGATATGCCATAAAACCCACCCGAAACAAACTAAAAGATCAAAGGTTAGTCAAAAACAAGAGCCGAATACAACTCAAGAAAAATTGTGTTGCTCAGTGAAATAGTTGCTGGAAGCTATATTTTTTTTACTAAGATTATTGTTATTTGTAAGCGTATAATGGCAAATTATTGGTTTTAGATTGGAATATCCGTCGTTAATAAGTTCTTCCTTACTTCTCCAGTATTTGTCCGAAAGTGAACGTCATCGCGATACTATAATTTGAATTCGCTAACTTCGAGGCTGCTGTCCAGTACTTTCGCAATTACGCCACGAGTATTACCCGGCAGTATATAATTTTCATTGATGAAAAGTAACGGCAAAAACGTTTTCTAAGAGTAAAGTTGGCAACCTTAGTCGATGGTGATCAGAAGGCTCCCTTTTCTATAGCTACTACACCGTAGTGTAGGGGAATTCCCTGAATTGCTCCACTTTTTCCCTATGTTCCTTACCTTATAATGCTGAGTGTTAAGCAAGGAGACATCAAGTACCATTTTTTGAGTCTTTGGTATGACTCAACCTGGGATTGAACCCCAGTCCCCCGGACCATTGGCGAACACTGTACTCATCAGGCCAATGGCCTGGTTTCCTAAGAGTAGTGAGTCTGATTTTTTGTCATTGGTTATATAAGAATAACCAATGACAAAAAATCAGACTCACTACTCTTACGAAACCAATACGAGAATCATTAAATAAGTTTCCAGACCTTTTTCGTATGGGCACTTTTATTGTTAGCACACACATGAAACTCTAGTCCCCTTCGAAGTAATCTCCTCCGGCTGCAATGTACTTGTTGTACCGTTCCAACAACTTCTGGAAGAACCCATGGAAGTCCTCTTATGTGAGCGTATCAATGACCTTCGTCACAGCCTCTTTCACCTCCTCAATTCTCTCATAACGACAGCCTCTGAACTTAGGGAATAACCAAAAGTCACAGGGAGCAAAAACTGATGCTCGATTCACGCAAGATGATTGAAAAGCAGTCTGAAGCATTCCATACGTTTCTGTAGCATTTTTCCAAGTTTAAGACTGAATTTTATTGCACATTGTTCTTCTAAAGTATCCTCACATCCAGATTGCATTTTTGAAATTCACCAACTGTGACAATCAGGCTTTAGTAGGGTGTATTCCAATTCTTGCTGTAGCTGTTCATTTGAACCTGAAATCATAAAAATCGGTTAGTCATCTCATGAGATGTATAGCAATAACATACCGAATTTTCAAGAGTCTATGATAATTTTAAATGCCCATATGAAAAAAGTCTGGAAACTTATTGAATGAACCATGTATATATATATATATGTGTGTGTGTGTGTGTGGTGCATTCATCAAATTGTGCTAACATAGTTCCCTCACGCACACACGCGCACACACACACACACACACACACACTCTCTCTCTCTCTCTCTATATATATATATATATATATATATGTTGCCATTTTTCCCTATCGTCCAAAATTTCTTGCTGGTCCTCAAGACGGCATCCAGCCTCTGCACAGCGCTGATACATTAAAGTCTTTGTTGGTCGGCAAACACTTGCGTGTCCATATGTTGGAATCCATAGAAGAACATTGCTTTTGTATTTGTCCTTACTCCTCCAGCAATGTTTTGTTTGTCTTACTTGGATGGTTTGTGACATGGGACTCAAGTGGTCGTACTGCTCGTGTTTTTTGAGGTGCTTCTTCCTGAAATAGTTCTAAACACAACATAGCATTCTTTTGTTGTTTCCATCAAGTTTTTTCTCCATGCGTTCAGTTAGAATCCAGGTGGTGCATCTAAACAGTAGATTTCCGTATGATCAAAAATCTGTCGATTATATTCCAAATCTTTTGACATCGCTTTCAGTAGAAGAGATATTGCTGCCGACGCATGGGAACTAGGCAACTAACTTCAGAGGATTGCAGCTTAAAGTGGTGGTGGCTTCTTTTTGTTTAAAACTCTTGAATTCCGTCCCGTTTACGTTCACAAAGCGTTCATTGTCTCTTGCTTCTTGCTCGAGGCTATGCAGCAGACATTCGGCTAATGTTGGCGTTTTTGCAAGGAGTGCAAGATCATCTGTGTAGTCTGCGTCCCTCATAGTTTCCGTGCCCAGTCGACTGGGGCTATAGAAGATCCCCCCAATGACATATGACACTAATCAATCTGATGGTGAGGTTCCAGTGATGCTGGGGCTTTGGGGAATGCGGAGCACCCCTTTATTGCCATTGCTCCCAGGTCCACTCTGGCTCGGCGTGGTACCACTTGATAGGCCCCTATCTATGGGTTAAATAGAACTAACGGCGTACTTATGTTAAACTGAATTGTTTTACTAGAATTAGAAATATTTTTGACAATAAAACCGTACTTACATTTAAATTGCGTGCTTATTCTAAACTGAATTATTTGGAATGGAACTGTTTTTAGACATTGAAACTATACTAAACTGAATTGTTTAATATCGTACTGTTTTGACATTTACCTGTAGAACTGCTTCACTAAACTGAATAGATTGAAATAGAAATGTTTTTCACATTCAAACTGCGTACTTATGCTAAACTGTATTGTTTGAAATAGATCTCTTTTCATAAAAATAGATTTGGCGTTAAGTAACCTACAAAGGTTGATATGGCGTAAAACTCAAAGGAACAACCAACCAATCATAGTTTCTCCTCGTTTTTTTTTTTGTCAGTTTTAAACCATTTACTCTTATTAGATCTATCGATGTTCACAGAATATAATATAGACAGATTATAAACAGATATGATGCTAATGTATCTCTTTGCAAGACTCCAGCGACTTTAGATGAGCGAAACCATTTTTTTCGTATTTTTGTAAAGCATCATTATAACTGTAATATTGTGTAACAGTTTCTGTTTTAGGGATCAAATGCATAGGAGAAATCTACGAACAATAGAGTTGGTTCGACAGATCATCAGAATCTGTTTTTAGAGGGTAGAGTGTTCGCCAATGGTCCGGGAGACTGAGGTTCAATCCCAGGCGGAGTCATAGCAAAGACTCAAAAAATGGTACTTGATACCTCCTTGTTTAACACTCAGCATTATAAGGTACGTATCAAGGGTAAAGTCGAGCAATTCATGGAAAGGTGTAGCGCCCTCCCCATACACCTCGGTGTAGTAGCTACTGAAAAGGGAGCCCTCGGGTCGCCCTTGACTAAAGGGAGACAACTTTTACTTATTATTGTTGTTGTTACTTTTATTTTATTCTTGTTTATTCATTCTTATTCTTTTTATTTCTTTTTGTTCGTTTGTTTATCTTATTGACCCCTTTATTTGGACGTGACAGTGTTGGCCGACCAGCGAGAATTTACCTACGACTGCTTTGTGTGGACGCAGTATGGAGTTGGGAAAACCTGCTGTGAGCGATGGATGATAGAGACAGAGGGAAAGAAAGAGAGAGTCAGGGAAATCCGTGCTAGCTGCCAGACTTGACGATGATGTTGATGATGATGATGATTTATCTTATTTTGATTCTTATTAATTTATCTTTTTATTTGATATCTTGTTTTATTTATCAATTTTTTAATTCATTTTTATTTTTCATATTATTTTTTATTTTTAATCTTTGACCCACACAGCAGTGGCTACCACACGGTCCAATGATAGCATGGCTGAAAAATTGACTGTCACTTAACACCGCTGACTCAGTGTCTACTCTGTCCAGTCTTGAATATATATGCTTTACTATCAACTATATCGAGCGATCTTTATTCATTAATAAAACAAACTATGAATATATGAATTACGAAACTTTTCTTATATATATATATATATATACACACACACACACATATATATATATATATATATATATATAGATAGATAGATAGATTTATATATTTAATGCCATGGAAGTTTCCCTCGACATGCAATGATACTACTTACCAACCCCTCCGCTCGGGCAGGATATGACACAAGGTCAATTTTTAAGCGGAGTTTAACAGGTTTTGAATTCAGAGTTTTCCTTCTCCTAGACTAGTTGCCTCACCAAGGCTGAAGAACCTAGTCCGTCCTACTATTTACCCATAGCTGGAGGGAGAATAACGGGGTTCATACCTTTCCCAAGGGTATTTGCCCGAAAGTGAACGTAATAGCGCGACTGGAGTACGAACTCGCGTACTACGATTCCGCAGTTCATCGCTTTAACCATTACACCACGAGGACACCCTCGACATGCAATGATGATGTTTTGTTCCTTAGTTATAATCACCTACTAATATAGAAATGAATAAAGATTCTTTCCGGCACATACAGTTGCAACATAAGATACACTGACGTCTCCAATCCGGTTAACCAACGTGCTGTGCATCTACCTTCACATACACATGCACTGTATATAAGCAGCGTCGAATCAACCGAAAAGGACATCGAAACGAGGTTAACGAAAGCATGGACAGCTATCAATAGGCTATCGACTATATGGAAATCAGACCTAACCGATAAAATGAAACGCAGTTTCTTCCAGGCAGCGGTCACATCGATACTGCTATATGGATGCACTACATGGACGCTAACAAAACGGCTGGAGAAGAAACTAGATGGCAATTACACAAGAATGCTGCGTGCAATCCTGAACAAGTACTGGCAGCAACACCCCACAAGACACCAACTGTACGGCCACCTGCCCCCTATCACGAAAACTATTCAAAGTTAGACGAACCAGACATGCAGGACATTGCTGGAGAAGCAGAGATGAACTCATAAGAGATGTACTCTTATGGATCCCCACACATGGCCGCGCAAAAGCAGGACGACCAGCACGAACGTACATTCAGCAGCTATGTGAGGATACAGGTTGTTGTCCTGAAGACCTACCTAGGGCGATGAACGATAGGGAGGAGTGGCGAGAGAGGGTCAGGGATATCCGTGCTGCCAGCACGATATGATGATGATGATGATAACCGACACAAACACAGATACGTACGCACGCCCTCCCAAATACACGTAAAGATTTCTACACAATCCCAAAGGTTTTTGACAGTATTTTTCGATTTTCGATTTATTCTGTCTGAAGATTGTTGTTTGTAAAAACTTCATGAAACCAGCGGTGCAGACAAACATCATGGCATAAAATACATAAATCTAATATATATTTATTTATTGTTATTATATAATTGCTCTATCCTAGATTTTGAGCACTCTCCAAATTATATTGCACTTGGTTCGCCACAAACCCACAAAGTGATTTAGTGACAACCAACACTGTTATAATATATATATATATATATAAATATATATATATATAGAGAGAGAGAGAGGGAGGTGGAGAGAGAAAATCACCTTATTCACAGTTTCATAATATTTTGATCATCTGTTAAGTGTTGATGATAGAATATGCATTTGACAATAATTTGAATTATATTAACGTCCACAATTATCAAATATCGATTGTCACGGGACTACGTATCAAGGCATCAAATGTTTAATTTGGCGCCAATTGATAAAGCAGATATTTAGCCTCGTCGCGACATCTTGACCGCAGTTCTGATTTTCTTTTTATTCTTTGATGATACAATACTTTTGAACTTTTCTTCTAGGATATAGATTGCACCTTCTGGAACCCTCATTTCATGTAAATAATCTCGTGTCGTCCTACCTTCTGGTTATTTGTTACTCTGTCTCGTTTCTACTTATGCACCCCAACGCATGTATCTCGATAACACAGTTTTATTAGCATATTTTTTACTTCTCCTTTCAAGTTGTTTCTACTGATCTCTAGTTACTGTTTTAAAGTGAAATTATGGATTTTAGGTTTTTAAATGAGCGATAAAACTACTTAATTCAAAGTAATATATATATGTATATATATATATATATATATATATATATATATGTGTGTGTGTGTGTATGTGTGTGTGTGTGTGTGTGGTTGCCAAGTCGGCTTGGGCTGTAGAATACACCAACTGCACCTCTGCAGAGGGATAAGACCCCCCAATGAGTATCCTGGATATAACGCGAAACAATTTGATGGTGAGGTTCCAGTGACGCTGGGGCTTTGGGGAATGCGGAGCACCCATTCACTGCCATTCCTCCCAGGACCACTCTGGCCCGGCGTGGTAGCACCTGATAGGGCTCTATCTATTGGCTGAATAGAACTAACGGCATACCTATGCTAAACTGAATTGTTTGACTAAACTGAATCGCTTGAAATAGAAATATTTTTGACAATTAAACCGTACTTGCATTTAAACTGTATGCTTATGCTAAAGTGAATTATTTGAAATGGAACTGTTTTTAGACTCTGAAACTGTTCTTACACTAAACTAATTTATTTAATGTCGAACTGTTTTGACATTTAACTGTGTGTAAACAAAATCTCTACTTATATTAAACTGAATTAGCTAAATTAGAACTGCTTGACTAAACTGAATAGCTTGAAATAGAAATTTTTTTTTCACAATTAAACTGTACTGACAATTAAACTGCGTACTTATGCTAAACTAAATTGTTTGAAATAGAACTATTTTCCTAAAATGGATTTGGCGTTAAATAACCTACAAAGGTTGATATGCCATAAACCCAAACGACCAACCAACCATATGTGTGTGGGGTAGAGAGAAATAATGGCTGTAAAAAAAATTTGACTCGGGGTAACGAAGTATCAATTCTAACTTTATTTCCACAACGTTGGGTTTTTTTTCTCTGCATAGCTTGGAAAAATCATGTAATCAATTTACAAAAATTAATATACTTCGTTGAAGAAATATTTTATGAAGGGGGGTGTCCTCGTGGTGTAATGGTTAAAGCGATGGACTGCGGAATCGTGATACGCGAATTCGTACTCCAGTCGCGCTATTACGTTCACTTTCGGGCAAATACCCATGGGAAAGGTATGAACCCCCTTATCCTCCTAGCCATGGGTTAAATAGTACCACTACTGTTCTTCTAGAAGAATGGCTTTGGCATTAAATAACCTAAAAAGAGTTGATATGCCATTAAAGAAAGAAACCAAACCAAACCAATATTTTATGTAGCTATTAAAAAAGAATGAATTTTCTTTAGTCTTATCTGTTATTAGTTTATTTACTGCTAAATAAAAAAACCTATCTTCTAAGTGGGCTAGTTTTATAACTTTTGACAAGAGTGGTTTAGTTTCTTTTTTAAGGGCATATCAACTTTTGTGGCTTATTTAATGCTAAATCAATCCTTGTAGAAGGAAAGTAGTGGTTCTATGTAAACCATAGCTGGGGGGAGGCTAAGAAGGTTCATACCTTTGCTAATGGTATTTGTCCTAAAGTGAACGTAGTTGCGCGATTATAGTTCGAACTCGCTTACTTTGACGTCAAATTCCAGCACGTTGTCATTACCCATCAAGGACTTTCACCCCTCTGGTAGTATATATATATATATATATATATATGTGTGTGTGTGTGTGTGTGTGTGTGTTAGTGTGTGTGTGTGTGTGTGTGTGTGTGTGAGTGTATTAGTGTGAGTGTGTGTGTGTGTGAGTGTATTAGTGTGAATGTGTGTGTGTGTGTGTGAGTGTATTAGTGTGAGTGTATGTGTGTGTGTGTGCGTGTGTGTGTTAGCCTGAGTTTGTTAGTGTGTGTGTGTGTGTGTGTATTAATGTGAGTGTGTGTGTGTGTGTGAATGTATTAGTGTGAGTGTGTATGTGTGTGTGTGAGTGTATTAGTGTGAGAGTGTGTGTGTATGTATGTGTGTGAGTGTATTAGTGTGAGTGTGTGTGTGTGTGTGTGTGTGAGTGTATTAGTGTGAGTGTGAGTGTATGTGTGTGTGTGTGTGTGTGTGTGTGTGTGTTACTTATGACTCTATCAACAATCATCATGTCCAACGCTACGAATATCCTTCATTGCAATTTCAATGACATAGTAAACAAGAATAGAATTTTCTATTATCATAGAGGCCATGTTGCACGTCGAAATAAGATACAGCCTTCAATAGTGTCATATTCCTCAGAATTCATTGATGAAACATAAGAAAGTAGTGACATGAATAGAGCAGTGAGATGAGAAAGACGAAATACATTTCCACAGTCCACATAACTAACGTTATTTTAGGCGAGAGTGCATTGCTTATAGTAAATTTGATGCCAAGACGAGAAAAAGAAAGAAAGAAAGTGGAAGGATGAAGCGATTTACTTCAACTCGTTCTTAAGACTATATACAGTCTCGGGGGTGTCCTCGTGGTGTTATGGTTAAAGCGATGGACTGCGGAATCGTAGCATGCGAGTTCGTACTCCAGTCGCGCTATTACGTTCACTTGCGGGCAAAATACCCTTGGGAAAGGTATGAACCCCTTATCCTCCCAGCTATGGGTTAAATAGCACCACTACTGTTCTTCTAGAATAGCTTTGGCATTAAATAACCTATAAAGGTTGCTATGCCATTAAACAAAGAAACCAAACCTATATACAGCCTCCACACAGGGATTTAAAAACATTTTCATTGTATGAGTTTTTTACACTAGTTCTGTTTTTTACTAAATTCTCAGTCTCCACATGTCTCCAAGACTCTTCTAAGTATTCCAGCAAATTTTAACAGTGCTATGGTCTGTATGGTCTCTATTCTTACTCTGATCTCCAGTTCCTCAGACTTTTTCAGGATAATCTGGAACGTTATCTATTTTCTTCTTCTTCTTCTTCTTCTTGTAGTCTGTATGGCCCCGATTCTTCCTCTGATCTCCAGTTCCACAGACTCTTTCCCGTTTATCTTTATGAGCGACAAAATCCATTGGATGGGGGGATCCGTTAGTTTCTTCGAGTCCTACAGAAGAATCTTTACTATGGTCTGCAAGAACAGCAAAATCCTCTGAGAGACAATTTCTTTTCTGGCAAGATTACTATTTCGAGTTGGTGATTTCACTGAAGAGCAAGTGACAGCAATCCTTTTCAGCTCTTTATAATTCTTCTTTGTATCTCAGCCAATCTCAATAGTGCTGTGGTCTGAACGGTTTTAACATCGGTGGATCTTCCGTTCACCAAGTCTCTTTTCCACGTTCTTTTGGACTCCTGAAACTATGATTGGCATCATTATCAACTTCATTTTCCACATTTTTTTAGTTCCCAGGTAAGATCTAGGTATTTATATACATTTTTTTTATTTTACTATTATTATTTTTCGAGTTTTTCACATCTGCGTTAACCGATGGGTTTTCACTGGAGTTTGAGTGACACCAAATCTCCTCAGGTCTCCTGGACTCTTCTCAGTATTCTGGTCGGTCTCAGTAATGCGGCAGCTTGGATGATCTCCACTCATCCTCTGATTTCTAAGTCCTCCGGTTCTTGTGCCAATCCTTTAGTGACTGTAACAAAAGCATCAATTACAATTGGTGTTACCGCCTCTTTCATGTGCCTCAGTTTATTTCAATTCACCAGCAAGGTCGAGAATTCGACTAGTTTTCTCTTTCTTTTTTTTTTTTTTTTTTTGATTATTACAAGGTCTGGTCGTCTGGCCGAGATTAAGTGATCCGTTTGTGCATCTCATTCTCCAGTACATATTCTGGGTTGTGCATATACCATTTGATCGTATGGTCAAATTTCAATTTCTTGTACAATTTCCAGTGGATCACATTGCCAAGCCAGCCGTGTCTAGTCTTATACTCTTTTTCTGCTAATTTGCAGCATTCGCTTATTATGTGATTGATTGTTTTGTCTCTACCACCACATAAACTACATCTGCTGTTTTGTTATGTATTATCTATTCTTACTTTGATATGATTGGTCCTTATGGCGTTGTTTTGTGCTGCTATTAGAAGAGATCCAGTTTCTCTCCTAAGGTTTCTCTTTCTTAGTCAAGTGCATGTTTTCTCGTGGGAGATGTCACTTGTTAGTCGTTTCAAGCGTCCATACTGTTGTTTTTTTCCCCCATTTTTGTTTTCTGGTTATTTTTGTTCTGTTGATTCTCGTGTCGTCAGAATTGTTTCTGGTGGCTGTAATCAGTCTTTCTCCGCGCTTTTCTATGTAGTCTTCGAGTCGTATTGATGCGTCAACGCTAATCACAAAAAAATAATATAATGAGATTATTATTATTATTATCATTATTACTTGAGAGTTTTTCACATCATTGTTAGCTGATGGTCTTTCACTGGAGTCTGAGTGACAACAAGTCTCCTTAAGTCTCCAGGAATCTACTCAGTATTCTAGCCGAAATCCGTAATGCTGTGGTTCGGATTGCCTCCACCCGTCCTCTTATTTCTGTCATCCAGTCCTTGTGCTAATCCTTTATTGACTGTACCAAGAGCACCAATTGCAATTGGTATAATAGTCACCGTAACGTTCCACAGTTTTTCAATTTCTTAGTAAGGTCCAGGTACTTATCCCTCTTTTCGCTTTCTTTTAATTTTACTCTGTCGTAAACTAGGAAATCCAAAATTCTGCAAGTTCTCTCTTTTTTCTTTATTATTATTTTACTTCTTGAGAGTTTTTCACGTCAGTTTTAGCTGATAGTTTTCACTAGAGTTTGAGTGACAGCAAGTTTCAAGTCTCCAGGACTCTTCTCAGTATTCTGCCCGTTCTCAATAATGCTATTGTTTGGATGGTCGCCACTCGTCCTCCAACTTCCAAGTCTTCCAGTTCCTCTGTTATTATTATTATTATTATTATTATTATTATTATTTGCGAGATTTCCACACTAGCGTTAGCTGGTGCTCTTTGGATGGAGTCTGAGAGACAGCATGTCTTTTCCGGTCTTTAGGACTTTTCTCAGTATTTTGGCTGATCTCACCAATGGTGTAATTTGGATATTCTCGATTCTTTATTATTATTATTATTATTATTATTATTATTATTATTATTATTATTTACCTTGAGACATTTTTGCCCTTAATTTTTCACTGAAATTCGAGTGCCAGCCACTCTCCTCAGATTTACAGGAATATTTGTAAGCTTATTTTATCATTGCTGGGAACTGAATGATCGTCATTCTTCCTCTGATCTGCAGTAACCCCAGTTTTTTTCCAGATGTTTGGAGACTGTTTGATTTCACGATATTGTCCTCTGGAACGATAAAATTCACTGAGTATTCTAGCCGATCATAAGGGTGTCATCAATATAGTCTCGATTCTTCCTCTAATTTCCAATTTATCTAGTCTTTTTCCAAGTTTTCGGTGATTATTCAAAGTTTTCCAGCACCAATTTGTATCTCAGTCACCTTCTTGTTCCACAGCCTTTTCAACTCTCAAGTAAGATCCAAGTATTTGTCAATCTTTTCTCTTTCTTTGATTTTAATTCTATGGTCCTCTTGATCGGCAAAAATCACTTGTTTATTTTTTTTACCCATTTTTGTTACTTAACACTAGGTCTGATATTCTGGTCAGGATTAAGTGATCGATATATATCTCAAAGTCCATTTTCAAGGACGGATTCTGATTTGCACATATGACATTTGGTATTATGGTTAAATTTTAATCTCTTGCATTGTTCTTAGTGGATCCCCTTTCCCACCTAGTCTATTTGTACCAGTTTACTATAATCTGTTATAATGTGATAAACCGTCGCGTCTCTGTCTCCACGCAACCTACACTACTATATTATCTGGAAAGCGATATGACTCCTTAGAAAGACAAAGTGATTCTCCAGAAAGTTGGAGTGATATCCTGGAAAGACAGGAACGGAAAAAATATCAAACTTACAACAAAAGAAAAATGCCCTTTGGGCGTCTGTAGCGGGGAGGGAGAATATATCACCCATCATACTTGCACAAACGGAAGTGACTTGGATATGTACTCGGCTACAACGTGCGATTGCGGCAGGGAATTTAACAGCTTGCGAGGGTTACAAATCCACAAGGCACGCTGATGCAAACGGCGTAATTCTACTGAAGAATGAAAATTGAATGATGGGCTTATGAATCAGGAACACCCCCACAGTTTCAGGAACCCATTGCTGAGCGACAGCGTCCTGGAGACATTCCTAGAAAGCCAAGAATTCAGTGGTCCAAGAGTAATCAGATAGTGACCAGGAGCTTTCTTTTTCTCACCACCCATCTTAGGGGTCCCATTGATAAACAAATGACATCTTTCTGTAGAATCATATATGATGTTTGTCTGGTGCAGCAACGCACAAAAAGAGAAAACCGAAGAAAAACGACATCTACAGATACAGAAAGGAAAGTTAAGTTCGGAACAAAGAATGCTGAAGAGCTGTTTGACCACGGTGCAATATGCATCAAGTTGGATTTGGTCGAGAGCGAAAAGTCTTCAACAGGAAGGAAATGCACGTGGAACCACTATTCCCGTGTGATTACGTAACATCAAGAAACGGTTACTGTAAGCGCGTAATGACATCAACCGCCGAAAGTAAATGCGTTTTTAAAAATCACAAACTGTACTAAAAACAAAGATGAACGAACAATGTAATCTATGCTTTTAGTTGATCTGGCGTATATATATATATATATATATATATAATTCTTTTAAATACCCTGTTCGGAGGTAAAATCTGCTTGGTAGGGCCAGGAATGGTAGTACCGCCTTGAGCTACCTAAACTGAGTTATTCCCCTGGTTGGCGGCTGATGAGGGCAGGGTATCGCACGTGCTTTCACATGTTGTATAATGAAAATTATAAATTTCTGCCTTCATATGACTGATCCTTATGACATTATTATGAAATTACTTTGTGCTGCTATCAAAAGAGGCTCAGTTTCTCTCTTTAGGTATCAGCTTTTTAGCCATGTCCAAGTCATCCCGTGTGCAATCTATACAGTTTGTAACTGAAAACATCCATACCATCGTTTTTCTTCCAAGTTCTGTTTCTAGATTTTGTTGCTTTATTGTTTGTGGTTATGCTGACATTGCTATAAGTAGCTGCAGCTATTAGGCTTTCATTGCTCTTTTTCTATATTCTATTGACATTGCTGTTACTGGTTGCTGTTAGTAGACTTACGGGGTGCCCTCACGGCGTAATGGTGAAAGCAACGGACTGTCGAATCGTAATAAAGGAGTGGGAACTCCAGTCGGGCTACTAAATATAGCTTCGGGCAAATACTCTTGGGAAAGGTATGTACCCCCTTATTATCATGGGTTAAATAGTTCTACTACAATTCTTCGGAAAGATTGTATTTGGAATTAAATAACCCAAAAAGGTTGCGATGACATTAAAACAACAAACAAATTAGTCTTTCGTTGTTTTTTCTTGTATATTCTGTTGAAATTGCTGTTACTGGCTGCTGCAATTAGTCTTTCTTTTTCATGTTGCATATTTTGTTAACATTTCCGTTACTGGCTGTTGAAATTAGTTTTTCTTTGCACTTTTTATTGTATTCCAAGAGGCCTTGAATTTTTAAATCTATACTTCAGTAATGCTTGTAAGTCCTCGTCCTCCTCTTTTACACATAGAGTCAATATTATATATCAGGTGTATGGCCTTTACATCGATATTACCTTCCTAGTCCTTATGGTTGATTCCCCATGTTATGGTGGCTAACGTGTTGGATTGTGATATCGTAATAAGCGAATTCGTTCTCCAGTTGCGCAATTACTTTCACTTTATGACTAATTACCTTGGGAAAAGTAGGGTCGTCCTTATTTTTAGCTATGGGTTTAATTGTACACTACTGTTCTTCTACGAGAATGCTTAATAAGCTGCCAAAGAAACCAAACCTTGTCTTTTGGTCCATATATCTTAGCCCCCACCACCACCACCTGTTCATTTTAAGAATTGTCCAGAGTTTTCTTACAAAGAGAGACTGTCCTAATATTTATTTTTTTGATGTGATTTTAGCTATCGAGTTTGGTTTCGAAAAGTTTTTTCAATCTTCTGAAGTACTCTTTTCTCATTTTTTTTACTTTCATCTCTCTTTGATGGTGTCCGTTTCCGATTTTCCTTGGTAGTTGTGACTTTCTTTTTCTCCAAATGTTCTGATGCTTTCCTGCTTTGATAGTTCCATTGCTGCCATAGTTTTTTCTTTTCCCGCTTATCCGCACGGCATATTTTTCAATCACAAATTCTATTCCAATATTTTAGCTGTATGTTTTTATAGTTAGTATGAGGGTCTTCAATTATTTTTTTTATTTTAGGCTAATATTTTTATATTATCGATAATAATAAGGTTGTTTAACTTTTCCTGTGACTTTTTAAATCTGTTGACTCATGTGTATTTCTTTAGTAAATAATTTGGTGACATCATTTCTATAAAAAATAGTAATGGCGAGAGAAGAGGTTCCTTTGTATTTTATCCTCTACAAGGATTTGTCCTCTAACTGCTAATTCTACTTTCCGGTTTTCCATGGCTTTCGAGATAAAGCTTATGATTTTTCAGATATTTTGAATATTTTAGACCTTCTACCATCCAAGTTTGTAAGACAATATTTTAGGCGTTTTTGTCGTCTATCTACGCCATGGCAATATTTTTCCATTTTGTTTTGACATTCTAGTTGATCTGCTTATCTGTATGTAATAGAACATCAATCCCTTTGGTTCACTTGCAACATCCTTGTTGTTTTTCTGAAAATAAGTTGCAGCATTCAAGGTAGCAATAGATTTTTTTTCTAAATTGTGCAGTTAAGATTTTCCCTATCATAGGCGAACACGTTATCGGTCTGTAGCTACTGGGGATACATCCTTTAGGATTCTGAATCAGGGAAATTTTCCTCCTCGTCATCTATTTGGGTATACTTTTTACTCGTTGGCATTGTGTTAAATAACAGATTGACTGAGGTTTTCTTTTTAATTTAGCATGTAGTCTATGAACTCGAATAACAGTTAAACGGTTGAAAAGATACTGTGAGTCAACTCAGTTTAATTGGCAGATAATATCCTGTAAGGACAGTTGAAAGATTGGCTGTCACTTTAAGATGGTTAAGTCAGGTGAGTAAAATCCTAGAAGTTAGAAGTTAGTTTTCAACTTTAAGTTAGTTAGCCGAGATCACTTGAAGAGATAAGATGTAATTTTCCATCTGAGATCTGGCGCTCCTGACACGTGTACTGAGTCGGTATAATATATGAATGCACATGAGAAAAGAAGATTTTTTTTTATTTGTTATTCATCCCCAGTGAAGAAAATAAAGCAGCCAGTAAAAAAGACGGAATAGCGAGGCGAAGAAGAGAACTGTCCCAGACCGAAGAACAAGATGGCTATCGAACAAGATACCGGAAGCGGATAGGTGTGCAAAGGATTGAATAAAACACCGAACAACAAATTTAACTCATCTATTTTCTGTAACTTGAGTGAAAAGTTTGTGGAAAAACAAAAGTTTCAAAGTCTTGTGTTGTAAGAGAAGATAATATTAAAACGTAAATATTCTCAAATATTCACAGTGCAAGAAAGAAAAGGTCATACGTTCAATGAAACAGTTTGCATGATCTAAATCTAGTTAATATATTTATGTGTGTGTGTGTGTGTGTGTGTGTGTGTGTGTGTGTGTGTGTGTGTAAAAGATCTTTGTGTCACCCTGTCGAAGAGAAACTACATTTATAGGCTGATATACAAACAGATGCAGCCAAAAAATATCAACAAGCGAAAAGTATAATGGCAGTATGAGCATATCTAAAATAAACAAAATGTTTTTGCTCAATTTGAAATAATTGAGCAATGTTGAATTTAATTCCAACTTGAAGGAACAGAATGTTAGATTTTCATTCAAAAGAAATAAAGTCGCAAGTTTTGACTAGTTTACAGTAGTTTATAAACCTACTTAAGAAATATCTATTTCATCGTTAATTCATAAGATTGAGTTAGGCTCAAAATTAGATCTTTAAAAAGCTGATGATTCATCTATAATTTCAATTGGTTAAATAAACGTACTTTTAACAATCTTGACGGGAAAAGATTTCTTAAATTATTTTGGGTTTTTGGTCCTTCAAATTTTGCGCGCAAGTCAAATATTGTCACCTTCAAAATCCCAAAGATATTTTTCAAAGAGCGTGTAAGTGCCGATTGAACAATATATGCAAAAATACGTATACAAAAACTACAGCTTTTTTAGCCTTTTTTTTTTTTGCATAAAGATTAACCTTTTTTTAGCAATGGAAATCAGTCGATTTTCTCTACGCCTATATATAATCTATCAATTGACTCGGGTGCTGCGATAATCTGTCGTGGATAGATGTGAATTTTTTAAAAACCGGAATGTATTAACCCAACCTTTCGGCGCGAGCAGAAGGCGACACAAGTTCAATTTTTGGAGCAGATTTTAATAGGTTTGAATTCAGAATTTTCCTTCTCTAAGACCGGTTGCAATACCAAGGGTAAAGAGCTCCGTATCCCCTACTATTTTTACCATGGCAATTGTTGGATTCATACCTTTCCCAAGGGTATTAGTGCCATGTGAAATACAAACAGCCTCGTCCGAGATTTGAACTAGGGTCACCGTTTTCATTTCGTACAAAGCTAACCCTTACGCCAAAAAGACCACCTAACCATAATCATGGCCTGGTGTTTTCCAATTTAAACTTTCTTGAGTGTTACTTTAAGTAATTCGATTATTATCAGAAGTATAGTTTTAGTATTATCTTCTTCCTTTTTTATTACATTCTGAGATGTATGATTATTCTCAACCCTGTTTGCTGATGGAATTCTGACAAAAATTCTGATACTAATTACTAGCTAATTGTCCAGTCGGCTAGAACTGTAGAATACACCGATTGCTTCTCTGACTAAGGGTAAGACCCCTCAACGAGTGTCCTGGATATGACACTAAACAATCTGGTGGTGAGGTTCTGGTATTTCTGGAGCTTTGGGGAATATGGAGTACCGCTTCATTGCCATTACTCCCAAGTCCACTGGAGTGGTAGGACTTGATAGGGACTAATCTATAAATACTGTGTAGTTATGCAAAACTGAATTGTTTGAAATAGAAATCTTTTGACACTTTAACTGCGTAATTTTGCTAAATTGAATTCTTGAAATAGAACTGTCTTGACATTTCAGCTGTGTACTTATGCTAAACTGAATTGTTTGAAATGGAACTGTTTTTGTATACTAAACTGAATTGTTTAAAATAGAATTGTTTGAAATAGAACTGTTTTGACATTTAACTGTGTGTAAACAGAAAACTATACCTATACTAAACTGAATTGTTCAAAATAGAAATGTTTTTGACGAGTAAACCTTGTACTCATGCTAAACTGAATCTTTTGAAATAGAACTGTTCATTTGAATAAGAATGGATCTGGCATTCAATAACCTACAAAGGTTGATATGCCATAAAACCCAAAGAAGCAAACAGACAAACAAACAAACAAACAACTTATTTTGGGTTTTATCCTTTAAATTCTGCACGGCAATTCAAGTATTATTGTCTGCGAATTTCATGGAAATTTATGGAGGAGTGAGTAAGTACCGATTGGTCAATAAGAACGAAAATACAGATACAAAAATTACAACTTCTCCAGCCTTTTTGTGCACAAAAATTAACACTTTTTTTAGTATGGAAATCAGTTGATTTGTCCACATATATACATATATATATATAAGAGAGAGAGAGAGAGAGAGAGAGAGAGAGAGAGAGAGAGAGAGAGAGAGAGAAGATGGTTCAGATACCGGATTTTAGGAGATAGATACAGCCTTTATCGATTTAGCCCCAAGAATCAACTGTCTAAGCGAGGACAATGCTTCGGGCAAAATACCGGCACTTCCGCACCTAACAGTCTCTTAGTATATATGAGATACCAGTTTCAGTCGGAAACTATTTATTTATCTTCTCTCCATATTGCTTACTTTTTTTTTAAAAACAAAATTAAACAAACTAAAAAAAAAACATGTAAAAATCGGAATATCAGAAGCAGCAAATATAAGTGTTTAAAAATACTCCAAAATTAATCATAATTTAGCTTGTTTCGACCCATTTTTTTTTTAATGAGTACATTTTCTATTTTTAAGATATATTTATTTGAGTTTTACTGCTTAATAAAACTTCAACTGACTATTCTCTCAGAGGGCAAATTCCACTGTTCATGCCAGATATATATATATATATATATATGTGTGTGCGTGTGAATATGTGTGTGTGTGTGTAGTTGGGTAGCAGCCCTTCATTTAAGTAGATTTGATTAAATTAACCTGATTAAGTGAAGGACTGCAGCTCATCTACACATATCTTAAAATACAGGGTGGGGCAAAATGATCTGACACATTTATAGTTTTAATAAAAGCAAATTACAATGAATAATGAAAAAAGTGATTTTATTTTCCGAATGTACTTATGATTCCATTTTGTTTAACTTCTTTTTAAAAATTACATCAGTCAAATGTTTGCCGTAATTGTCAACACACTAACGAAGACGTTCGCGAAAGTTGTCCAAAACTCGATGGATCATTTCATGTGAAATGGCAACAATTTCGTTTCAGTTCTGATCAAGAAGGTCTGAAGTTAGTAACCCATAATAAAATCGTGTTTCGAGTGTGTATGGGATCATGTCTGCCAAGCTCAAAGTCCACACAGAATGGACTTTGCGTTGAAGTTACTGACTCGTTCTTGATAAACGTTTCCTCAATGAAAGCGTGATGCTGGCCTGTCCAATTCATATGGATAATCTGAAACGAAATAAAACAATAATGGCATCTTATGTACATTTGGAAAATAAAAACACTTTTTACATTATTCATTCTAATTTGCTTTTATTAAACTTACAAAAGTGTCAGATCATTTTGATCTACCCTGTATATGATCCTCCAGTTTATGACGATGCCGACACCCGAAAATATTGGTGTAGTCTTGTAAAAAGACAAATTAAAAACAGTAAAGAAAAAATAAAGACCCTAGAAAATTGAAAGAATCTGGATGAAATTATATAGACAACATGAGTCTTTATTCATATGGATATGGACATATTCATAGTTTCAATATTTTCGTAATAAGCCAATCGATTTATTTCAACAGCAAGTTAACCTGTAAAAGGTTATTTTATTCCTTGAGTTTAG